>CM072922.1:60446496-61033996 GCA_036971965.1 Nyctalus aviator
TTCATTGGTTGATTCTTTGGTTATAATTCTTAGACCTGACCAGGGGTCAAACTCACAACCTTGGTATATCCAGTCAACTCTGTAGCCAACAGAGCTACCTGGCCAGGGCCCATTTTTGGTACCTTTTGAATATGGAACCATGTAAATGCATTTCCTATTAAACAAACAAGCACCCACACAAACCTATAAAATCAGAAATAAAGAAGATGGTCTGCCAGATTCTCCTGACGTTTTTGATAAGAGGCAACTAGGGTTTTTCCTGTCGGGAAAGAGCAGATGAGAGGCAGCTAAGGACCAACCAAACAGTTCTAAGATCCTTTCCAGAGGAGCATCAGAGCAGAAGTAACCAGTGCTGCGAGGGGCATGGAGCAGTGAGTCTTGAGCTCAACCGGGAATGCTTTCATGCAGTTCCAGTTGCCCCATCCATTGGTCTCTTTTGAATCCTGTCCGACTATCTGCCTTTTGAATGTTTACTTTTCTCCAGGTTCCAAGCTTGCCCTATTGCCTTCTTGCTCTGTATGCTCTTCCTTGTGGATTTTGTCCATGAAAGTCATTGATTCTATTTAGGGCCAGGATTAAATGACAAAAGAGAGATACTAGAACTCAGTTTTATGGACTATGAGGGCTTACCACCTGGGTGAATTGGAACAGTGTAAAGGTAGAGGACATCACTACACTGCATTTGTTTACTTCTGGGTTCTTGCCATTTTCTCTTTATTGTGTGTACATGACTCTAGGCGAGGCATTGTGAAAAGGTTAATAAATTGACTTCTGCAAAGTAGGGCTTTATAATTTGAAAAAGACCAACACAATTACTGTCCAATGTACAAAATGGCACGAAGTCAAAGCAATAATTCAAAGCATCAAAATAAGCCTGATTTAAATTTTTTAAAAATTTGGTTATAATTCTTAGCAAAAATAATGATAGAGGGGACTTAGAATCTAATAGAGCACCCGAGTTCATCTGAAAGATAATCATATTCGTTTGAAATTCTGAAATACATATACGGGTGGGAATAGGAGGTTATTTTTTTCTTTTCTAAGTTTCATTTCTCGAGCCAGTGCTCCTGCATACTCCCTTTGATCCTGAATAATGTAATGGAAGAGGTGATTCAACTGTGGACAATATATACTGATCCCAACACACAAGCAGGACTGCTGAGCATGACCAGGCTGACCCTACAAGCCGTCATCTCATTGCCTGAAAACCAAGAACAATGGTCGGCGTCTGCTGACATCCAGGACTGCACGCAACTGCATTCTGTTCCCAATGTCACCCCGGCCCATTTCCCCTTATCATCCTGTCCCCTGCACCTTACTGTCAAGACAGGTTTTGGATGCTTCTAAGCTCCCTGTCCTCTTGGTTGGCTGGCCTTCTCAATAAATGCCTTATATGATTCAATCCTGCCTTCGTTATTGGACACTGAGACAGGCAGCCTGAGCCCACCCGGCGTTTCCTGGAACAATGCCATAAACCATAGGAATTTACAGCTATTTCTTGACTTTAACAATGGGGAAAGGGACCAAGAGCCCAGGGATCCCAGCAACTGCTAGAAACTAAAAAAAAAGCAAGGGATCTTGAATATAGAATTGTATCTCTCTTGGGTAAATATCTAGAAGTCAAATCACTGGATAATATGGTACATATATTTTCACATCTTAATTCCTAATGCGAATGTACCTTTTTATATCCCAACCACCAATGTATGAGAGTTCTGCTTACTCCGCATATTCATAAACATTTGATGCTGTCAGTCTTTTTAATTTTAGCCACATTTTGGGTGTGTTGTTTTCTGCCCATTTTTCCTATTGGTTTTTATTCCCCTTGATTTTTAAAAAGTTTTTAATGTATTCAAAATATTACCTCATTATGTGTGACATACATCCTGAATTTTTTGTTTGTAACTTTGACTTTATTTATCTTTAAAGTTTTTTTTTGTTTGTTTGTTTGTTTTTTTTAAATCAATCTTTATTGTTCATAATATTACAAAGGTTCCTCATTTCTTCCCCCCTCCACCAGGTTCCCACCCCACCCTCCACCCCCTCCCCATCCCCCATTGTCCTCATCCATAGGTGCACAGTTTATGTTCAGTCTCTTCCTCCCTCCCTTTCCTCGATAGTAAATCCCTTTTCAGATAGTAAATCAGTTACTTAGCATTTTCTCATATCAATAATATCTCCACATGCCCAATGATACACTTCACAAAAAAGACATTTCCAAATAGGTCAACCAACCTCATCCAGGCCCCACCCAAGGCACTCATAGATCAACACCCCAGCGCTATACTAACTCAACACATCCAGATGTAAGCCTTCATCACTTCATTCAGCAGACCCTCAAGTTCCCGCAAAAGTTTCCAGCCATGTCTGAGAGGCAGCCTTGGGGCGGGGGCAGGCGAGGGGCGAGCTGTTTCGGGCCTGGCTGCACCGGGCCTGGCCTCTGTTGCTCTCGTTCGTACCACAACCAGCTGCTCCGGGTCTGGCCACTGCCGCTCCCGACCTAGTTGCTCTGGACTTGGCTGCTGCTGCTCTGGGCCTGGCCGCTCCCAGCCTGGTAGCTGCTCTACGAGCCTGTCTGCTCCCAGCCTGGCAGCCGCTGCTCCGGGCCTGGCCGCACCCGACCCGGCTGCTCCGGGCCCGGCCGCTCCCAGCCTGGCAGCCGCTGCTCCGGGCCTGGCCGCACCCGACCCGGCTGCTCCAGGCCCGGCCGCTCCCAGCCTGGCAGCCGCTGCTCCGGGCCTGGCTGCACCTGACCCGTCTGCTCTGGGCCCAGCTTCTCCAGGCCTGGCCACTCCGGGTCTTGGTGTTCCTGGACTGGCCACCCTGGGCTTGGCCGCCTCCGCCTCAGGCCTGGCTGCCACTGCCCCAGGTCTGGCTGCTCCAGTGCTGGCTGTTGCTGCTCTGGTTCTGGCTGCTGCTGCTTTGGGGCCTGGCTGTTGCTGCTCCAGGCCTGGCTGCCACCGCCTTGTGCCTGGCCACTCTAGGCCTGGCTGCCGCTGTTCCAACATTCTTTCCTTCTTAGGCTTTTTTTCTGCTCCTCTGATTTTCCTTCTGGTTTTCTCTTTCCTTCTTGTTGTAGCATTTTCAGTCAGTCGACTACCTGTAGCTCTGGGCAATGTCCACTCTACATTTTAGTTGTATTCCATTGAAATTGTTGTGTGCTGCTGCGGTTAGGTGTCTACCCGAGCAGCCATCTTGGATCTCTCTTTATCTTTAAAGTTTTTGTAGTTGAATTTTTTTCTTTGTAAATCCTCATCCGCGGATATTTTTTCATTGATTTTTAGAGTAGAAGAGAAAGGGAAAGAGAGAAACATTGATGTGAGAGAAACACATCGATTGATTGCCTCCTGCATAAACCCCAACTAGGGCCCAGGAGGGAGGAGCCCTTGACAGAATCGAAACTGGGAACCTTGGTCTGCACACTATCCACTGAACCAAACTTGCTAGGGCTGTAGTTGACATTTTTATCTTTTTTTTCATCATGTCTGGATCTGGGGTCAGAGTTATAAATCTTCTTCTTACATTACAGCCAGGTTTAAAGGAATTAATCCATGTTTTTCTTCTTTTATTATTTCATATTTTCCACTTAGATCTCTGATCCATTTGGAGTTTATTTGCCTGTGGTCCAATTTTATGATATTTTTCAAATGGCTATTTATTATCTAAACACAATTTCTATAAAGATCCATTTTGGTCCTATTTGAGAAGCCATTTTTATAATATATCAAATGTATCTGAGTCTATTTCCAAACTTCCTAGTTTAGTAAATGAAAATTAAAGTTTTAAGATTTGTATTTTTTTCTAGCAATTTACTTTTTTGAAATCTGTGTGAGCCTAAACAGCAAAGTTTCAATTTACTAGGAAAGAGGAATAAAGATAGATAGGCTAGATTCATTTTCAACTGGATTTAGACATTTAACATTTACCTGCAACCTTGAGTTAACCAGAGCAAGCTTAGCGGCTGACACACAATGGGATGCAGTACTAAGAATAGGCAGGGACTCTGAATGCTGCATATAAGACAGACTGGCCTGGGAAACTAAAAAGCCCAGAGTCTAGTTCTATACTATTGTTGCCACCTCTAAGCTATATTTATTAGACTTTTTCTCTCTTATTTGTCTTCTGAGTCCTCCACACTGGACGATTTCTTTCTTTGTTGTTTGTTTTTATACAATCTCTCTTTATGTTATGTTTCTGGGTAAGAATTAAAGGAAATCAGAGAGCAGTATATAATCACCTTAATATGCAGAAAAAGACAAACCCCAGAAGTCTTAATAGCACTTGGAAGTTAATACAAAGTATGAGGGCATTTGTATTTTTGTATTTATTAGTACTTTTGCAACATGTCATTTAATAAATATTCACAGTGAAGAAAGTATAGAAAATATACAGTATAAAAATGATCCCTCTGTAGCTTATAGAAATGACATATACACACAAAAACTATAATTCAAAGTATCCTATCTCATAAACACATCTTACATTTCTTTAATCCTCCATAGGATGATATATAGTACCTTGATGTGATGCCTAAATTTCTGGAAATTGTAGTTGCCATCTGCATATATATTTTATTTTGTAGAGCATACAATGCTAAAATACCACCAGAAAAATATTTAAATATTGTTTTGTCATATTCATCATCGGGTCTCTAAAAAGTATTTAAAAATTAGTCACTGGATAGTTTGCTTTGATTAATAAGACAACATAGAAGAGACCTTTTGTTTTATTTCAATACAGCCGGCAGAGGAATATTATGATCACCAGGGTGCGCTATAAGCTTTGCCATCAAATTAGTCTTCCCGGCAGAAAAGCCTGAAAATCACAAAGATGTCCAGTTTGGAGTAGGTAATCCCCGAACCAGAAAGTTACTGAACTTTTGCCAGACTGTGGCAGGCACACATCAGAATGTCACCTCACTAGTTCCCATTTGAAAATCGTGAGTATACAAGCATGCTATGTTAACAGATGACTTTGTAACAAAGATGAAACTTAAAAGAGCACATATTTATATAATTCATTTTCTAATAGAATAAAATTTGCAAAAAGTTAATGTTTAAGAGTATAGTTAGTTCTGTATTTCACAAAAAGGGCATAGGTAGGACATAGATCAAGAAATAATGATAATTTGCCGAAACCGGTTTGGCTCAGAGGATGGAGCATCGGCCTGAGGACTGAAGGGTCCCAGGTTCAATTCCGGTCAAGGGCATGGACCTTGGTTGCGGGCACTTCCCCAGTGGGGGGTGTGCAAGAGGCAGCTGATCAATGTTTCTCTCTCATCGATGTTTCTAACTCTTTATCCCTCTCTCTTCCTCTCTGTAAAAAAATCAATAAAATATATTTTTAAAAAAAAGATAATTAGAAATACTTTTGTCAATGCAAACTTTTATTTTCTAACTTTAGTTCTAATCAGTGATATCTTCACTGATATTATGTTGTATTTTAATAACACAAATTGATATTCAATAGGTTAAAAGACAATAGACTCATATAACCCCAAATTGAGATTACTGCCCACACCCCGTTTCTCTGAAATGTCTTTTATTAGAAATAAAGGATGAAGTTTTTTTAAAAAAAATAAAAACATAAACACTTGAGGTAGTTGATATATTTGGTGTGAATGCTTTTCTGTCAAAAGAGGTCAAGTACTCAGAGGACACGGAGGATTTGGCCACGGGCTATAGTTTACTGAGCTGTTCCAGAGCATCCATACATGTTACATAATATGCCTCTATTATAGCAGTTACTGCTGTGTATTGTAATAGGATTTGCATGTTTGCTAATCCATTGTGAAATCCTTAAGGAGAGGGACTGACTTTATTCATATTTGTTTTCCCAGTGTCCAGCAGAGTAGTTGGCATAGAAAGCTTGTTTAGTAGATTAAGTAGTATTCAAATAGAAACTGATGAAAAATTGATGAAAAATTTAAAAACAGGAGTGTTTGTTGGTTTCTGAAAGCACTGGAAAACCAGTCCTCTATTGAGTCTCATGTTTCAAAGGACTGTGCAATTTTTTAAAACAGCTTTACTGAGATATAAGTTACATACCATACAATCCACCCATTTAAAATGTACAATTCTTGCCCTTTGGCTCAGTGGATAGACTGTTGGCCTGTGGAATGAAGCAGCCTGGGTTCGATTCAGGTCAAGGGCATATGCCGGGTTACAGGCTTAATTCCCAGTAGGGAACATATAGGAGGCAGCCGGTCCATAATTCTCTCTCATCATTGATGTTTCTGTCTCTCTCCCTCTCCCTTCCTCTCTCTGGAATCAATAAAAATATATATTTAAATAATAAAAATAAAATGATCAATTCTGAGATTTTAAAAATTAAGCTATAGACATGCAACATACTAGTTTCAGATGTACCACATGAGATTTGCTTTCAAAGAGAGAGATGGAAAAATCTAAAAATAGGTGGAAGAGGCCACAAATAGAGGAAAAGGGAGAGGAGAAAGGAATTCTCCAGTGTGTTCTTTATTCTGTGCTAGAAGAAAAGCTGTGTTGAAAGGCGCTTTGTTTGCTGTGTTCAAACTCAGTATGAATCTGAACTTGGCTCATTCAGTAGAGATCTGAATTTGCTCTAAGACTGATCCCAGGATCAGAGTATCATTCTTTCGGACTCAGTTATCTAGGGCACACATCCCTGGTTTGAATCATCCCTTGTTGGTGTGCAAATCTTTTTTTTTTTTTTTAATATATTTTATTGATTTTGTACAGAGAGGAAGGGAGAGAGACAGAGAGTCAGAAACATCGATGAGAGAGAGTCATCGATCAGCTGCCTCTTGCACACCCCCCACTGGGGATCTGCCTGCAACCAAGGTACATGCCCTTGACCGTAATCGAACCCGGGACCCTTCAGTCCCCAAGCCGACGCTCTATCCATTGAGCCAAACCAGTCCCGGTGGTGTGCAAATCTTTATTATCAATGCTGCAGGACAAATTGCCCCCAAAAGTTAATGCTTATAGCAACAGTAAACATGTATTTATATGATCACATAGTTTGTGTAGGTCTGGATTTGGGGAGTGGCTTAGGTGGGTGATTCTGGCTCGGGGTTTCTTTCACATGGCATGGGTTGGAGGGCCTACCTCCAAGAATGGCTTACTAGCATGGCTGGCAAGATGTGCTGATTCATTGGTTTAATGCCTGAGTTCCTTGCCAGGTGCCCGTGCAAGGGGCTGCTTGAGTGTCCTCATGTTATGGCAACTGGCTTCTCTCTAAGTAAGTGATCCAGGAGAGCATAAAGTGGAAGCTGCAAGTCTTTTATGACCTAGCCTTGGAATTTACACATCATAATTTGTGAAAAAACATACTGGTTACCCTGGTCAGCCCAATTCATTATGGGAGGGACTATTGTATGTATATATTTCAAAGAGGATTCCTGAATTCCAGTACCAGCTCTTCAATAAATAGTACCTTTCCATTTAGCCTAACTAAATGAATATATCTTGGAGCAGATCAATAAAGCACCAGAGAAAAAGAGAGGCCTGGGAAGCTTTTCTCCTGGCCAGTCCAGTATCTCAGGATTCCTACTTTAGTGGCATTAACTTAAAAAAAAATTTTTTTTAATTGATTTCTTACAGAGAGGAAGGGAGAGGGTTAGAGAGTTAGAAACATTGATGAAAGACATCGATCAGCTGCCTCTTGCACACCCCCTACCAAGGATGTGCCTGCAAACAAGGTACATGCCCTTGACCGGAATCGAACCTTGGACCCTTCAGTCTGCAGGCTGATGCTCTATCCACTGAGCCAAATCAGTTTTGGCAGTGGCATTAGCTTTCACTGAATGTTCATCCTTACACTCTTCTATCCTGAGATACACTGTTGCTCTGTTCTCAAGATACTAATCACAGAGCACTCCCCTCTGCACTGCACTTTTAAAGACTCTCTTGATATATAGCTACTGGACTGTCTCTCACATACCCTTCATGGATTTGCATATGGGAGTTGGCCATAAAACAACAATCAGAAGGATAATCATCTTTCCATCATTTAGAGCAGTGTTTCCCAAACTTTTGACATATGTGTATCCCTTCTATAATTTTCGTAATGCTGAGTACCCCTCGTCAAAAAAAAAAAAAAAAAAAAGGATGTATTAGGTGCAGCTAAGCACGGTGCAGTGCATATCCCCACCAAACTCTTCCTGTACCCCCGGGGGTACGCATACCACACTTTGGGAAACACTGATTTAAAGAATCTAGCTGTACCTGTGACTCACTTAAAAGAAACAATAATAGTCCTGTGAATGAATTCATTAAAACTCTGACCCATAATAGCAGTGATATATCTGGCTAGCTGGAAGAGGACACAATGTACCATATTTGCTAAGTGAGTGAAAGATATTCTCTTCAAATAGAGAATAGCTATTTGAAATATTGCTAGGCATGTCACTGAACCTGGACTCCTCCCCTCCTTCCAAACTTCTTTAATTTAAGGAAAAGTATTTATAGAAACTCTAATCCTTTCCCATTCAAATTACTTGCCCCTCCAATACTCAGAAGTGACTATTCTGTTAGACAAAGGAATGGAAAAGGAACTTGTGGTTTCAATCAGTGAGGGGGGGAGAGGGGGGCCGACACAACAATTTGGCAACTTCTTTAAGTTTGAATAGAACAAGAGGAGCTGCATCATCAATAGCTTTTTAAAAATATATATATTTTCATTAATTTCAGAGGGGAAAAGGGAGGGAGGGAGATAGAAACATCAGTGAGAGAGAATCACCGATTGGCTGCCTCCTGCACACCCCCTTATTGGAGACTGAGCCTGCAACCCCCGAATGTGCCCTGACTGGGAATCAAAGGGGTCGTGACCTCTTGGTTCCTGGGCCAACGCTCAAACGCTGAGCCAAGCTGGCCCGACATCCATAGCTTTTAATGTACATTTTGTCCTGTTTTTTACCGAAGGATCTAGACATGTCAGACAGCAGAGGTGCCTGCTGTTTTTAAAGAATGCTAAGAGACTGTGGCATTTCCTCAATAAGGAGAAACACATTCTGTAAACCATTGTGAGATAGAACACAGGATTCATATTTAACCCTTTTACATTTTTTCTTTTGTTTTTCTTCAGTGTTATTAAATTTTGTCTACATGCTCAAAACCGTTTATATTCCTTAATGGATTTAATCATAATGTCACCTGATTGAAGAAAAGAGATTTAAAGTTAAATGCAGCTCAAAATTCATTGCATCGTTTCACTCCATGGTAAATCCTGGGAGTCATTGTGATTATTAAACCAATCAACCAAAAGTCATTGGGTACGGGAGGTTTAAGAGTCCTGAGTTTTGGTTCTGTCACGAATTGCTTTTCTAGTTTTGGGTAACTTGACACCAGAATACAAATGTATCCCACCCAGCTTCATTGCTTGGCCCTCTCCACTTTTCTTTGAAAGTCTTCGAGGGGCTCCCTTGACTCCTTATAACTGGTCCCCAGAGGGCTGCCCCCTGCACCTCTGGCTAGTGGTGTCTCAAACGGAATGAGATCTCATTCCTCGTGGGTTCTGTGCAAACCGTCAGGTACTCCGGGCTCCAGGTTGGCATTCCTTGCCCGGTTCTCGGTCTCCTTCCCTCCTTCTACCTTAAGCTTTCCACCCGCCCCCGGTACCCACCGGCGACTCGTTTCGCGTGGTTCGTTAGGCGAGTCTGGGGCCAGACCCTGGCAGCTCTGGTTCTGAGCCAGTGGCCCGGCAGGGCCTCCGGTGCGGGGCCCTCCTTTCTCGGAGGATGCAAACTCGTAACGTGACAAAAACATTCCCGATTTTCTTCCGCAAAGCCCAATCCTAGGCTCACACCCACGCATTTATACAACCACCACGCAGGCTACAGGACGCCGCCGCCGCGCTCCAATCACCAGTCTCAGAAGCCCTCCCCCTCGGCTCCGGCCGCGGGGAGCCGCGGTCGAGGCTGGAACTACAAGCCCCAGAATTCCCGCGCAGGCGCGCTGCTATTGTGATGCTCCCTTCCCGGCAACTCGCCCTCTCAGGCAAACCTGAAGATAGCGGCAATTCTCCGGTGGGGGGCGGAGACGCTCCCGGCCCGAGTCTCCGCCCCCCGCTTCCTGACAGGCAATGGGACCAGCCAACCGACGCGGCGGGTGGGTGACGCGCTCTCCAATCAGCACCCGCGGCGGAGAGGTGGGCGTGCGCACTGGCGGGGCCGGTGGGCTAGGCTGTGCCGGGTTGCGAAGGGGGAGGATAACGTCGGGTCGGGTCAGCGGGCGCTGCAGTAGTCGCCGCAGCGGCGATGGGAGCGGTGGGGGCGCGGCGGCGGCGGCGGCGGCAGGAGGAGGAGGAGCGGAGGCTGGCACAGGAGCTGCGGCGGGGGGTGGCCAGCAGCAGCAGCAGCAGCAGCAGCAGGAACAGCAGCAGCCGCCGCCGCCAGTGAACGGCGGACCGTACCTGAGGGGACTCCTCCCCGGACGGCCGACCCTCGCAGCCGCGCTCCGTCCCGCCGCAGTCGGCGGCGGGGGATGGGTAGGCGGCGGCGTTCCCGCCCGCTGAAGGTTGACCCCTGCGGGTCCGGGCCCTGAGCCCTCTGCCCGAAATCCCCGCGCCCGCCACGGCCCAGGTAGGACACACCCCCGAGCCCCCGGGGCGCGGCCGGCGGGGCGGGGGAGAGGATCCCGGCCCTCGCCCTCCTCCAGCCTGGCCCCCTGCGCGGGCCGCCCTCCTCGCGCACCGACCGACCCCGGTGCGGAGGGAGAGGGTACGGGGACTCCTCGGTCGCTGCCCACGCCCTGGGCTTGTGCCGGGGCCAGTCACTCCCCATCGGAGGTCGGCGGCCGCTCCCCGGTGTCCCCGAAGGTGTCCCCGAAGGCGTGTGCCCCGCCGCCCCTGAGGCGTTTGGCGCCTTCCTCGAACTCCGAGGGTCGCGGGAGCGTCGCTTTCTTCCTCTCTCCGTGTGTGACCCACATATCCCTTGGCTCCATGCTGCTGCTTTCTGGTCTCAGGACCCAGCACGGGATTCGCAGGCTATTCTGAGCGCTTCTCTCCCGCTCCTCGTCCCCAGACGCAGCAGCGGGTCCTCGGGCTGTAGAACCCGCCCGCCGGGTAGTAACGACGACGACGGGCGGAGGCGAGGCCGCCACTTTCTGTTACTTTAAGGTGCGAAGGGATGAGCCGCGGGATCTGCTCGTCATCTGCGGGCACGAAGCTGATGTAGATAGACAGCCCCGGGAGGTTGCCGTGGGAGGGACAAAAGGCTCCGCACACAGGGACGCCACACACATGTCCGAGAAGTAAATAGCCCATTGGGATGCCGTCACTCTTTATCCCGCAGTGAAGTTCATTTTGGTTTCCGTCACGCGGCTGCATTGGAGGTAAAAAAAAAAAAAAATGACATTGAGTTGTACTCTGCTTTGAATTAAAGTTGGTAGTTGGCAGCCTGTTCCGGCGTTAGCTCCTCTCGTCGCCTAGCTTGGGAAATTGTCCTTTCTTTGGACGTTGAAAAGAGCGCCGTTTTATGATAGCCCGTGTCTTATACAAGGATGTTTTGAGACTCGATAGAAATTGCGTTTTTTTGTGCATGTGCGAGGATCACGTTATTATGAATGGGCACATGTATACACACGCGGGCGGAGGATTCCACTCTGCGTGTTGTTACAGTGTTTGGTTCTGAGTCATTAATTGCAGTTGCATTGGTATCTAAAACACTGATTTGCCGGGACGACAGAGATGTGTGTGCTGTTTTCTTTTGGCTAAATAAAATAGATAGTAACATTTTTTTGGAGGGAAGGGGAGATGGGAGATGGATTTTAAAGAATTGAGGGAATTGTATGCTATGTTTGTGTGTTTTTAAATTTGTTTTTATTGATTTCAGAGAGCGAGGAAGGGAGAGGGAGAGAGGTATAGAAACATCAGTGGTGAAAGAGAATCGTTGATCAGTTGCCTCCTTGCTTGCACCACACTGGGGATCAAGCCCTCAAGCTGGGCATATGCTAGTTCATAGGTGACCTCCTAGTTCATAGGTCCAGCTCAACCACTGAGCAAACCCTGCGGCGCTATGCTTTAAAAAAAAAAAAGAGAAGCAGTAATGATGACAAATATTATGAATCTTGAATACATCTTAACTCTAAAAAAAAGTTTAAAATAATATGTGCATGGACTTGGATGGCATAGTGTGAGCTATTCAAATTGAAAACATACTGAAAGGATTTCCCCCTAATTTAGAACCTTATGTTTTTCTGCATGATGCATTTTTATCAAGATGTTGAAATTGATGTTTGAAGCATAGTTATAAAGGAAAGTTTAACATTTTAAAAAATTATACTATAGAATGTTAGGATATTCCTTTTCCTCATTCAGGAAAGGAGAAATTGAAGTCTCTGACTATATTAATTTATGATATCGAATTGAAACAAATTTGATCTTTAGTAGAGGGCTAAAAATAACATCTTGATCATTATCTTGTACTATGGATAATATATAACTTAGTGAATTTCCTCTTGTATTATGTGACTTAAGATTTTCACTTTCTTTTAAATACTGATGATTATAATGCATCAGGAAGTCTTCATGAGATTAGGCTAAGTTGCATTAGCAAATTGAACTCAATTATATAGGGCTTCAAATATCTTTAAGTGTAGTGTTAGAAGTGGAATTTGTATAATTTAGACAACTTTTACATAAAAATACCTAAAATGTGACAATTAGTGATAAAAAATTGGCTTTTCAATGTAGAAGAATATTATAGAACCAAGTTCCTCCACACTCCCACCCTCCATCATGGAATTTAAATTTAACTTGGGGGGGGGAGTGGCAGGAAATTCTTTATAAGTTTTGTAACGTTAAAAAGTAAGATATAGACATGGCAACTTAATTACAATTCTTGGGAGACTTTGAGCTGGAATCACCCAACTAAGATACTTTGAAGTGAGATGATAAATATTTGTTGCTTAAAGAAAAAAGCAACATATAACAAGGGAAAATGTTTAATGACCATTATTAAATTAGTGGGAGTTGAATTGATTAGCAAAATAAAACATCTTTTGAGAATTAATAGGAATATTAAATATAGTTTATTTCTTTCCCCATTTAAAAAAACTTCGATAAGAAAAATTGTTTTATAGATATGTAGCAAACAATCTTTTTGTTTGTTTTTAATGTTTTTATTAATTGTAGAGAGAGGAAGGGAGAGGGAGAGAGAGATAGAAACATCAAGATGAGAATCATCAATTGCCTGTCTTCTGCAGCCCCTTATTGGGGATGGAGACTGCAGCCTGGGCATGTGTCCTAACTGGGACTCTAACTGGGACCTCCTGGCTGATGGGTTGATGAACAGTGTGAGGATGGGTTTTTGCAAACAATCTTTACAACCTGAGTGTATGTTACTCAAAGTTACTCCATTCTATTCCTTTTTTTTGCTTATTTTGAGCTCTATTTTGACTCAAAATATAGATGGAGCTATGTCAGTTTATTTGGTTAGTAATATTGTAGGACAAACTCAATTTTTGTTTTTTTAATTAAACATATTTATACTGTTTTACTTCCTTGTCATCCTCTATCATTATCCATTATATTGTAAACAATAGTGATGACAGTGGTAGATTCCCCTTCCCCCCACCTCTTCCCACGCTTCGTTGGATAGAATCCTTGTGTTGTAAGTACTTTTTACAGTTTTTATACTTTAAATACCCAGTGCTTTCAGTTTAAGTATCATACTTCCATATTTATTAAAAGAGCCCTTAAGTCTTACATGAAAAGTTGAGTTTTTAGAGCTATATATATATTTTTAAATATATTTTATAGAGAGGAAGGGAGAGAGATAGAGAGCTAGAAACGTTGATAAGAGAGAAACATCGACCAGCTGCCTCTTGCACACCCCCTACCGGGGATGTGCCCGCAACCAACGTACATGCCCCTGACCGGAATCAAACCTGGGACCATTCAGTCTGCAGACCAAGGCTCTACCACTGAGCCAAACCGGTTTCGGCTAGAGCTATATTTTGAGTCTAAGTACAACACATATTACCACTTGAAAGTTTCTGTCAGTAATATCTTCTGATTCTTGGTTGTAGGTTTAAAATGCAGATTGAAATTGTATGTTTACATAATGTGAATGTCAATTTTGCTAGAAAATTTCATCTCTTAAACAGGTCATTTTTAAGCAAACTGTGTGTGAGTGTGTGTGTGTGTGTGTGTGTGTGTGTGTTTTAGAGAGGGATGAAGGGGTTGGGGAGAGAGAAGGAGAATGAGAAAGAAGCATCGATCAGCTGCCTCCTGCATATGCCCAGTCCAGGGACCACACCCGTCATTTTTTGGTGTATGGGACGGTTAAATGGGATGACACTTCAACCAACTGAGCCATGCTGGCCAGGCCTATCAACATTTTTCAATAACAAATAAGGAGGAGATGAAGAGAGTAACATAGGAAAGAAATGAGTACCTAAAAAGAAAAATATGAGCTATATTGCCCATGAATTTGATTTGAAAAAAATTATCTGGAAGCTAAATCACATAGTAGATAATAAGTCAATTAGGACTTCATTTCTGCTGTATGTCTAATATTTGAAAAATTCAACATGTCCAAGACAAAAGTCAGCTATCTTTTACCTTCTTTAATTCTATAAATAAAAATATAACTGTAGCCCTGACTGGTTTGGCTCAGTGGATAGTGCGTCAGCCTGTGGACTGAAGGGTCCCAAATTCAATTCCAATCAAGGATATGTATCTTGGTTGCAGACACATCCCCAATAAGGGGGTGTGCAGGAGGCAGCTGATCAATATGTCTAACTCTATCCCTCTCCCTTCCTTTCTGTAAAAAAATCAATAAAATATATTTTAAAATATATATATATATATATATATATATATATATATATATATATATAACTGTTTAATTACTCATCTAAGCTCAAAAATTTCATTTCTTTCTTTTTTGGCTTCCTCTTTCTTGATTCTAATTAACACCAAACCTCTCCTTTTCATTTCCACTGCTGCCCCCTTAAGGTAGTCTCTCTGAACCTCATTATATCATTTTAAAACCATTGCAATAGACTCATCCATTTATTTATTAAACTAGCGGCTCAGTGCATGAATTTATGCACCAGTGGTGTCCTTTGGCTGGCCTGCAGGATTGGGCTGAAACTGGCTCTCTGACATCCCCTGATGGGTCCCAGATTGAGAGAGGGCACAGGCCAGGCTGAGGGACCTTACCGGTGCAGGATCTGGGTCAGGGAGGGGCACAGGAGGTTGGCCAGCTGGGAACGGATTGTGGGAGGGCTCCAGGGCATGTCTGACCCATCTTGTTCCATTCTGATCAGCTGGACCCCAGCAACAAACTAACCTACCGGTCGGAGCGCCTGCCCCCTGGTGGTCAGTGCTTGTCATAGTGAGTGGTTGAGTGGCCTTAGCATATCATCAGCATATTACCCTTTGATTGTTGAAAGGCTGACTGGTTGACCAGCCAACCAGTCAACCTGACACTTAGCATATTAGGCTTTTTTTATATAGGATATTTGTTAAGTATTTACCATGTTACTGTGCTAGGAGTTAGAGATTCAGCAATGAGAAAGACAGAAATGATCTCAGTTTTAGAGCTTATAAGACAACTAGAGGCCTGGTGCATGAAATTTGTGCATGGGAGTTGTCCCTCAGTCCAGCCTGCACCCTCTCCATTCAGGGACCCCCTCAAGGGATGTCCGACTGCCCGTTTAGACTCGATGCCAGTGGAATCAGGCCTAAATGGGCAGTCGGACATCCCTCTCACAATCCAGGACTGCTGGTTCCCAACCGCTCGCCTGCCTGCCTTCCTGATTGCCCCTAACCGCTTCTGCCTGCCAGCCTGATCAACCACTCCCATGCCAGCCTGATTGATGTCTAACTGCTCCCCTGCCATCCCATTTGCCCCAACTTCCCTCCTCTGCCAGCCTAGTCACCCCTAACTGCTCTCCCTTGCAGGCTTGATGCCTCCCAACTGCCCTCACCTGCTGGCCATCTTGTGGTGGCCATCTTGTGTCCACATAGGGAGAGGATCTTTGACCACATGGGGGCAGTCATATTGTGTGTTGGAGTGATGGTCAATCTGCATATTACCTTTTTATTAGATAGGATAGAGACCTGGTGCACAGGTGGGGGCCAGCTGGTTTGCCCTGAAGGGTGTCTCAGATCAGGGTAGGGGTTTCCTTGGGGCGTAGGGCAGCCTGAGTGAGGGGTCTGTGGTGGTTTGTAGGCTGGCCATGCCCCCTGTAGACCCAAGCAGAGGCCCTGGTATCTGGGATATATTTACTTTCTACAATTGAAATTCTGTAGCCTGAAACGGAGCCGAGCTTCCTGCTCACTCAGTGGCAGCAGCCTGTTTCTGTTTGGATTTGTTTACCTTCTATAATTGAAACTTCGTAGCCTTGAGTGGAGGCTTAGGTTGGCAAGGGCAGGCGGAAAGCTTGGTTTCCTACATTGCCTGGGAAAAACCAAGCCTCCCTCCTGCTCTCTGTGGCTGTAGCCATCTTAGGTAGGTTTATTTGCATACTTGCTCTGATTGGCTGGTGGGTGTGGCTTGTGGAGCAGAGTGATGGTTAATTTGCATATTACTCTTTAATTAGGTAGGATAGGAGCAGACAGTTGTAGAACATGGAATTAGAAGTTTTCCAAGTATCATGAAAACAAAATGCAGACTACCACATGTGCATGTTAATAGATAGACCAAACACCTGTGAAGTAGGTTCAGGGAAGTAGTTTTCTGTTTTATCAACCATAAAAATAGTATTTTTTAAAGTTTATTCTACATATTCCATCAGATTCAGAAGTTAGTGGCTTTATGATAGCTCTAGGTATCATAAATTTAATGTTTCTACATTTATTTTTTTAAAATATATTTTATTGAGTTTTTACAGAGAGGAAGGGAGAGGGATAGTTAGAAACATGGATCAGAGAGAAACATTGAGCAGCTGCCTCCTGCATACTCCCTACTTGGGATGTGCCTGCAACCAAGGTACATGCCCTTGACAAGAACCGAACCTGGGACCCTTGAATCCGCAGGACAACGCTCTATCCACTGAGCAAAACTGGTTAGGGCAAATGTTTTTAAATTTAAAACATTTAATAAACATTAGTAAATGTTCACACAACTCCTTATACATCTTTAGGTCCTTTTAGAATGTCACAACACTTTGAAAACTTTTGTCCTAAAAAGTCCATCTCTCCCTCTAATATGGGTTTCTACTTGGGGTTTTCCCAGGACTCAATTGCTTGAGTACTGGCAGAATTATGTTTCACATTCTCTGTTTGAACTTCAGAAGTTATTAGTAGGATGAGGCATTACCAGTAGAAAGGTATGCAAGGTTACAAGAAAGAGATCTTCCAGGAATAAAGTTAGAATCTCTCTAGCTAGAGTCCACCCATGTACAGGTGAGTTATAAAATGTAGATATTCAAATGAGAAGTAATTAGGATCTAATTTGAATATCTTTATAAGTTTAAAAATATATAAATACATTTGTAAATCAGTTAAAAATATATCCCTTATATGCTGGCATCTTCTTGGTTTAGAAAATGGGGGTAGTCTAGCCACTAACTTCTTAACATTAATAAATATTTATTAAACAAATGAATATGAACTCTTCATTGTGCACCAAATGAGATTTGAATCTATTCTCATCTCTACTATAATATATCATACAACTTTAGATTACTTAATCTCTCTTTGCCTCAGTTTTGCTCTTTTTAAAAAGAGAAAATTAAAATACTTTAAATATAGGTAGAATGACTATTAGTACAGAGAAGGTTCAGTATTGATTTTTTTTTCTTTGTGTTAGTGGGAGGATCATAAACACATGCTTTGTTTGGTTGATCTGGCTACAGTACATTTTACTGAAGGAAGGGTCTTATTTATTTAGTGTTTTCCTTACAATCTGGCCATGTAAATTACATTGTACTTTCTATAAAGAAAGAATTTGTTTATGTGTTGTTAGTATGGTAGCCAGGCAAAGCAGAACTTTTTTTCTGTTGTAATTGTAACCATGCTGACATGTAAAGCTTCTCTTTAATAGACATTTTACTTTCTTGAATATATTTATTTAGCCCAGAGATATTCCATGCTGCTGTGGAAGTATAATTTACCTCCTGTGTAAGTTTAGAAGGAACAGTTATAGTGTGATTGGTCACTAAATTTTGTTTCTCTTTTGCTATCAGCAGTTTAGAGTTTTATTCACAAATCTTCATCTCTTTTTACTTTTTAGAGAGGCTCTTGCTAAAACCTATGGGTTCAAACAAAAACAAAATTCCATAAGTTTATCCTATTCTGATCCTTATTTCTGTTTATTATTAGATATCTTGAAAATTTAGAAGGTGTGCAGATTTTATAAACTTGTGTCTAAGCCTCAGCTTGTTTATTTTAAAGCATAACTTAGGTAATATTTTATACTGTGAAAAATGTATTATTTTGACTTTTGAGATGTATGATATAGGCATTTTATCTAACTATATTTTAATCTATTTTTAGAATGTAGATCAGGCATTCTAAATATTATTTACTTACATAATAGATCATGATAACTTTAGAAAGCATATGGTTTTTTACTTTAATAATAGGGGGTTGTTTGGCATATTTATAGTTTTCATCAAATTTGGAAAATTTAAGTTTTTTTGTTTGCTTTCTTTTTCCCCAGGATGCAGTGTCTCTGGGCTCAATAAACATTTCCAGAAATTAAAATGTATATCTGCTGAAAGTGGAGAGAAACTTTATATAAGACAATATGGTTACAGTAGCTGACAACAAAATAAGGGAGTAAATAACTTCTTTGTAGTCTCTTTCTGGAACTCCAGATATTTGTGTATAATATATATTAGGCTTTTTTTGTTCTCCTGTTCATTGATGCTCTGTTTGGTTTTTGTCTTTTTCTCTGTGTGTTTCATTTTGGATAGTCTTTTTCTGTATCTTAAAGTTCACTAATTCCCTTCCCCACCCACCCCCCATGGTTAATCTGGTGTTAGTTAATCCCACCCAATGTATTTTTTTAAAAAAATATTTTTATTTATTTCAGAGATAAAGGGAGAGGGAGGGAGAGATGGAAACATCAACGGTGATAGAAAATAATTGATCTGCTGCCTCCTGTAAGTCCCACACTGGGGATTGAACCCACAACCGAGGCATGTGCCCTTAACCATGACCTCCTGGTTAATAGGTCGGCACTCAATCACTGAGCAACCATGACCAGGCCCATCCAATGTACTTTTTATCTAACGTATATACTTTTCATGTCTAGAAGTTAATTTTCAAATGCCTTCCCCTTCTCTCAAGCTTATGCTTTTCTATATTTTCTTCACTATATTGAATATACTATTTATAATAGCTGTTCAAAGTCCTTGTCTGCCAGTTCTGTCACCTATACTATTTCTGGGTCTGCTTTTCTTGAGTGATATTTCTCTTTGCTTTCAACCTTGGTAATTCTGTTTGAATTCAGACATTGTGATTTTACATTGTTATGTGTTGGATATATTTGTTTTATTCCTTTAAATATTTTGGGGTTCATTCTGGGGTACAGTTATTGAAGATAATTTGATTCATTCAAGGCCCTCATTGCTTTTGGTCTTTTTCATTCTAGTGAGTATACAGTCTATTTATGGCTTTTTGTGAGCCTCACGAATTTTTCCATCTGCCCCTTTCCCGTGGTCCTTTCTCTGGCCTTGATTGTTTCCTCACACACATGCTCTGATAAGTACTCAGCCAAAGCCTTAGAGGAACCCTCTCTAGATATCCAGAGCTCATTCCTATGTAGCTCTCTCCAGTGTTCTGCCCTGCCTTGGCCTCCCCAAAACTTTCAATTCTGTTTCCTCAACTCACAGAGGTTTCTGGCCTCTCTTTGGGTTCCCTGTTACTGTGGCCTGGAAACTAGCTCCCCAAGCTGTGAGGAGGGGGGCGTTGTAAGGCTTACTTCACTTGTTTCCATTCTCTCATGGACCCCTGTGTTGTACTGCCTGTTGTCTTGTGTCTAAAATCCATTGTTTCATTCATATATTTTGTCTGTTTCTCTAGTTTGTAAGTAGGAGGGTAAATCTGTTCCCTTATACATTGTGGAGGCCAGAAGCTGAAATTGTCTGGTGGGTATATTTAAATCTCAAAGAGAAGTCATATTTTACAGTTATGGTATCACTAGAAATCCATATATTGTCTTTATGCTAAAAAAAGAGAGTAAAAACATTTTCTTATCCTTTAGACACATCTTAAGCTCTTTTGATGGTTAATTCTAGCACTTCCCATTGAGAATAAAATTGTAGGTAAAAATAAATTTCCGATTTTTCTATTAAAGAGAAGAATCTTCCATAAACTATATATGTCACTTAAAAAACAACACTGTTATCTGTTTAGTGAATTATCTAGCTTCCCTCCAAATGTAGGATAATTTTGAATTTTATTACTTTAGCCTTTCTAGATTATAGTAGTCCTAACTAATCTTCCTTTCCTCTTATATCCTTCCTTGCTCTGAAATTCTTCAGTGACTCTCCCTTGTCTGCTGAAATAGAATAAAATCTAGCCTGATTTTTAGTCTTAACTCAGTTTACCTTTCAGTTCTATGTATTCTTTAAACACAATTAGAACTCTTTTTCTCTTAGACTAATCTCCTGCATTCAGTTACCCATGCACTTGTATGCTTGCTCATTTCCTTTGCTTACCTCCTCAGTTGGTTAGATTCTGCCTTGAAACAAATCATTCCAAAGTTTAGAGGCTAAAATAATAATCTATTAGTTAACTATTCCATGGGTTGGCAGTTTGACTGGGCTGAATGGTCTTTTTGAACTTCTCTGGGCTCACTTTGAGGGTAGGTTGGGTTTCTTCACAATCTGGGTTCCAAACCAGCAAAGCAAGGCAATTTTCCAATGCATAAATGCTTTTCAAGCATCGGGGTCATGTTTGCTGATGACTCGTTGGTCAAAACAAGTCACAGAGCCAAACCTGATTTCCAGGATGGAGAAAGAAACTCTGCCTCTTTTTTTTTTTTTAATATATTTTATTGATTTTTTACAGAGAGGAAGAGATAGGGATAGAGAGTTAGAAACATCGATGAAAGAGAAACATCGATTAGCTGCCTCTTGCACAACCCCTAGTGGGGATGTGCCCCAACCAAGGTATATGCTCTTGACCGGAATCAAACCTGGGACCTTTCAGTCCGCAGGCCGACACTCTATCCATTGAGCCAAACCGGTTTCGGCGAAACTCTGCCTTTTGATGAGAGTTGCAGCCATGACAATTGTAAAGGGAAGAATATTTAGGAATGGAAGGAATTTGTGGCTATTTTGCAATGTACCAAACCACTATAAATCCTTTCTACCTCCTCTGAGAAACTATATGATCATACTGTCCCATGCATTATACTTCTTTCTACTCTTTAATGTATTCATAATAATTTATTGAGTGATTATATGTTGAATTTTTAAATTAATTCTCAATTATTTGCTTGAGGACTACAAAATCAAGCAAAACATATAGGAGGTGAAAAACATTTCAATAAAAACCTGTTGAGCCCAGCAGGTATAGCTCAGTGGTTGAGCATCCACTTAGATCAGTTTTGATTCCTGGTCAGGGCATGCGCCCAGGTTGTGGGTTCCATTCCCATAGGGGTTTGCAGGAGGCAACTGATCAGTGATTCTGTCTCAACTTTGATGTTTCTGTCTCTCCTTCTCCTCTTCCCTTCCTCTCTGAAATAAATTAAAATATATTAAAAAATTATTTCAGTCTGGCTGGTATGGCTCAATGGTTGAGCACTGACCCATGAACCAAGAGGTCACAGGTTTGATTCCCAGTCAGGGCACATGCCTAGGTTGCATGCCCACTGGGGGCATGCAAAAGGCAGACGATTGATATTTCTCATCAATTTTTTATCTCTGTATCTCTCTCCCTTTCCCTCTCTCTAAAAAAATCAATAAAAACATATTTTTAAAAAATATTTCAAAAAAATCTATTAAAAAGTTGTTCTGTAAAAAGTATTTTGCTAGTACTAAAAAAAACACACAAAGATGAGTAGATTTCTGCACTTAAACTAAAAATACTCATAGCTTAATAAGAAGATATTGTAAATTGTGTATGTGATTCTAAGTCTTTTTTCTTTAATTTTTTTCTTTATTGATTTTTAGAAAAAGAGGAAGGGAGAGGGATAGAGAGATAGAAACATCAATAAGGAAGAAACATCATTAATCTGCTGCCTCCTGCATGTCTGCCCCACCCCACCCCCCTACAACCCGGACTTATGCCCTGACTCGGAACCAAACCAGCAACCTCCTGGTTCATTGGGTTGACGCTCAACCACTGAGACAAAAAAGCTGGGCTAAGCCTATTTCTTTACTCTGAACCTAGATTTCTGTTTCATGCTCACCTCACAGGTTAACTGGTTTTTCACCTTGCTTAGATTGCACAGTCTCCTGCTGTCTGTCACACTGCTAGGTGGTTGTTGCCTATTCTATTTTGTGTCTGGCTTTCCCTCCTACTGGTTTATATTATTATACTACCTGTTACTGTTCTTAAGATATAAGCAGTAAAAGATATATTAGTCATAAAGTACATAAAACATATCTCTTAAAGAATAATGGAGTACATAAAACATTTTTTTAAGGAATACTAGAATACATGAAACATATATTTTAAAGAATAATTATAAAGCCAAGTGGTCAAGAAATAGAACATTGCGCCGAAACCGGTTTGGCTCAGCGGTAGAGCGTCAGTCTTCGGACTGAAAGGTCCCAGGTTCGATTCCGGTCAAGGGCATGTACGTTGGTTGCGGGCACATCCCCGGTAGGAGGTGTGCAAGAGGCAGCTGGTTGATATTTCTCTCTCATCGACGTTTCTAGCTCTCTATCTCTCTCCCTTCCTCTCTGTAAAAAATAAATAAAATATATTAAAAGAAAAAAAAGAAATACCGTAGAACATTGCCACTTGGCTGGGGTGGCTCAGTGGTTGAGCATCAATCCAGAAACTAAGAGATTGCCAATTCAATCCTAGTCAGGGCACATGCCCCGTTGTGGACTTGATCCCCAGTATGGGGTTATGCAGGAGGCAGCTTATCGATGATGTTCCTGTCTCATCAACGTTTCTACCTATCTCCCTTCCCCCCCTCTCTAAAATAAATAAATAAATAAATAAATAAATAGAACCATATTGGGGGGAAAACACAAAACATTGCCAGCATCTCAGAAGCTCCCTTGTTTATCCCCAAAGAATCCATTCTTGTGATTTTTGTGAAAAATCATGTCTTTACTTTTTTTAAAACAGACTTCCTACCTATGTTTGCATCCCTATTTAACATAGATTAGTTTTGCTTATTTTTGAACTTTACATAGGACTTATATTGTATGTATACTTTAATTTTACTTGATTTTGTCTTTTGTGAAATTCATTCATATAGTTCAGTATAACAGTAGTTTCTTCATTTTCATTTTAGTATAGTTTTTGTGGTAGATAGAGTAATGATCCCCCAAATATATTGATGTCCTACTCCCTAAAAATGGTGAATATATCATATATGACAGAAGGGACTTTGCAGGTATGATTAAGTTAAGGTTCTTGGGATAGAAAGATAATCTTGATTACCCAGATGGGTTCAATATATCACTTATAAGATGAAGGCATATATATTTTGTCAGAGAGAAATAAGATGTGATGGAAGGAAGCAGAAATCAGAGAGAGATTTGAAGATGCTACTCAACTGGCTTTGAAGATGGAGGATAGGGCCATGAGCCAAAGAATGGTAGGCAGCTTCTAGAAGCTAGAAAAGGCAAGGAAATGGATTCTTCTCTAGAGCCTCTAGAACAGTGGTTCTCAACCTTTCTAATGTCGCAACCCTTTAATACAGTTCCTCATGTTGTGGTGACCCCCAACATAAAATTATTTTCGTTGCTACATCATAACTAATTTTGCTACTGTTATGAATCGTAATGTAAATATCTGTGTTTTTTTATGGTCTTAGGCAACCCTGCTAGCGGTTCTCAACCTGTGGGTCGCGACATTAGAACTGCTAGCAGGGTCACCTAAGACCATCAGTTATGAAGTACTAAAGGGTCGAGGCATTAGAAAGGTTGAGAACCACTGCTCTAGAAGGAGCATAGTTTGCTGACACCTTGATTTTAGCCCCATGGAAACCTGCCTGGACTTCTGATATCCAGAACTGTAAGATTATAAATGTGTGCTGCTTTGCCACTGAACTTATAGCAATTTGTTTGTCAGCAGTAGGAAACTAATTTTACTGTATGAATATACTACAATTTATCCATTCTTCTCTTACTGGACATTTGGGTTGTTTCAAGTTTTTGGCATTTATGGATAGTGTGGCTGTGAACATTCTTCTTTTTTTTTTTTTAATATATTTTATTGATTTCTTACAGAGAGGGAGAGGGATAGAGAGTTAGAAACATCAATGAGATAGAAACATCGACCAGCTGCCTCTTGCATACCCCCTACTGGAGATGTGCCTGCAACCCATGTACATGCCCTTGACTGGAATCAAACCTGGGACTTCTCAGTCTGCAGACCGACACTCTATCTACTGCGCCAAACTGGTTTTGGCAGCTGTGAACATTCTTGAACATGTTTTCTGGTACACATGAGAGAAGAGTGTTTGTAGGATATATACCTAGGAAAAGAGTTACTAGGTCACAGGGTGAGCATATGTTCAGCTCTACTTTATAATACAGAACTATTTTCCAAAGTACATTCCTACCAACAGTGTATGAGAGTCTAATTTTTTATTTTTAAAGAATTTCTTTGATATTCACTATGATATTGCTTCCTCCCTTTATGTTAGTGGGTACTGAGAATTTGCTTAAAATCAAAACACATTAGGGTTCTAATTTATACTTTTTCCAATCTAGAAATAGTAGATGGCATTGGTTTATTTTTATTCCCTTTTTCATCAGCTAATTTTTCTATTAACTTGCTATAACTTAATTTGTAATTACAGTTATAATTTTTCTCTTGCTAAAAGAACTATATAAATTTGGTAAGTAATCTATATATATCAAAGCTAAGCAACCAGAATGACTGGAATGACTAGTCATTATGATGTGCACTGATCGCCCCTGACCGCCTCTCCTACCCCTCCTCTCCCCCCAATTGGGGGCAGGGTTGGCTGGCCAACCTTCCACCTTCCTCTCTCCCAGCCTCACCAGCCCAACCCTGATAGGCCCCCATTAGGGTGGGCTAGCTAGACTCCACTCATGCATGAATTTGTACACTAGGCCTCTAGTCTATAACATATGCTAATTAGATCAGATGTTCTTCCTGACGAAGCCAGGGCTGGAGGGAAGCCAGCTCATGTCCCTAGTGCCTGTGGGTGGCCCGAGAGAAGCCAGCATGGGTCTGGGTGCCAGAGGGAAGCCAGTGCTGGCAGCTGGGGGAAGGAAAGGCCTACTCTTGCATGAATGTTCATGCATCAGACCTGTAGTAGTTGTATAATAGGTTTAAATGCTAAGCCTTCATACAAACATGATAACTTCCTTTTATCAACATTCAAGCAGTACAAGGATTGTTTGGACTATCTGTAAATGTGACTGTTTTCCCTTCTATTGGTTAAAAAGCATGCAAAATTGGGAACTACCATTTATTGAGGATAGACAATGTGGTAGGCACTATGATGAACACTTTTCAAATATCTTACATCAGTGGGTTGCCAACTGGTGGTCCGCAGACCACTAGTGGTCCATGAGGTCTGAAAGGTTGGCGACAACTGTCCTACATTATCACTTTCAATCCTTAGATAGCCACTGTTCTTATCCCCCCCCCTTTTTTTTATATATAGATAAGGAATTTGAGGCAGAGAAACATTAAGTAATGGGCTCTAGGTTACACAGCCAGGATTTGAGTCTAGGTAGTCAAGTGTTAATATGTATTTTGTGGGGGAGTTCTTGGAGTTAGAGACAGTAAGTACATTGCAGTGTTACATTAATTTCTCAAATAATACTCTTGTAGGGAATTTTCTTCATTAAGTGAGGTTTATTTTGGTTTATGTTTTTGGAACTTTTATACAAATTTTTTTTATCCATTTGCCTTTTACGCTTCTTGTTCTTAGTTTTATTCTCTGCTTAATTTCTCATTTTTCTCTCATCTTTTTGTTACATTGGTATATGTGTATCTATGTGACTTAAATTATGTACAGTTTGATGTCTCATTTTCAGCTGATTAACTTCAAATATCTATCTATTTGATAAAATGCAAAGTTCATAAATTTTTATCTTGGTAGAGATTATAATGATTATGATACAGTCTTCATCTTCAGGGATTGTCATTGTTTACTTATTAATTTGCCAGCTATTTCCTTCTCAATCTTTTTCTACTTACCAAATGTTTTAAATGATTTTCACCACATGTTATTTTACAATTTGAATATCTATTTAGTATGTTCTGTCCATATTTTGATCTTCTTTGGTTCTGTTTTGTCAACACCTCCAGATTTAGCATCATTGTCTGAATTCATTAGCATGCTCTTTTACTCCTTATTTTAAGTCATTGAAGATATTTCCAAGGAATTTATTTAATTCATCTCTTTTAATATCTCAGTTTTTACACCAGAATAGATTATTTTTGTTATTAGCATTACTGAAAATAATGAGTCATAAATAATTATTTGACAGCATATAGCCAAATGACATTAATTTTTCAGATATAATTTATGATGTGTAATCAAAAAGAATCTGTGCTTCAGGTACAAGTTTGAGATACTATTGCCCCATACCAATGAAGACTGGTAGTGTATTAGTTATTTATTGCTGCATAACTGCAGAACAAAATACCAAAAACTTGTGTTTAAAACATTTCTTCATTTCACAGTTCTGTGGGGCAAGATTTGACTCACCTAGATATTCTGTTTCAAGGGCAGTCACAGGTTGCAGTAAAGGAAGGCTGTAGTCATCACAAGGCTCAACTGGAGGCAGAGGAGTCCCTTCCCCCTCCTAAGTAGCCCGGAGTGGAAATTTCTGGACAGCCAGAGCCCATAGCCATGGCGACCCCCTCAGCTGCCTTTGAGGCCCTTATGAATGGAGTGACAAGCTGGGATGTCCCTGAAGATGCCGTCCCGTGTGAACTGCTTCTTATTGGAGAGGCTTCCTTCCCAGTGATGCTGAATGACGTGGGCCAGGTCCTCATTGCTGCGTCCTCCTATGGCTGAGGCCGCCTGGTGGTGGTATCCCATGAGGACTACTTGGCGGAAGCCCAGCTCACTACCTTTCTCCTCAATGCAGTGGGGTGGCTTTGTTCTTCCCCTGGGGCTCCCGTAGGTGTACACCCATCCCTGGCACCTCTGGCCAAAATCCTCGAGGGCTCTGGAGTGGAGGCGAAACTTGAGCCGGAAGTGAAAGACTCCCTGGGGGGTTACTGTATTGATGCCTACAATGAAACCATGACTGAAAAGTTGGTCAAGTTTATGAAACATGGAGGAGGTTTGTTCATTGGAGGCCAAGCCTGGGATTGGGCCAACCAAGGCGATGATGAAAGGGTTCTGTTCACATTCCCTGGGAACCTCGTGACTAGTGTGGCAGGCATATACTTCACTGACAACAAAGGAGACACAAGTTTCTGTAAAGTGTCTAAGAAGATGCCCAAGATCCCAGTCTTAGTTAGTTGTGAAGACGATCTCTTCGAGGACAGAGAGGAGCTTCTGCACGGGATTTCTGAGCTGGACATCAGCAACTCGGATTGTTTCCCATCCCAGCTGCTAGTGCATGGCGCTTTAGCCTTTCCCCTGGGGTTAGATTCCTACCACGGCTGTGTTATAGCGGCTGCTCGCTATGGCCGGGGCTGGGTGGTAGTGATGGGCCACAAGGTATTATTCACTGTGGGTAAACTGGGCCCCTTTCTGCTCAATGCCGTGCGCTGGCTTGATGCCGGCCGCCGAGGCAAGATCGTGGTGCAGACGGAACTAAGGACAATGAGCGGCCTGCTTGCAGTGGGGGGCATAGATAACCAGCATTGAGCCCAATCTAACCAGTGATGCGAGTGTCTATTGCTTTGAGCCCACCAGTGATGTAGGAGTCAAGGAGCTGCAGGAATTTGTAGCTGAGGGTGGGGGCCAGTTTGTGGCAGCCCAAGCCTGGTGGTGGGCCTTCAAGAACCCCGGAGTGTCCCCTCTGGCTCGGTTCCCAGGGAACCTCCTGCTCAACGCCCTTGGCATCAGTATCACAAGCCAAAGCCTCAATCCAGGGCCCTTTCGTACTCCAAAATCGGGGATAAGGACCTATCACTTCTGCTCCACTTTGGCTGAGTTCCAGGTTATAATGGGCAGGAAGAGAGGGAATGTGGAAAAGGGATGGTTGGCAAAGCTGGGGCCGGATGGTGCAGCTTTCCTGCAGATCCCCGCAGAAGAGATCCCTGCCTATATGTCTGTACATCGGCTCCTCAGGAAGCTGCTGAGTCGATACCGGCTCCCAGTGGCGACCCGAGAGAACCCAGTCATCAATGACTGCTGCAGGGGTGCTATGCTCTCCCTGGCCACTGGTCTGGCCCACTCTGGGAGTGACCTCTCTCTGTTAGTCCCAGAAATTGAGGACATGTACAGCAGCTCCTATCTGCGCCCCTCTGACTCTCCGATCACCGTTCAGGTCAACTGCAACAATCCAGGCACCCGATATTGCTGGATGAGCACTGGGCTGTACATACCTGGAAGGCAAATTATAGAGGTCTCACTGCCTGAAGCTGCTGCTTCTGCTGACCTGAAGGTACAAATTGGCTGCCACACAGATGACCTGACCAGGGCCAGCAAGCTGTTCCGAGGCCCACTGGTAATCAACCGGTGCTGCTTGGACAAGCCCACAAAATCAATCACCTGCCTCTGGGGCGGCCTCCTCTACATCATCGTGCCTCAGAACAGCAAGCTGGGTTCTGTGCCCATCACTGTGAAGGGGGCTGTGCATGCTCCATTCTACAAGTTAGGGGAGACAACCCTGGAGGATTGGAAGAAGTGTCTCCAGGAGAATCCAGGTCCCTGGGGAGAGCTGGCTACGGACAACATCATCCTGACAGTGCCAACTGCCAACCTCCGCACACTGGATAATCCCGAGCTGGTGCTTCGCCTCTGGGATGAGGTGATGCAGGCTGTGGCAAGGCTGGGGGCGGAGCCCTTCCCCTTGCGTCTGCCTCAGAGGATTGTTGCTGATGTGCAGATTTCAGTAGGCTGGATGCATGCGGGGTACCCCATCATGTGCCACCTGGAGTCAGTGCAGGAGCTCATCAATGAGAAACTCATCAGAACCAAGGGGCTTTGGGGCCCTGTCCATGAGCTCGGCCGCAACTAGCAGCGGCAGGAGTGGGAATTCCCACCACACACCACCGAGACCACCTGTAACCTGTGGTGTGTTTATGTGCACGAAACGGTCTTGGGCATTCTTCGAGGCCGCGCTAATATTGCCCTGTGGCCCCCAGTACGGGAGAAAAGAGTCAGAATCTACCTGAGCAAGGGTCCCAATCTGAAAAACTGGAATGCATGGACAGCACTGGAAACATATTTACAGCTCCAGGAAGCCTTTGGTTGGGAGCCCTTCATCCATCTCTTCACTGAGTACTGTAACCAGACCAACTTGCCCACTGACAATGTTGACAAGATGAATTTGTGGGTGAAGATGTTCTCCCACCAAGTGCAGAAGAATCTGGCTCTCTTCTTTGAGGCCTGGGCCTGGCCAATCCAGAAGGAATTGGCTACAAGCCTGGCCTATCTGCCTGAATGGAAGGAAAATATTATGAAGTTGTACCTCCTCACATAGATGCCCCACTGAAATTGAAGTGAAAGAAAACTGGAAAGCTTTTGGTTGTGAATGAAGCAGACCTCAACACATTTCTGGAAGAGAGAAAGTGGATGAAGCATGAAAAAAGAATGAAAGAGAAGGTACCTTTCAGACAGAATATAAGCTGATCTGAGTCACATAACCACAGAGAGGCTTGGGCACCTGAAAAGTCTATCTCATAAAGAATTATACCAGTTGTAAAATTGAACCCCATCACATTCTACCCTATCCCTTGTGTATAGAATATAGTCAACTATTGGTACCAAAAAACAAAACAAAAACAAAAACAAAAAAAACAAGGCTCAACTGGAGAAGGATCCATTTTTAAGCTAACTGATGATTGTTAGATTGATTCAATTTTGTGGGTGGTTGTTCGGAGGGCCTCAGTTCCCTGCTAGATTTTGATACCTATTAAAAGTGGAATCAATACTGCTAGCAGAGGCTGCCCTCAGTTCTTTGCCATGTGGCCTTTCCTTGGCAGCTCGCTTCATTAGAAGATCAAGCAACTAGGGAGAGTAAAAAAGAGTGTGAGCAAGGTAGATGTCACAGTCTTCTATAGTACACCTGGAAGTGACATCCTATCACTTGCTGTATTCTATCATTAGAAGCAAGTCACTGGATCCACCCACATTCAAGGGGAGAGGATCAACAAACAGCACAAGATGGGGTTCATAAGGAGCTATTTTAGGAGTCTAGTACAGCCCTACCTGGTTTGGCTTAGTGGATAGAGCATTGGCCTGTGGATTGAAGGGTCCCACGTTCAATTCTGATCAAGGACACATGCCTAGGTTTCGGGCTTGATCACCCGAAAGGAGTAGGAGGTGTGCAGGAGGCAGCCAATCAATGATTCTCATCGTTGATGTTTTTATCTCTCTTTCCTATTTTAATCAATAGAAATTTATTTTTTTTTAAAAAAGTCTAGTACACCTTGGTAACTTAAAGGATTCTGGGCTTTCTTTTTTACTAGGGTTTATTTCCTAATTGGAACAGCTGTATTTTTTTTTATTTTATTTTTTTTTAGTTTACTTAAGTGTTGTTAAGGATTTTATCCAGATACCACTTGTCCCATGATCTTCCCACTGATAATTTAAAGTGTGATGGATCTTGGAGCCCATGGAGGCCTGCTGGGAACAGGACTTCTATAATGACAAATACATATGTCCAAGGCCATTTTTGCTGGCTATGAGTGTGATCTCTGGAACCAGAGGGAGCACATAGCACTTCTTAAAATTGAAGATGTCTAAGCTCGAGATGAAACAGTTCTATTTAGGCAACAGATGTGCTTCTGTATACAAAACAAAGAACAACACAGTGACTCCTGGTGACACAGAATCAGAGTAACCTGTGAAAACTCATGTTCATGGAAAGAGTGGCATGGCTCATGCTAAATTCCAAAGCACCCTTACTGCTAAGGCCATTGGACACAGAATCTATGTAATGCTGTATCTCTCAAGGATTTAAGCTTATTGAAAAGTGAAAAAACAATGTGGAGATATATATATATAAAGGGAGCCATTGTTCAATAGATATATAGATATATATATACCTATTGAACAATGGCTCCCTTTTTAGGAAGTTCTGGAAATTCTGAAAACTGATAAATTATATTTGGATGAGTTTAAAGTGAATGATGTGTTTCTATACAGTACTTAATGCTGCCTTAATATGAAGTTACATTTTGTCTGCTTCAAAGCAAAATCAACTAGTAATTTAATCTTTTCTCCAGGCTACAAAAATGTTACCAACATTTTGCTGATGCATGTGGATATGTCAGGATTGAATTACTATCTTATCTATATATATAAAAGCCTAAGTGATTGTGACCACCGGATGACCAGCTGGTAGCTATGATGTGCACTGACCACCGGGGGCAGACATTCAATGCAGGAGCTATCCCCTGGTGGTCAGTGCGCTCTCACCCTGCTCAGCTGCATCAGGCCCCTGAGGCAGGTCTGAGAGCTGGTGAGTGTTGTTGCTGTAGCACTAGGTGCGAGCCTGCGGCTGGAGCAGCGGGGCGGGGAAGACCAGGAGCAGCAGGCGGCGTTGGACTGCTGGTTTTGCCTGATCCTCACAGGCCATGTTAAGGGAGCCTAGTTTAGAGAGTAAAGAGCAGAAGTGGGAATCTCTTTACTTTTACCTTACAGTACATACATCATTAATTTTGAAGTGAATTTATTGTAGAAATCATTTATCTTGAAAATCTGTCTTTTCAGGAGTGCATTTAGATCATTTATATATTTATTCCTTTTTTATTAAAGTTGATATACAGCATCAGATTTGTTTCAGATGTATAGTGACTCAACATCTAAATACCTTACACAGTGATCACTATATGTCTAGTAATCATTTGTCATTGTATAGTTATTATAGTGTTATAGATTATATTTCCTTTGCTGTATATTACATTTTGGTGATTTGTTTATTTTATAACTGGAACTTTGTACCTCCAAATATTTTTTTTTCTTTTTTCATCCTTCCTCCTGCCACCCTTCTCTCTGGCAACCATCAGTTTGTTCTCTGTGTCCATGAATTCATTTTTATTTTATTCTGTTTGTTTTGTTTTTAAGATTCCACATATGTCATTTGTTTTTCTTGGTCAGATTTATTTCACTTAGTATGATACTCTTTAGGTTCATTCATGTTGTCTCAAATGGCAAGATTTCATTTTTTATGGTAAAGTAATATTCTATATATCTTATTTGAGTAATATTCTATTATATACATTTGAGGAATATTTTATTTCTCTAATAATGGAATATTATCCTATATAATTAAAAGCTAATATGCAAATTTTACCTTCGACCAGGAGTTCAACCTGGGATTCGACCGGGAGTTTGACTGGGGGACGGGGCTGGCCAGCCAACCTCCAGTGTCTGCTCCCCTTGGCTGGTCCGGTCCAGTGGGCCCCTATCATTGCTATTGGGTTATCAGTGCTTTTAGGCCTTTTTAGGCCAATCCTCATGCCAAATCTTTTACCATAATTTCTTGTCTGATACTTGTTATGTAGTTTATTCCTAGGGGCATTTCCTGGAAAAATAATTATTTAGTTCTGTGTGTTCATAATTGTTTATTTTTTTTAGCCTTGAAGGTTAGTTTGGTTAACCTTAGCTCACATTTTATTTCCTTGGATTTTTATTTTTATTTTATTTTTTTAAAATTTATTATTTTTTTCCCTTGGATTTTTAAATATATAATTCTATTGTCTACTATGTGTGCCACTGTCTGTCATAAGTCTTAATTTCCCCCCCATTATAAGTAATTTGAACTTCTTGCACGATGCTTGATGAGTCCCTCCCACCTCCCTTTAAAATTCAGTAGATTTATTAGGCTGTGTCTTGGTGTTGAGCTTCTGAGTTGTTTACTAAAATATATGGTATACCATTTGAACATGCAGATTTAGGCTTTTTTATTTCTAGAAATTTTTCTTGAATTATAGTGGCTAGTATTTGTTTTAATTTATAGCTTTGGGGGTGCAGTCTATAATACGTATTTTATATTTACTTTGCCTTTTATTTATCACTTTTAATTGTTTAAAAAATTGTGGGTTTTTTTTTCATTTTTCTCCTTTTTCTACCTATTGTATGATATCTTCTCTCATGTCTTTTCTAGCTGAGTTGTCATTTCTTTTTCTTTCATTTTTTATCTTTTTCTCTGTTCACTCAGTTTTCCTTTTATGTCTTCCTGTTGCCTAGCGCTCTTATTTAATTTTCTAATTATGATTTATGTTGTCTTAAAGCTTCTTTTTTATAATTTGTTCTGTAATCTTAAGTCACAGTTCTCATCTCCTTTAGGCCATGTTTTTCTGCTGTTTCTTCATTTTCTATAGGTGGGCTATTCATATTGTTATTCTCTTTTCTTCACAATATCATTAGATTGGGTTTGATAAATAACCTTTTTCTATGGTTCATATTTATTTCCTATGCATTTTAAGGGCATTCTGTAACATTAAAATTTTATTAGCTCTGATGATGATAAGCTTTGACTTACAACCTACCTATCTATCTATATATAAAAGGCAAATATGCTAGTGTGTCTCTGACCATCTGACTAATCACTATGAGGCGCACTGACCACTAGGGGGCAGACACTTGTATGCATGAGCTGCCATGACACGCACTGGCCACTTACAAAGAAATGGCACCGTGGACCTGGCACTGACAAAGCAACACTCAGCTTCCCCCAAGTGGGACACAGGCTCCACCCCGAAGCAACAGCCAACACTGCTGAGACCCCATGGTGCAAAATGTGCTCCACAGCCCAGCCCAGAAACAGTCGCTGTGGGCGATGGGTAATGACATCATGTAGCGATGCCCAGCTTCCTCTCCCTAGTGACTAGCCTCCTTGGAGTTTCTTCAGCCCAAGAACATGAGTTGCTTTATAACCAGATGCAAACATTTTACACTTTAAGCAAGTGTCTGTGAAGCATTTTCCTGTGCCTCAACTCATTTTATACTCACAGAAGTCCTGGAGTAGATAGATAGGAGACTCAGTAGAATTTTATTTTCATTAGCCAGAAAAGGGAGATTTAGAAAGTTTCGAAACTTGATCCGACTGAAAAGAAGAAAGAAATGGTGGACCTTGAAAATGATTTCATGTTTTCTCACTGTGCAGAATATAGTCAAACACTGCTACAGTTAAATATTTCATCCTTTGTTCTCCCTGCGTGATCTACAATAACAATCTGCTCCGTGTTGATATTTACTGCTGTGTTGCTGACAATTACCTGAAGGAGAAGTTGGGGTGCTTCACTGGGCTGGAAAAAGTCTAATTAAGCAGGTCTAATTAAGCAAGTTTATCTATATATATAAAACTCTCGCTGGTGCCAGTTGCACACTTGTGTTTCTATCTTTCATCGTCGATCGTGAATTTGTTTGACATTTCTGTAATAGAAAAAGGGCAAATAGCGATATTAAAATATTTCTTCTAATTAATGTCCTTTCAATGTGCATGATTTTGTACACTGGGTCTCTAGTTTAATTATAAGCTGTTGTAAAATAGTTACCATACTTTATCTTTTTCTTTAGCAATATGTTTTTTCTAATTTCATAAATCTTTATTATTCATATTATTACAATTGCTTCTCCTTTCCCCCACCCCATAGCTCCCCTTCATCCAGCTCCCACTCCACCCTCTGCCCTTACCTCCCCCACACTGTCCTCATCCATAGGTGTACAATTTTGTTCAGTCTCTTCCCGCACCTCCCTGAGAATTATGAATCCCCTCCTGTTCTGTGCACCTGATTCTATTATATTCATCAGTTTATTCTGTTCCTTAGATTTTTAATTCACTTGAATTTTAGATTCACTTGTTGATAGATATGTATTTGTTGTTCATAATTTTTATCTTTATCTTTTGCTTTTTCTTCCTCTTCTTAAAGAATACCTTTTAGCATTTCATATAATACTGGTTTGACGGTGATGAACTCCTTTAGCTTTTACTTATCTGTGAAGCTCTTTATCTGACCTTCAATTCTGAATGATAACTTTTATGGGTAGAGTAATCTTGGTTGTAGGTTCTTGCTATTCATCATTTTGAGTATTTCTTGCCACTCCCTTCTGGTCTGCATAGTTTCTGTTGAGAAGTCAGCTGACAATCGTATGGATGCTCCCTTGTAGGTAATTAACTGTTCTTCTGTTGCTGCGTTTAATATTCTCTCTTTGTCTTTTGCTCTTGGCATTTTAATTATGAAGTGTCTTAGTGTTCCTTTTGCTTGGGGTTCTGTGCGCTTCCTGGACTTGTAAGTCTATTTCTTTCACCAGGTGGGGGAAGTTTTCTGTCATTATTTCTTCAAATATGTTTTCAGTATCTTGCTCTTTCTTCTTCTGGCACCCCCATAATTCTGATGTTGGTATGCTTGAAGTTGTCCCAGAGCTTCTTACATCATCTTCAACTTTTTGGATTTTTTTTTTTTATTTTTTTTTTTCCAGTTAAGTGTTTTTTGCTTCTTTGTATTTCAAATCTTTGACTTGATTCTTCTGATTCTCTAGTCTGCTGTTGGATCTCTGTATAATATTTTTTATTTCAGTCAGTGTATGTTTAATTTCTAGTTGGTCCTTTTTCATTTCCTCAAGGGTCTTGTTAAATTTATCAGCCTTTTCTAGGAAATTCTTGAAACACCTTATAACTGTGGTTTTGAACTCTATATCCAGTCGTTTGTTTTCCTCCATTTCTTTAGTTGGTGATTTGTTTCCTTGTCTCCTCATTTTTGCTGCTTCCCTGAGTTGGTAGGGTGGCCTTGTGTGCTAGGTGTCCAATGGGTCAGCCTCCCAGTTACCTGATGTGGACCTTCTTGGTGCACCCCCTGTGGACTGTGTACACAATCTTGTATTTAAGTCTTGATTGTTGTTGGTGTCCCTGGGAGGAATTAACCTCCAGGCCAATTGGCTGTGAGGACCCGCTCTTTCTATAATGGAAGAATTGCTGTGCTGGAGATACGCTTCTTGGGCAGGACTTGTTTCAATGGGGCTTTGGTGCTCATTGAGTCTTTCTCTTGAATGTGTCCCTTTTGAGAGTAGTTGAAATCTGGTGTTGTCTCGCACAGACCACTAGATATACTAGCTTCTGGATTTCCATTGGAGTGCAGGTCAGCTACTGTCTGAGGCCACCCAGCAGGAGCTACAGCAGGAACTACGGTTTTCTCCTCTTTGCTTGGGGTTTGGAGGTTTTGGAGCTGTCTGTCTGGAGTTGCAGTTGGTTAAGCTGCGACAGGACAGGCCATTTATATGCAAAAGTCGCTGCGTGGAGCTTGGGTGTGTTTATAGATTGTGTGGGACAGAGTCTCAGGGAGTCACTAGGCTAGGGCATGGCAAACAGTGATGGCTACCAGTCAGCCTTCTCTGCATTTTCGAGTTTCCAAGTCCCCACATCCCACACTGCAGTAAACAATAATTGCTGGGTGCACCTCTGCAAGAAAGTCACCTTCAGTTTCCAATCCGATAGCCGACAGTCCAGTTTCTCTCCAGAAACTGGAGTTCAGAGTAATCGGGAGCTTGTCTCCCTTCAGGTTAAAAAAAGCAGCACATCCAATCGCCTGCCTCCAGCCTGATTTGCTCGCCTCTGTACCTCAGCTTTTCAGCATTTGTGCACATCTCAATGCTCTTTCCTTCTAGTTGTAGAACTTCCACTCAGCCAGCTTTCCCATGGTTCTGGGTGATAGACGTTTTATCTTTTTTTAAAATATATTTTATTGATTTTTCACAGAAAGGAAGGGAGAGGGATAGATAGCTAGAAATGTCGATGAGAGAGAAGCATCGACCAGCTGCCTCCTGCACACCCCCTATCGGGGATGTGCCCACAACCAATGTACATGTCCTCGACCAGAATCGAACCTGGGACCTTTCAGTCCACAGACTGTTGCTCTATCCACTGAGCCAAACCGGTTTTGGCGATAGACATTTTATCTTTTAGTTGTAGTTTTGAAATTATTGTGCAAGGCAGTAGTTTAGATGTTTACCTATGTCGCCATCTTGGTTTCTCCCCCTTCTTTAGCAATATATTGCTTAGGATAGTGGTCTGTCTGGGTCAACTGCTATTGACACCATGCTTTCTCTATACTCTTGCAATCTCAGCTATTTGAAAGTTATATCTCTGTGTTGTAATGTAATGTTTTTGTAGTGTCTTGCTATTTCACTGGTATCTGTAATGGAAAAATAAGTAGTTTTTAAAAATATGCACTGGATAGATTTTAGAACTGAGTTTGTGGGTTCTCCCCCTTTCCAACAAACAACAGAATTAATGTATAGCACTAGTAGTGCTACTTAGTGCTGAAATGTTTGTGTTAATTAGCTAACCTTGATATACTATTTCTTTTGTTTTAGGTTAAATGGAAACCACCCTTGAGAGCTGGATGCCTGTGTAGCCTTTCTATCATATCATTGAATTGCAATGAGTGGAGGAGGAGAGCAGCCAGATATCCTCAGTGTTGGAATCCTGGTCAAAGAAAGATGGAAAGTGGTGAGTATACATCTGAGGGGGGCGGGAGAGGGAGAGTTAGATTGATTGTCTTGGGGACAGTTTGGCTATCTTGATAAAAAATAGCATTTTTATTATAGAATAATACATATATATTGCTTGCTAAACCAGTTATTTTCCGGTGTTTGTTTGTTTTGATTGTTTTTTTGCTTGATATCTTCACTCGGCCTCAAACTCTCCTCCCCTCTGACAGCTGTCAGTCTGTTCCATGTATCCATGCCTCTGTTTCTATTTTGTTAGTTGATTTTGTTTATTAGATTACACATATGAGAGAAATCATATGGTATTTGTCTTTCTCTGGCTGCCTTATTTCACTTAGCATAATGCTCTCCAGGTTCATCCATGCTGTCACAAAGGGTAAGACTTCCTTCCTTTTTTATGAGCAAATAATATTTCATTGTATAAATGTCCTACAGCTGTTTTATTCACTCATCTGCTGATAGATACTTGGGCTGCTTCCAAATCTTGGCTGTTGTAAATAATGCTTCAGTGAACATAGGGGTGCATATATTCTTTTAACTTAGTGTGCTGGGTTTCTTCAGATATATGCCCGGAACTGGAATTGCTGGGTCATAAGGCAGTTCCATTTTTAAATTTTGAGGTAACTCCATACTGCTTTCCTTAGCGACTACACCAATCTGCATTCCCACCAACAGTACATGATTTCCCTTTCTCCACATCCTTACCAACACTTGTTGATTTATTGGTAATAGCCATTCTGATAGGTGTGATGGGGATATCTCATTGTGGATTTTATTTGCATTTCTCTGATGATTAGTGATATTGAGCATGTTTTCATTTGTCTATTGTTCCTCTTTGGAGAAGTGTTTATTCAGGTCCTTTGCTCATTTATTAATTGGATTTGTGTGTGTGTGTGTGTGTGTGTGTGTGTGTGTTAAGTTGTATGAGTTTCTTGGGTATTTTGGATAGTAACCCCTTATCAGATGTATCATTGCCGAATATGTTCTCCCACTCAGTGGGTTCTTTTCATTTTGTTGAAGATTTTCTTTGCTGTGCAAAATTTTTTTGGTTTGATGGAGTCTCATTTATTTGTTGTTATTTTTTCCTTGCCCAGGACAATGTATCAGAAAAATTTTTTAACAGTTTGAATGAAATCCAAATAAAATCTGGATATTGCTGTTGGTGATATCACTTAAGTTTTTTAATTTTTATTTCTTTTTACTTACAATTTATTTGTTGCAGAAACTAAGCCATTTGCCTGTACAATTTTCCATGGTTTGTATTTTTACAGTTGCTTCCATGTGGTGTTAACATGTTTCTCTGTCATGTATTTTATGTAAATTGTTAATTATGCATAAAGGTTTGATTAAATCTGAGATGGGGGCATTTTTCTCATAAAAGGTATTGTGAATTTTCAATAGGAGGAGCATAATATCTTATTGCCCATGATTTTAATGGTCTCACAGCTATGGTTCATCATTGTCTAGGTCTCTTCATTGATTGGGGATTGCATTCTTTCATTTATTATTTAAAGTACATTATAAAGTGAAATTTCTCATCCTCATCTGTTTATCTGAGATATAATTTTATTAGGAAAAAAAGAAAAAAATGCTTGATTCTTTTTCTTAATTTATCAATTTTCAAAATAATGAATTGGCTCCCTAACATAGTCTGAAAGTACCATAGACTGAAGAGAATTTTAAAAATTACAACTAAGAAATTTCTTTAAATCTTTATTGTTCAGATTATTACAGTTGTTCCTCTTTTTTCCCCCAGTTCCCACCCCACCCTCTGCCCTTACCCCCTCCATCTCCACTGTCCTTATCCATAGGTGTACGATTTTTATCCAGTCTCTTCCCCCACCCACCATACCTCTTTCCCCCCGGAAATTGTCATTCCACTCCCTTTCTATGCCCCTGATTCCATTATATTCACCAGTTTATTCTGTTCCTCAGATTTTTAATTCACTTGAATTTTAGATTCACTTGTTGATAGATACGTATTTGTTGTTCATAATTTTTATCTTTATCTTTTGCTTTTTCTTCCTTCTTAAAGAATACCTTTTAGCATGAACTCCTTTAGCTTTTATTTATCTGCGAAGCTCTTTATCTGACCTTCAATTCTGAATGATAGTTTTTATGGGTAGAGTAATCTTGGTTGTAGGTTCTTGCTATTCATCACTTTGAGTGTTTCTTGCCAATCTTTCTGGCCTGCATAGTTTCTGTTAAGAAATCAGCTGACATCACCGAAACCGGTTTGGCTCAGTGGATAGAGTGTCGGCCTGGGGACTGAAAGATCCCAGGTTTGATTCCGGGCAAAGGGCATGTACCTTGGCTGTGGGCACATCCCCAGTGAGGGGTGTGCAAGAGGCAGCTGATTGGTGATTCTCTCTCATCGATATTTTCAACTCTCTATCCCTCTCTCTTCCTCTCTGTAAAAAATCAATAAAATATATTAAAAAGAAAAAGAAATCAGCTGACAATCATATGGTTGCTCTCTTGTAAGTAACTGTTCTTCTGTTGCTGCGTTTAATATTCTCTCTTTATCTTTTGCTCTTGGCATTTTAATTATGATGTGTCTTGGTGTGGTCCTCTTTGGATTCATTTTGTTTGTGGTTCTCTGTGCTTTCTGGATTTGTAAGTCTATCTCTTTAACCAGGTGGGGGAACTTTTCTGTCATTATTTCTTCAAATATGTTTTCAGTATCTTGCTCACTCTTCTTCTGGCACCCCCATAATTCTGATGTTGGTATGCTTGAAGTTGTCCCAGTGGCTAAAATATCTTCATATTTTAGGATTCTTGTTTCTTTTTGCTTTTCCGGTTGAGTGTTTTTGCTTCTTTGTATTTCAAATCTTAGACTTGATTCTTCTGATCCTCTAGTCTGCTGTTGGGTCTCTGTATATTATTCTTTTTTTTAAAAAAAATATTTTATTGATTTTTTACAGAGAGGAAGAGAGGAGAACAGAAAGTTATAAACATTGATGAGAGAGAGAATCATTGATCAGCTGCCTCCTGCACACCCCCCACTGGGGTTGTGCCTACAGCCAAGGTACATTCCCTTGACCGGAATCCAACCCGGGACTTTTCAGTTCACAGGCCGACGCTCTATCCATTGAGCCAAACTGGTTTCGGCTTGACTTGCTTCTTGCGATCCTCTATTGGATCTCTGTATATTATTCTTTATTTCTGTCAGTGTATGCTTAATTTCTAGTTGGTCCTTTTTCATATCCTTGAGGATCTCACTAAATTTCTCAGAGGTTTCTAGAAGATTCTTGAGTAACATTAAAACCATGATTTTGAAATCTATATTCAGTTATTTGCTTTCCTCCAGTTCTTTCATTTGTGATCTATTTCTTTGTCCCCACATTTTGGCTGCTTTCCTGTGTTGATTGAGTGGCTTTGTGTGCTAGATGTCATATAGTGCCCAGAGGCTCAGCCTCCCCAGTTACCTGAGGTGGACACCCTTGATGCACCCCTTTGTGGGCTGTGTGCACATTCTTGTTGTAGTTAAGCCTTGATTGTTGTTGGTATCACTGGGAGGAATTGACCTCCATGCCAAATGGCTGTGATGATCAGCTGTGTCTACGATGGGAGGACTTTTGTGTTGGAGACACCCTTAGGGGGCAAGATTTGCTTCAGTGGGGCTTTGGTGCTCACTGAGTCTGCCCCTGAGTGTGTCCCTTACAGATCTGAGGCGTAGAAATCTGGCTGGTCCCACTGTGACCACTGGGTACACTGGCTTTTGGATCTCCAAGGAGGTGCAAATTTAGCTTCTGCCTGGGGCCATCCAGCAGGAGATATCTGCAGATTTCTCTACTTGATTTGGGTTTTGGAGGTGCCCAGATGAGACCCAACTGTGAAGTAATACAAGCTGCTGTGGGACCTTGGGCCTTCTTTTGGGAGTTCTGGGGCTCTCTGACCAGCTGCAGTTTGTTTGGTAATTTTAGATTGCAAAAGGCCAACCCATTCATATGCAAAAGCCTCTGGGCACAGATTGGATGGGATTGTAAATTGTGTGGGGCTGGGTCTCAGGGAATCAACAGGATGGAACAAACGAACAGTAATGGCTGACCATTAGTTCTGCCCTAAGAGGCCCCCAGGTCTCAGTGTCCCACAGTAATTGCTGCAAGTACCTCTGAAAGAAAGCCGCCCTTGCGTTCTGGCCAGATGCCAGGCAGTCCAGTTTCTTCCCATATGAGTCTGGGTCCCGAGAGTCTCACCTGGAACTGGAGTTCAGAGCAGTTGGAAGCTTGTGTCTCCCTCCCGATTGGAAAAGAACAGCACATTCAGTTGCCAGCCCTTTTCCACGCGTGCACCTTCATATCTCCGCACTTCACTTCTATAAGTCCTCTGAGTCTCAGTGTGCTTTTCTCTTTCCTTCTAGTTGTAGAATTTCCACTCGGCCAGCCTTCCTATGGTTCTGGATGGTGTCCGTTTTGTCTTTTAGTTGTAGTTTTGAAGTAGTTGTTCGAGGCAGCAAGTTCAGGTGTTTGCCTATGTCACCATCTTGGTTTCTCCACAATTAAGAAATTTTTAAAAATTATAACTAAGAAGCCATGGATTTAAACAAATCTAATATGTTTTAGTTCACCCGTATTGATTTTTAAATTGTTTCATTTGACTAAAGGGACACCCTTCAGGTTGTCTCCTGAGTTCTTTGAATATGATTCTAGCAGTCTTTTGATGGCTTCTTTGTCCTAGACTTGAAATCTGCCATCTCTCCTCCTCTTAAGGGAGCTATTTTCCTTTTGGAATATTTAAGTATATCCAAAACAAAATATATCCAATCTTTTCTTACCTAAGATTTTGTTTCATTAGCAGGTTTAGCAAAACTATTTTAGTGGTTTCCTTAATCAACTAACAGATTAGAAAAAGAAGATCTTTCCTCTAAAAATAAAAATTTAGTTTTTAGAGTACATTTGATCAGGCAAATCAATAGGCTTTGAAATTTACTTAAGTAAATGTAAAGAAAGGACCATATCATCATCATAGATTGTGCAGGGAGATTCCAACATTTGGTAATCTTTTATGTAAGTCAAGAGTGTTACTTAGGTAAGAGCTTTGTAGTACCGGCTGTGGTAAAGATTGGCTGTTTGCCAGGAGACATATCAAAAGGTGGTAAATGCAGCTATGCCTGGAATAGTTGTTATTTCCTGATAAGTAGAGCTCATATCTAGAGAATGTCGCCCAAATTTGGGGTGCACAATGGCAATTTTAGTGAGAAATCACAGGCTCATTATTAAGGATTGTGTTTTCGTTATCTACTTTTATATAACAAACTACATCCAAATTCAGAGGCTTAAACAGTTACTCATTTTGTTCATAATTTTGTGGATTAGGATTTTGGGAAGAGTGAGCCTGGGTGATTTGTCCCTTAGTTATGTGGTACTATTAAGATTGGTTGATCTGGAGAATTCACTTCTAGATGGTTTGTTTGGTATCTTGGGATCCTCAGTTCCCTCACCACCCCCAACTTGGTGGTTCATTTTTCTAGAACCTCTTTACAGGGCTATGACTTCTTAAGTGGCAGCTCTTGAGAAACAAGTTAACAAAAGGTATAAGGCTGGTTAAGAACTTTGCAGTGTTACTTTGCCATTTTCTGTTGGTTAAAAAAAATCACAAGATTCACACAAATATAAGGGGGTGGGGAAATGAACTTGACTCTACCTCTTGATGCGGAAGCAGTAGGTTCACACTGACGAAGTAACAATATTGGGCAATATTGTTGTGGATGTCTTTAGAAAACAAAATCTGTCATAGGCCTTACCTTTATTCTTTCTCTAATCTGCATTACTCCATCACAGTAAACTCTCTGTCTCTCTACCTCATGAGCTCTGATGTCTTAGGGCTTTGTCAAGTTCAATAAAAAGTTAATGCTCTACTGTTACTCAGATGACATTATGAGAATAGACCAAGAGCAAAATTATTTACTTCAGCCTAGATTTTTTTTGTTCTGTCATTTGGTAAGGTTTTTTGTGAAGAAAAACATGAAGCCACCTCTCATCACAGTCCATAATTAGAAAGATGTTCTCATTACTTTTAATGAGCTTTTTAAGTTACACTAGGCTTTGTTTAATGAGTATAATATATATATATAAAGACTCACAAGTACCAATCAGGACACAACAAAGAGGAATTTACTTAACCAAAGTTAAGTTCTGGGACTTCTTTTTAATTCTAAACTCATACCTGAGTTCCTCCTGGTATCTCTTCCCATCATTACTTAATCAAAATAAAGAAGGATTATGGTTCATATATACAAAGCAATGAATGGTTATTTAGCAATGCAGGGTGAGACAGAAGGAGGTTTATAATTGTGAGTACACAAAACACAAAGTTTATTCTTGCATTATTATTTATTAATGTATTTTTCATATGAACAACTGTAAACCTACTTTTGCCTCACCCTGTATATATAGTTATCACTTTTGTTTTGCTCGGGAAAAACAAAAAATAATCGAGTGGACTTCTCTTTGAAGAAGCTTACTTTCACTATAGAGGGCCAGGACACTAACAGTAGAAAGTTGGAAAGGTAATCAACATAAAAGATAAAAATGCAGGATGGTGTTAATATAAGTGCTGTCTTAGGTATTAAGCCTAGTAAAATGATTAAGTGATTAAGCAATTAATTCCTGTAGAAATTCAGAAGATAAAGAAATCAGCCTACCCGAAACTGGTTTGGCTCAACGGATAGAGCGTTGGCCTGTGGACTGAAAGGTCCCAGGTTCGATTCCAGTCAAGGGCATGTACCTGGGTTGCGGGCACATCCCCAGTAGGGGGTGTGCAAGAGGCAGCTGATCGATGATTCTCTTTCATCGATGTTTCTCTCTATCCCTCTCTCTTCCTCTCTGTAACAAATCAATAAAATATATATTTTTTTAAATTAAAAAAAAAATGAAATCAGCCTAGATACAGTAATCAGTATTGACCCATCAGTTGAGGTAAGTCCTCTGAGATGGTGAGGATTCAGGACTCTGTGCCTCCAATGATGACTTTCTACATTATATTACATTCTAGATAGTTGATAGTATGGTAAAGAGAAGACCTAGTTTCAGGAAGGCTAATTGCATGTTGTTTCTAGCTTAAAGAAATAACATGAACTCCAGTTTAAAACAGGAATTTTCTGTGTGCTCTTTGAAGCCTGTTCAGTGCCTCGGAAAGGAGGGTAAATGCTGCAGAGAGGGCTTGGCTCTGGCTGCCCTATTTCTACCCCAAACTCCCCACATACACATATCAGTTAGGTTTCAGATAAGATTGCAACTGGCAAAAATATTTCATGCTTTAAAAAGTCTTCAAATGATTGCCTTAGAATCAAAACAACAAATCTGGTTGTTGAGAGGCATTTGTGGAAAGTGAAGCTTTCAGATATTGTGTTTTTGTGACAGTTCTAATGCTAATTGTAGACCAAATTTTAAAATTGTTTGCAGCTGAGATATTTTTTAAACTTTTTGTGGACAAATTTGTGGAAAAGGTTCTAATGTTATTTCTAGGCATTTGTTTTCTTCTTGGCATATGGTTAATTTAATAATATTAAGATCTCTTTATAATAAAATAGCAGTAGCAAAATTATATATATATATATATATATATATATATTTAATATCAGATACTAGTTGTTTTCCAGTTAGAATCTTCTAGTAATTTTGTGTGTGTTCTTATTTCTTATGCAGTTGAGGAAGATTGGGGGTGGGGGCTTTGGAGAAATTTACGATGCCTTGGACATGCTTACCAGGGAAAACGTTGCACTGAAGGTAGAATCAGCCCAACAACCAAAACAAGTTCTGAAAATGGAGGTTGCTGTATTGAAAAAACTACAAGGTAAGTTATTTTACATGATATATCAAACAATTTATAATTTATTACTTTCTTTCTGAACCTCGATTACATTTTCTAACTATTAATTAAATATTCTAGTGTCATTTTGTTATAAACATGCTGAGCATATTTCTCTTGAAAATTTTATCACTAGCTGGTAATAGTAGAAAGAATGATTGCTTAGAGTAATTGGACTTTGGCAATTTGTTTTCATGGTTAGTAGGATGAGAGGGAGTGAATTACCTGAAACATTTTGTGTTAGAAAGTGTTTTCATAGCCGAAACCGGTTTGGCTCAGTGGTAGAGCGTCGGTCTGAGGACTGAAGGGTCCTGGGTTCGATTCCGGTCAAGAGCATGTACCTTGGTTGCGGGCACATCCCCGGTGGGGGTTATGCAAGAGGCAGCTGGTCGATGTTTCTCTCTTACCAACGTTTCTAGCTCTCTATCTCTCTCCCTTCCTCTCTGTAAAAAAAATCAATAAAATATATTTTAAAAAAAGAAAAGAAAAAAAAAAAGAAAGTGTTTTCATAAATGTTATTGTAAAACTAGAGGCCTGGTACATGGGTAGGGTCCCTAGGCCTGGCTGGTGATCAGGGCTGATTGGGGCCTTCCGGCTGCTGGCCAATATAACGGTATGTAAGAAATGTTTTAATAAAAATTTTGTAACTTAATTTTTATAATATCTTGTTATATATAACTAGAGGCCCGTTGCACGATATTTGTGCAACTGTACCTCTTCTGCCTTCCCTGCTTGAAGTCTTCAGCTACTGCTGTGAAGTACGACTGTTTCCTTTCCCTAGTCATAAGAATGTAAGAAATGTGTAATTTCTTTCTTTTATAAAAGACTGCCTGTGAAAGTTATTCAAAAGTTGCTTGCTCTCGTGAAGATTCATCTCTTCCATCAAAAAGTGTTATAAGATCTCTGATAACTCCTTTTGTGCAAGAGCATAGTAGTCAAATGATAGTTCCTAAAAGGTTACGAATAAACTCATTGTATCCTTTAATATATCATCTGCCCTTTTGTTTGTTTCATCCTGGGCATTTTCCCCCTTAAAGTAATTTTGCTTGCCCTGGATAAGGTTTCATTAAGGAGTGTTAGGAGAGCCCTAGCCAGTTTGGCTCAGTGGATAGAGCGTCAGCCTGGGGACTGAAGGGTCTCAGGTTAGATTCTGGCCAAGGGTACATACTTGGGTTGTGGGCTTGATCCCCAGTAGGAGGCGTGCAGGAGGCAGCTGATCAATGATTCTCTCTCATCATTGATGTTTCTATCTCTTTCTCTCTAAAATCAATTATATCTATCTATCTATCTATCTATCTATATATATATATATATATATATTTTTTTTTAAGAGTGTTAGGAAATCTCTGAGAACCTTATTTGTTCAGTATGTTCACTTTAACACTTACCTAATTGGGAGATTTAACATATCTGCTAGCTTGGGGATTTGTCTATTCACTACTCCATTTTAGCCTAGAAAAATAACACATAGGAACAAGAATAGGTCTAGATTATTTTTTAAAAATATATTTTATTGATTTTTTACAGAGAGGAAGGGAGAGGGATAGAGAGTTAGAAACATCGATGAGAGAGAAACATCTATCAGCTGCTTCCTGCACACCTCCTACTGGGGATGTGCCCGCAACCAAGGTACATGCCCTTGACCAGAATTGAACTCGGGACCCTTCAGTTCGCTGGCGAACACTCTATCCACTGAGCCAGACTAGTCAGGGCTAGGTCTAGATTATTTTAAGGAGCAGAAATTCATTTCCTTAAAATAGAATGTAATATATTAATGTGTGTCTTTATATGTACATATACATACATTTATATGCTTTTATATGCACAAAGAAAGCCTGAAATCATATAGAATTCAAGAAACCGTTGGGAATGGTTATGTTTAGGTATTGGAATTAGGGGTATCTGTAAGGAAAGGATCTTTTACTTTTTTCCTTTATAAACTCTCTCTGGTGCTTAAAAAATGGAAAAGAATAGCCAAAACTGGTTTGGTTCAGTGGATAGAGCATCGGTCTGCGGACTGAAAGGTCCTAGGTTTCATTCTGGTCAAGGGCATGTACATTAGTTTCGGGCACATCCCCAGTGGGGGTTGTGCAGGAGGCAGCTGGTCGATGTTTCTCTCTCATTGATGTTTCTAGTTCTTTATCCCTCTCCCTTCCTCTCTGTAAAAAAATCAATAAAATATATTTTTAAAAATGGAAAAGAATGTCAACTTTTTTATAGTAAAATTGTAATATAAAATTATAAACATTTCAAAATCCATTCTTACCCTTTATCTTCTCTTTACATTTTTGAATGCTTAAAAATACATGGTAAATTAATGCAATGTAATTGAATTAAAAAGCTGTTTTGGGTTGTGAACTTTATAATATCTTATTTGTGGGGTTATCTATAGCAGTGTGAGTGCTTATTATGTGCTCGAAACAGTGCTGCTAAATATTAGGTTCATTCATACTTGTCGTCTTATAGTACCTTATATGTATCTTTTATCTATCTTTATCTATGCATGTATAAGACCTTCTTCCATTTTGTTTACAACCTTTGTAGTCTGTAAATGTTCACAGTAAAAAAATTTGAAACTCAAATAGAAGAATAAAGTAAAAAATAAGTTTCTTTTTTCTTAGCCACTCTTTCTCCTGCAAAGTTAAGCATTGTTACTGGTTTCTTGTGGTTTTTCCAGAAACATGCAATACATACTATAAATATACCTATTCACACATTTATATAATCACATGATTATATGCATTCATATATAACCTTATATATGTCACATATATGTCATGTATGACATATATGATGATGTGATTGTGTGTATCTATAAAATCTTCCTCCATTGCCATGGCTGGTGTGGCTCAAATAGGTTGGAACATCGTCCCATGCACCAAAAGCTCATGGGTTTGATTCCCAGTCAGGACACACATTTAAGTTGTGGGTTATACCCTGCATGGGGTATTTAGGGGAGGCAACCAATCCATGTGTCTCTCACATTGACATTTTTCTCTCCCTCTCTTTCTTCTTTCCTCTCTAAAATTAAAATAAAATAAAAAAACCTCCCTCCCTTACCCATATCCCCCAATAGCATATAAAATCATATGTTACTGTTCTACAACTTTTTGTGACCCCTTAGATTCAGACAGTTAAGATTCATTTTCTGTGCACCTTTATGTTCTGCAGCAGGAGTGATCCTTCAAATATATCGATTGGATCATGTCACTCCCCCACCTTTGCTAAAATATTTCAGGGCCTTTCTTTTCTCAGGTAAAGTCTACCCACCTTAACATAGCATGTTTTTTTCAGTTCCTAAACATTTTATAGCCTCTGATCTGCAAATCTGCTTCCTCTCTTTTATGATTTGGATAATTCCTACTCTTTTTTATTCCTTTAAAATAAATTTATAATAGACATAGTATTTCTAAAAATCCACAGGTAATCTAAGATTTAAAGGAATAAAGCAAAGTACAATTAAGAGCTTCACTTTTTTTCCCCTTAAGCATGTAATATCCAAAAATATGTATGCTTTAAAAAATGTGATTCTACTAGATTGCCTGTTCCTTTTTCCTAGATAATATTATTACAGGAGTTATTTAAAATTTTTAATTTATACTCAAAGTTATACAAATAGTTTAATCAATCAGTTCTACAAAGCCTGTTATGAAAAACAGTAGTCCAGGTTTTGGTTCCAGATAAGATGGAGTAAGCATACTTCACCCTGTCTCTCCCACTGAATGCAGCTATAAAACCTGGACAGAATGCTTGGAGTGGCTATTTGAGGACTCAAAAAATAAATAGTAGGAGGCATATTGGGGAAGAAGATCAGAATTCAAAGTACCAGTGAACTGGCGGTGAGTTTACCATTTTTTTCTTCCGGTATGCCCCCGCCTGAACTTAATATATCCTGAAACTTGGAAATGAGCATTATTAACTCGGACAGAAAAGCACCAGGAGAAGTCCTTTAGTTCTGACTCAAGGAGCTGGAAGGGGTAATGCTCAGAGAACATGTGGCAATCCCACATCTTTTTCTTTTTTCTTCTTTTTTTCCTTTTCTTCATTCTCTTGCACCCTAGGCCTCAAACAATCCTTGGCAGTGACTACAGTGGTCTCAACAGGGTTAGGCAGGAGCCTAAATCTCAGAGGGAGGGGCACCTTCCTCTTAAATTGAAGGAGAATGGAGCAAATTCCATTGCTTTTCTTCTCTCTTAGCTCTTCTATTGCTCACCCTGGCCCCTGACTTCTGACACAGTCTTGGGAAGTACACAGTGGAGTGTGGTTAATGAAGCCCAGCTTTCTATTGGAAGGCCAAAAAAGGGGAGTCCTAGGGAACCAGAAGAGTTCAGGGAAACCACTTAAACCACTGCTTATGGACTGCTGAGCTGACTTCCAAGTTTTGCATACGTGAACCTGATTCTAAACAGCATAAGAAAATGTTGAAGATGGAATTATGGGATAGACCACCGCCCAACCCCCAATCTGGACACTATGTGGGACAGTTATGAAACACTTAACTGAATTGAAATTGGAAACACAACCCACAGAAGACATGTCAGAACTTGAAGTATGAATCCAACTGGGTCAATTACTGGCTTAAAAAAAAAAACCCAAAACTCAACAAACATTCTTAGTGGGATTTAAATAAGAACTTGAGTTTCAACATAATATTAAAAATGTCCAGAATAAAATAATAAAGAATTAAAAAATGTCCAGAATACAATCTAGGATTACTCAGCTTTGAATGAGTGGAAAGATTAAAAAAAAAAAAAAAAAACTCAGCAAAGAAATAGAAGATAAACAAGAACTAAATGAAAATTTAGAACTGAGAAATACAATAATGGAAATTTAAAAATTGCTGGATTGGCTCAATAGAGTAGACATGACAGATGAAAGAATCAGTGAACTAGTGAACTTGAAAATAGATGAAATAGAAATGATCTATTCAGAAATTTAAAAACAAAACAAAACACCCATAGGCCTTATGCCCCAATTAAGCAAAAAATACTTTGTACACCTGATTGAAAAAAGAAAAGAAAAAGAAAAAACAGAAAACCAGTTGGAACAACAACAACAAAAGATTAAAAAATAAATAAATAGTCTTGGGAACCTCTGATAGTATCATAAGGTCTAACATTTATGTCATCAGAAACTCTGAATTAGAAGAGAATGAGTGTGGTGCGGCAAAGCATTTCAAAGAAATAGTGGCATATAGATTGAAAGGAAGAAATAAGACTGTCCCTATTTGCAATGACATGATTATTTACGTAGACAATCCCAAGAAATCCACACAGAATTTTCTAGAACAAATGAGTGTAGCAGATGATTCAAGGTCATCCACAAAAAGCAATCATACTTCTATATGTTAATGGTAAAAAATTGAAATTTGTATTTTAAAAAATTTACAATGACTCCTAAAAATGAAATACTTAAAACATGTATCTCCATGCCGAAAACTATATACCCCGATTAAAAATAATCAAAGAACATTAAAACGGAGAGACATCTCATATTCATGAATTGGAAGGTTCACTATAAAGTCATTCATTCTCCCCAAACTGACCTATAGATTTAACACATCATCAATAAATATCCCAAAGCACTGTTTTTGTAGTTATAGAGAAACTGATTCTAAGATTTCTATAGAAAGGCCAAGAACCTGGAATAGCCAGAACATTTTGAAAAAGAAATATGTTAGAAAAATCAAACTACATGAATTAAAACTCAGTGCAAAGCTACCATTATCAACACTGTGGTATTAGCAAAGAGATAGACATATAGATCACTGAAATTAGAATAGATATTCCAGAAATAGAACCACACTGATAATGGCCAATAATTTCTTACAAAGTTTCTAAGTGGGAAAAAAAAAATTCTTTTCAATAAGAGGTGTTTGAACATTGGACATCCATATACAAAAGTAATAATGCACTTTACCGGCAGGCATGGCTCAGTGGTTGAGCGTTGTCCTGTGAACCGAGATGTCAGTTTGATTCCTGTTTGGGGCACATGCCAGGGTTTTGGGCTTGACCCCCAGTGTGGGTCATGCAGGAGGAGCCAATCAATGACTCTTTCTCATCATTGATGTTTTTCTCTCTCCCTTCCTCTCTGAAATCAATAAAAATATATTTTAAAAAAAATACACTTTGACCTTAACCACATAAGTTATACAAAAATGAACTTAAAATGCACTACACATCTACATGTGAAATATAAAGCTATTCAGCTTTTAGAAGAAAAACAATTAAATGATGGAATTTCCTTGGATGGTTATCTAGAAAGATAAGTTTGGAAACTTCCTTCTGCAGTCTTCCTTCAGCTCCTGGTGAGTTACTTAGAAATGAAAGGATTGTTAGATGGGCTTTCTCCTGAGAGCTGGAAGAGGGAGGAAGGAGTAGGAGAGAGGGATGGGGAGGGAGGAAGGGAGGGGGAGAGAGAGAGTGAGAGAGAGAGAGAGAAGAAAAAAAAGAGGAGAGAGACAGAGAGAGAGAGAGAGAGAGAGAGAGAGAGAGAGAGAAGAAGAAGAAGAAGAAGAAGAAGGAGGAGGAGGAGGAGGAGGAGGAGGAGGAGGAGGGGGAGGGGGAGGGGGAGGGGAGGGAAAGAGGAAGAAGAGGAAGAAGAGGAAGAAGAGGAAGAAGAGGAAGAAGGAGGGGGAGAAGGAAGGAAGGAAGGAAGGAAGGAAGGAAGGGAAGGAAGGGAAGGAAGGGAAGGAAGGGAAGGAAGGGAAGGAAGGGAAGGAAGGGAAGGGAAGGGAAGGGAAGGGAAGGGAAGGGAAGGGAAGAAGGACAAAAGAAAAGAAAGACCTACTGGGGATCCAGCCTGCAAACCTGGCAAGTACCTTGAATGGGAATAGATATGGTGACCTCTTGGTTCATGGGTGGAATTATTCAACCACTGAGCCACACTGGGGCCTTCTTTTTGTATCACTATCAAGTTAACTCAATGAAGCTCCAAGCTCTATGATGCATTTTATTTTATCGTTTCTTTTTTAATCCTCACCTGAGGATATTTTTCCATTGCTTTTTACAGAGTGGAAGAGAGAGAAAGACATCGATGTGATGTGAGAGAAACACATCGATTGGTTGCCTCCTGTACTTGCTGACCAGGGCCCGGGCCATGGAGGAACCTACTACCAAGTAAGTGCCCTTGACTAGATTCAAACTGGGGACTTCAGTCCATAGGCCAACGCTCTATCCACTGAGCCAAACTGGCTAGATCTATTTTATCTATTGTTAAAGTATTACAGATGTCTCCTTTATTGTTGTTTTTTCCCAATATTTTCCCTCCACCCTGCAACTGCCCCTCCCAAGCCTTCACCACACTATTGTCTGTGTCCATGGGCTTTGCATATATGCATATAAGTTCCCCATTAATCACACCCTACTCCTCCTCCCCTCTTCCCCGCCAAATCCCTCACCCGAGGCTTCCCTCTGAAATTTGTCAGTCTGTTCCATGCTTCTATGTCTCTGGATCTGATGTATTTTAACCCAACTAATGCATTGATTTCTCTGTAATGCTTATTCCTTGCTTTTATAAACTATCATTTGATCTTATTGTCTATATTAGTCTTTTAATATGTTTATTTCTTTCAATAAGGTTGTAAAGTCTTTGAGAACAGGGCCTAGCTTTGTATTTTTCTGTCTCCTATGGTGTAGATATTTCATGAGTTGTTATTATTGGGTGGGTGTGGTTTCTTTGTTTGTTTTGGTGGGGAGTAGGTAAATGATATTTGGGTAAGAAAGCTAACATTGGTTTTGTGGTGTTCTTATCAGGATGGTAGCCCATCTTTTTAGAATCTCAGTGTTTGCTAATTTGTAAATGACCTGGAATTTGTTCTTTGAATACTAGAGCATTGCCGTTAGTGGATTTGGGGTTGTTTCAGCTCAACTTTTCAATTTATTGCTAAATGGCTTTTGAATTTAAAATGAGAAACGATTGATGCCCCTTTATGGTTGGTTTTCTTTCTTCTAGCAACAAGGTATGTAAAATTACTTGCCTTGTGCATGACATGGTTTATATAACCATAACATTATTTAATGCTGGGATGTATAGCACCATACCCCCCACCTGCCATAGTTTTAAGCTCATGATTTGAAAGTGCCTAACCAAGCCATTTAGGAAAATGAATAATATATAGTTATCATCCAACACAGGCTCTTGAGAGCAGTCCATCTAGCCTAGTTGGCTGGCAGCACCTCTGGGCAGGTGTGCAGAAGCCTTTTAATTTGGTGTAGTCCCACCTGCTTATATTTGCTTTTGTTGTCTTTGCCTTAAAAACATATATATATATATTAAAACTCTAGTATGCAAATCAATTGGACAGTGGAACAATTAGTAGAACGACTGGTCACTGACACACACTGGCCACCAAGGAGCAGACGCTTAATGCAGGAGCTGCCCCCTGGTGGTCAGGGTGCTCCCATTATGGGAGCGCTGCTCAGCCAGAAACCCGGCTCATGGCTGGTGAGGGCAGCGGTGATGGTGGGAGCCTTTTCCTTAGCGAGCTCAGCTTTTGGCAAAGTGGGGGGAGAATGGGGGGGGGGGGGAGAAGGGGGATGGAGCCTAAGCCAGCAGGCGATATCCCCGGAGGGGTCCCAGACTGCAAGAGGGTGCTGGTTGGGCTGAGGGACCCCCTCCTCTAGTGTATAAACTTCATGCATAGGGCCTTTAGTGTATATATGTTATATACTAATAAAAGGGTAATATGCTAATTAGACTGGGAGACCTTCTGGACAAAGCCATAGTGATGGGGCCAAGGCAGAGGGGGTTGGGGCTATCAGGCCAGGAGAGGAGGGCAGTTAGGAGTGGGGGGCAGTTAGGGGTGAGCAGACTGGCATGGGGGGCAGTTGAGCGTGATAAGGCTGCCAAGGGGGTCAGTTGGGGATGAGAAGGCCAGCAAGGGGGCCAATTGGGGGCAAGCAGTCTGGCAAGGGGCAGTTGGGGGTGAGCAGGTCAGCATGGGGGGGAGTTGGGGAGAGCAGGCCAGCAGGGGAAGCAGTTGGGGTGAGAAGGCCAACAGGGGGAGAAGTTGGGGGCAAGCAGGCTGGTAGGAGGAACAATTGGGGATGATCAAGTCAGCGGAAAGGCAGTTGGGGGCAAGCAGGCTGGCAGGGATGGACAGTTGGGGGCCAGTGGGCCAGCAAGGGTGGGGGCAGTTGGGAGCGAGCAGGCCAACAGGCAGAGTCATTAGGGGTGATCAAGCAGGCAGGAAGGTGAATGGTTAGCAGCCAGCGGTCCCGGATTGTGAGAGGGATGTCTGACTGCCGGTTAACCTGCAGGTAGGAGAGGGTGCAGGCTGGGCTGAAGGATACCCTCCCCCCATGCATGAATTTCGTTCACTGGGCCACTAGTATATGTATATATTTTTAATTTTTATTTCAGAGAGGAAAGGAGAAGGAGAAGTGAGAGATAGAAATATCAATGATGAGAGAGAATCATTGATCAGCTGCCTCCTGCTCGCCCCCATAATGGGCCTGAGCCCGCAACCAAGGCATGTGCCCTGACCAGGAATCAAACCACGACCTCTGGGTTAGAGATTGATGCTTAATCAGTGAGCAACTCTGACTGGGCTAGTTTTTGTTTTTCTTTTTGTGTGTCAAATGTAAAATATTGCCAAGACCAATGTCAACGAGCTTACCCTTTATGTTTTCTTCTGTGTTTAATGGTTTCAGGTGTTATGTTAAAGTCTTTTTTTTTTTTTTTTTTTAATGTTCAAGCCTTTAATCCACTTGAGTTGATTTTGGCATATGGTACAAAATAGGGTCTATCTTTTCATTCTTGTCTTTCCACTCTTTTCATGTTGCTGTCCATGTGACTTTCTTTTTTACTGATTTTCTTTGTGATTAAGAGATGATTGTTGGTAGCAACTAGAAGGAAACTACATTCTTTCTTTTTTAAAAGACAGCTCATGATTAGATGAAAGTCTTGAGTTTTGTCAGAGTAATGTCATACATGGATTGTCTTAGATGTTGAAAATTAGTTTTCATCTCATAATCAACTGATATTCGTGGCAAAAGATAATTTTCTAGATTACTCTGATTTAGAGCAATTAATGCCCAACCTTGGGCTTGGGAAGAGGTCAAGTTCATTGAGACAGTAGACACACAATTGAGAAAGGTAATTCCTTAAGAGAAATTTGGGTGCTGTTAGTAAGGGAGAATGAATAGTTGATTAAGTACATGCTTTGTAAATATATCACCTTATTCAATATTCTCAATGGCTCTTCTGACAAAACTGAAACTTTCTCAAGTTTCCCATAATTAAGTGGCAGAGTTGAGATTTAATTTTGCCAGTGTTGTTTTTCTTTTGCATCCATCTGGTGTCTCCTTTAAAGAAAAATAATAGATTATTCTGTATAGTGTGTGGCATTAATGACCCTTACAAAGTGATTTTCTATACATTCAAAAGTTACAAAACGTAGCTTACGCAGTGTTTAGAAGGTACTTATACCTGTAAATTCCTATATTAAGAAGCCAGAAAGATTACCAATAAATAATTCATCCTTTTACTTTATGACACTAGAAAGAGAAAAGCAAATTAAGCATAAAGGAAGCAGAGGAAGGAAATAATAAAGATTACAGAAAGTTAATGAAGTTGAGAATAGAAAAACAATGGGGGAAAACAAAACCAAAAATTAGTTCTTAAAAAAAACGAACAAAATTGACAAAGCTTTAGCTAGACAGACCAAGAAAATAAGACTCAAATTACTAAAATTAGGAATGAGGAAGTCAGCATCCTCTCAGACTTTGTATCTCTCAGATTTACAAGTCAGAGATCCATAATCAAAGTTGTTCTTCTGCTTAACTCACAAATAGCCTGAGAGATCCATGGATTGGTACATCTGAAGGTGAGTTTATTTGAACGTATAGAGGAGAAAAAGGTAAGAAGGGCAGAAAGAGAATCTGTGCCCCAAAATCTTGCTCCTTCCTCCCCAATATTGAGTCAGATACCGGTAGTAGCTACAGCACAGCAATACCAACAACCTTAAGGAACAAGGTAGCAGTGCTGAGGACGCACAAACCCAGCTTCCCTATATCCCCAAAAAGGTGGTGCTATCCAGAGACTAAGAGGACCTGGAAAAGCGGGGACACCCACCATTCTGGTCACCCAGGCAACAACCACCAGAGCAGAGAAACACCCTCCCCCAAACACATATTGTAGTGCAGAAACTTGTTCTATAGCATGTCTACTGGAAAACAAAAGAAAAACCTCTTTCAACCTGCTGAATTGTTAAAATCAAAATGGTATCTAAAGAAAAGAGTTCATTACTTCAAATGCACAGGCAAGGGAACAATCCATCAAATACCATGAAATAACCAAGGTAACAAAGAAAATGACAGTCTCAAGAAACCAAAGTCATGTAAGACTGTGATTTAAATAACAAGAGAATTTAAGATTTTAAAATATATTTTTTATTTCAAAGAGAAAGGGAGAGGGAGAGAGATTGAAACATCAGTGATGAGAGAGAATCATTGGTTGGCTGCCTCATGCACAGCCCCTACTGGGGATTGAGCCCACAACATGAGCATGTGCCCTTGACCAAAATCAAACCCAGGATGTTTTCAGCCTGCAGGCTGATGCTCTATCCACTGAACCAAACCAGCTAGAGCAAGAAAACTCAAGATTTTAGTGATGAAGAAACTTAATAAGATACAAGAAAATTCAGATAGGCAGTTCAATGAGCCTAGGAGTAAAATCAATGAATAAAAGGAGTACTTTACCAAAAAGATTGAAATTAGAAAAAGAACCAAATAGTCTAGAACTAAAGAAATGAAAGAGAAGATATTTCTACTGATCTTATAGAAATAAAAAATATTATAAGAAAATATGGACTACATGGCAACAAATTAAATAATTTAGATGACATGGACAAATTCCTAGAAAGACATAGCTATGGGAACTGGTTTATAAAGAAATAGAAAATCTGAATAAACATAACAGGTAAAGAGATTAAATTTAAAATAATAATAATGAAAAGTGCCTACCTACTGTTGAAAGCCCAGGCCTGGATGGTTTCACTGAAGAAATCTAAGATTTAAAGGAAAATTAAAAAACAATTTTTAAAAATAAGGTCTTCGAAAGAAAGAAAGGAAGAAAGAAAGAAAGAAAAAGAAAGAAAGAAAAGGAAAGGAGGGGACATTTTCTAATCCATTATATGAGGCCAATATTGCACTGATACCAAATCTAGGCAAAGATTTTAGAAGAAAGGAAAAATACAATGTCTTTTATGAGTATAGATGCAAAAATCCTCAGCAAAACACTAGCCAACAGAATTCAGCAATATATGTAAAGGTTTATTCTAAGTGGGATTTATGTCTGGAATCCAAGTTGGCTGAAAATATGAAAATCAATATAATGCACTATATCAATAGAACAAATGACTAAAAGCTTCATGATTATGTCAATAGAAACACACAGAGGAGAAACCAAGATGGCGGCATAGGTAAATACCTAAGCTGCTGCCTTGCATAACAATTTCAAAACTATAACTAAAAGACAAAACGGACATCATCCAGAACCACAGGAAGGCTGGCTGAGTGGAAATTTTACAACTAGAAGGAAAGAGAAAAGCACACTGAGACTCAGAGGAGCTGCAGAAGGCAGAGGTACTCAGGTGCGCAAGTGTGGAGAAGGCTAGCAAATGACTGGTTTTCTAAACCAGGAAGGAGACAAAAGCTCCCGATGGCTCTGAACTCCAGTTCTGGGTAAGACTATGGGGACCCAGACTCATAGAGGGAGAAAATGGACTGTCTGGCAATGGGTAGCTTTCTCTCAAAGGTGCTTGCAGCAATTACCGCAGGACACTGAGACCCAGGGGCCTCTTAGGGAAGGGCTGATGGGAAGCCATTGCTGTCTGTTCCTCCTTGAGACTCTGCCCCATCCAAGCTGAACACAGAGGCTTCTCACCTTCCCCAGCACAGAAGATTTTTCTTTTTTTTCTTTAAAATATATTTTATTGATTTTTTTACAGAGAGGAAGAGAGAGGAATAGAGAGCTAAAAACGTCGATGAGAGAGAAACATCGACCAGCTACCTCTTGCACACCCCCTACCAGGGATGTGCCTGCAACCAATGTACATGCTCTTGACTGGAATCGAACCTGGTACCTTTCAGTCCACAGACCGACGCTCTACCACTGAGCCAAATAGGTTTCGGCCACAGAGGATTTTTCAAGTCTTGTCTCATAGGGTGTCTCCAGCAAAGAAGTTCTTTCATAGTAGACACAGCTAATTGGCCTGGAGGTCAATTCCTGCCAGTGATACAAACATTAATCAAGGCTTAGCTATAACAAGACTATGCACACAGCCCACAAAGGGATGCACCAAGCATGTCCACCTCAGGTAATTGGAAGGCTGAGCCACTAGGCCCTATAGGATACCTAGCAAACAAAGCAAGCAATCAACACAGGGAAGCAGCCAAAATGCAGATACAAAGAAATAGGTCACAAATGAAAGAACTGGAGGAAAGCAAACAACTGGATATAAAGTTCAAAACCACGGTTATAAGGTGTTTCAAGAGATTTCTAGAAAAGGCTGATAAATTTAGTGAGAACCTAAAGGATATGAAAAAGGACCAACTAGGAATTAAGCATACACTGACTGAAATAAAGAATAATATACAGAGATCCAACAGCAGACTAGAGGATTGCAAGAAGCAAGTCAAACCGAAACCGGTTTGGCTTAGTGGATAGAGCATCAGCCTGCAGACTAAAAGGTCCCAGGTTCGATTCCAGTCAAGGGCATGTACCTTGGTTGCAGGCACATCCCCAGTAGGGTGTGTGCAAGAGGCAGCTGATTGATGATTCTCTCTCAACCAAGTTTCTAACTCTCTATCCCTCTCTTCCTCCCTGTAAAAAATCAATTTTATATATATATATATATTTGTATATATATAATAAAATCAATATATATCGATTATATATATATATATATATGTATATAAATATAAATATATATATATATTTTTTTAAGTCAAAGATTTGAAATACAAAGGAGCAAAAAACACCCAAAAAGCAAAAAGAATCCAAAATATGAAGATAGTGTAAGGAGCCTCTGGAACAACTTCAAGCATACCAACATCAGAATTATGGGGTGCTATAAGAAAAGACAGAGCAAGATACTGAAAACATATTTGAAGAAATAATGACAGAAAACTCCCCCCACCTGGTGAAAGAAATAGACTTACAAGTCCAGGAAGGGCACAGAACCCCAAACAAAAGGAATCCAAAGAGGACCACACCAAGACACATCATAATTAAAATGCCAAGAGCAGCCGAAACCGGTTTGGCTCAGTGGTAGAGCGTCAGTCTGCGGACTGAAAGGTCCCAGGTTCGATTCCAGTCAAGGGCATGTACTGGAGTTTGCAGGCATGTACTGGAGTACTGGAGGCACAGTACTGGAGTACTGGAGGCATGTACTGGAGGCACAGTACTGGAGTACTGGAGTACTGGAGGCATGTACTGGAGTACTGGAGGCATGTACTGGAGTACTGGAGGCATGTACTGGAGTACTGGAGTACTGGAGGCATGTACTGGAGTACAGTACTGGAGTACTGGAGGCATGTACTGGAGTTTGCAGGCACATCCCCCATAGGTGGTGTGCAGGGGCAGCTGGTTGATGTTTCTCTCTCATCGACATTTCTAGCTCTCTATCTCTCCCCCTTCCTCTATGTAAAAAATCAATAAAATATGTTAAAAAAAAAAAAAAGCAGCAAGAGAAAAACAGTTAGTTACCTACAAGAGAGCAAATTGTCAGCTGATTTCTCAACAAAAACTATGCAGGGCAGAAAGGATTGGCAAGAAATATTCAAAGTGATGAATAGCAAGAACCTACAACCAAGATTACTCTACCCAGCAAAGCTATCATTCAGAATTGAAGGTCAAATAAAGAGCTTCACAGATAAGTAAAAGCTAAAGGTGTTCATCACTGTCAAGCCAGTAATATATGAAATGCTGAGAGGTATTTTTTAATAAGAGGAGAAGAAAAAGTTCTCAAGCGCCTAAGAAACTGCTTTAAAAGAGCCCATCATTTAGTTTGAAGAGGAAGGAAACCCTTATTCCAGTGCAGGGCTATGGGATGATGGGATTATTGATTCAGCAGACACCAGACTGGTCCTGGGTCTCAGTATCAGTGCAGCCCTCAACGCACCAATCTAGAAGACAGACTTTGGCATCTTTAGGATATAACTGGAATATATAGCATCGTCTATTACACATGTACCAAAAATCAATACATTGATAGCATTAAAGGTTTAGATTAAAAAAAAAAAAAAGCAACACATGATCTATTTTACAAAATCCAGTACCTCTTCATGATAAATATACTAATCAAACTAGGAATAGTAAGGAAGTTCCTCACCCTGAAAATAGGCATCTTTAAAAAAAAAAAAAAAAAGAAGAAGACCCACAGCTAATATGGTAAAAGACTGGGTCTTTCCTCCAAAGACGAAAAACATAACAAGGATTTCTGCTCTTATCCCTGCTATTCAAGTCAAGAAAATGAAATAAATTGCATCCAGACTGGAAAGAAGTAAAACTATCTCTAGTTGCAGATTACATGATCTTCCATATGGAAAATCCTAGGGAATCCACTAAAAAATTATTAGAACTTATAAACAAGTTCAGCAAGATTGCAGGATATTAGATAAATATACAAAAATCATTTATATTACTTAGACACTGGTAATGAATAATCCAAAATGAAATTAACAACAATTCCATTTATAATAGCATCAAAAATAATAAAATATATAGGAATAAATTTAACAAAAGAAATACAAAACTTATTTTCTAAAAATTATAGAACAGTTGAAAAAATAAAGATCTAAATACATGAAAAGATAGGTTTGTAGATTGCAGATAATATTGTTGAGATTTTAAGATTCCTCAATTGATCTAAAGATAGAACACAATTCTACCAAAATCCCAGCTGGCTTCTAATGGATAAGCTAATTATAAAATCAATATGGAATTGCAAAGGACCCCAAATAATTAAAAATGGTTCAAAAGAACAACCAAGTTGGAGTCTTAAGGCTTCCTGACTTTAAAATTTATAAAGTGACAGTAATCAAGACATGGTAGTACTGGCATAAGGATAGAATTATGGATCAATGAAATAGAATTGAAAATCCAGAATTACTTGTTACATATGGTCAGTTGATTTTTGACAAGGAAGCCAAGGCAATTAAACAGGGAAAGAAGTGGTGCTGAATTGGCTGGAGGTTAAGTTAATGATCAATCATGCTTATTGATGAAGCCTCCATTAAAATTTCAGAAGTACTGGGATTGAAGTGCTTCTCAGTTGGGAGTAGTGCACTTGGAGAGCATGAAGCTTTGCATGCCCCTTCCCAAATACTTTGTTACCTCTAAATTTGGCTGTTCATGCATAGCCTTTATTATATTCTTTGTAATAAACTGGTAATCATAAGTGTCTCCCTGAATTCTGGGAGCCATTCTAGCAAATTTTAGAACCCAAGGAGGGGGTAATGGGAAACCCAATTACAGCTGGTTCGTCAGAAGTATGGGTTACAGCTGAAGACTTGTGATTGGCATCTGAAGTAGGGGTAGTGTTGTGGAATTGAGCCCTTAACTTGTGGATATCTGATGATCACTCCAAGTAGAGTGTCAGAATTGAATTGAATCATAGGACACCCAGCTGGTGTATATAGGAAAACAGCTTACTGTGTGAAAAGCCCACACATCTGGTGTCAGAAGTGTTTTGAGAATGGTAGAAGTGTGAGAGTAAAGGAGAAACACAAAGGAGTGCCTTTCCAACACAGATATGCATATGCAAAAGTTAGACCCTTATACCATATAGTGTATTTGTATAAAATGGATCAAAGCCTTAAATGTATAAAACTCTAACTCTTAGAGGAATACATAGGTATCCTTATGACCTTAGACACCAAAACTAAAAGCAACAAGATAAATTGGATTTCATCAGATTTTAAAACTTTTGTGCTTCAGAGACCACCATCAGGAAAGTAAATAATAAGCTACAAAACTGCTATTTTCTGGAGTATTTGAGACTTGTTCCCCAGCATATGTCATCAGTTTGGCTCAAATAAACTCCTATAAAAATTCTCTTAAAAAACCTAATGAATAGACAACCCATGGAAAAGGAGAAGATATTTACAAATTATACATCTGATATGGGACTTTATCTAGAATATATAAAGAACTCTATAATTCATTAATAAATAGACAAATACCCCAGATGAAAAATCAGCAAAGGATTTGAATAGACTTTTCTCCAAAGAAGATATACAAATGTCAATAAACACATGAAAAGATGCTCAACATCATTAATCATTACAGAACTATAAGCCAAAATTGTAATGAGATACATTTCACTCCCTCTAAGTGGCTACAATAAAAATAAAAAAAGATACAGATAACAACAAAGTAGCTGCAGATGGGAAGAAATTAGAACCCTCATATGTTGCTGGTAGGAATAGAAAGTTGTTCAGCACCTTTGGAAAACACTCCAGCAGTTCCTGTGGTTGCTTAAAAGATTAAACATGGAGTTATCTTATGACTCTGCAATTCTGCTCCCAGTTTTATAGCTGAGAAATGAAAACATATACTAGTATTCACACAAAAATTTGTGTGTAAATACTCTTAGTAGAATTTTTCATAATTAAAAGTGTAAGCAATGCAAATGGACAGTCAGTTCTTGAATGGCTAAACAAAATGTAGTATATCTATACAATGGAATATTATCAACAATGAAAAGAAATGAAGCACAACATGCTACAACATGGTTGAGCTTTGAATACATTATTCTAACTCAGTGGTCCGCAAACTCATTAGTCAACAGAACCAAATATCAGCAATACGACGATTGATATTTCTTTTGAGAGCCAAATTTTTAAAACTTAATCTTCTTCTAACGCCACTTCTTCAAAATAGACTTGCCCAGGCCTGGTATTTTGTGGAAGAGCCACACTCAAGGGGCCAAAGAGCCGCATGTGGCTCATGAGCCGCAGTTTGCCAACCTCGGTGCTAACTGAAAGAAAAAAACCATTTAATTGTATGACTTCATTTATATGAAATTTTCAGAATAGGTAAATCTATAGAGATAGAAAGTAGATTAGTGATCTCATAGGGCTAGCTAGGAGTGTGAGGAGGGGGACAGGAAAAGCCTATTAAACGGTATGCAATTTTTTGGTGGAGTGAGATAAAGCTGATGAAAATGTTCTAATACTGGATTGTGTTTGTGGTTGCACAAGTTTGTGAATCTTACCTAATAATAGGCAAACATATAAATTGACCATACCACGCCCACAGCCAATCAGAGTGAGTATGCAAATTAGAAACAAAGTTGGCAGCCACCCAGCTGCTCCAAGGCACTGAGTGGCCAGGTGGAACAGGATGCCTGCTATAAGAGGGGAAGGGGGGGGGGGACACACACACGCGCGCGAAAGGATCTACAGGAGTGGAGTTTGCAGTGAGTGAAGTCAAAGTCTGCAGTCTAGCCAGAGCAAAGGCTAGGTCCCAGGTACTGGAGGAAAACAGGTGCTGGAAGCCAAGGGAAGGAAGGCCTATTGCATTAATCTATTCATACAATGGGCCTCTAGTATACTAACAAATCATTGAATTTTACACTTTATTTTTTTTCCTTGTTATTGAATACGTTGGGGTGACTGATTAATAAAATTATATAGGTTTCAGGTGTATAATTCTATAATACATCATCTGTAGAATTTTTCACTTTATTTATTTACTAAAGGCCTGATGCACGAAATTCGTGCACAGGGCAAGGGGGGGAAGGGTGTCCCTCAGCCCAGCCTGCACCCTCTCCAATCTGGGATCCCTCTCACAATCCAGGACTGCTGGCTTGCAACTGCTCACCTGCCTGCCTTCTTGATTGCCCCTAACCTCTTCTGCCTGCCAGTCTGATCACCCCTTAACCACTCCCATGCCAGTCTGATTGATGTCTAACTGCTCCCCTGCCAGCCTGTTTGCCCCCAACTTCCCTCCTCTGCCAGCGTGGTCACCCCTAACTGCCCTCCCCTGCAGATCACTTCCAACTGCCCTTTCTTGCAGGCTTGGTCCCTTTCAACTGCCCTCACTTGCAGGCCTCGTGCCTCCCAACTGCCCTCCCCTTCTGGCCATCTTGTGGTGGCCATCTTGTGTCCACATGTGGGCACCCATCTTTGACCACATGGGGGCAGTTATTGTGTGTTGGAGTGATGGTCAATCTGCATATTACTCCTTTATTAGATAGGGTTAGGTAAATTTAGATTTCAAAGGACCAGGCCATTCATATGCAACAGCCTCTGTGCACAGATTGGATGGGGCAGAGTCTCAAGGCAGAGCAAACAGCAATGGCTACCCATTAGCGCTGCCCTAAGAGGCCCCTGCTTCTCAGTGTCCTGCAGTAATTGCTGCAAGCACCTCTGAAAGAAAGCCGCCCTCGAGTTTTGCCCACTGCCGGACAGTCCAGTTTCTCCCTGTATGAGTCTGGGTGCCCAGAGTCTTGCCCAGAACTGGAGTTCAGAGCAATTGGGAGCTTTTGTCTCCCTCCTGCTTTAGACAGCCGCGTACTCAGTTGCCATCCTTTTCTGCATTCGTGCCTCCATACCGCTGCACTTTATTTCTGTAGCTCTTCTGAATCTCAGTGTGCTTTTCTTTTCCCTTCTAGTTGTAGAATTTCCACTCAGCCAGTCTTCCTGTGGTTCTGGATGATGTCTGTTTTGTCTTTTAATTGTAGTTTTAAAGTAGTTGTGTGAGGCAGCAAGATCAGGTGTTTACCTATGCCACCATTTTGGTTTCTCCTATTCTGCCTTTTAAAGCTTAATTTGAAATCTTTCCTCTTCCTTAAATTTTCACTTTCAATATTTGAACCTTCCTCATATTTTACTTGGAGTATTGTATTAACCTCCTAATTGATCTCCCTGCTTTTCATCTCCACAAATCAGCATCTAATGGTGATTAATATTACCTTTCTAAATCACAGGCCAAATCATACTCTAATGCTTGAACACCTTTGAACTAACCATCTCCCCCACCCATTATCTAATAATGAGTCAAATCTGAGCTCTTTTATGTGGCATACAAGACTTTAGTTACTTTTTGTGTCTCATATTCCCACACTTCAGCCCACCTTTTAGCCCTTATCCAGCTCTCTAGTCTTAAATCATGTTTCATATATATTTGAATCATTCAGACTTTGTGGGTATCCTCTTAAATGCTCTTCCTACATCTAAAATCTAGTGACTTAACTCTCATGAAAATTTCATCAATAAAATGTTCAAATCTATATATCCATAATAATTTGCTCATCATACTCTATTACAATATTTTGTTTACATATTTGGGCCGTGAACCCCTTGAGGACATGGATCTTAATTTATCTTGTGTTGTGTGTTGTTGTTGTTTTTTTGCCTACTTTAGTACCTAGTACACAGTAGGTCTTCTTGTCTATATTTTGTCACAATCTTTATTTCCCTGTTAGTTTTAATACTTATTGACAGGGTGTTACTTCAATTGATTATGTCATAATGATTCAGAAGAAAGGCTCTAGAATCAAACTGCTCCATCTTTTTCCAGCTGTGGGGTCTTGGACAAAGTACTTAACCTCACTAAGCTTCTATTTTTACATTTGAAAAATAAGGATAATAAGAATACATTATTGTGAGGATCAAAATGCATGTGAAGCACTTAATATAAAGCCTGGCACAGTATGCTTGCCTAATATGCATGTTTTCTTAGCAATTATTATTTCTATTAATTTTTTTCATTCACAAATATGGGTTGAGCATTTCACTATTTGCCAGATATGGTGGAAGGTATCAAAACAAATAGCTATGGTCCCTGTACTCGTGGAGTGATACCTTAGTTTGTACTAATTATTACAAAAGTTATTTTAACAATGGCTCCATGGCTGGGTTGCTCAGTTGTTTAGAGTGTCATCCTGATATGCCAAGGTTGTGGGTTCAATTCCCGGTCAAGGCACATAAGAATCAACCAATGAATACATAAATAATTGGCAGGCACAACAAATTGATGTCTCTCTTGCAGATCAATTAAAAAAAAATACACAAACCACACAATTGCTTTAAGTGATGGGGAAGTTGTTATTCCAATTAAATTGTAGTTTTGCCTTGGCTGATTTGGCTCAATGGATAGAACATCAGTCTGATCTAATGAACATATTATGCTGAAGGGTCTCAAGTTCAGTTCCAGACAAGAGCACATACTTCAGCTCTAGCCGGTTTTGCTCAGTGGATAGAGCATCGACTGTGGACTGAAGGGTCCCAAGTTCGATTCTGTTCAAGTGCACATGTCCAGATTGCAGGCTTGACCCCTAGTAGGGGGCATACAGAAGGCAGCCAATCAATGATTCTCTCTCATCATGGATGTTTCTATCCCTCTCTCACCCTATCTGAAATAAGTAAAAAATATATTTTTTAAAAAGCTCATACCTTGGTTGCAGGCTCAATTCCCAAGCAGAAGGCAACCAAAGTGTTTCTTTCTGTCTCTCTCCCTCCCTTCAACTCTCTCTAAAAATCAATGGAAAAAATATCCTTGGGTAAGGATTAACATAAATTGTTGTTTCTTCATGCTTCCAAAAATTTGTACATATTTATTGAACTAACTCTATTGAGTAGTTTCATTAATTGCACTTATAGGAAATAGAATAGTAGTACATTATGGTACAAAGTATGAGATAAGAACTCATCAAACTCTTACCTAAAGCAATAAAGATGTATCAGTGAATCCTAGAAAATTTGCTACTGTCTTTGTTTTTTGATTGCTCAATAAGGATGTACAGTTTACATGTTGTATTTTTTTCTTTTTAAAAGTAGTGTGGTTTTATTTTTTAATTATATTTTATTGATTTTTTACAGAAAGGAAAGGAGAGGGATAGAGAGTTAGAAACATCGATAAGAGAGAATCAACCATCAGCTGCCTCTTGCACACCTCCTACTGGGGATGTGCCTGCAACCCAGGTACATGCCCTTGACTGGAATCAAACCCAGGACCTTTCAGTCCGCAGGCTGATGCTCTATCCACTGAGCCAAACCAGTTTCAGCAGTAGTGTGGTTTTAGTATCAAAAGATAAATAATATTTTGGTGTAACTTTATTTTAAAGATATTTTAAAAAGAGAATTCCAAGAGAAATTATATCTGGTATAGCCTTTTGTTTTTAGGTGGTCGAAATGTTTTTGTAATTGCATTTATTTTATTTTTATATATATATTGATTTCAGAACGGAAGGGAAAGGGAGAGAGAAACATCAATGATGATAGTGAATCATTGATTGGCTGCCCCTTGAATGCCCCCTGCTAGGGATCAAACCTGAGACCTCCATTGTCTGTGATCTTTTGGTTTATAAGTTGATGCCCAGCCGCTGAACCACACTGGCCAGGCTAGAGGCATTTCATTTAAATGTTACATAATAGGAAGGTAGAATCTTGTAGAATCTATAATAATAAAAGCATAATATGCTCATTAGATCAGACAGCCGAACGACCTTCCGGACATCTTTCCAGACAAACCTGAGATGGCAAGGGCTGAGGCAGAGGCAGTTGGGGTGATCAGACAGGCAGGCGAGCAGTTAGGGGCAATCAGGCAGGCAGGCAGGTAAGCGGTTAGGAGCCAGCGGTTCTGGTTTGCGAGAGGGATGTTCAATAGCAGTCAGACATCCCCCAAGGGGTACCAGATTGTGAGAGGGTGCAGGCCGGGCTGAGGACCCTCCACCCTCCCCCTCCCCGTGCATGAATTTCGTGCACTGGGCCTCTAGTTGATAATAAGTGGAAAATAAAGAGTAAGTTGCTATTTGACCATCATTTTATCCTTTCATTCTTTTACAATTTATAATTTTACAAGCATGTAAAATACATTATAAACTGATGAACCAAAAGATAGATATAGAGACAGTAAAGCAATAAGCAGACTGTCAAATTACAGTGGGGAGGGTAGGGAGATCTGGGGGAGATAAGAGATCAACAGAAGGACTTGTATGCATGCATATAAGTACAACCAATGGACACAAAACTCTGGGGAGGGAGAGCATGTATGGGGGGGAATGGTAAGATATGTACACAGATAATAATCTAATAAAAAAATAAAATAAAATACATGTAAAGTGTTGAACATATATTGTACCCATTGTGAATTATTTTTCCCATTGCACCTATTTTTTTTTCAATGAAGCACAAAGAATGAAAGATCAATATGATAACCCAGATGCCAAAGAGAAGTGTGGAATTATTAACTAAAAATGTCTGGATTGTATTTATATTTTAAGTCAGTCAGTGGACAAACTTTTTTGACTGTTAATATATAGTTCTCATTTGTCTACCAAATCTTGCCCTTCTAACTATCCATCTTTGACTTCCTCAAGCTTCTTCAAAGGTTATTTCATATTCCATTTACTCTCGAACCCATTGCAGACTGGCTCCTACCCCTTCTACTCATTAGTGACCGCCTAATTTTTTATGTTAATTAGCACTTCTGAGCCCTTTTATAGCTCTTGTTTTGTCATCAGCCACTTCTACCTTAAAATTCTCTTCTCTTTTGGTTTCTGTGATAACCCTTACTCATCATTTCCTCTACCTTTCAGGCTATTACTCTGTTTCTTTCATGGACAATTTTATTTTTTGATTATACAGGCAGTCCTTGGGTTATGTCAAACTCGACATAGGTTGTTTCGTGATTATGTTGCCATCTCCCATTTATTTTTAAAAAAGTTCCATCATTTTGACGTACTATACTTTAAAGTTGCATATACTATCACTAGAGACCTGGTGCATAAAATTCGTGCATAGGTAGAGTTCCTAGGCCTGGACAGTGATCAGAGAGCTAATTGGGGCTTCTTCACTCCCTGCCAGCTGCCAGCTGGAGCTTTCCTTCCCCAGCTACCAGCTGCGGGCTGAAGCCTTCCTTTGTTCCGTGCTGCCCCCAGTGGTCAGCGCATGTCATAGCCAGCAGTCGAACTCCCGAGGGGAAAATATGCATATTAGCCTTTTATTATGTAGGATTCTGCTCTTAGGTTTCTTTTCTTCTCATTCTTTATCCTTTCAATTAGGAAATCTTCTGTCTATGTTTGTAGTTCCAAGTACCTTCCATTAGCTGATGGTTCCTCAATGTATTTCTAGAGCTCAATTTTTGCTCTCAGTACCAGCCTTGAAATTACAGTGTCTACTGAATTCAACTGGTTACCTTCAAACTCCACATTCTAACATCTCTTAACTTCTATACAACCTACTTTTTATATCTTATTTTGGTGCAACATTTTATTTAGTTGTACCAATTTCTAATAAAAAATCTACATCTTTAATATCTCTCAGATTTCTCTTATTTTTTTCTCTCTCTCTATCTAATACTTAAGATTGAAACCCTTATTCCATCTCTTGGGAAATTTTAACTATCCCCAGAGTGACCTTTCTGCCTCTTGAAGTAGACTCTCTCTATAGTCTACCCTTCTTAGTGCCATCATAGCAGTGTTCTAAAATGCAATGTTTGAGGTATGTGTTTATTATCTTAAAATGTTTTAGATGCTCCCCCAGCAGTAGTTTTCAAATATTCATCCATGGTCCATCAGCTTTTGGATCATTTAGAAAACTTGAAAAACTCATATCCTATATCTTCCCCTACAGATTCTGAGTTAGTACAGAGTTCAAGAATCTTTAAAACATTTCCCAAATTATTTTAATAAGCAAACAGGGTTGGAAAATATTGTCCTATTCATGTGGTTCAGATTCCTTATCATGGAGTCCAAGGCTGCTCGGGGTCTGACACCTACCTGCTTCTTCGGTGCCATTCTTTTTGTTTTTCCTCCTGTTTTCACTGTGCTCCAGCCAGATACTCTCTTCTGGCTCTGGAACCTGCCAGTCTTGATTCTCTTTTAAAACCTTTGTTTGCTTTTTTTGAATCAGAACCAGGACCCTAGATTTCTACTTGTTCCACCTCTGCTTCCCTCTGTACCCTAAGCAGGACGTCCTTGGATTTTACCTGTGGAATTCAGGTTGAAAACCACTGAGCTCATTCAAATCAGTGAGGTCAAAAAAGGGACTCACTGACAACTTACAAGGGTGAATGACATACCATGTCTAAAATTCAGAATTTATATTCCTAATAAAGTTATTATTTATTTCTCTTCTTTCATATATTTAATGTCTAGTCTGCTTGATCTGAAATGACTTCTTAATTCTTTCCTTCTTAAATAAATTATCATCCATTTGTTTCCTCATTCATTCTTTATTGATTTGTTAAATAAATATTTATTTGAATATATAGGAGCACTGTAGGATTTGGGGGGAGGTGTGTAGAACATTGAATAATGCAAATTCTCTATCCTTTAAGTTTTTTAGCATAAGTCCTTTATATTCAATCATAAAATTCTATAAAAAAATTATTAATTTTTAGAAGATAAACTATAATATAACCTTTCCATTGTTTTTTTCTTTTTTCTTTTTCCCTCCAGGGAAAGACCATGTTTGTAGATTTATTGGCTGTGGGAGGAACGATCGCTTCAATTATGTGGCCATGCAATTGCAGGTAGGTTGCCTTGAAAATATATCTTAAAATCTTTCAGTTCTGATCAAAGTACCTAATTATAGTGGAAAACAATAATAATAATAACAACAATAAAATTCTTGGTATCATATCAGAATGTTTTATATTATTCAGATGAAAATTAGTTTAAACACACTTGATACAGATATTTCCAAAGATGGAAGGGTTGTCTCAGTTATTTTAGTTGATTCTTATCTTCACTGATTGTTATCATTGCAGTTTTCAGTCCTTACATGGATTGCTGGATGTAATGTGAGTCTTGCCCAGTGCCTATCCCTTCCCTTTCTACCCTTTGTTACCTTAAGGATCTAGTTTTCCATTTATGCGCTCAAGTACCAACCTGACCTGCTAAAAAATTAAAGCAGTAATTGAAATAGAAGAGAAATACTAGTCCTCTTTCTCTTTTCATCTTTTAACATTGCTTTCTCTGTTCCTTGTCCTTCAAATGAGAAGTGAGTTGGATTGGGGCAGCAGAGAGAAATTCAGAAGGGGAATATTGGAGTAATGACTGCAGCAGGGAGAAGAGGGGCCATCCCCTTCTCTCTGACACTACCTCTGTCCCAAAAACACACCTCTGAACTGTAGTCACCCTCAAAGGGTTAAAGCTTGGTTCCACATTGCTGCCTAAGTTAGAGATAGCAAGGTTTTCTTTTATCTGTGACAAAATCTGTTTCGGGCATTTGGTTCTTTTCTTTCAACTTAACTACATAGAGGTGATTTCAGAGACATGGGTTCCCTCTTCTCCTCAGAAGGCTTTTCCTGTTTCCATTAGCTATCCTTCAGCATGTGAGTTAGCTGTAAAGATATTAATCTTTCTGTAGACTTAAAGTTTTTAAGTCGTATGTTTCACTATCTCTTGAGACAGCACAGGTTTATAAATTCTTTAGTTAATCTCTTCCCACCCACTGCCAACCTCACCTTCCCTCTCAGATTCAACAGTCTCTTCCTTACTTCTATGTCTCTGGATCTATTTTGTTCATCAGTTGATTTTGTTCATTAGAGTCCACATATGAGTGAGATCATGTGATACTTGTCTTTCTCTTATTGGCTTATTTCACTTAGCATCATACTCTCCATGTCCCTCTGTGCTGTTGCAAAGGATAAGAGCTCCTTCTTTGTTACTGCTGCATAGTATTGCATGGTGTAAGTGTACCAAGCTTATTTATCCATTCATTTACTGATGGGCACTTGGTCTGTTTCCAGAACTTAGATATTGTAATAACACTGCTATGAACATAGATGTGTATACATTCTTTCTGAATGGTGTTTCAGATTTCTTAGGATATATTCCTAGAAGGGGGGTCACTGGGTCAAAAATTCTTTAAAGAGTACGCCATCAGCTATTAAGTTATCTTGAGGAAGGACAACATTTCCTATAGGAAGGACGGGACTAATACTTGATTCTTTTATTTACCAGTATTCAGAATAGTTGGTTGGTTCCCTAATATTTTCCAAAGGGGACCAACTAGCCCTCTTTTTTATTTTTTTATTTTATTTTATTTTTAAATACATTTTATTGATTTTTTACAGAGAGGAAGAGAGAGGGATAGAGAGAAACATGGATGAGAGAGATACATTGATCAGCTGCCGCTTGCACATCCCCTACTGGGTGGGGATGTGCCCGCAACTGAGGTACATGCTCTTGACCGGAATCGAACCCAGGACCTTTCAGTCCGCAGGCCGATGCTCTATCCACTGAGCCAAACCGGTTTCGGCTAGCCCCCTCTTTTAAAAAAATATAATATGGCCCAGCCAGTGTGGCTTAGGAGCCAAGAGGTCAGGGTTCAATTCCCAGTAAGGGCACATGCCCGGGTTGTAGGCTCAATCCTCAGAAGGGGGCGTGTAGGAGGCAGCCGATTGAAAATGTTTCTTACCAATGTTTCTACCTCTCTATCCCTCTCACTTCATCTCTCTCTCAAAATGAATAAAAACATATTTTTTAAAATTATTAAAATATATATAATTATGAATTCATAGATTTAAAATGATCTGTGTCTTTCAATCATCATTTTTCTTTTTAATGTTCAAATTGGCCCATCTTGCCGAAACTGGTTTGGCTCAATGGATAGAGCGTCAGCCTGCAGACTGAAAGGTCCCGGGTTCGATTCTGGTCAAGGACATGTACCTTGGTTGCAGGCACATCCCCAGTGGGAGGTGTGCAGGAGGCAGCTGATCAATGTTTCTCTCTCATCATGTTTCTAACTACCGTGTTTCCCCGAAAATAAGACATCCTCCGAAAATAAGACCTAGCACATGGAAAGATAAGACATCCCCTGAAAATAAGACCTAGCGCAACTTTGGGAGAAAAAATTAATATAAGACATTACCTTATTTTCGGGGAAACAGGGTATCTATCCTTCTCCCTTTCTCTCTGTAAAAAATCAATAAAATATATTAAAAAACAAAAAACAAATTGTCCCATCTTTGGCTAACAAAACTTCCTTCAAGTTGTATCCTGATTCATTTTGACAGTACTAGACTGCAACATTCTTTGATAGCATCCTTACTTTCTGGTATAAAGTTGTGTACCTGGCTCTTTGTTTATAATTTATGCTTTAAGTGGATGGATATATATATATATATTTTTTTTTTCTTTTAAAGAGAAAATGTATCATGGTTTATGTTCATATTTCCAATTCAAGTTTTTGGTAGTAGAATCGCTACTGCCCTCTTTGATTTTATTGTGAGGTTCAGGGGCATCAAAGTGCATCTCCTTACTCTTATGCAACTTTTTTAAATATGTAGATGAAATTATAAGATTGGGATTTATATGAAAATAATGCATTGTATGTGTGTGGGGAAGGGAGAGGAGGGTATGTGTTGCTGGGTAGTAGTAAATAACAGATGAGGGTTAGTTATATTACTTTCTCTCCCTTTAAGTGTGTTTCAAGTTCTTAATAATTATATTTGTATTTTTATTACGACCATATTAAATTTATAGAATTAGTTAGGAATAAATGAATTTACTTTTTTATTCAATAATATTTATTCTATGGGGAGAGAAACATAATGAAATAATAATAATAATAATATTTACTCCATATTACTGTGTATAAAGGTTTTTAATATGGCTGCATATTAGTCAGTGAGATAATTACCACGATTTATTTAATCTTTCATTTATTGATGGATTTATAGGTTGTTTTCAATTTGTCTTCATAACAAATAACCACTTGTATATACTCTGAAGTTCAGGGTGAGGCAAAATAGGTTTACATTTGTTCATATGGAAAATGATACAATAATTAATAAATAATAATATAAAAATTTTTTCACATACTCATAACTGTAAACCTTTTTTTCTCACCCTTCACAATTTACTGGCTCAAATCTGCATGTATTTACCATGTTAATAACTCTTTCCTTATATGCCACACTTGTACTTACCTTTTTAGATTCTGTTATTTGATGCCTCAGGTGTACATTTAAAAGTATTGAAACCCAACCTACGTGGCTCAGTGGCTGAATGTCTGAGGCACAGTCTGATTCCTGTCAAAGCACATGCCCCGGCTGTGGGCTCAATTCCCAGCAGGAGATGTGCAGGAGGCAGCTGGTCAATGATTGTCATCATTGATGTTTCTGTCACTCTCTCCCTCTCCCTTCCTCTCTGAAATCAATAAAAATATCCTTTAAAAAAAGTATATTTAATTTTTTTTAAATAAAAGGAATGAAAATAATTACTGATATAAGTTTAATTTAATTGATTTCCTTTTTTAAAAGACATGTTTTTATTGATTTTTTTATTAGAGAGAGAGGAAGGGAGAGGGATAGAGAAATGGGAATTGAACCATGACCTCCTGGTTCATAGGTTGACGCTCAACCACTGAGCCATGCCCGCCAGGCTAATTGATTTCCTTTCAAAAGCTTTTATGGTGGTGGAAATTGTTTATAAATGAAGGTTAGTATTAGATATATTTTTGGCAATGAAAATACTGATTTTTGAAGAAAAATTTATTGGAATGCTAATAAAGGTTATTAGATACTCTCATGGGATTATTAAAGTTGTTCTATATTATCACTTATTTTACATTTGCTAAGGATATACAAAACAACAAATTCTAACATTAAAAAAAAAAAAAGAAAGGTAAGTACCAATTTGTGCTGTGGGATAAATGCATTTTTAAAGAAGATATGTAGTATGAAAGGTTCCTGACATTCTGGTAAATTTTCAGTTCTTAGCTTACTTGAGTACTATTTAATATTTTATTTCAAATAGGTACTTAAATAACTTAAGATTTTATTACTTTTTCAAAAGTGAACCAACTATCTTTAGTTGAGGTGATGGTATTAGTGGTATTAATCCTAAACATATACTACAAAATTTTGGGAATAGGGAGGTTGGAATATTTAAATTTCCTTGAGATACAGGGGCCAGTTTCCATTCTATGGGAAGTAGAACTGCAGCATTGTAACCCATTCATCTCTTCAGATTTGGTTGTTACTTAGGCTCTAAGGAACCTTCTGGTGAAATAGTACTGTGAAGTGGAAAAAGAACACTTTGGAATCTGGCAGACTTAGATTTGAAAGACAACTTTACCTTAACAGTTTAACATTATTTAAACTCTCTGCGCCTCAGTTTCCACATCTGTGAAACAGAAATGGCAACTTCGATTCAGGGTGCTGTGAGAATTAAATGCAATCTTTAATGTAACATATCTGTCACAGGTTAGATACATTCATTGCTTTTATATACTACTAGAAGTAATTGAGTATTTCATAGAATTTTTGTTCACAATAACAATAATTAGCATATATTCAATACCTACTCTTTGCCTGACAGTATTTTAAATACTTTTTTAATCCTCACAAATCATTGGCCCCATTTTATATGGAAACTGTCAGAAAAATTAATTGGCTTGTATGGAAATATATGTTAGGCAGTAATAAGGAATTAATTAATTATATATATTTACATATATATAATCTTTTAAAATAAGCATGACTATATTTTGTTATGACATCAGAAACAAAGGCAATTGTGAGTTAGAAATATACTATGTTAAAAAACTGGTTATTCTTAAATTTGTCTGAAATGTTAATGTATCAGAATCTTTTCTCTTGAGTGAAAGAATCATGATTTGGGTGAAATTCTTGCTATTTCACTCAAAACATTTTTAATGATAAATGGATAATTCCCCACCTTTTCTTATACCATAATTTTCATACCATATTTGCAAGTGTTTATTTGGTTTCCATAGGGTCGGAATCTGGCAGATCTACGCCGTAGCCAGTCCCGGGGCACATTCACTATTAGCACCACTCTTCGGCTGGGTAAACAGATTCTGGAGTCTATTGAGAGCATCCACTCTGTGGGATTCTTGCACCGAGACATCAAACCGGTAGGGGACTGTTTCCAGCCAGAGCACAGAATGAGTTTGCTCAGTACTCTTATCTTAAAATGGGACACAATAACTTACAAGTATAGTTTTCTATATTAAATGCAAGATAATATTTTAATTTCTGTAACAGAAATGTAATTGGAAGCAAAATATAACTTGCCTTTTCATTAAAAAAAAAAAAGTTAATTACACACTACAACTTATATTCAAGAGCTTTTTTCCTACAATGAAAATGTGTTCAACAGCCAAATTAAAAATGACTAATGCTTGGCTATTATTATTATTATGTATGTTAGCATTGCCATATTACTTAGCTTTATACCTAAATTGATAATTATTCTTTGGATTTCTTTTTTCTAGTATTGGTTACAAATATTTACAAAAGTTTTTTTTTTATATTGTCATGTTTTTTTGAACTATTTTTAATTTTTTTATTTGAGTTATAGCTGGAAAGAATTCAGGGCAAAGAATAATGATAGATCCTCCCTTCCCCCAACTGATGGATGGAGTATGACGTAAACTGTACATGCAGCCTGGACATTCCTAAGCACCTAACCAGGCACCATATATGGACTGTACATTGAACCACCAATCAGCACCTGCCAAATATCCTAAGCCCCTAATTCCTAAGTCCCTAAGTGCCTTATCATGTGTTTTATATGAAATCACTAATCAGTGAGTGCCAAGTACCCTAAGCCCCATCCCTTCCCTTTCCTCCCCTCAAAAGGCGCCTTCACCCCTGCACATGTGCTCTCTCCCTTTGGAAGGCAGCCCAGCAGGGGTCCTTCTCCTCTAATAAAGCCTGTAGTCCTGGTTTTCAGCTCCTCTGTCTCATCTTTCAAGTTAAACTATACGAGAGTTTATTTAAAAGGACACAGAGATAAAATAAGTGAGTGATAGAAGAAATGGGCTCAGGAACCAAGTTACAGAGGCGAAAAGGAGTTTAGGAGAGAGGAAGGTGAAGGTAACATGCGTGGGGTGGGGGAAGAAGATGGGGGAAGGGGAAGGCACAGGCATGCTCCCGAGAGGGGGAACACCTGAACTACTTTTAAGTAATAAATTATACTTATAAGAAACTATTTAGCCCTAGCCAGGTTGACTCGGTGGCTAGACCGTTGGCCTGGCAGACTGATAGGTCCTGGGTTTGATTCCAGTTGAGGGCACATTGCCCAGGTTGCAGACTTGATCTCTAGTAGGGGTCGTGCAGGAGGCAGCTGGTCAATGAATCTCTCTCATCATTGATGTTTCTATCTCTCTCTCCCTCTCCCTTTCTCACTGATCAATAAAAATATATATTAAAAAAGAAACGATCAATTTTGAAATATTACCTTTTTCTTCTGAGTATTACAATGGCAATATATAGTACTTTTTTTCTTATTGTTTTTCTTAGATACTATCATTTCCATAACTGAAATATATTTTATTTTTCCTTCTCATTTATCTGTTTATCTTTACTTTTTAAGATATATTTTAATTGTTTTCAGAGAGGAAGGGAGAGGGAGGGAGAAATAGAAACATCAATGATGAGAGAGAATCATTGATTGGCTGCCTCCTAAACATCCCCAATCAGGGATCTTAACTGCAACCCAGGCATATACCCTTGACCAGAATCGAACCCAGGACACTTCAGTTCACAAGGCCGATGTTCTTTTTTTAAAATATATTTTATTAATTTTCCACAGAGAGGAAGGGAGAGGGATAGAGAGCTAGAAACATCGATGAGAGAGAAACATCGACCAGCTGCCTCTTGTACACCCCCTCCTGGGGATGTGCCCACAACCAATGTACATGCCCTTGACCGGAATCAAACCTGGGAGCTTTCAATCCCCAGACCGACGTTCTATCCACTGAGCCAAACCGGTTTCGGCACAAGGCCGATGTTCTATCCACTGAGCCAAACCAGCTAGGGCCTTCTCATTTTTTATTTTATTTTTTTATTGCTCACAAGGAGTGACCCATTTTGGAAATACTGTGTTTACTAGAAATTTTTCATTTTTGGTGCAGTTGAAAATTATACCATCTGTTGCTACTTAATTTCTAAAATTAGTTTACATGAAAATGGCAACTAAAAGTAACATGATTGAGCCGGACTGGTTTAGCTCAGTGGATAGAGTGTCGGCCTGGGGACTGAAAGGTCCCAGGCTCGATTCCGGTCAAGGGCATATACCTTGGTTGCGGGCGCATCCCCAGTAGGGGGTGTGCAAGAGGCAGCTGATCGATGATTCTCTCTCATCGATGTTTCTAACTCTCTATCCCTCTCTCTTCCTCTCTGTGAAAAATCAATAAAAATATATTTAAAAATTAAAAATAAAAAATAAAAATAAAAGTAACATGATTGAATCAGACTTAATGAAATGTAGATTTCTTTGGCTCTTATTTCTATGCCTAACTAAATGTCATTATTTGAGAACTGGTGATAAAGATCTTCCATTTTTATCAGAAAGTTCCCTAAGAAGAACAATGTTTTAAAATAAAAGCTAACAATTCTGTGACAATTTGACTTTTGCTCTTAAAAATTCTCTTGTTTACATATCCATCTTTGCAAGTTTGTAGTCATTTAACGTTACATTTATTTTTACTCATGGAAGAATATAAAGTATATTTTCCTTATGTCTGTTTTGAATGTTTCCTTAAATTGCATCTTAATTTTTTTAAAAATATATTTTATTGATTTTTGTACAGAGAGGAAGGGAGAGAGATAGAGAGTTAGAAATATCAATGAGAGAGAGTCATCGATTAGCTGCCTCTTGCACACCCCCCCCTGGGGATATGCCCGCAACCAAGGTACATGCCCTTGACCGGAATCAAACCTGGGGCCCTTCAGTCCCCAAGCCGACGCTCTATCCATTGAGCCAAACCGGTCCCGGCTAAATTGCATCTTAATTTTTACATGTAGCAAAATTCAGCTTTAGGATATTCACTTACATTTCTGAGCTATGTGTTTGATTTTACCCACTTCTAGTTCTTTCCATTTAAAAAAACTAAGGATTGGGTTTTCATTTAGGCAATGGCTTAGAGGAAGTTAGAGTTCTGATTTCAGTTTAGTCACTGTTGTGTTATATACAATTTTATACAGTTGCTTAAATCTTTGTTGCTCAAAGTTCACCTGATCATAGGCATTAATAGAACCCACAAGGAAATTTACAGTAAACATAATTGACTAGAATAGTGTATTTGAGACATGTGTGCTGTATAGAATTTAAGCAGAAGAATTAAAATATAGAAAGGATAATATATAAGGACTAATTATAAGAATATGTATATTTTCCTTCTTTATTTTTCTAGTCGAACTTCGCCATGGGTCGCTTTCCTAGTACATGTAGGAAGTGTTTCATGCTTGATTTTGGCTTGGCTCGACAGTTTACTAATTCCTGTGGTGACGTCAGACCAGTAAGATTTTTCATGTTATTAAAAATTTGAGACTTAACCTATTACTTATTATATCACTCTATTTAAAGAAATGCTAATTATGAATCAGAATGGATGTGATTCAAGAAGTAGCATACATATTTATGGTTAAATCATGGAAATGAGTTAATTATTCCACTATTGAAAGTTGTAGATTTTTAAAAAATACATTAGACACAAATTTAGAGTTGTCTTGTATTAAGAACACAAATTAGCCCTTTAGGATCAGTGGTCTTTTTTTGCAATCCAAAGCTCTTTCTACCTACTACAGTTCTTCTATTTCACAAAAGGTAAGATTTTCTTCTATTTTAAGGCCAAGTAGTATTCCAGACTTCGCAACCTCAGAGGTAAGGTGGGGGAAAGTGGGAGGGAAGAAATCAAAGAACTTGTATGCATATATGCATAACCCATGGACACAGATAATAGTTTGGTGAAGGCTGGGGTCAGGTGGTGAGGGCATGCTAAAAGGGATCAATGGTGGGGAAAGGGGACATACGGTATGTAATATTTTCAACAATAAAGATTTAATTTTAAGAAATTATGAGAGAATCATTGTTTGGCTGCCTTCTGCGTACCCCACATTGAGGATTGAACCCAAAACCCAGGCATGTGCCCTGACCAGGAATCGAACAGTGACCTCCTGGTTCATAGGTTAATGCTCAATCACTGAACCATGCTACTTGGGCTGCTTCCAAATCTTGGCTATTGTAAATAACGCTGCAGTGAACATAAGGGTGCATACATTCTTTCAAATTAGTGTTTTGTGTTTCTTTGGATATATTCCCAGAAGTGGAATTACTGGGTCATGAGGCAATTCCATTTTTAATTTTTCCACAGTGTCTGCACCAGTCTGCATTCCCACCAGCAGTGCATGAGGGATCCATTTTCTCTATGTCCTTGCTTGTTGATGTTTGATTTATTGATGATAGCCATTCTGACTGGTATAAAGTGGTATCTCATGTGATTTTAATTTGAGATCCGAGTTTGATACTTGTTCTGACTTCAGGTGTGCTCCTGTCATCTGTCTGATTCTTCTTGTTCTCCCCTGGAAAGCCTATAGCCCAGGCTGTTTTGTCATTAGATCCACCAATCTCTCCTTTGCTACAACCTCCACTATTTTTGAAAGGTGTCTTGGGTTTAAACTTAACTGTTGCATATGAAACCATTTCCTTTAGGAAGAGATTAAGAGTTATCTCTTTTTCATGGACATAGACAACAGTGTAGTGATTGTGGTGGGAAGGAGTGGGTAGATGTGGGAGAGGGCATAAATGGTGATGGGAAAAATAAATACAATAAAGAAGAATTATCTCTTTTTGCCTTCTGCCCCTAGGCAAAATCTCTTAAAATCTCTGGATTTGAGGGTAAGGATTGTGGCTAGTTGTTCTCTAAGTGACTGGTTCACTTTAGGAGCTGAGTCCTTTGGTTCAGTTGGAGGTAGCAGTCTGAAGTCCCTCAGCAAGGAATCACTGCCTCGTGAGCCAAGAGAAGGGCAGCTGGGGTCCCACTGTTCTCTGCACACCACATTCAAGGTAGAGTCTCTGTTCCGAAAGGGAAGGCTACCACAGTTGTCTGGGATTTAGCCTGCTCAGCTACAGACATCTGGAAGAGTATGAGAAATACTGAAGTCCTGCCTCTGTATGGGAAGTGGGGGAGGAGGGGACCCTGTGTTCTTCGGTGCAGCATTCTGGAGTAGAGCCACCCGCACTGATCTCGGAGAGAAAAGGGAGGGATCAGTTTTGGTTCAGCAGCATAGACTTCTCGCCTTTCTTATTGAAGAATTTCATAGGATTTCCTAGACAGATATTTCTTCATTTGTTATTTGCATATTAATAGTGAAATGTGAGGTGTGGGGAGTGGATCTTCCCCTTGCAGGTTCTTGCCTCAGGATGTTTGAAGAATAAAATTCACTAAAAGGACTTGTTCGTAAAAGGGTGGAAATTTATTGGAAGCAAATACAGACTCCAATGTAGGGCGGGGCTCCCAAGGGGGATAACCCACTCAGCTCCTTTTTTCTATGGTTCTTCAGTATTGTGGTTCTTTGTCTCTTCATGCTCCCTTCTAATTGGACCCCTCCCCATTTTATGACCCTGTGCTTTTCTAATTGGTCTCCTTTGCAGAATATCAGCTTCAAAGTTTAAAACCCACTGTGGTGCTTTCTCTTTTTCTCTCCCCTATCTTGCAACATTCCTCTATCTCCTATGAACATGTTTCCCTCTTTCCAGCATCTGTGGACATTTCTCTATCCTCTGTGAAAGTATGTATCCTTTTTCCCTTACTTGGTGACTTTTCTTTATCCTCTGTGAATATCTTCCTTCCTCTCCCCTTATCCTGCCACACTTTTCATTCTTTGTGACTGTATGCCTTCTGGCAGCTCCAAGCCCTCATGTATTCCTCTCCTAGGGGCCCTCTTTATTCCTAAACTACGTAAACCTGCCTGTTTTGTCCCTAGAATTAGGTAGTGTTACTGTTCCAAAGTCCGTGTGCACTATGCTTCAAAAGGCCATGGCTCAAAACATCTTAGAGTAAGGAAAGGTTTATTGATCAAGAAGGCTCCTACTGAGAAGATGGGAGACCTAGTGGTTTTTCAGATTCATCTTAAGAAAGTACAGAGTTCAAGCTTCTTTTATGTCAAGGGAAGGAAATATGAGAGGAGCATATGAGGTGATTGACCACTGCAGACATTTGGGTGCCAGCAGTAGTCTGAGGAAGATCAATGCTACTTGATATGAGTCTGATCACAAGGTTCTTAAAAATCTTTGATAAACAATACATACTTCCCTATCTCCTCAAGCCACAAGCAGAATTCCTCTAATGATTAGCATGTCCATATGCAAGTCTGAGCAAAAGCTATTATCCCAAAGGACATGGAGTCAGAGAGACTGAGCATTTCATTATTACAGTAAGTGATGAATTTAGTATTATTTAACTTATTAGATTTGAATGTTATTCTGGAATCTTCTTTCTATTTCAGGTATCTTTTAATTTTTAGAATATTATCAGGTTATTTTTATTCTCTCATTAACATATTTAATGAGCACATATTATATGTGAGGCATGGATGTAGGTGCTGGGACTACAGCCATGAATAAGCAAACCAAAATAAGGCTCTTATAGATTTATATTTTAGTGAAGACAAATAATACACAAATAAATACATAATTTTAGGTAGTGATAAATGCAAAGAAGAAACACAAAGCGTGGTACTGACATAGAGGGAGTGATGGGCAGTGAGGACAAAAGACTATTTTAGAGGTGTTAGTTCGAAAAGCCTCTTATGAGGGATATTGAGTTGAGAGTTTGAAGTAAGAGTAAGCCATGCAAATATCTGCTAAGAAAGTATTCAGGAAAGAATCGGGACTTTTTTAAAACGCCGTGGGATGCGGGACAAATTGTTAAAAATCCGGACTGTACCACTAAAAGCGGGATGTCTGGTCTCCTTAGGCAAAGGGAACAGTGAGTGAGAGTAAAGGTACTGAGGCAGATTCAATTTGGTGTATTCAAGAAAAAGTACCTAGGAACATATCCTAAGAAACTAGAAACACCAATCAAAAAGGATATATGCACCCCTATGTTCATAGCAGCACAATTTACAATAGCTAGGATTTGGAAACAGCCTAGGTGCCCATCAGCAGATGATTGGATCAAATGGATCAAACAATGGAATACTATGCTGCCATAAAAAATTCTTATCATTTGCAGCGACCTGGATGGAACTAGAGAACATTATGCTGAGTGAAATAAGCCAGTCAATGAAAGAAAATCACCACATGACCTCACTCATTTATGGATGATGAGGAACATTATAAACCGATGAACAAGGGGATAGATACAGAGACAGTAAAAGAAACAGAATGTCAAATTACAGCAGGGAGGGTAGGGAGATATGGGGAGATCAACCGAGGGACTTAGATACAAGCATATAAGCATAACCAATGGATGAAAAACTCTGGGGAGGGAGGGCATGTATGGGAGTGGGGGTAGGGTGGGAATTGGTAAGGTATGTACACATATAATACCTTAATTAAGAAAAAAGGAGGGGGGGGGAGCCCCTGTGGCTATAGCTTAGCATAGCATCATAAGGGATAAACGGAGAAAGATGAGGTTTAAAAAGTTGGAAGGCTCCCCAGACTGTGTATGATTTTGCAGAGATAGATTTTATTCTAAGTGATGGAAGCCTTTGGAAGTTTTTTAGCAGAATTGTTGTATAACTTGTAACATGATCTGTCAATAAATTATACACGGTGGAGCAAAAGAAGATTTACAGTTGTGCATATGGAAAATAACACAATAATTAATTATTATAACACAAGAATAAACTGTTTTACATACTCATAATTTAAGCCTACTTTGCTCCGCACTATATAGTAGAGTTATATACAGAAGAATGTTATATTTAAAACATAATCACATGAAATTTTAAGTTCCTAGAAATTGTAGAAAGACTTTCTTTGGTTTTATCAATGTTCTTGTATTAATTGGTAGCTAGGCAGGTAAAGAACTTAGGTTTTATGTAGTTTATTGGATTGAAATATATTTCTGGAATTCTAAAAAACAGTTTTTCAAATTTTAGAACATGTTTGTTTAATTTTTTTAAAAATCACTCTGGCTGTAAAGAAGAAACTATTGAGAGGAAGAGCTGAATAAGAAAGACAAGTTAGAAGACTAACACAAAGGTCCAGTGATCAATGATGGTGGCTGGGTCCTAGGACATTAGGGTGGTACAATAAGGTAGTGAGAAATGATTGTATTTTGCATATATTTTAAAGATAGATTTAATAAGACTTCCTTCTGGATTTGATATTGGGATGTGAAGGAAAAAGAGTCAAGAATGATTACTAGATTTTTGTCCTGAATGAATGGTCATGCTATTAATCATGATGAGGAAGGATGAAGAATAGATTCAATAAAGGAATAAAAACACAAGTTCTATTTTCTAGAAGTTAAGTTTGAGATGCCTCTTAGATTCGAGAAGGAAATAACAACAACAACAACAACAACAAAAAACCTGATACGATATATTAATTTGTAGCTCAAAAGGGAAATCAAGGGTGGGATAATTTAAATTTAAGAATCATTTGCTCCCAATGTTTAAAACTAAATGGTAATTTTAAAAAATGAAACTAGATTAGATCAGCTAGGAGAGGATATTGCTAGGAAAGAAAAGAGGTTCTAAATTTGAGCCTTAGTGGCACTTAGCAACTTGATGATGGAAAAAGAACTGTGAGCCAGCCAAGAAGAGTGAGAGGGAGGATCAGCCAGTGAGGTAGGAGAAAAATCAGGAGAGTGTGATATCTTGGGAGCTGAGTAAAGAAAGTGCTTCAACAAAAAAGGCGCAAACTACACACTTTGCAGCCCTTTTCCAGCCCTTGAATTTGATGTCTTGGTGGAAGAGCTGTGTAAGTAACAGTTAAAAAAAAAAAAAGAAAGAAAGAAAGTGCTTCAGGTATGTAGGGGTAGTTATCACCTGCACCAGGTGCTGCTGATAGGCCAAGTAAGGTGGGAAATGAGAACTGACCATCTGGATTACTCAATTGGAATAGGTTAAAGAGAGAGTTGGAGAGAAACAGTGAAGAAAGGGAGTGTAGGCAACTCTCTGGTGGAGTTTCTGTGCTCTAATCTTCACAAGAGTATATGTTTTTTATTTTATTTTATTTTATTTTATTTTATTTTATTTTATTGATTTGAGGAAGGGAGGGATGGTAGGAGGAAGAGAGAGAAGAGAGAGAGAGAGAAACATTGATGGGTTGCCTCTCATATGCAACCCCACAATTTGGGTATGTGCCCTGACCAGGAATTGAACCTGCCACCTTTTGGTGTACAGGTCAGGGCTCTGACTCAGTGGTCGGCAAACCGCGGCTCGCAAGCCACGTGTGGCTCTTTGGCTCCTTGAGTGTGGCTCTTCCACAAAATACCACGTGTGGGTACGCACCTGCAGTGCGATTGAAACTTCGTGGCCCATGCACAGAAGTTGGTGTTTGGTCTGGGTGAGTCTATTCTGAAGAAGTAGAGTTAGAACACTCAGGGGTCAAAAAGCCACATGTGGCTCACAGCCGCGGTTTGCCGACCACTGCTCTAACTAACTGAGCCACACAGGCCAGGGCCAGAGTTTCTTTGTTCTAAAGAGGACTGGTAAAACAAAGAAGTAGTTGAAAGGGCAGTGAAAGCCATCTTTCATTCCTTTCCTAATTTTTAAAAAATGGTAGTTATTGTAGCATATGTGTACTGATGGTAATATGTGAAAAAATAAAAACTGATGCAGGACAGAGCAGGAACAATTATAAAAGCCACGTTCTTGCATAGCTGGCAGGGGAAGAAATCCTGGCACAAATGATGAGGTTAGCCTATTATATAAGATCAAGAACACTTCTCCATGTAACTGGGAAAAGGCAGAATAAATGGGCTCAGATTTAGGTAGCTAATATTTTGATTTTTTTGTCTTTCCATATATGGTCCAAAAGAGTATAAAAAACACATATCTAAATTTTAAGTAAGAATATTAAGACATTAATGGCCTCCATCTAGGTTAAGAAATAGCTCTCTCCCACCTTAGAAGCATGCTATGGTCCTTTCCTGATGGCATCCCTTTTCCTCCCTCAAGCAGCATGTCCATAGAACTTACTGTGAAGTTGGAAATGTTCTGTATCTGCACTGTCCTATATGGTAGCCACTAACCTCATGTGCCCATTGAGCACTTGAATTTTGACCAGAGAGAACGAGGAACTCAATTTCAAAAGTAATTTAATTTGGAGTTGCTATTATATTGGCTATTGTAGCCCAAGACAAATTATATTCTTAATTTTGCATTAACCAGTCCCTTGCTTTGCTTCTCCCTTCTGTAGACCCAAGGGTAGTTATTTGGAATATGGAACAGATTCAAGGAGCATTGTAAAATACTATAGTTACCATATACCCTTTACCTAGCTTCCCCCAATGATATCTTAGATAGCTATAGCAATACATTGTCAAAACTAGGAAATTTGATATGGGTATACTATTATTAACTCAAGTACAGCCTGACTCAGATTTCACTATTATTTTTACACACATTTTTTCTTAGGAGTGGGGGAATGGTATATGAAATTTTATCACATGTATAGATTCGTTATAGTCAACACCGCAATCAGGATACAAAACTCCTTCAAAATATAATGTGTGTTTATCTACCAAAGTTATGGCACAGGATCATCAGTCAGCTTGCATTATACACAGAATGATGGGTAATATCTGTGATACTAGTGAGTTGTTTATGTGGTTGGTTTTGAGATCCTCTATTTTTTATCATCTTTAAGAGATATTAGTTACATTATTAAGTAGGTATGTGAAGTACAAAGATGCTTTGATCCATACCGTTTCAGTTTTGAATTCCTGTTGGTTTAATTATTTCAGTCTGCATGCTCATTTTTTCCCTCCTGGTTTAAAGCATGCCCCAGTTTCCTTAGCCCTGCAGCTGGCATCTCACATTGGCCCTTTGTATCTAAGCTCTTAGAATGCCATGTTTTCTCTCCTAACCATTCAGCTAAAACTTCCAGTGCCTTGAGCTGTAAGGACCTAATTAAGAACAGTTTTTAAAGTCTTTTTCTCTGTTACCTTTCCAGAATTTCAACTATGGGGTGTCCCCCCCAAAAATGTATACACACTGTGAATGATTATAAAGTTGGTGTTTATTAACATATAGTTTATTTTCAAAATTGAACTATCATTTGTTAAAGTGCATATACATTTGTTTCCACTGGGGATTTTATTCCAAGTTCTCCATGCCATTTCTCTCCCCCTCCCCCAATCTCCTCCCTTTGATTAGCAGTAAATGTGGGCTCATGCCTAGAGTCCTTTTTTCCTCCTCAATTTATTCTTCTGGGAGCTTATTCTGTCTCTAACATTCACTCCCTTCTTCACATTCATACTACTTCTGTCCTTGAACAGGTCTCCTGGTTTCTTATTTGGATTATTAAAATAGTTTCCTCACTGACACCCTGCCCTCTTCTTCCAGTCTATCCTTTATACTTCCAGCAGAGCAAACATGCCAAGCACTTTCTCAGTCATATCACTTCACTACTTAAAATTTTTGATGAATTCCATTTGACTGCACATTATAAATTAAACAATTACTATGACATTGAAGGCTATCCTTAATCTGATTCCAACCTATGTTTCCATTATTTTCTCTTACCATTTGCTTCAGCCATACCAAACTCTTTTCCCTAACACTTATATTACTTTCCTCCCTTTTGGCATTGTTGTATTCTTTTTATTTAAAATATATTTTCTTCCTGTTGTAATTCTTCTGCCAGTTCTAAGCACAATATACTTTTTCTTTTCTTTTTTTAATTTTCACTCAAATATCTAGATATTCGTTTTAATAACCACTCTTAGGTTTTTAACCACTTTAACTTTTTACTTTTTTCTCTAAGATGTTTTTAAATATAATTTTTTGAGAAGATAATACTATATTCATGTGTTGCAAAAATAAAAGTCTTAACATTTCATCAAAATTTATACTTTTTCTGGCTGGGTCGCTCAGTTGGTTAGAGTGTTGTCCGATATACCAAAGTTACAGTTTTGATCCCCACTCAGGACAAGTACAAGAATCAATAAATGAATACATAAATGAGTAGGACAAAAAAAAATATTTTTTTCTTACTCGCTTTCCCTGTTCCTCTTTCTCTGAAATCAATAAATTTAAAAAAACTTTAGCACTATGCTCTTTGAAGGACACTGTTAAGCAAATGAAAAATCAAGTCACAGAAGGGGGAAATATTTGCAAACACACATCTGACGACTTATAACCAGAATCTATAAACAATTCTCACAACTCAATAATTTTTTTTAAAAAGGAAATGAGCAAAGTTTTGAATAGATATTTGATCAAAGAAGAGATACTACAGATGGTAAATAAATATATTAGCAAATGCTTATTTTTAGTTATCAGGGAGATACAAAATAAAAACACAGTGAGATACTATTACACAGTAATTAGAATGCCCAGAGTAGTGAAGGACAGAAATTACAGGTTGCCAGAGACTTGGAATGGAGGGAAGGGAGTGGCCACAAAGGTTGTTAAGGGGGTCTTGGGGTGATAGAAATATTCTATATCTTGATTGCAGTGGTAGCCACATGACTGTATATCTTTGTCAAAACTCATAGAACTGTGTGTATCTAAAGTATGAATTTTACTATATGTAAATTATTCTTCAGTAAGTCTGACTTCAAAAAAATATAAAAGGTAAGAAGTGAAACAAATCTCCATTTCACCCCCTGCCTCTCGTTTCCTGTCTGCCCTTGTCCCTCCCTCCATCTTTAGGTAACTCTATTGTTATTAGTTCCTTAATGTGTTTTTCCAGAATTTCTTTATGCATATACAATAAATATGAATGCGTATTCTTATTTTTACCCTTTTTGATTTAAAAGGTAGCATGATGTACATTCTGCACTTTTTCCCTACCTATCAGTGTATCTAGATCTTTCCATATAGGATATGGAGCTTCTTCCTATTTTTTTCCCCTGCATCTTCAGATTATATTCCATTATATGGGTGTACTGTAATTTATTTAATCAGTCCCCTATTGATGAACATTTGGGTTGCTTCTGTTCTTTTGCTATCACAAACATAATATAGTGGATAAATTTGTACATTCACTATTTTTGCATATATGCAAAGTATATGTGTAAGATAAATTTCTAGAAATGAAATTGCCAGGTCATAAAGAATGTATGCATTTGCAATTTTGAAAGCTATCAATCAAAATGCCATCAATTAGGGAAGTTTCAAGAGCTAACTTATGTCTAGTTCCAGTTAAAAGTTGCCTTATTAAAACATTTCCTACTTCCATAGGGGTTTTCCTTCTTTCTTTCCACCAAATAGAACTAATCTGTACCACTCCTAGGCTTTCTTACTTTGTTAATGATGTCCATTATAATCTGCTTTGAATTAGAAATACACACACACCCTGGTATCTGGGATTTATTTATCTTATATAATTGAAACTTTATAGCCTGGAGCAAAGCCAAGCTACTGCCATTTCTGTTGGAATTTATTTCTGTTGGGATGAGGGACACACACACACACACACGCTCTAAAGGCCTAGTGCACAAAATTCGTGCATGGATGTGTATGTGTGTGTGTCCCTCATCCCAGCTGCACCCTCTCCAATCTGGGACCCCTTGGAGCAGTGAGAAATCCCTCTCACAATTCAGGACTCCTGGCTTCCAACTGCTCACCTGCCTGCTTTTCTGATCGCCCCTAACCACTCCCCTGCCAGCCTGATTGATGTCTCTCTGTTCCCTTGCCAGCCTGTTTGCCCCTAATTGCCCTCCCCTGCAGGCCTGGTCAACCCTAACTGCCCTTACCTGCAGGCCAGGTCACCCCAATAGCTCTCCCCTGCAGGCCTGATCCCTCCCAACTGCCATCCCCTGCTGACCATCTTGTGGTGGTCATCATGTATCCACATGGGGGCAGGATCTTTGACCACATGGGGGCAGCCATCTTGTGTGTTGGAGTGATGGTCAATCTGCATATTACTCTCTTATTAGATAGGATAGAGGCCAGGTGCATGGGTGGGGACTGGCTGGTTTGCCCTAAAGGATATCCCAGATCAGGATGAGAGTTCCCTTGGGTCATGGGGTGGCCTGGGCGAGGGGCCTGTGTGGTTTGCAGGCCGGCCATGCCTCCTGGCAACCCAAGTGGAGACCCTGGTATCTGGGATTTATTTATCTTCTATAATTGAAACTTTATAGCCTGGAGCAAAGCCAAGCTGCTGCCATTTCTGTTGGAATTTATTTACCTTCTATAATTGGAACTTTGTAGCCTCAAGTGGAGGCCTGGGCCAGCCAGGCTGCAGAAACTTGGCTTCTTCCATTGCCCGGGACAATCCTAGCCTCCTGCTCTCTGCAGCTCTGTGGCTGCCGCCATTTCTGTTGGAATATATTTACCTTCTATAATTGAAACTCTGTAGCCTTGAGGGGAAGCTTGGGCCTGCCAGAGTGTGTGGAAAGGTTGGCTTCTTCCATTGCCGGGGAAACCCAAGCTTCCCTCCTGCTCGCTCAGTGGCCGCAGCTATCTTGGTTGGGGTTAATTTGCATATTTTCTCTGATTGGCTGGTGGGCGTAGCTTGTGGGCATAGTGGAGTGATGGTTAATTTGCATATTACTTTTTTATTAGATAGGATAGTTGTTTTTCCCAATTGGGTATATTATTTCTTCTGCATTGTATAAGGTGGCTAAATTTTGTTGACCTGGCATTATTTCTTTGATAAGTCAGTCATATCAAGATCTCTTGAAAACAGCTGATCTCGCCGAAACTAGCTTGGCTCAGTGAATAGAGCATGGGTCTGCGGATTGAAAGGTCCCAGGTTCAATTCTGATCAAGGGCATGTACATTGGTTGCGAGCACATCCCCAGTAGGGGGTGTGCAAGAGGCAGCTGGTCGATGTTTCTCTCTCATGGATGTTTCTAGCTCTCTATCCCTCTCCCTTCCTCTCTGTAAAAAATCAATAAAATGTATTTTTAAAAATTAAAAAATAAATAAATAAAACAGCTGATCTCTCTTTACCTATATCTCAACCTTTTCAATGGCAATGACAGAAATAAGGTCAGAGCCAGGCGAGTGCTACTTTTAACTGGAAAGTATTTTCCTGGGTTATGTTGGCTAGAACCCACGGGGTGGGGTTGGGGAGGTGGGGTGGTGGGAAAAGAGTCTAGGTGCCCAATAGACTTGGGCTGCAGAGGCAATAATAGGTCTGGGTATTTTCATACAACATTTATCAGAATGAAAGTAACTAGGTAAAATTACATGCTACAAAAACAAGATCCCCAGGAGCTTTCAAGAGGCAGCCAATTGATGTGTCTCTTTGTTTCTTTCTGTCTCTTAGCAAATAATGAATAAAAGTACAATCTCTGAAATGTTATTTAGTAAAAAGAGCTTTCATATATATGCCCTTACACATTTTTCTTCTAGAAAGGAATTTCCAACCTCAGAATTCCATCAATCCAAGTGAGAATATTGGATATTCCTGTTAGTCATGATGTCTTAGGAAAATATTACGATCTATCTATGATTTTAAATGAATGGCATCTAAGAAAATAAATGAGATTTAAATAGATTGCAGAAATTTTTTTTTTATTACTGAGACTTGCCATTAAATAAAAAATGTTTCTAATATAGTTAGATCTTAAATCAAAAAGAAGTGCCCTAGCCAGTTTACAGCATTGGCCTGAGGACTGAAAGAGTCTTGGGTTTGATTCAAGTCAAGGGCAAGTACATTGGTTGTAGGCTCGATCCTGACCCATGTTTCCCTGGGAGCTTGTGGGAAGCAGCTAATCGATGTGTCTCTCATATCAATGTTTCTCTCTGTCTCTACCCCTCCCTCCCACTCTTTCTAAAAATCAATGGAAAAAATATTGTTGGTTGAGAATTAACAATCACAACAAAAACAGAAATGAGTAATTAAAGGGGCAGAGAAGTTCATGAAAGAAGAAATAGAGTGCTGATTTGAATAGATTGAACATAGATTATAAAAATGAGCAAAAAAAAAAAAACAGAGGAAGAATACATAGGGTATTTATCTTATAGCATATGATGAAAAGATTCTGGTAATAAAGATTTTTAAAATATTATTTACTATACACTTTTTCTGACTACAAAAGTAGTGCATGTTGCTCAGCCAGTGTGGCTCAATGGTTGAGCATCGAATCATGAACCCAGAGATCAGAGTTCAATTCCCAGTCAGGGCACACTCTCCAGTAGGGAGTGTGCAGAGGGCAATCGATCAATGATTCTCTCTCATCATTGATGTTTCTATTTTTCTCTCTCTCTCCCTTCCTCTCTCTAAAATCAATAAAAACATATTTTTAGAAGTAATGCAAATTCATTGAGGGTAATTTAAAATTACTGATAGCAAATAAAAATTCTAATGAAAATTCTTGGCTATGATTATTTTCAGGTTTGTCAGTTTTCATAGTGAGCTATGGTACATTCCATAATCTTTAGGTTATTGACTCCATCCTTGTGAAGCACAGAATTGAACAATTTAAGATTTTAAGTAAAAAAACCTTATACCTGGTTTTATCACCAACTAATTCTGTACCTCTCAGAACCTGTTTCTGTGTCTGTAAAATGAGAAAGATAGGGATCCTGCCATCACAGTTTATATTCCAATGGAAGAAACTAGGCAATAAAAAAGTGAAAATATAAATAAAATCAATTCTAGGTAGTGAAAGGTATTATGAGGAAAAAAATAAAGCAGAGTAGAAGAATAAAGTGGGTCCTGGCCGGTGTGGCTCAGTTGGTTAAGTGTCCTCCTGTGTAATCTTAGATTACTCAGAGGTTGCTGGTTTAATTCCAGGTTGAGGACACATCCTTGTGTTGAGAGCTCATTCTCTGGTAGCGAGTGTGCAGGAGGCAGCCAATCAGAGTTAAGTTCTCACATAGATGTTTTGTGTGTGTTTTTTCTCTCTCTTTTGCTTCCCTTCCCTTATCTAAAAATCAATAAACTTTTTTTAAAAAAAGAATAAAAATAAATAAATAAATAAATAAATAAAAAAGAATAAAGTAGCATTTCAGGGGTGGGTAGTATTTTTTATTAGGATACTTAAGGAATGTTTCTCTGAGGAACTGGCATTAGAGTAGAGGAACTAATATGGAGTAGAAGAGCCAGCTATTGGAGGCATTCAAAGAGAGAGCATTCCAACTGAAGAGATCTGCAAGTGCAACTACCAAATGCAATTGCACTTGCTGATCTCTTCAGTTGGCTACAATCTCTTCAGTAGGAGAAACCACAAATAAATCCATTTTGGAATGAGGCCAGTGCCAAGTCATAGAATGTTTTGTAGGCCAAATAAGAAAAGGTTAAACTTTATCCTAAGAGCTCTCTGAGAACTGGAATCATGTATTATTCATGTTTGGATTTATTCCCAGTACCTGGCACATAGTAAGTACTCATTAACTTAAATTTATGAATATTTAAATTGCATATATAGGTACAAATTGCATATATGGATACAAATTGCCACCATGTTTGAATGGAATTTAAATGAAATAACCAAAAACACAAAGAGATCTTAAGATTCCTTAGCGATTCCTCATGGTCTTACTATACTTTTTACCAGAGCCTGAATATTAGTTCGTGTACTATGATACTGGGCAGGAGTCTGAGCATATGAAAGCATTTAATGTTTTCTAATATACATAGTTTATTTGTTACATATGAAACTTTATTTTTGAAAAATATATGTTTATTGATTTCAGAGAGGAAGGGAGAGAAAGAGAACATCAATGATGAGAGAGCATTATTGATTGGCTGCCTCCTACATATCCCCTACTGGGGATTGAACCCACAACCCAGGCATGTGCCCTGACCTAAATCAAACTGTGACCTCTTGATTCATAGGTTGACACTAACCACTGAGCAATATCAGCAAGGCAAAAGTTAGAAATTTAGTAATGTTTTGTTGTCAGTAATGCATGTTTCTCACATCCACTTTATGGCTCAAGTGTACTGAATCTTTTGTTATTTGAAGCTTATTTAATATTCTTTTTTGTTTTGTTGTAGCCTCGAGCTGTGGCAGGCTTTCGAGGGACAGTTCGTTATGCATCGATCAATGCTCATCGGAACAGAGTAGGTATCTGTACTAGAGTCATGTCTGTATAAGCATGGTGATGGCTTGAGTTAGACTGATTTCTTTTTTAATAGTACAGAGGTGTGGAAATTGCTTTGGAGAAGAGGGAAAAGTATTAGTAATACTGGTGCATGTTAAGGTGTATAGTGAATAACAGATGTGTGCATCTACATAGAAAATAAAATTAGATTTGCCAGGAAAGATGATAGTGAAGTATAATATGCATGGGGAATCTTATGTTCTTAATAGGTATAAGTAAATAAGTATTAATGAATTTAATATAAAATTTTGAAGAAATAAAACATTTGTGTTTTATTTCTAGAAATTATTTGGGAATACCATACTGTTACAATACCTAGTGAAATGTAGGGATCATCATCCTATATAATAAAAGCCTAATATACTAACTGTCCAGTCATCCATTCAATCAATCAAAGAGTAATATGCTAATGATATGCTAAGGCTGCTCAACTGCTTGCTATGACCTGCACTGACCACTAGGGGTCAGACAGTCAACTGGTCGATCAGTTGCTATGATATGCACTGACCACCAGGGGGTAGAGGCTCTGAGCAGTAGGTTAGCTTGCTAATGGGGTCCAACCTATCAGGACTGAGCAAGATGGGCCGGGCACAACCTGGATCCCTTCTGTGGCCCTTCCCTGGCTGGCCAACCTCCCGCATCCCTCCCTAGTCCCAATCATGCACTGGTGGGGTCCCTTGGCCTGACCTGCCACCCTCTTGCAATCCAGGATCCCTCAGGGGATATCAGAGAGCTGGTTTCAGTCCAATCCTGCAGGCCAGGCCAAGGGACCCCACTGGTGCACAAATTCATGCACCAGGCCTCTAGTTTTATCTATAATATGCATCTCAGCTCTCGGAGCTCTTCTCCTGTAATATTTTGTTTTCATGAAGATCTCAAATGCAGACTTTAAAATTTTTATCTTAGTAAATATATCTTTCCTCTTGGGTTAAATTTTTAATACCCCCTACCTTTTTATTTTTATTTTATACTTTGGTCCTTTTGTTTTGTTCTGATTTTTTCCCCTTAAATTGAGCCTTAATTATGAGTAGAAAAAGGGGGGCATTTTAAGAATTCTCAATCCTTGAACTTGTTTAGATGGAATTGAGAAATTTAACAAGTAATTGCTTGATAAAATAAAGATAAATCTTTTCTTCATCTTTTGTTACCTTATTTTTGTTCTGTGAAGCCAAAATTACTTTAATGAAAATTTGACCAGTGCTAAATATAAAGGCAGAGTATGCTGAGGTTGTGTATGCTATGCCCCAGTTAATTTGGTTTCTTTCTTTTTTTTTTTTTTAATATATTTTATTGATTTTTCACAGAGAGGAAGGGAGAGGGACAGACAGTTAGAAACATCGATGAGAGAGAATCATTGACCAGCTGCCTCCTGCACACCCCCTACTGGGGATGTGCCCGCAACCAATATACATGTCCTTGACCAGAATCGAACCTGGGACCTTTCAGTCCATAGGCTGACGCTCTATCCATTGAGCCAAACCGGTTTTGGCTAATTTGGTTTCTTATGATGTGATTATAAATTAAAAATAGGAAAAGTATTTTTATCAGTGGGTAGCACTCTGCCAAGCATTTTAGCTCATCATTTTGATTCAGTGTTGTTTTGTTTTATGGCATTTAGTCAGTTATTCTGCCTTGAAAAGAATTCTTTTTTTTTTTCCAGATTCTTACAAAATGTTATAAGTATTAAGCTTTATAGTTAACTAGGGGCCCGGTGCACGGATTCATGCACATTGAAAGGAAATTAATTAGAAGGTGGCCAACGGGGTAGGACAGGCCTAACATACCTTGGAGCCAACCTCTCATGGTCCCTCCTTGGCTGACCACACATGGGGTGACACCAGGGCTCAAAGGTGTCTGTGGAATGAGCAGGGATCCCTCTGGCAGGTGAGGTCCCTCGGCTTGGCCTGTGGGAATTGGGCCAAAACCAGCAGTCCAACATCCTCTGAGGGTCCCAAAGTGCGAGAGGGCACTCTGCAAAGTTGATCGCTTGGCAGCTCCTGCGTTGAGCTTCTGCCTGGTGGTCAGTGCGCATCTTTACTACTGGCTGGTCACTTAGCCTTTTATGTATATAGATTCTATTAAAGTATTATGCCAGCTTTGGATCTTTGAAATAGGACATTCTTTCTTAGCTAAGCATAAACATTTTCAGAAGTCATAGGAGCTCTATAAGCATTTCCAAAATTGCTATTAGAGATTTAATATGAAGAGTAGAGATCTTCTAAAAGCCTCTCCAGCACAGATGATCTGAAAGTTACTCTGTTAACCTGCCAACTTGTTATTCAAGAAGAATTTCCTAGCACGTAATAGTGGTTTGTACTTTTCTTCTTCTAACACACCTGAGTAGAATGCTTTATACGGTAACACTGCTTCAGAGTGATTGCCAGTTTATGTGGTGACACAGGAGTACAAGTAATGAAACCTTCACAGGTGCTTGTCTAACTTAAAAAGATTCCCCAGATAGTTCTGATAACTTCTTTCTTCCATACTCTGCTATTCTGATTTGGTGATTTCAAATATAATTCCCTCCTTCCCTCCTGTGTCACCACATCAGAGAGCTCGTTTCAGCCCGATCCATCAGGTCAAGCCAAGGGATCCCATTGGTGCATGAATTTGTGCACTGGGCCTCTAGTTTATTATAATGTACATATCTAATGTAGCACTAAAGATCACCCTCTGAAAGTCCTAACTATGAGGTGATAGTGGGGGGAGTTGCTCAGTTGCAACTCTTCCTGTCTTATATAAGCTCAGTGCTTTTACACCTGTTTCTTTCCTGATTGATAAAAGTGTGGTTGATAAAACCTGACAGTATTTCTAAAACAGCCAAAGTAGAAGCTTCAGCAGCAATTGGCTTCTCTTATTTCCAGCTTTCCTTTAATTTTGGCTCTTAGTATTTCCTTTATTTCTTTATTTTTTTGTATGCTAAAAAACACGTAACATTAGACTTATATATATTAACCATTTTTAAGTATGTAATACATTAGTGTTAAGTATATTCATATTATTGTGCAACAGATTTCTAGAACGTTTTCATTTTACAACACTGAAACTCTGTACCCACTAAACACTAATTTCCCTTCCCTCTTTCCTTAGCAACTACATTATCTCTTAATGAATTCATTTATTAATTAATGGGCTGTTAATTATACTGTTGTCAGCATTCTGGGTTTGGGGTATTCTTTATATCAAGTTCTTCAGTATACTCCTTCTGCCATGTACATTGCTATATAGTGTGCGCTTGCGCTTGCGCGCGCGCTCTCTCGCTCTCTGTCTCTCTCTCTCTCTCTCACTTGGGGGAACTATATTTAAATGTTTAGGCCTTATTATAGGATGAAACACAATAATTAGGTCTTAGGTCTTAGAGAGTGTAATATACTCACAGGGAGTATATTAATATAATGTGACTGGATTTTGTTTTGCTTATGAAGGAAATGGGAAGACATGATGACCTTTGGTCCTTATTCTACATGTTGGTGGAGTTTGTGGTTGGGCAGCTGCCATGGAGAAAAATAAAAGACAAGGTAATTTTGAAAATGGAAATGTCAATTTTGGGTAGGGAAAATAAAAAAACTTCCTCCTTTGTAGGCATCTTGATTGAGAATATATTTAGGTATAAGAATTAAAATTATAAGCACTTTCAGTATATAATACCAAATATCTATGACCTGATATTAGAGATCTAGTTAATTTTATGACTTTTTCTATGTACACAGGAATAGATACTAATTTAAGTATAATTATTACTTCTGATTTGATTTTTAGACTTCCCTCTTAGTTTTTACTTTCATTAGTTTTCCTTTTTTATAAATCAATGAAACTCTTATTTTAATTGTCACATTATATTGTTTGATTTGAAAACTGTAAATACCTGTGTTGATAACCAGATTTAAGATCAACTGTTTTCGGGGAGAGCTAACGATTCATTGATGCAGAACTCGGTGTTATCCTTTGGTTCTGCCTTACAGATCCCCTCCCCACCCCTTAAAGCAGTATGCATTAAGCTATTAGTATGAGCTCAGTTCATGCTTTATACTTAATTATCCCCAGCACATACCCTTGAGACTGTTACTGAGAGGCTCTTAATGTGTAGCTGCCAAGAGAAATTGACTTTGGTTCCATTTCTCTTTTCTTCCCAGGAGCAAGTAGGCTCTATTAAGGAAAGGTATGACCACAAGCTTATGTTGAAACATCTCCCTCCAGAATTCAGCATCTTTCTGGACCACATCTCCTCTTTGGATTATTTTACAAAACCAGACTATCAGGTAATCCTCTTGTGAGTTCTGTGGGCTAATTATTGTCATCACTTATTGTAGTTATAAATTACTCTGGGAGGTCCCTAGAATAATACTGAGGAATGTGATGAAATTAACTGATGATGACAGTGTCTCTCTGTGTGTGTTTCCTTCCTTCTGGATGAATATACTTCATTAGAGTTTTAGGTTTGTTCATCATGAAACAAATTTTACTGTTCCTGCTGTGATTCATCTGATGTAGAAGTGCTGATAGTTCAAATTATATAAATCCTATAGCTAATATTGACCAGAAAGAAATGTTCAACTAAGTAATGTATCTGTCGAGGGCTTGAGGGCTGCATATTATATATTAATATGCTTTGGGGCAACAGTGAAGATTGTTGGCTCCATTTTGTCTGTGCTCCATTAATCATTTTCTTAGAGCATCCATTAATGAGGCCTAAGGGTTGTCTTGGTTTGTCACAAATTGCATCCCTAACCCAACCAGCTATATTTCAGAAGATTCTATTAGTTTCAGGGAAAACTTGGTCAGAGCTTAATGCAGAATAATCACTTCCACTGAAAACATAAATGAAGCCACACATAGATTAATAATAATAATATATTAGTGTATTATTTTTATCTACAAAGGACAACACATAGACTTTACTGTCTGTTAATGGAAATTTTATATTCTAAAGTGTCATAAGTATTGCCTAGTCAAAAGACTAAGATTACCCACAACACAGTGAACTTATTTGCATATAATAACTATTTCTGTGTGAAATTGCAGCTTTTGAATAAAATATAAATAAGATGTAAAAGAGAGGCAACATACAAAAATGGGTCCTTAGAAACTTAAGAGGGTGAGCTTGTCTTCTTTTCTATATGACTGTGTTAGAAACTATATACTGTCTAACAAATGGAGAAATACATTTTATACTAGTCACTTTGGAGTATGTTCTAGAGGCCCAGTGCACAAAATTAGTGCACTGGTTGTGGGGGCAGGAGAGGTCCCTCAGCCTGGCCTTATAGTCTGGGACCCCTCGGCAGGCATCCTTCTCACAGTCTGGGAATCCCTCTTGCAATTCGGGCCCCTCACTCCTTACTAACCACCTGCCTGCTGCTCCTTAGCACTGCTGAGGAGGCAGGAGAGGCTCCCTCCACTGCCGCTGCACTTGCAAGCTGTGAGCCTGGCTTCTGGCTGAGTGGAACTCTCCTTGTGGGAGCACACTGACCACCAGGGGGCAGTTCCTGCATTGAGTGTCTGCCCCCTGGTGGTCAGTGCACATCATAGCAACTTGTAGTTCTGCTGTTAAGTTGATTTGCATATTAGGGTTTTATTATATAGTATTTCATATGTATTTTCTGAAATGCAGAGAGTTCACATTACTTGCAATAAAATAATGAAATTATACTTGTAAGACTAGATTCAGGAAATTTTTCTAACTTTCTCATCTTGAGTGCTAATAATATTTTTATTGACATTTGTCTAGGAATGTAAAAGTTTAGCATAGCAAAAACTTTTAGATTACCTTCTCCACTTAGTTTTATCTATGATTTCAAGAAAACTTTTTTGTTCACCAGCTGGATTTGAAACTTCAACCTATAATTAATTTAGTTTAAATTAGCACATTATTGTTCTTGAGTTTTTCAATTTGTATATTCTCTCAGAGGCTTCTCTGTTTCTGTTACAAAACAAAGCATAGTGATTTTCCTATTTTTGGAAGAGAAAGAGCAGGCATAATATTTTCTTTGTTTCACAGATTCCATAAATAATCTGGTTCTTTCTTGTTCTCCAATCTTTCATAAGCAGCAAGTGGGAGCAGGAGGCCAGTGGACAGGAAAAGGATAATTGGTAAAAAGACATTGGTTTGACTGTGTTCTGATGCCTGGTGTCAGTGTGGCATCAGGTTCCAAAAGAGCTGAGCTTGGTTGGTTCTTGCCTCTTGCTTTCCTCGCAGAGGCCTACTGCAGTCTTCTTTTTGAGGAAAATTACCCTACTTTATATCTGATTTTTCTTGTAAACGGAATTCATTCTTGAATTTTAGTTTAATTACTGTTCAGAATTTCAGATTTCTCATTAGACAACCACTATAGTTAAAAACAACAATAAACATCCTCTAGCAACAAGCAAAATACCTACCAGTATTTAGCATGACTGCTGTCCTGGCTACATCAAAGGGCAAATAGTGTTTCTCAAACTTTCTGTGTTCTGAGCAAGACCAAAATGAATATATTTTATAATCAGAGTGTTAAATGATGCTGTTTAATAAAGCCTCTTACTCTTTGAACATGTATGTTTTATAGATTTTAAAAATCAGTTTCTTCCTGGAGAAAATTAAGAAATTGCACACGGCCAATACCTAATCCAGTAGCCTGCTGCTTCTCACTCTGACAGCAGATACAGGCCTAGAAAGAAGAGCTGTTTTGCTCTCTTCTACCAAGAATCTTTTATGCATGTCTCAATAAGAAAAAAAGGCCAATACAGGTTTTGGAAAATGTTATGGTGTTTTGGGATATTATATCCAAGTTTATCACTCAAAACACAGGGTGTGGCAAAAGTAAGTTTATAGTTGTCCCTGTATTAGGAACAACGACTAATAGATAATATAAGAAAAAAACTGTTTCACAACTTTAAACTTACGTTTTCCCCACCCTGTACGATTACATGCTATGTAAATAATATTTTCTAGTTTGTTAAACTGGAGGTGAAAATACCAGAATTATAGCCAAAATTAAAGCAGATAACTTGTAAATATTGTTTTTATTATTTGATTTTGAAAAAAGCATAGCAACCATAAGAAACAAAACAGTGCTGGGCCATGAATCCTTGGATAACAGGATTGCATAGATTTATGTACACACACAGAAAAGTGCATGTACAACTGGTAAAATTTGATAAGCTCTGTGAATTGTACCAGCGTCATTTTTCTGGTTTTGATATTGTACTTTAGTTATTTAAGATGATACTGTGGAATACTGGGTGAAGGGTACTTCTCTGTATAATAATTTTGCACTATAAATCTTTTACATATATATATATATATATATATATATATATATATATACATTTTATTGATTTTTTTTACAGAGAGGAAGGGAGAGGGAGAGAGAGTTAGAAACATCGATGAGAGAGAAACATCAGTCATCTGCCTCCTGCACAGCTCCTTTACTGGGACTGGTCTTTTTTTATGTTGTTGATGTTTTCACTAAGTTCCTTGAAGTTCTCATTAAGTTCCTTGTGCATCTTTATAACTATTGTTTTAAATTCTATATCTGGTAGTTGTTTTGTTATGTTTTGTTTTGTTTTGCTTGTTAATGTTTACCCAAGGATATTTTTTTCATTGACTTTTAGGGACAGTGAAAGGGAATAGGGGAGAGAGACAGAGAGAAAGAAACATAGTTGTGAAAGAGACACATTGATTGGTTTCCTCCTGCACACACCCTGACTAGGGCGGGGGAATGATCCTGCAATCCAGGTACATGCCCTTGACCTGAATCAAACCCGAAACCCTTTAGTCTATGGGCTGATGCCTTAATCACTGAACAACTGGTTAGGGCTATCTGGTATTTTTCTTTTTTTCCTATTGTTTTATTTATTTATTTTTTTTATTGATTAAGGTTTTACATATATGTCCTCATCCCCCTACCGTGTTTCCCTGAAAATAAGGCATCCTCTGAAAATAAGACCTACTTACAAGTATCCTTCTGAGTGAAATATAAGGCATCCCCCTGAAAATAAGCACGCCCTAGGCTAAACATGAGAGATTTGGTCCACTGATTCTGAAAGAAATGGAGTCACAAGAAATTCACCAGGAAATTCAGGAATTAGATTGTTATGATGATGTTCCAGAAGATGATGACATGATTGTTATTGAATAAATGAGTAAATTCTTGATACTGTAGGATTCACAGCTTGTTTGGTTTGTGTTGACAACTACCGTACTACCGTACCGTACATAGGTAATAAATTTCCTTTATTTTCATTTAACAATAAATGTGTAACAATTCTTCTTCATGGAAAAATAAGACAACCCCTGAAAATAAGACCTAGCGCATCTTTGGGAGCAAAAATTAATATAAGACACTGTCTTATTTTCAGGGAAACAGGGTATTACCCCCACCCCACCACCCCACTCATGCTCTCACGCCCCTGTTGTCTACATCCATTGGTTTGGCTTATATGCAGGCATACAAGTCCTTTGATTGATCTCTCCTCCTTTCACCCACCCTCCCCTACCTTCCCTGTGAGGTTTGCCGGTCTGATCGATGCTTCTCTGTCTCTGGATCTGTTTTTGTTCATCAGTTTATGTTGGTCATTATATTAAATACATATATGTAATATATCATGTGATATTTATCTTTCTCTGACTGGTTTATTTCATTTAGCATAATGCTCTCAAGTCCCATTCATGCTGTTGCAAATGGTAAGAATTCCTTCTTTTTTACTGCAGCATAGTATTCCACTGTGTAGATGTACCGCAGTTTTTTAATCCACTCATTTGCTGATGGGCACTTAGGCTGTTTTCAAATCTTAACTATGGTGAATTGTGCTGCTGTGGACATAAGGGTGCATATATCCTTTCTGATGGGTGTTTCTAGCTTCTTGAGATATATACCTAGAAGTGGGATCACTGGGTCAAATGGGAGTTCCATTTTTAGTTTTTTGAGGAAACTCCATAATGTCTCTTGGCCTTCCTTCTGTTTTCTTTTGAAAAGTATCTATTTAGGTCCATTGCCCATTTTTTGATTGGGTTGTTTATCTTCCTTTTGTTAAGTTGTATGAGTAAATGCTGGATATTAAACCCTTGTCAGAGATAACGTTGGCAAATATGTTCTCACCTTTCTTGTTTTGTTGATGATTTCCTTTGTCGTGCAAAAGCTTTTTATTTTTATGTAGTCCCATTTGTTTATTTTTTCTTTAGTTTCCATTGCTCTAGGAGCAATATCAGAGAAGATATTGCTTTGGTATATGTCTGAGACTTCGCTGCCAGTGGATTCTCTAGTATTTTTATGGTTTCCTCTCTTATGTTTAAGTCCTTTATCCATTTTGAGTTTGTTTTTGTGTATGGTGTAAGTTGGTGATCTAGTTTAATATTGTTGCATGTATCTGTCCAATTTTCCCAACACCATTTATTGAAGAGACTGCATTGTATGTCTCCTTTGTTGAATGTTAATTGGGTATAGTGGTTTGGGTCAATTTCTGGGTACTCTATTCTATTCCATTGATCTATATGTCTGTTCTTGTGCCAGTACCAGGATGTTTTAAGAACAGTGGCTTTGTAATACAGCTTGAAATCTGGTATTGAGATCCCACCTACTTTGTTTCTCAGGATTGCTGCAGCTATTTGGGGTCATTTTTTATTCCAGATGAATTTTTGGAAAGTTTGTTCTAGGTCTCTGAAATATGCTGTTGGTATTTTAATGGTGATTGCATTGAATCTATAGATTACTTTGGATAGTATGAATATTTTGATGATGTTGATTCTACCAATCCATGAACATGGTATGTTATTCCATCTGTTTATGTCTCCCTCTATCTCTTTTTTCAGTGTCCTGTAGTTTTTCGCATATAGGTCTCTTAACTCCTTAGTTAAGTTTATTCCTAGATATCTTAATTTTTTTGGTGTGATGGTAAATGGGATTGCTTTTTTAGTCTCTCTTTCTGTAAGTTCACTATTGGTATAAGGAAATACCATAAGAGAAACCAAAATGGAAGCATAAATAAACACCTAAACTGGTGCCTCGCAAAACAATTTCAAAACTACAACTAAAAGATAAAACGGACATCATCCAGAACCACAGGAAAACTGGCTGAGTGGAAATTCTACAACTAAAAGGAAAGCAAAAAGCACACTGAGATGCAGAGAGGGCTGGCAACTGAGTACATGCCTGGCTTTCTCAATCAGGAGGGAGACAAAAGCTTCCAACTGCTCTGAACTTCAGTCCGGGTGAGACTCTGTGGACCCAGACTTATATGGGGAGAAACTGAACTATCAGGCAGCAGGCAAAACTCGAGGGCGGCTTTCTCTCGGAGATGCTTGCAGCGATTACTGTGGGACACTGAGAACCTGGGTCCTCTTAGAGCAGGGCTGACAGGAAGGCATTGCTGTTTGCTCTACCCCGAGACTTAGCCCCATCCAAGCTGAGTGCAGAGGCTTTTGCATATGAATGGCTTGGTCCTTTGAATTTTAAACTTACCTAACAAACTGCAGCTGAGTCAGAGAGACCCAGAACATCCAAAAGAAGGCCCAAGGCTCCACAGCAGCTAGCACTGCTTCACAGCTGGGCCTCATCTGGACACCCCCAAAACCCAAACAAAGAAGAGGAATCTGCAGATCTCTCCTTAGCTCCTGCTGGGTGGCCTCAGGAGAGGCTAAATTAGCACCTCTTTGGAGATCCAAGAGCCAGTGTACCCATCCAGATTGCAACTCCTCAGATCCATAAGGGATACACTCAGGGGGCAGACTCATTGAGCACCAAAGCACCACTGAAGCAAGTCTTATCTCATAAGGGTGTCTCCAGCACAGAAGTTCTCCCATCATAGACACAGCTGATCCTCACAGCCAATTGGCCTAGAGGTCAATTCCTTCCAGTGATACCAACAACAATCAAGGCTTAACTACAACAAGCCTGTGCACACAGCCCACAAAGGGGTGCCCCAAGAATGTCCACCTCAGGTAACTGAGGAAGCTGAGCCACTGGACTCTATAGGACACCTAGCACACAAAACCACTCATCAATTCAGGGAAGCAGCCAAAATGCAGAGACAAAGAGATGGGTCACAAATGAAAGAAATGGAGGAAAGCAAATGACTGGATATAGAATTCAAAACCACGTTTATAAAGTTTTCCAAGAATCTTCTTGAAAAGGCCGATAAATTTAGCGAGACCCTCAAGGATATGAAAAAGGGAATTCAGAAATTAATCAGAAATTAAGCATACACTGACTGAAATAAAAAATAATATACAGAGATCCAACAGCAGACTAGAGGATCGTAAGAATCAAGTCAAAGATTTGAAATACAAAGAAGCAAAAAACACCCAACCAGGAAAGCAAAAAGAAAAAAGAAACCAAAAATATGAAGATAGTAGTAAGGAGCCTCTGGGACAACGTCAAGTGTTCTAATATCCAAATTATGGGGGTGCCAGAAGAAGAGAGAGAGTAAGACACTGAAAACCTTTTTGAAGAAATAATGACAGAAAACTTCCCCTACCTGGTGAAAGAAATAGACTTAGAAGTCCAGGAAGTACATAGAACCCATACAAAAGGAATCCAAAGAGGACCACACCAAGACACATCATAATTAAAATGCCAAAAGCAAAAGACAGAGAGAGAATATTAAAAGCAGCAAGAGAAAAACAGTTAATTACCTACAAGGGAGCACCCATACGATTGTCAGCTGATTTCTCAACAGAGACTATGCAGGCCAGAAGGGAGTCGCAAGAAATATTCAAAGTGATGAATAGCAAGAACCAACCTACAACCAAGATTACTCTATCCAGCAAAGCTATCATTCAGGTTTGAAGGTCAGATAAAGAGCTTCACAGATAAGAAAAAGCTAAAGGAGTTCATCACTACCAAACCAGTATTATGTGAAATGCTTAAAGGTATTCTTTAAGAAAAGGAAGAAGAAGAAAAAAGTAAAGATAAAAATTATGAACAATAAATACATATCTATCAACAAGTGACTCTAAAAAAAGTGAATAAAAAATCTGTTGAACAGAATAAACTGATGAATATAATAGAATCGGGGGTATAGAAAGGGAGTGGACTGACAATCCTCGGAAGGAAAGGGGTGTGGGGGGTGTGGGAAGAGACTGGACAAAAATCGCACACCTATGGATGAGGACAGTGGGGGAGGGGGGGTTTGAGGGCAGAGGGTGGGGTGGGAACCGGGTGGAGGAGAGCTATGGGAGGTGGCAGGGAATCGGAACATTTGTAATAATCTGAGCAATAAAGATTTATTTTTTTACAAAAGAAATCCCATAGATTTCTTGGCATTAATTTTATATCCTGCTCCATTACCGAATTCATTTATTAAGTCTAATAATTTTTTGATGGAGTCTTTAGGGTTTTCTATGTATAGTATCATGTCATCTGTGTATAGGACAGTTTTATTTCTTCTTTTCCAATTTGGATGCCTTTTATTTCTTCTTCATGTCTGAGGCATGTGCCCTAGATGAAGAATTAAACCAAGGACCCTTCAGTCTGAGCCATGCTGGCTAGGATGGCAGATTTTTTTTTTTTTTTATAGTTGTGTATACACACACACACAGTTTAAGAATTTTTCAAACCCACAAAAAAGAAACATAAAAAGCATAATGAATTTCTGTGTGTCCCTTAACCTTTACATACCAGCTATTAACACTGGCCACTTATTTCATTTGAACCATATAGAAACGCCCCTATTGACAGAAACACACTTACACACAAAATAGATCATGTAGATTGTTGAAATTGAATATACATATATACATATTTCTTGTTGCTAAACCACCCGAAAGTAGGTATGCATCTTCCAAGGACAAAGACATTCTACTCACTACAAACTAGTGCCTCAACTGAGAAAATTCAATAGTAATTCAGTATTATCATCCACATACAGTCCTTATTCAAATTCCCCTCTTTGTATCATCATGGTTTTTTGGTGTTTTTTTTTTTTTTGTTTTTTTTTGTTGTTTTTTTTTTTCTAATTGATTTTTTTAGAGAGAAGGAGAGGGATAGATAAAAACATAGATGAGAGAAACATTGATTGGCTGCCTCCTGCATGCCCCCCACTGAGGACCAAGCTGGCACTTCGGGCATGTGCTCTGACGGGGAATTGAACTGTGACTTCCTGGTTCATTGGCTAACCCTCAACCATTGAGCCACACTGACCAGGCCATCAGGTTTTGTTGTTTTTTTAAATCTACAAAACTAGTTCATGAATCTGGGTGCTTTCTCTTTAAAGAATAAATTGATGTTGTTTACTATTGGCTTACTCTAGTTTTCTTCTTCTTTGTGGTTTAGCTTCTTACATCGGTGTTTGACAACAGCATCAAAACCTTTGGAGTATTTGAGAGTGACCCTTTTGACTGGGAGAAGACTGGAACTGATGGCTCCCTAACAACCACCACTACTTCTACCACCCCTCAGTTGCATACCCGCTTGACCCCTGCGGCAATCGGGTATGTTCTCAGCTGCTCATTTAGCAGTATTTCCTGGATGCATTATACTGGCAGAAATGTTTTCACTCAGACTCCTACAGATGACCGAATGCTAAGACATAGGTGAAAGCCTATGGGTTTTCTTGAATTAATGTTGCTCTGTATATGCCTTTTTCAGGTGTACTGTTCATAGAAAGTGTTTATGGATCATACTGTGAAAAGGGACGTTAGAGCTTGTGTGAGTTGATGTCAGGTTTACAGTGGGTTTTCTCATTTTAAAAATGAGGAGCATTTGTTACATTTATTTCTAAAGAATACATGGGACCCTGGACAGAATGAGCCAAAGTATATCTAATTATACTGTGCTTAAGTTTAGTGGGAACAAAATATGTAGCTTGTTCCTCTTATAAGAGTGATTAATTTTCAAACAGGTTATGGTATTTCTATCTTCTTGGTCTTTTGTGTTGTTTTCTCTGTGGGCATAAACAGTTGCTTTTGGGGAAGCCGGTTGTCTTCTTTTTTTTAATTCATTTTCTACCTGCTCTAGTTGCTTTAAACTGTTTGCTTAAAAAGTAAATTGTAAAAAATCCTCATACAATGTGGGTTAATTGGGACATTTTATTACTAATCTATTGCTTTGATTTTATATTAAAAGATTGGATTCCTAAAGCTTATTTATCAGAAAAGCTTACATGGACTCATAACTATACTAACAAAAGGATAATATGCTAATTACACCCGGAGACCTTCCAGACAAAGCCTTGGTGGCAGGGCCCAGGCAGAGGCTGTTAGGGGCAATCAGGCGGGGAGGGGGGGGTAGATGGGAACGAGCAGGTCAGTAGAGTAGGCAGTCGGGGGCAAGCAGGCTGGTGGGGGGGGCAGTTGGTGGGTGAGCAGGCTGACAGGGGGGGCAGTTGGGGGTGATCAGGTCAGGAGGGGGCAATTGGGGGTGATCAGGCTGATGGGGGGACAGTTAGGGGTGAACAGGCCAGTAAGGGGAGCAGTTGGGGGCAAGAAGGCCGACGAGAGGGCAGTTGGGGACAAGCAGGCCGGGAGGCGGAGTGGTTAGGAGCGATCAGGCAGGCAGGTGAGCGGTTAGGAGCCAGTGGTCCCAGGTTGCAAGAGGGATGTCCAACTCCTGGTTTAGGCCAGATCACATAGGGATTGAGCCTAAATTGGCAGTCAGACATCCCCCGAGGGGTCCCAGATTGGAGAGGGTGAAGGCCAGGCTGAGGGACACTCCCCACACCCACCAACCCCCCCCCTCAACCCCCCCACCCCGCACAAATTTGGTGCACTGGGCTACTAGTAAGTAGATAAGCCTCCAACTTGTAAAAACCAAGTGATATGACTTCAAGATAACTGAAGTTAATGAAGACAATGTAAGTTCCCATCTGCCAATGTTTCCTTCTAAAATAAGAGAATAACACGAAAGAAAAAAATAAAGCTACACCAAAACCATGTCCTAGCATAATTTGAAGACCAAGGATGCCCAAACTTCAAAATAACTGAGGAAAAGAGGAAAAACAAAACACCAAGGCCTTGTGTGGTTATCTCTTCTGGGCCTCCTTATCCAACCCTGCCACAAGGCTTTATAAAGTCAGATTAGTAAAAACTGCGAGGAACAGGAGAATTAACAATGGGAGTTAAGGTTGATCTAAACCCAACACCAGAAAAACTACACTATCCTAAGAACAAAAATACTAAAAAATGTCCAGATAGATCAGATTATGAACTATAGGGAGGTACAAATATGTATGATTCAGAACATATAGCTTCTGGGGAAGAAAAAACAACAAAGAAGGGAGAGGTGCCCTTTACCAGTTGATTTTTGAAGGACAAAACATGTATTTATTTGGGTTCAATCAGGAGAGAGAAACTACATAGTAATTTGAACAAGGAAAGAATCATTACCTATAACAGAATTGGAGTAACATGGGATTAACGAGTAAGAAAGTAGAGAGAAGTGTAAAGAATACAGGAATAGCAAATATAAAGTGCAGCTCCTAGGCCTAGGGCCGAGATTAAGCATCCAAACAAAGCTCCTCCAGTCCAGATCTCAAGCTGAGGTATATACTGAGCTTGTTGGATGGGAGAGAGGTCACTCTGATGCCACACTGGTTAGATTTGCTGAAAATCTGCCCTCTGGGGACCAAAGAAAGCTATTTACTGGGGGTGTCTTACCAGACACATTCTACTACAAAACCTGTGGGTGGTGGGATTGCTCAGGAAAGCTGCTGTTTGCTGCTGTCTGTGAGACAGGCCCTGAAGAGGCCCCAGTGCTGCAGGATGCCCGCAGTGGGGAGAGCCACACGTGCTGGAGAAGCTTGCCGAGCTGTACACTGGAACCCGAAGCAGAGCACTCTCCTCCTGCAATTTCCTTCCAGTGCCAGCTGGGGAAGGAAAATATCTACAGGGCTCAGATCCACTTTCACAAAACAGGAATAAAGGATGGATGTGTAGCTAAAAGGCAATAAATCAATAATTCCAGAGGAACAAAAGGAGAAAAAAATGTAATTACATAATTTAATTACAAGAATGGAGACCTATGAAATCAGATGACACAAGTATTTCCCCGAACCACAAAAAACATAAATCCACTCAAATGTTTGGACTTTGCTATACTGACAGAAGATGGCACTAATTAAACTATGAATCTTGTAAAATACTCCAATAACACAAAAATGAACAACAAAAAGATTTTAAAGTTCCATAAAGTATTATAGTAAGAAATTTGAAAATTTTAGGAGAAGAAAATAATGTAAGGAGTAAAAGTGGGAGAATAAGTACAGAGAGGAACCAGAGTTGTGTGGAGAGTGTGAAGAGCTCCTAGAAGTGTGTGGTACTGAAGTCTAAGAGATACGAGGGAAATTAATATAGAGGAAAAATAGCAACAGATTGCCGAAGCCGGTTCGGCTCAGTGGTAGAGCGTCGGTCTGCGGACTGAAAGGTCCCAGGTTCGATTCTGGTCAAGGGCATGTACATTGGTTGCAGGCACATCCTCGGTAGGGGGTGTGCAAGAGGCAGCTGGTCGATGTTTCTCTCTTATCGACGTTTCTAGCTCTCTCTCTTTCTCCCTTCCTCTCTGTAAAAAAATCAATACAATATATTTAAAAAAAAAATAGCAGCAGATTATAGGTGGAGGAGCTGAAGAAGAAAATGCCAAGGAATTGTTAGTTGGAAAGAGGCAGAGTAGTAGGCATGTGGAAAAAAGACTTTGGAAGAACACTCAGTGATTAACATAGGCCTGGGGGGAGGTGTGGTGTGGGGGCGGAATGTGGGGCTAGTAGATTGAACTTCCTGAACTCAAATATTTTTTCTTTTGCAAGTCCCTTTCCTCAGGATAGGGGGAATTCTTTCAATAAATATTTGGTATGCTATGTAACATATGTTAATGTCTACTATAAGTCCTTATATAAATAAATTATATTGAACTTACACCTGAAAAATTTTTTTCTTAATTTTACTTTTTTTAAATTAAATTTTCCCCCATCACCATTTATTCCCTCTATGCCCTGTTCTACCTCTACTCATCCCCCTCCTGAACTTTACTTTTATAATAAATCTGTTCATTTGAACTACTTTAGGCCAAACTTACCTTTTCAAGATGTTCTTAGTGTCAGAACTACAGGTACTATTTTACAAGGCTATAAGTTTCTTTCCTGAGAGCCATGGCCAATGCTTTTCTATATTGCTTACCTCTAACCTATTGACTGTCCCTGAAAATGACTGATCTTTGTTCTCACAGCATGGCATTTATGACATCTGGGCCAGCGTGTAATGTTATCCTTAGAGTGGTGCACTAAGATGCCTCTTTTATCACTCATAATAATTATGTCAGTATAATCCACTGAAGGCTGGTTTTCTACTTTTAAACCTTCCAGATCACCTCTAGGAAAAGGTTTCATTCTGTACTAAATATTGTGTTCAGTCAGCAGTATTTTTGAAAATTGAGTGTAGAGTCATTGAAAGTTAGAGCTGGCAGGGGCCTAATCACTAGTGATAACAGAACTAGAAAAGCCTTCCATGGGCCAGAAGTCTAAGAGAGAGATGACCAACCATGTAAACAGACATGAAGTTACTTTGAAAGCAATATATAAACAAAGTGCCAATTTATATTTTCTGTATCATTCCTGGTCAGTTCATGCAGCTGTATAAAACTGTGTAATTGCAAATTTTCTAGTTCCCCCTGGAGGGCAAGAATTTCCTTTTTCTTCTTTTGTCTCCTAAGGCCTTGCATGGAATAGGTATTTAGTAAAAGTCTGTAAGTGGAAAAAAATGCACATTTTACACTATTCAAAGCATAACTTATGATTTGATACCTGCTTATATTATTATTATTATTAACATTTTCCTGTTTATAGTTTTTGTTGTTCTCTGAGAAAAATGGGTAAAAAAACAAAAAAAAAATGTGAAAGACTTCTTGGAACATAGACCAAATGTTTCTAACTTTTAAAGTAATTATTAAGTTAGTGAGTTATTATATTGGAATTTTTATTTTTAAATCAGGTTGAAAATTCTGTTGATCAAAATGTACAAGTTTTATTTTGTAGAATTGTCACAGCCTATTTCCAAGGTTTTGAGTTTTGTTTTGCTTTACTCTTTTAATGATATATAGACTTCATCATTTAACTCCAGAAACAAAATGGAAAATAGTCTCGTTGTAATTTTTGATTCTGGTGTTTTTAAGTTCTACCTTTTCTTCACCCCTCATTTTTAGAATTGCTAATGCCACTCCCATCCCAGGGGACTTGCTTAGAGAAAATACAGATGAGGTGTTTCCAGATGAACATCTCAGTGATGGGGAGAATGGCATCCCTGTTGGCATGTCACCAGATAAATTGCCTGGATCTCTGGGACACACTCATCCCCAGGAGAAGGATGTCTGGGAAGAGATGGATGCCAACAGGAACAAGATAAAGTTTGGAATTTGTAAGGTGTGTATTTCTTGCATAGGAAGTAATATCTTTCTGTTTACTTATTTTCTCCTGTAGCGAAGTATAATGATTCTCAATTTTGAATGAGAAGTAGACAGTATTGCTAGTTATTTCTGTATTTGTAATTGCAGTATTTTTTAATTTTGCCCAAAATATTGAAGTATGGATACCAAATATTAATCTTCATCTTATATTTTGTGAAAAAGATAAAAGTATTTAAAAAAAAAAACAACTAACTAGACCTTCAGAAAAAATAAGAGACATCTATAGAACAGAAGTTAATAGTCTTTATAAATAATGTGACAAAACCCTGGACTCCTTTGGTATGGACTGATAGAGCTATAAGTACCCATTCTGAAACTGTGTCAGATGGAGGTGGGGAAGGGAGAGTTGGAGGTGGGAAGCACCACACAACTATTTATGAGTTGACAACGTGGATGTTGAACAAATGACATGATTTTTTTCTTCATTAGAATTGCAAGTAGGTCCACCTGTAAGTATGGGGAAAGATAGATTTCTAAATTGAATGATTAATTTTTAGTAATCTTCCACAAATTTCTTTCTGATCTTACTATTCCTCATCATTTTCACTTTCATAAAAGATTATATGAAGATAAATGGTATGTGGGGGCAAGGAATTAGAAATCAGTTTTTGGTGCCTCCTATGTTTTAAGGGTTAGTGGCAAAAAAAGGTTAAGTTCATAAGTGTGTAAAATAAGACTTAGGGCTCATACCTGTTAACACAACGGATAGAAAGTTGGCTAGTCATGCTTTATGAATGAGGAATATATCTTGAAAAGAATCCTCTACAATCACTTATGAGGAATTAACTATATAATTTAGAACAGTATATACTTTCAGTCATGGGAGCCATTTGCAAAAACTTTCTCTGTGTATGTGTGATATGGTGCACTGTGGTCTGGCTATTAAATATGCATTATTTGGACTAATAGTAATCAGGAATAAGTAGTGAAAAAATTGTCAGGAGATCACTGTCAGATTTTTGGAATGTAGCTATGGCTGTCTTTATGGCACCAGGAGCAAACTGTTATCATGGTAAAAACAACAACAAAACACACACACACAAAAAAACACCCCACATTTAGTTGCCAGCCCATATGGGTGTCTGTGTATATGAGAGGCATAAGTTTGGTAATTGGCATAAGTTTTTAGTTTCCTTTCACCAGTTATCACTATTTAATCTTTATTAGTTCTCTTCTATTTTTAATTCCATCCTTTAAAAAAAATAAGATATTAGTGATGTTGAACTTTCATACAAGGAATGTTTATATTAATTTTTAAAAGATGTTTACCATTTCCTTCCACTTTTGGAAGCCTTGGACTCATCTTTCTTCTTTTCTTCTTTTCTTTTCTAAATCTGGACTCACCTTTCTTCCTGAAATATTTCCTTTGGAAGTTTCTTTAGTTGAGATTTTTTGGTAGAGACTCTCACTTTTTTCTTAGCAGTAAATGTATTCATTTTACCCTTATTCTTTTTTCTTCTTTAATCCTCATGCGAGGATATTTTTTTCATTGATTTTTAGAGAATAAAAGGGAGGAAAAAGGTGATGAGAGAGAGACATTAGTGTAAAATATAGACCAGTTGCCTTCTGCACATGTGTGCCCCGACTAGAGCTGGGTGTCAAACCTTGACTGGGAATCACACTAGAGCTGGGTGTCAAGTCTTGACTGGGAATCACACCTGCTCTTGACTGGGAATCAAACCCTTGACCCTTTGATCATAGGGCCACTGTTCTAACCATTCAGCAAAACCAGCCTAATTCTTTAATGACAGTTATGCTGGATTCAAAGTGGGGTTTTTTCTTTCTTTCTTTTTTTTTTTCTTTCTTTCTTTTTTTTTTTTTTTTTTTAATATATTTCATTGGATTTTCACAGAGAGAAATGGAGAGAGACAGAGAGCCAGAAACATTGATGAGAGAGAAACATCAATCAGCTGCCTCCTGCACACCCCCACTGGAGATGTGCCCGCAACTAAGGTACGTGTCCTTGACCGGAATTGAACCTGGGACCTTTCAGTCCACAAGCTGACTCTGTCCACTGAGCCAAACCGGTTTTGGCAGGTTTTTTCTCTCTTATTGGATCTAAAGTTCTTCCTTTTTTTTCTTTTTTTGATTGATCAGTCTTTTTATAAAATTCATCTTCAAAAATTACTGGAGTGATAAAAGTTAACTGAGCTGGTAAAATATTATTTGATACATTTTTTAAAATATCCAATATCTGCCGAAACCGGTTTGGCTCAGTGGATAGAATGTTGGCCTGCAGACTGAAAGGTCCTGGGTTCGATTCCGGTCAAGGGCATGTACTATGGTTGCGGGCACATCCCCAGTTGGGGGGCGGGGGGTGCAGGAGGCAGCTGATTGATTTTTCTCTCTCATCGATGTTTCTGTCTATCCCACTCTCTTCCTCTCTGTAAAAAATCAATAAAATATATTTATAATAAATAAAAATATATCCAATATCTCCTAAACCAGATAACCTGTGTTAATAGCCTGGGTACATCCTTCTATGCTGTTATTTTTTCTGTTACACACATATACAGCAAATACACATGCATATATGTGTTTTAGCTGATTTGGCACAGTGGGTTTAAAGTTCTTGATGGACAATTATTTTTCCTCTTGCTTCATCTATTGGTATAAATAGTCTGCTGTCACTCTGATTTTGTTTGTATATGTTTGTGTATGTGAGTGTATGATCATTCCACCTGGCCTCCCATCCCAGCTACTTTTTAGCTTTACTTTTTTTCTTAGGTGTTCTGCTGTTTTAATACAATGTATCTGCACATATATTTCTTTTTGTTTATCCTGCTTAGGATGTTTTATGTTTTCTGAATCTTTGATTCATTTTTTTTTTATTTTATCAGTTCTGGAAGACATACAGTCATTCTCTACCTAAATATTGTCACATCTTCATTCTTTCTGTTCTCTTTCTGGGATTCCAATTAAACATATATTATGCCTTTTTATTCTGTCATATCTTTTAGTATATTTTTTCATATTTTTCTCACCTTGCTGTGCTTCATACCAGGTAATTTCTTTTTCTATGTCTTCTAATCCTCTAATTAATAATTGTAGCCTTTTATGGCTAATATATTTAACTTGTTAATAGAATATTTAATATTAAATTTATCTGTTAATTCCAAATAATCCTTTGTTAATCTTTGTGATAATGGCCTTCATTTATTTAAACATTTTATGCCTAGCTATTCTCTATTCTTTATCTGAAACAGTCTGATAGCTGATGATTTGGGGAAGCTTACACTTAAAAAAATTCTGCTGACTCAGTCAAGGTGGCATTGCCTTCTCATGTGTGTGACTATCTTTTTTTTTTTTTAATCCTCACCCCGGGATATGTATTTATTTTTTATTGATTTGAAAGAGATAAAGAAAGAAACATGGGTGTGAGAGAGAAACACCAATTGATTGACTCCCGTACGTGCCCAGACCAGGGATGGAACACACAACCTTTTGGTGTGTGGGGTGACATTCCAACCAAGTGAGCCACATGGCCAGAGCTTGTTTGACTATCTTTAATGTTTTACTCTTTAATTAATAATTGGTAGAGTTCTATAGACCTAAATTGGGAAGTGGAGAAACCTTCCTTCAGAGAAGATTATCTACTGCTTCTGCTGGTAGCCAAAGTGAACTCCTTGGTGGAGACCATTTGCACATCTTGAGGGTCTTTAATCAGAAAGACATCCCAGATTTTCCTCTTTTTTCCCACCACTAGTATAAATCTTAATTTCCCTCATAATTGCACTGCTGTAGGCATCTGTCCCTAGGTAGCCCCACCCTTCTCTGCTGCCCAATGCCAGCAGCCTCCTGCTCCACCCAGCTCCTTGTTGTTCAAACCCCAAGTTTCCTTATTCTTGTTTGTTTTTTAGAGAGGGAACCCATCAGGTGTGGCTTCCTCTCTTACTGCTTGTGAAACCACCTGACTCAAAGAGAATGTCTTAAGTTTTAGTTTAGTGGATGGGGTCCTTGAAGTTTCTAGTTAGACATAATACAAAAAGCTAAGGTTATTAAACATTTTTAGATTGTTTATCTTTGTACCAAAAGTATAAAAACTAAAATAATATTGAAACTGAGAATAAATTAAGGAAGCTCACTTAATAAAAGGGTTAAGAGAAAAATATGTCATGACCTAAATTAGGCAAAATATTTTAATCTTGTGAGAACATATCCCAAGCATTTGGTTACATTATGTTGAAAGACTTCAACAATTATTATGTATAGTAACTGGAACGTTTTTCATAATTTTCTTTTATATTTGGTCTAGGCTGCTACTGAAGAGGAGAATAGCCATGGTCAAGCAAATGGTATTCTGAATGCTCCAAGCCTTGGTTCACCGATTCGTGTTCGCTCAGAAATTACTCAACCAGACAGAGATGTTCCGTTGGTGCGAAAGTTACGTTCCATCCACAGTTTTGAGCTGGAAAAGCGTCTAACACTAGAGCCAAAGCCAGATACTGACAAGTTTCTTGAGACCTGGTATAAAATAGTTTTTTCTCTTTTTAAAAAACTAAGATAATATAATCTTAAATTTTTATTAATTTTTATTATGTAAAGTCTTTCAAATAAATGTTTGCATTTGTGTAGCACTGATTTGATTAAGCTCTCATCTATGTTTTTAATTACCATCTTGATTGTTGTTGTAAATTGCCTCCTAATGTTGTTACAACTCCTGTAACATAGCCTTTGGCTTTGGGAGCTGGGCAGTGGGCACTGGTAACTTTATAATACTAGATATTAGTTAATAATTAGTCAATAAATGAACATATTTTAAAGTATATTTTATTGATTTTTTACAGAGAGGAAGGGAGAGAGATAGAGAGCCAGAAACGTCGATGAGAGAGGAACATCGACCAGCTGCAGCTGCCTCCTGCACACCCCCTATCTGGGATGTGCCCGCAATCAATGAACATAATACCCCTGACCGGAATTGAACCTGGGACCTTTCAGTCCACAGACGAACGCTCTACCACTGAGCCAAACCGGTTTCGGCTAAATGAACATTTTGAAGTGACTTTGTTTGGAAGGTGATCTCTTATTGGAATGGAGAAGATGCAGTATAGAGTTGGAGAAGGCATTAAGCAGGAAGGAGGGAGAAAAGTCATTTATACACAAAGGTCAGACAAGTTAGTTCATTTTAATAAAGGCCTTCTATGAGTAGTGCTGTAGGGAAAATAGACATGAATAAGTTTATCATTCTACCTAGAAAGAAGGAAAGACAGGACGTTAGAGAGCTCACAATCAACTTTGAGAGGAGGACATGTGAAACTTAGAAAGCCATTCATTGAAAATGACTGCAGTTATGAGGCCCATTGTCCTCAAGTTTTGATAATAAAAGACAGAATGAAACGTTTAAAAGAATTTGGGATATATTTATGAATTAAGAAGGCTTCAATAATATTAATACTCGCCGAGACCAGTTTGGCTCAGTGGATAGAGAGTCAGCCTGTGGACTGAAAGGTCCCAGGTTCGATTCCGGTCAAGGGCATGTACCTTGGTTGCGGGCACATCCACAGTAGGGAGAGTGCAAGAGGCAACTGATCGATGATTCTCTCTCATCAATGTTTCTAACTCTCTATCCCTCTCTCTTCCTCGCTGTAAAAAATCAATAAAATATATTTAAAAATAATAATAATATTAATACTCAAGTGACTTCAATGATACTGACATTCTTCATGGTACATCCCTGGTGGCTATTATTGGCAGTGGAGTATAGTTAGAAGGACCATGTATTTGACATGGTAGTAATTGTCCAGAGACATTTCAGCCACTCTGGCCTAATCCAGTTTGGCTTCCATTTTAAACAGTTCTTCATGGATGTATATTCTTCCTATAATCATTCAACTCACAGCTATGTGATGTAAGCTTGCGTCTACATGTTGATAGGATCAAAAGGATGGACTAGGGTTGGGGCAGTATTTAAACATTTTGAGTTGTGGCTAAGATTAGGGATAAATATAAAGGTGGATAAAAACTTAGTTTGATAAAGAATTAGTCTTACAAAAGAATAGAACTTTAAAAAATATTTTTTTATTTTATTTATTTTTTAATTCATCTTTATTGTTGGGATTATTACAGATGTCTGTCTCTCCCCCACCACCCCATGGCTCCCCTCCACCTGGTTCCCACCCACCCCAGGCCCTCTCCACCCTATTGTCTGTGTCCATCGGTATTGCATACAGGCATTTAAGATCTTTGTCTAATCTCTTCCTGTATTCCCCACACAACCTTCCCTCTGTTCCATTTTCATGCCCCTGATTCTATTCCATTCACCAGTTTATTCTGTTCATCAGATTTTTTTATTCATTTGATTTTTAGATTTAATTGTTGCTAGATATTTGTTGTCACTTTGTTATTCATATTTTTTTAAATTTATTTTAATTGATTTTTTACAGAGAGGAAGGGAGAGAAAGAGTTAGAAACATCGATGAGAGAGAGTCATCGATCAGCTGCCTCCTGCACACCCCCACTGGGGATGTGCCCGCAACCAGTGTACATGCCCATGACTGGAATCGAAGCCGGGACCCTTCAGTCCACAGGCCGATGCTCTATCCACTGAGCCAAACCAGTTTCGGCTGTTGTTCATATTTTTTATCTTTACCTTTTTCTTCTTCCTCATATATATAAATATATATATATATATATATTATTGATTTTTTTACAGAGAGGAAGGGAGAGAGACAGCCAGAATCGTCGATGAGAGAGAAACATCAACCAGCTGCCTCTTGCACACCCCCTACCGTGGATGTGCCCACAGCTAATGTACATGCCCTTGACCAGAATCGAACCCGGGACCTTTCAGTCCGCAGACTGGTGCTCTACCACTGAGCCAAACCAGCTTCGGCTTCTTCCTCTTCTTAAAAAATACCTTTCAGCGTTTCATATAATATCGGTTTGGCTATGATGAACTCCTTTAGCTTTTTCTTATCTATGAAGCTCTTTATCTGACCTTAAATTCTAAGTGATAGCTTTACTGGGTAGAATAATCTTGGTTGTAGGTTCTTGCTATTCATCACTTTAAATATTTCTTGCCACTCCCTTCTGGCCTGCATTGTTTTCTGTTGAGAAACCAGCTGACAGTCATATGGGCACTCCCTTGCAGGTAACTAACTTTTTTCTCTTGCTACTTTTAAGATTCTCTCTTTGTCTTTTGCCCTTTGCATTTTAATTATGATGTGTCCTGGTGTGTTCCTCTTTGGATTCCTCTTGTTTGGGGTTCTCTGTGCTTCCTGGACTTGTAAGTCTATTTCTTTCACCAGGTGGGGGAAGTTTTCTGTCATTATTTCTTCAAATAAGTTTTCAATACCTTGCTCTCTCTCTTCTTCTGGCACCCCCAATTTGGATGTTGGTATGCTTGAAGTTGTCCCAGAGGACCCTTACACCATCTTCATATTTTTGGATTCTTTTTTATTTTTGCTCTTCTGCTTGGGTATTTTTTGCTTTCTCATATTTCAAATCATTGATTTGATTCTCAGAATCCTCTAGTCTTCTGTTGAATCCCTGTATGTTATTCTGACTAGTCCTCTTCCAATTTTTTGGCATTCTCACTAATATCCTAAAAAGTCTCACTAAGTTTCTCGGAGGTTTCTAGAAGATTCTGGAGTAAACTTATAACTGTGGTTTTGAACTCTATATCCAGTAGTTTGCTTTCTTCCACTTCTTTCATTGTGACATGTTTCTTTGTCTCCGCATTTTGGCTGCTTCCGTGTTTGCTTCTATGTATTGGGTAGCTTCTAAGTCTTCTTGAGTTGATAGAGTGACTTTGTGTACCTATAAGATAGTAGGTATCTTATAGGATCCAGTGGCTCAGCTTCCCCAATCACCTGAGGTGGATACTTTTAGTGAACCCCTTAGTTGGCTGTGTGCAGAGTTGTGTTGTAGTTGAGCCTTGATTGCTGTTGCTGTCACTAGGAAGAATTGACCTCCAGGCCAATTGGCTGTGGGGGCCATCTGTGATTACAGTGGGAGCATTGCTGTCCAGGAGACATACTTATGGAGCAGGACTTGCTTCAGTGGGTCTTTGGTGCTCACTGGGTCTGCCCCTTGAGTGTGTCACTTATGGATGTGAAGAGTTGTAATCTAGTATGGTCTCACACTGTCCACTGGGTACACTAACTAGCTCTTGTGCAAAGTCAGCCACTGCCTGGGGCCATCAAGCAGGAGCTACAGAGAGATCTGCAGATTCCTCCTCTCTGTATGGGGTTTGGAAGTGCCCAGATGAGACCCAGCTGTGAAGTAAGGCACAGTTGTCCTGGTGTCGAGTCTTAGGCCTTTTATTGATAGTTTTGGGGCTCCCTGACCCAGCTGCAGCTTGTTTGACATTTTTTTAGCCTGAGAAAGGACAGATCATTCATAATGCAAAAGCCACTGGGCACGGTATGGGTGGGGTTGTAAATTTCAGGGAATCACCAGGGCAGAGCAAACAGATTGGCTTCCAGTCAGCCCTGCTCTGGGGAAGTCCCAGCATGGGGACAATGACCTTTGTCGGTAACAAAGCTGCCCCTGACTTCCTGCCCCAATGCCAGACAGTCCAGTTTCTCCCCATATGTGTTTGAACTCCAGAGCCTTGCTGGGCATTGGAGCTCAGAGGAAGTGAGAGCTTGTAAATTCAGTTCACAGTGCCGGCCTTTTAAGAGGCGCAGCTGGGTCTCCAGAAGCCTATTTGTCACTCAGCTCCAATCTGGTTTTTACAGCCTATAGTTCTTACTGCCTATATGGACTTCTTTCCCTCGCTCTGGGACCCCTCGCTCCACCGGGCAACCTCTCAAATGTGATCTCCCTCCTGATTAAAAAAGTGGCCTACCTGGATTAGAACTAGCCCATTGCAGGCCTCCGCACTTCCTACCAGTCTCAGTGTGCTTTCTTCTTTACTTCTCTAGTTGTAATACTTCCATTCAGCCAACTTTCCAGTGGTTCTGGATGAGAGTTGTTTTGTATTTTAGTTGTAATTTTGATGTTGTGGGAGGCAGTGAGTACAGGTGTTTACCTATGCCGCATCTTGGTTCTTAATATTTTTATTGATTTCAGAGATGACTGAAGAGGAAAAGAGAGATAGAAATATCAAGGATGAGAGAGAACCATTGATTGGCTGCCTCCTGCATGCCCCCTACTGGGAATTGATCCCACAACCCAGGCATGTGCCCTTGACCAGACCCTTCAGTCTGCAGGCTGACATTCTATCCAGTAGAGCCAAACTAGCTAGGCAGAATAGAACTTTTTAAAAAGAGTACATGCTGAGGGAAAACAGAGTTGAGAATAGAAGTAATCCAAGAAAATGAACTCAAGCCCAGCTGGTGTGGCTCAGTGGTTGAGTATTGGGCCCATGAAGCAGGAGGTCACACTTCTATTCCTGGTCAGGATACAAGCCACAGCTGCAGGCTCCATTCCCAGTAGGGGGTGTGCTAGAAGCAGCTGATCGATGTTTCTCTCTCCCTCTCTCTCTTTCTCTCTCTCTCTCTCTCTCTCTCTCTCTCTCTCTCTCTCTCTTTTAAATATATTTAATTGATTTTTTTACAGAGAGGAAAGGAGAGGAATAGAGAGCTAGAAATATCCATGAGAGAGAAACATTGATCAGCTGCCTCCTGCACACCCCCTACTGGGGATGTGCCCAAAACCAAGGTACATGCCCTTGACCAGAATCGAACCTGGGACCCTTCACTCTTATTTACTGAGCCAAACCAGTTAGTGCTCGATGTTTTTCTCTTATTGATGTTCCTATCTTCCTCCCACTCCTTCTTTGTAAAATGAATAAAAATACATTAAGAAAATAAAATGAAGTCAAGCCAGAACCTAGAATGAATAAGGAATTGAAGCACCTAATTATAAACTTAAGGAAAAAATGTATTGCTTAAACTACTTTCCTACAGATGAGATCAGTTCTCAGAAGGCAGTGTAGCCAACCACCACCAGTCACACTATGTTGCCTGCCCCTCAGAGAGATTTGTATGTACAGTGTCAACTGCCTCTTGATCCAACAAAACTGAAAATATACCCTGAAGCTTCCCCCATCCAAGCACCATTATTGGAGTTCTGTGTGTGTAGTGGGCTAGGTATGGGTGAGCAGGTACAGAACCTGCTCTTCAAAGCCTTGCCTTTGGAGGATATAATTGAATGAGTATATATATTTGCACACATTGCTAGAGACAAATTCAGAAAGTATTTTCCTTATGTATACTAGCTTCTTTGCTCCCTTTTTCTAAAAATAGTTTATTGACATATGTAATACTTTCAACTTAAAGATTAAAAAATAATAATAAAATAGCCAAAACCAGTTTGGCTCAGTGGATAGAGCGTCGGTCTGCGGACTGAAAGGTCCCGGGTTCAATTCCGGTCAAGGGCACGTACCTTGGTTGCAGGCATGTCTCCAGTAGGAGGTGTGCAAGAGGCAGCTGATCGATGATTCTCTCTCATTGATGTTTCTAACTCTCTATCTCTCTTTCTCTAGAAAATCAATAAAATATATTTTTTTTTAAAAAAAATAATAATAATAATAAAATAGTTTATCAGTTTGTTTGTTTTTAGAGAGAGAGGGGAAGGGAAAGGGAGACAAAGAAACATCCATGTGACAGTGCAGCATCTATTGGCTGCCTCCTGCATGCCCCCTATCAGGGATGGAGCCCTCAACCTAGGCACGTGCCCTGACCGGGAATGGAACAGGCAACCTCCTGGTACATGGGATGATGCCCAACCAACTGAGCCACACCGGCCAGACCTCTTTATTTCTTTTTGTAGGGCTTCTGGTGAGGTAAAAGCCCTTTGGGTAAATGGTTCTCGGTCCCTCAGAGGGGAGAGCAGAGAGCAGAGAGCAGAGGGCAGTGTGATTGAATTGGCCAGGCAAAGATGAAGTGGATCATATAAGTCAACCAGTTAGGCTTCTCTGCAGCAGGAGAGAAATCTCTCATGACTCCATCTTCCCAAACAAGATCCTGAAAAGTAGAGAAGAGCATGATCAATCTGTGAAACTTTCCTTACGCTTTATCTGTGTTATTTTATTTTTATTTTTTTAATTAAATTATTATCTTTGTACATATACCATTGCCCCCCCCATACTATCTGTGTTATTTTAATCTCTGTGTGAATATTAATTCCATATAGAGCTTATAGGTTATGCAATAAGTATTACCCTTGGACAGTTAACTTCTCTCTGTTTTCTTAAGCCTGGAGAAAATGCAGAAAGATTCCATTGCAGGAAAGGAACCTGTTCTTCCTGCCCTGCCTCATAAGCCTTGTGTTCCTGCTGGGGCCCGTACTGACCACATCTGGAACTATGATGAAGAATATCTTCCAGATGCTTCTAAGCCTGCCTCTGCCCATACTCCTGAGCAGGCGGATGGTGGCGGCAGCAATGGATTTATAGCTGTTAACTTGAGCTCTTGCAAGCAGGAGGTTGATTCCAAAGAATGGGTGATTGTGGACAAGGAGAAGGACCTTAGGGATTTTAGGACAAATGAGGCTGTAGGCCATAAAACAACAGGGAGCCCTTCTGATGAAGAGCCTGAAGTACTTCAAGTTCTAGGAGAATCACCTCAAGATGGAAACCTCCGATTGGGCCCTTGGGAAGAAAATATTCATTTAAAGAAGGAAACCTCAGGTGTGATCTTAGGACTTTCTGGGGAATGCTATGCCACTGCTGCTTCAGAGCAATATACAGATAGGCTAGAACTCCAGGCTGGAGCTGGTGGTCAGTTTACTGCAGCAACACCCACAAGTCCAATGGAGGCTCAAGCGGAAGGACCCCTTACAGCGGTAAGAGATTTGTTCCTGTCATTTATCTGTTATCCATTCAAGGTATTATTAAGAAAGGACTGTCCTGGCCAGTGTAGTTCAATTGGTTGAGCATCATCCTGTGCACTGCAAGGTCACTGGTTCAATTCCCGGTCAGGGCACAGGCCTGTGTTGAATTGATCCCCTGTTGAGGTGCGGCTGGTTGATTTTTCTCTCTCATGTCAATTTCTCTGTCTTTTTCTTCCTCTACCTTTCTCTATCTCTAAAAATCAGTAAATTTTTGTATAAGTAAATTTAGTCCTTTCATATGTATAAGTAAATATATATATTTTTTGTCCTTTCATATGTATAAGTAAATTTTAGTCCTTTCATACGTATAAGTAAATACTAACAGTTGATCAACTCAGGTCCTTCACCAGACTCCTAAGTATGCAAATGTGTATAAGGAATGATGCTTGGACTAGTTAGTCTTCCAGTATGAAATTTCTCAAAAAGTGAGGTTTCCTATCAAGATACCAACTCAATACACAATATGTCATTATACCCTAACTTCAGAATAACATTTATACTTAGACTGTAAGAATTATTTATCTATGTGTGTATACATAATGATTTTTTTAAAATTGTAATTCTAGATATTTTTTAATATCTACATTAAAACATGGTGAGGAAGCACCTGGCTGGTGTGACTCAGTGGTTGAACATCAACCTATGAATCAGGAGGTCACTGTTCGATTCCTAGTCATGGCACATGCCCAGGTAGGGAGAGTGCAGGAGGCAACTGATCAATGATTCTTTCTCATTATGGATTTTTCTACCTCTCCCTCTCACTTCCTCTCTGAAATCAATAAAAAAATATATAAAAGAAAAGAAAATATGGTGAGAAAGGAATATTTTTAACCATTCATGATTTGTATCAGCACTTTATTTTTATTTATTTACTTGATTTTATTAAAGAATTATAAATTTATTAGGTCATATGGAAACCCAGATGGACTGAGCCCCAAAATGGCACCAGCCCATGGTTTGTACTTTATACTGTTGCTAAATCTAATTCTTTTTTCCCCTCTCTCTTTTGTAACCTCCACCCAGACATTTCTCATATTTTATATTCTTCTTAAGCAATATTTTTATAGCTTTGATGTCCACTGTTTAAAATACAGAGGCCCAAGCTCATTTTCAGAACTTCTGCTTCAGAAGGTCTGGGATAGAGTGGTATCTGTATTTTAACAAGAAGCTAAAGGTAATTGTGATAAGTCCTCTGCAAAGGAATGTTTTGAGGAAACAGCTGTTTACTCTCATTTTGGGCATTCATAAGGAGACCCTGTTACACTGCTGTTTTCAGTAAGTAGTGCTGTCCCCACAGCTGTGTGAGTGGCAGGAGTTCCAGAAAAGCCAGAGATGGAGGCAGTAAGAAACTGTGTACACAAACCGTAGACACAAGCAGGTACATCAGTCCTTACATGTTGGGAATACCAGGTTTTCTTAAATTCCATCATCATCTAGTGGCCCTCTCCTCCATCTCACCAGAAACAGCATTGTTCCCCAGACTGAAATGTTTTTTATTAGAACACAATTCCTCATGCAAGTGTAAAGCTATGAGAAAAGATAATAGAATTTGATTTTGTGAATAAATAGCTCTGTAGGAATTTACCTGCACTACAAAATGGGAAAATAAATGCCTACTTCTTATTTATTTGTTTATCTTATAATCTTCATCTGAGGAAGTGTGTTACGTGTGTGTGTGTGTGTGTGTGAGAGAGAGAGAGAGAGAGAGAGAGAGAGAGCTCGATTAGTTGTCCTCAGAATGCACCCTGACTGGGACTGAACCCACTACTCAGGTACGTGCCCTGACTGGGACTCTAACCAGCAACCCTTTGATGCACAGGATGACAATTAACTGAGCTATTCTGGCCAGGCTACCTCCTTTTTTTAATCAGTTAGTTGGTCTTTCCTTCTTCCCCAAGACTGCTTTGTAAAGTTATATAGGTTGTTTACTGCATGCCTAGCCAAGGGAGCAGTTGGGTCTGAAATCTAGCTCAAACTTTGCTAGCCAAACTGTGCATCTTTGTTTCCTCTTTGAAGGGTATCCTTTTCCAAATTGTACAAAGGTACCATACCACTTCTGTCTTTCCCTGTATCCCTTTTTCACCCCACCTTTTCTCTTTCCATTCCTTCCCTCTTTCTACCTTCCCAGATTCAGTTTCTTCTTTTCTTTGACTAGATGCTGTGTTCTCACTGTTGTTCAAGTATTTTTCCAATAGTATTCTGGTGTGCTTCCCTTCAGAAGGCTTTCTAAAGCCTTGGCTTAATTTCTCCTAGTATTTTTTGCCCATTCCCATCAATACTGTCCTGTCCACAAAGATTATTCTTATAGCTCTTACACTATATGCAACATTTTCTCAAATTGTTGAAAGACTTGTATTTATATATTTAATATGTTTGACTTTTTTCAAATATTTTTAAATAAAAATATTTTTCTTGCCCATTTGGTTGAATGTTGACCTATGAACCAGGAGGTCACATTTCAGTCCCAATCAGGGCATATGCCTGGGTTATTGGCTCAGTCCCCAATGTGGGGCATGCAGGAGGCAGCCAATCAATGATTCTCTTTCATCATTGATGTTTCTATCTCTCTCCCTCTCCCTTTCTCTCTGAAATCAATAAAAATATGATTAAAACAATTTTTTAATATTTTATTGATTTTTCACAGAGAGGAAGAGAGAGAGATAGAGAGTTAAAAACATTGATGAGAGAAACATTGATCAGCTGCCTCCTGCACACCCCCTACTGGGGATGTGCCAGAAACCAAGGTACATGCCCTTGACTGGAATCAAACCTGGGACCTTTCGGTCTGCAGGCTGACGCTCTATCCACTGAGCCAAACCAGTTTCAGCAAAACAATTTTTTTTTAAGTTTTCTTTACTGAAAGTCTCTGTCAGCTGCATCACTTTTTTATTTACTTGTATGTCTAAGTAAGTAAAAACTTACTATTTTCTTCATTTGGGAAGGGATATATTTATCTTGATTATCTCCTTGAGGCTTAAATTCAGAGTTTACTTTTGCAAAGTTGATGCTATCACTTCCTTAACTGACCAAAGGCACATTAAATAGAGAGAGTCATTCCTGTCTTGAGTCCTGAAAGAGGAGAAAGAAAGGCTGTTAATCAAACCTAGTAAGAGTCCTATCTATGAGAGTGACAGGAGCTAAGGCCAGGAGTGGTAGAATGTAGTCCCTTGTAGTCCCTTGGGGAGGGGCCAGAGAGAATTAATACCCAGACCCTCATCTCCACAATTCAGATTCTATGTTGGTGCTGGCTATTGGACAAACTCAGAAATCAGAAGACCAGGGAGCCTGGGATAGCAGTCTGCAGAAGTCAGTCTTCCAGAACACAAAGCAGGAATGAACTATAGAAATGCAGGGATGAACCTCAAAGAAGACTGTGCTTTATAGTTTCTGAGCTTGGGTGTCATGCATTTTTATTCAGAATTGTTCATTTTGTCTACGGCCATACCACCCTGAACGCGCCCGATCTCGTCAGAATTGTTCATTTTAAGTATGAATTAGGCAGACCTGGCCAACATAGGTGTTCCTATTATAAATTAGAATTTGAGCTGTTAAATCTCAAATCCTGCATCTTCACTTACATTTTACATTATTGCATTTTAACTTTTTTTTCTTCTTTCTCTCCAGATTACAATTCCTCGACCTTCTGTGGCATCTACACAGTCGACTTCAGGAAGCTTTCACTGTGGTCAGCTTCCAGAGAAGAAGGACCTTCAGCCCGTGGAGCCCACTGTGGAACTTTATTCTCCAAGGGAGAACTTCTCTGGTTTAGCTGTGACAGAGGGAGAACCTCCTAGTGGAGGAAGCAGAACAGACTTGGGGCTGCAGATGGAGCATATTGGTCCTGACATGTTACTCAGTACTAGAGAGTGTGAAAAATCTCAAGGACCAGAAGACCTTCCTGACCATAACAGACTGGCTGTGAGAGAGTTTGAGAGCCTCCCTAGGGAGACGGAAGAGAAAAGCCTGCTAGGGTCAGATAATGAAGATGAGAAATTAAGTAAAGGGCAGCATTATATTGAGATCTCCTCTCTCCCAGGAGACTTAGAAAGGGATCACTCAGCGACTACTGAGCCTCTTGAAATGACAAAGACACAGACTTTTAGTGTAATGCCAAATCAAGACAAAAATCACGAGATAATGAAGCTTCTGGCAGTTGGAACTTCAGAAATTTCTCCAGGAGGCATTGACCCACATGTTGAAGGACAGATAGGCCCGGTGGCAACAATGCAAAAAAATAAGCTATCTAAGGATGATGACATCAAGAGTGAAGACTTGCCTGGTCTTCAAGGAGACCTCTCTACTTTTTTGCACCAAGAGGGTAAAAAAGAGAAAACTGACCCTAGAAATAGAGAACTATTTAATAGCGTTTCAGAGAGTGAACAGTGTCCCTCATCCCGGAAGGATGTGGTTAGGTCATCCTTCGTAACTAGACATAGCCGAATCCCTGTTTTAGCACAAGAGATAGACTCAGCTTTTGACTCATCCTCTCCACTCTCTGCAAAAGAAAAGCTCCTCCAAAAGAAAGCTTATCAGCCAGACCTACTCAAACTTCTGGTGGAAAAAAGGCAACTCAAGTCTTTCCTTGGGGACCTCTCAAGTGCCTCTGACAAATTGCTGGAGGAGAGGTTAGCTACTGTTCCTGCTCCCTTTTCTGAGGAGGAAGTCTTCACTCCCTTTTCAAGACTGGCGATAGACTCCCCCCTGAGCAGGGCAGCTGAAGATAGCTTTTTGTCACCTATCATCTCCCAGTCCAGAAAGAGCAAAATTCCAAGGCCAGTGTCATGGGTCAACACAGATCAAGTCAATATCTCCACTTCATCACAGTTCTTGCCTCGGCCACCGCCAGGAAAGCCACCCACGAGGCCCGGAGTAGAAGCCAGGTAATGCTGTATGCTCTCCCTGTGTTAAGTGTATAGCGCTGTTTCTGTGTCTGCTTGACTCTAAGTTTTAATCCATTACTTTACTTTGAGAAAACTGCTGCTGAAAGTTATTGTATACTTCGGGAAGCTTATGGTGAACATGCTCCATCTCAAGTACTTGTGAACCCTGGTTTAAATGCTTTAAAAGTGATGATTTCTATGTGAAAGACAAAGAGTGTCCAAGCCAACCAAAAACAAACTCAAAAACAACTTGCAGAAAGATTAAACATTGCTCAGCAAACAATTTCTGATCATTTACAAGTAATGGGAAATATATTTTTAATATATATTTTTATTGATTTCAGAGAGGAAGTGAGGGGAATAGATAGAAAGAGAGCAACATCAATAATGAGAGAAAATCATTGACTGACTGCCTCCTGCACGCCCCCCACTGCTGGGGGTCAAGCCCGCAACTCTGGCATGTGCCCTTGGCCAGAATCGAACCCTGAAACCCTCAGTCCGCAGACCAATGCTCTATCCACTGAGCCAAACCAGCTAGGGCTGGGAAAGATTTTAAGGGAAGGAAAATGGGTCCCACATCCTCTGAACAAAACACAAATGGAAAACCAAAAGGTCACCAGTAAAATGTTGCTTCAATGGCATGAAAGAAAGTCTTTTTTGCATAGAATTGTGACTGACACTGAAAATGGGTTTTGTTCAGTAGATGTGGCACCCATTTTCCTTCCTTTAAAATTGTTCTCATTGCTTGTAAATGATCGGAAATTGTTTGTTGAGCAATGTTTAATCTTTCTGCAAGGTTTTTTTTTTTTTTTTTTTTTGAGTTTGACACGCATCTTCATCCAATAATGCATGTAATTGTTGATTGTTGGTCTTCAAACTTTTGCAGTTGGCTTGGACGTTCTTCGTCTTTCACATTGAAATCATCACTTTTAAAGCATTCACAGGTATAAACCATTGTAACACAGTATCTTGAAATGGATGGAGCATGTTCACCATAAGCTTCCCGAAGTATTCAGCAGCACTTTTCTTCAAAATAAAGTAATGAATTAAAACTTCCTGCATAAAATTCAACATTTTTAAGGGTAAAAATATCTATGATGTTAACACCTTCAGAAAATTTGACATAAGACGTTTTGAAGCTTGTTGTCAATACAACAAAATAGCATACATATCAAATCGCATATATATCAACATATGTGCAACTCCATTTATTGAAAAAGATCCGCATTATTAACCGGTACACCCAATGCGTTTACATGAAAACTAGACTGTCCGAGATAATATAATTATAGGCCTCTTCCTGTTATAAGGATATCTGAAGCATATTAAAGTAAGATTCTATTTGTATCATTACACAGCAGAACTTGTTACCCTTTACCTACAGAAAGTTTAGTTTTTGACTTGCCCTAAGGTTTCAGGTTCAGGGTAACTAAACATTAGATTTAAAGTGCCAATGGGACAAGACTTCCATAGGAAGAATGATGATGAGTAAACAGCAGTCATTTTATGAGATCTTAAAAAGGTGATTCTATGAACAATATTTACGTATCCCCTTTTTCTTCTGCTTGGCATCTATGCTTCATAGAGATGGCATATCTGTGGCTTGAACTTGTTTGTACTTACAACAAACAAATCTTAATTATCATTCATTATTTAGCATTTTATGGTGTTCCTAAAAATAGCACTTAGTAACTAAGTCAAGCCTGTGACATTGTGCCAGATAGTACAGTCAACCCATCTGGATACTCAGACGGAGTATCAACTTTCCCACTTAGGTCCTGGCACAAATGAATTATTTTATTCCATTTCAGAATTTTTACTCTAAGATCCTTGAGAATAGACTTGACCCAAATGAGTTTCGTGTCATTTTTTCAGAATAAGTAGATGGTGGGGAAAGAGAAGGAAAGAAAATTCATAGAAAAAATCAGTAATTTATTGCTGATTCATGATGATGATGATGATGAAGGATGGCTATTTATGTACCTGCATTCTGTACGTACTAATACAACCTTGAAGTTCTTCTCCCACTTCCTTCTGTAAGGAATGGCATGTCAGCAATTTGAGGTTTAAATTCTTAATCTGAGTGGATTTTAAGCTAAAACAGAAAAAAACATTTAGGGCAAAGAAGACATTGCTATTCATGTGAATACTTTCTAGACTTGGAGTTCTGACTTGTCAGTTAAAGAGGGGCAGTCAGTTCCCAAATTCAGCTCTCCCGAATCTCAGGCTTCCATCAGGGCAGAGACTGAGACCCAGAGGAATCAGTGAGGACTCTTTTATTTTGGAAACTACTAAATGACGCTGAAATAACCTTTTTCTACAGTTGCTGCTATTGGTGAGCACAGTTCATGTTGAAAACTTACATTGTGCCGGAGGCAGAGGGCAGCACCTCTGCATGAGCAGTCTGTTCACCCCCTCCCTTGCCTTGTTGGCCTTTAGGATGAGGCCTCCGAGAACACAGCCTTAGCCCCAGAGGTTGGAGGGAGGTTGACAGGCAGCAGGATGTCAGCTGGAAGACTCAGTCACAGTTGTGGCTCAGTGACCATGTTTCTCCCCCACCAGGCCTGCCTTTCTAGGATGTTGTCTTAGAGCAAGAGCAGCCTGCCATAGGAATGGGAGAGGGCTGTTTGCTGAATCCTCCAGGCATCTCCAGAGGCCAAAAGGCGAGCACACATGCTCAGACCTCTCCCCTCCCCTCCACCCCCACCCACGTCTGTCTCTCACCCAGTACCTGGGGAGAATGGTGCTACCTAGGAAGAGTGCACATGGGTAAAACACACATGAAGGAGGTGGGACTTCCTACACTCCTTGTTTCCCTGCTGCTAAAATTGCACTATTTATTGCAATGTACAAAGAATCCTGGGTGGGGTGGGAAAAGTGTTCAATACACAATGCCAGTGCAAAAAAAAAAAAAAAAGACTTATATTGTGGGGTTAATATTTGCATACAGTAGGTCCTCGGGTTACTTCGAAGATCTGTTCCTACGGCATGATGTAACGTGATTCTCGCCGTAAGTCGGAACCCACCTACATAAAAGTACCTACTCCACTCACATGGAGCACATACACAGCAGTAATGAAGTGAAACCGTAAAAAAAAAATTTTTTTAAAGATAACAATTCCTGACCTTTACTTGTGGTAAATAGATGATAAAAAACACAAAGCATATATATATACATATATATATATATATATATATATATATATATATTTACTTATTTTAAATGGGAGATGGCGATGTTACCACGAAACGACATTCAACAAGTAGTCCAACGTAACCTGAGGACTGCCTGTTTATGTATGCACAATTCCTGTCCTAGAAGCCTTAAACAAAATGTTAAGGCATTTTATGCTAGAGATGTTTTATTTAATCCTAAAACCAGAAGAGCAAACATGCCTAGGAGGAAGGGAACTAAGTGCTTCTGAATGGCAGACCTCCCACTAAGCACTTCACTTGGGTATTGCCCTGGGCTGCTCAGTAAGTGGTGAGATGATAGTATTCCCATTAAAAGCTGGGAGAGATTAAATGATTGCCCAGGGTCAGAGAACCGGTACGTAAAAGAGTGGTTGTATCCTGTGTTTCCTGAATTTTGACTCAGATCATACAAATTAGGATTGGGACTTTATAGGCACACTTGAAATGAATTAAGATGAAAATAATCTTTCTCTGTTCTTTTAAGGCTCCGCAGATACAGAGTCCTAGGGAGTAGCAATTCTGACTCAGACCTTTTCTCCCGCCTGGCCCAAATTCTTCAAAATGGATCTCAGAAACCCCGGAGCACTCCTCAGTGCAAGAGTCCAGGATCCCCTCACAACCCAAAAACACCCCCCCGGAGCCCGGCCGTCCCTCGCAGGAGCCCCAGTGCCTCTCCTCGAAGCCCTGCCTTGCCTCGCACATCCAGTTCCTCGCCATCTAGGGCTGGCCGGCCCCACCATGACCAGAGGAGTCCATCCCCGCATCTGGGGAGAAGCAAGTCACCGCCCAGCCACTCGGGATCCTCCTCCTCCAGGAGGTCCTGCCAACAGGAGCATTGCAAACCCAGCAAGAACGGCCTGAAGGGGTCCGGCAGCCTCCACCACCACTCGGCCAGCGCTAAGGCCCCGGCAGGGAAGAGTAAGTCAGCCAGTAAGCTCAGCAGGTAGGAGCCAGGCCGCTCCTGAAAGGTGTGAGACTCCCCCAACCTGATGCATGTGTATCCCCGTACTGTCTATTTTAAAAGTCTCTGTTGATTTTCTCTTGCAAAAGAAAGTAACATGATAAATTATTTATAAGGAGACATAAATATATGATAAGGAATTACCTAAGGCAGGCGGCAAGCAGATCAGGAATCAATGCCTTTGCAGAGGAAGGGCAGTCTACAAATCCAAGAGGGAGAAACTGATTAAATGAACTTCCTTTTCTTTCTTTTCTTTTTCTTTATCTACTTCTAAAACAAAAGAGTTAAATGTAGAAGATGGAATGGAATTTTAAAGGGTTTGGCCTTTTTATTCTTCATGACTATCCTCAAACATTATATAGCAAAATTGAAACCTCCTGCTTTAATATTTTCATTCAAAACGTCTCAACTTTGGAATTCGGAACTGCTCCAATATTAAAGTGTGTAAGGAGTCTGTTAGTGGGGAGCCAATGCTGATACACATATACTTAGCTTGTGAATCTATCTATATGGAGAGTTCACACCTTTACTTTGCCTCATTCCTAGTGCCCTCCTTGGATTTCATATTTTTTTAAAATTAGCATTTCTCATCTGATCCAATCTCTCTTATTTTACCAATACATTTTAATATGCTTATAGCAGCATATGCTAATGTTTTCCTTTGTAGCACTATGGTCTCAGTATACTTTTATTGTGAGAAATAACTGATGACACTTAGGTAATGGAAGGGAAATTCTAAATAGAACTAGTTTGCAGGCGTTAGTGCTTTAGGGAGAGATGGGCAACGTGGGGTTAATGCCTTGAGGTAGATGAACTCTCCTTCCCCGTTAGTTTCTTCCCTGTGGAAGGAACACTCACCAGAGAACACCTTGATTCCTTAATTCTTCTAGGTTCCAACCATTTCTAATGCCAACCTCCAAGATGATACCAAGGAAGTACAGTTCTGTGAAATGTGACTTTATACTTTTAGAGATTTAAAAAGAAAAGTAAAAAGAAATTAGGTATGTTGTTGAGACTTATTATCCTTAAACTTTGTGTTTTATACATGAAGCCAGTTAGGAAATAATTTAGGTTCAGTATTTGTCTTTTAAAGTTTTTTACCAGCTTCTCCTGTGCTTTAGTTTGAGTATTTGGGTTTCTTGACCTGATTTCTATGTAATCTCAATTAACAGAGCTATAAAGAGAATCATATTCGTTCTAATCGCACTCTTCTGCTAACAGGAATCAGGCAAAATTAAATCATAGTAGACTTTGAAAATGGGTTTTTTTTATACTTTGGTGGTGTGTTTTTTTTTTAAATGTTGTAAAGACCTTATTAAGGTCAGGTAAATTGGTCTGCTTGCTGTTGAAATTTGCCTTCTAGCAAAATCTGTGCTTTCTTTTTGAACTTGTGTTTGCTGCCAAACCTAATGTGGTTGAATTTGGGGGGGGAAGAAATATATTTTCTCACCGAGTGAACATATTCTAATGCTGCATCAAAGTTGCCCTGAAGCTGCACTGAACTTACCTTGTTCTCTTTATCTGTGTTGAGCTTTCTAAAAAAACAAACAACAAAAAAAAATACACAAAAAAACCCAAACCTCAAAACACTATTGAGGCATATTTTGTCTCCCATAAGAGTTGTAGCCTAGTGTGGAAACTCAGTTTCTCTCTGCTTTCAAGCACGACAGGGGAATGCAATAGATAAGACATATTTGTTGTTTACCTAAAGCAACTGTAACATTGGAAGACCCATCTTTCTGTATTATATTGTAAAATAGTTGCTATAACACTACTTGCATGTCTTCATGGTAAATTATATAAATATTTATAAAAATATAGAGAAACATATGCTTATATAAACTCATTCTTTCTCATTCTCCATTTGTAATTTCAAGATCTCGGGTGGAGAAATACCTTTTTACTGTGTGCCTCACGTACACTTGGGCCTTGCCTGTCTTCATTTTCTGAAAGTATGTCCTTGGCATGTGACACTTAAAATTCTTCTTGCCTTCCTTGCGTATAATTGCAAGGGTTGGCAGTCTTTAACGGGCCAAGATAGGTTATTTGATTTTCATTTAAAAAATATTTTAATAGGGGGAAAATTACTGGGACATGCTTGTAATACTGGTTCAAAGATTTGTCTTGTTAATTACATAATGCTGTTCTTATGGTTAGAGTGGATAAACTGGGATGATAATCACGGGTCTAACGAATTGATTTTTTAAAAATATCCCTTAAAATTACCATTCTGCTTTCCTCTTTTAACTTTACTTTTTGAGAGGTGGTAGAGGAGTAAGCTACAATTAAGAAATTCTCTTTTTTTCTGCTGTACTTGCAAAATTGTGCGAAAGTAGCCAGCTTTAAATCCTGACCCCTTTAGTCAGAAATGTGCTTGTAGTAACCATTGGCAAAGCTGAGAGAGAGGCTGCAGTGTAGTGTGTGTGTTCTTTTATATCTGATCGGCTTTTCTCTGCTAGCAGTCAAAACCGGCAATGATGGCAACTTAATGTTTTTCCTCTTATTTAGCTCTTTCCATTTTTTCTCACAACTTTTCCACTGTATTTTGCTCCCTTTTCTAAATGGTACCCACAAACTCAAGGTCCAGAAACAGCCTTGCTGTGCAAGACTATTTTATTTTGCATGTAGAGAAAGTGTTAACCAGAAACTTTTCTGCTTGATACTTTCAAAAGAAAACAAACTAATACTATATTATGTATTATTAGTAGGTCCACTTGAAAGTACTATCTATACAGGGTGGGGCAAAAGTAGGGTTTTAGTTCTTTGTGTGGAAAACAATACAGTAATTAATAAATAATAATGCAAGAATGGACTGTTTTGGATACTCACAGCTGTAAACCTCCTTTTGTCCCACCCTGCACAGAGATTTTACGGTTTTAAGTACAATTTGTGTTTTTAGATAATATCTGTCTCGGGCTAAAAAGAGAAGTGCATAGCCCTGAGTAAAGCACTGTTGGCACAAGGACTTTTGTTTTATTGTAAAGTATGGTAGAGAGAATGAGTTGTATTGTTATTTTCACTTTATTTATTTATTTTTTTTAGTGATGGCTTATTTCAAAAGTCAGTGACAAACATAGGTCATCCAAGTAATTTTAAACCAGTTTGGTTATTCTACCTAAGATGAGGGACATACATGGCCATTAGTTAAAGTCAAGCCAAACTACACTGAAAGTATTATGGAGCAGAAGTAAATTATCTTTTGAAAATCAAGTGCCTGTCATTTCTCTGATCACAACAAGTGGCTGGTTACTTTACTCTTACCTTCTCTGTCTAATCTCTGGAACTACTTGGGTGGAATAGAAGATGGAATTAGCAACATTTTAGTCCCTTCAGGTAGCATTCTTTCTAAATTATACTGCCAAATCTCCAGGGCGTACAAATGGATTAAATGACTTTAAAATTCCACATAGTAATCTTTTTTTTTTTTTTTCCTGTCTTTGGGCACTATATTAGAGAAAAAAATTAAAACTCGGATTCCAAATAAAGATCACATATTGTTTAGAGACAATCTACATAAGAGTTACAAAAAATAGTTGCCCAGGCATAAGCATATATGGGTTTGTTAATTATATACACATGGTTACAAATGTGCTTGTGAAATAGTTCATTGGAAATATACACAGGCTCTGGAAATATACACCGTGTAGTGTTACAATTATATATTCAAACAAGAAATTTGGCAGTATGTTACACTCAAAAGTGGACAGAATGCAAAATAAAGTTCATCCTCTGTACGAAAAGGAAGGGCCGTCCACTTTACAAGGTGAGAGGGTGCCGATTGTAAGCAAAGCTGGGGCAGGGCTGAACTTTGCATGTTTTTTTGACTGTCACAAAATAAGCAAAACATTGACATAGTGATCTTTTGCACGGCTTAAAGCCATTGAACTTTAACATATAGTGGACAAAAAAGGAAAATTGGGTCATACCAAATTTAACTTTAAAGCACAGATTGTAAACATCTTTGAATGTTTAAGTCTTAGGCAGGCACCATGATTCTCAACTTGGTACGCAAGCTGGCCTTGCTGACAGTGACATAGCTACATTTACTGTTTTTTAGGTTGCATGTTGTGAAGTAAATGTTTTTTATAAAAGTTGCCAAGTTAATCAAGTCCTAAATAAGTAGCAAAATGATAACTGAGACCCACTGTTATTATCTACTTTATATTATTTGCTTTAAAATACTAAACAAATTTCAGCTGCTTACTAATACAGTGAACTAGATGTGCAGTATCTTTCTGTTTAGCTCCTCCTAACACTGTGGAACTTGAGGTTCTTGAGTAATCATGAGATCCCTTCTAAGCCACAGATTTTTATGCAAAGGTTTCTATGGTTGTTTTCAATCTACAAGGAAAAGGTGTACATTAGGGCATGTTTTATAAACCCAGACACAGGTGTAGTTAAGACAATTTTCTGTACCTTTGAATAAAAAACAGATGCCTTTTCCCCAAAAGCAGAAGAGTCTTTATTCTAGGAACTATATTCTTAATCTAACATAAAGAACTGGTGATAGGAGAAACAAGATCCAGAATTTAGATTTTAGGGGGGAAATACATTGTACTCTGGCTATTTGAAAATATATTTACTTATAGATAAGTCTAGATTTAGTCATGGAGATCAGAGTTTTGACATTTAAAAATGTTTTTCATTCCTTAATATCAATCAAACATGGCATACATTAGGGAAACAGTTCTCCTGTCAGGTTGTTTACATTCTTTCTCTTAACATCTGCCCATTTCTGCTTATGTGTATTGACCACAGATGTGTTGGGGGCTTTGCCTAAAAAGAGATTTTAGTACCGATATTACTGTGGCGATAAAGTGATTGACAATGCCATTGTTCTTGAATTTGGTTCTGTAGACAGTTTATTTGCAGTTACTTATCTATGTTTTAATACAAATGTATTACAGGAGTAAGGAATGGAACCACTATGGTTGTCCACTTAAATCAATATTTACCAAGTTCAGAAACCATAGGTGCATACTTGGACTGTAACTTAGAGAAGGAAATGAGATGCTTCTAGTCCATGTGGAAGCCAGGTGGCTGTAGGACATCCTACTTTCCTGTCTCATCAGCAGAACTCTGGTGTGGACCTCAAGGATGTGGAAGTAGAGCATTTGAGATCTTGCTCCCCAGCAGTTGTCCTCAGTTTTGGCTCAAATAAACTCGTATGAAATTTTTTAAATAATGTGGGAGATGTGTGGAAATATCAGATCATTAAATATTAGTGACGTAGCTGTCTCTCTAGAATTATGAGAAATTTAACCCAGGTAGTCTTGAGAGCATGAGGACTCTATTGCCTACCTTGCTAGAGAGAACGGCAGGAGGGACATGGAATTCCGTTAGTCTTAGATAACTCCGGGACATGGGATAAGGCTCCCTATTCTGTAAAGGGGAATTTGGATGCTGCACATCTGAATCCCTAAAAATCCCTGGCTGGATGTGAAATGATGTCGTTAAAGTCTTGGCCCATTAATACATTTTCAAATTCAGTTGTGATTGTTGGCTCTGACTTTTTTTTATTACTCCCCGTAAGCAAATCTGGATCAGAAAATTAAAATTGACAAGATCAAGATCACCTTGAGGTTATACACAATCTCAAGATCTGCATAGCCAAGTACCATTTATTCAGTAATGATTTGAATATTTCCTTAGACTGCTTGATTCTTAGTCCTAAAGAGACATGTAAAAGAAGTGAAACCTTTTTCCTTCATTGCCATGTGAAACTTTTACCAGGTCTGCCTCTTTAATTGCAAGTGAGAGATCATAGTGTGTATCACTGGTGATACTGATACCCGGGGCTTCTGGCTTCCTTAACCTAGAGAAGGGGATTCACCAAGGCAGATCTTTGGCCCATGTGACTGTAGAATTTGCTGATGGCATAACTTTACATGCTAACGATCGATAGGAATTTTATTTCTTTTCATTAGTTTAATATTTCATATTGTGTACAGAAGTGTTCACTCACCCGGTTAAAAACATTAAGTAAACCACATTTTTGTATAAACTACTCTTGACATATGATGCTTTCCCCCCATAATGTACAGTTTTAATCAGTGGTCGCCAGCCTTTCGGACCTCATGGACTACTGGTTGGCGACCACTGGTTTAAGTCCTTAAAATTCCATGTGCAGCACTTCACCGTCCCTGGGGTCTGTCTGGATTGTCCCTCCCTCACCCACAAGGGTAAACAAGGCTACCGGAGCTTGAATGTGATTTTGTTTTAGGAGAGCAACCCAGGGAGGAAAATGCCCGTGGGACTTTTTAAAATTATTTTATTTTTAAACCATTCAGATGGACAAGTCAGTTCACTAAGATAAAAAGCATTCAGAAATACAGACAGGAAGATAAGGAAATATAACAGTGTGCCACGTAGGACTCTGAACTTGGATTGGGTGAATCAAATAAAGAGAACAGATCTGATGACCCAGGCTTGAGCCTCCTCGCCTCTCCCTCATACAGAGCCCCTGACCCCTTTCCTGACTCCTTTCCTAAAACAGCCAATGCCGGCTTAATTAGGCCATTTACTTACACATTGACAGCTTTTAGGGAAAAGAGGGGAAGGGGGAAATATCTAGTTTTCATTAGATGTAAATCTTAAAAGTGTGAACTATTGGCACCTGTTAAATCAGATTGAATCACAAACCAAAAGAATTCCCTCTTGTCAAGCAATACAAATAAGTTAGCATAGAGGACTTTAATAATTCCAGTTTTCTCCCTTCTCCTCTTCACAAAATCAGTGACAAGAAGCTCTCTTGGAAATGCTTCCAGTGGTCCTGTGTCCCTTTCCCCTCCAAGCAGCCCTCTGTATGCATTTTAGCTCAGGCAACAAGGACAGTAGAGTACTGGCAGAAACATGGAGTGCTTTTGTATGGGTCATCTGTACATAAAAGTGTAATTATTTATTTAATTTTCCCATTTGTATCATATTAAAGCTTTGTACAGTGTTTTAAGTTCTGTTTTAAAATTATTTTGTATTTTATTTTTATAATCTAGTAATAAAATATTCATTCCGCATGCAACTCTAGTTCTATTTGTATGATGGCTTGGATTTCAAAAGTGGGATATATTATTTCTCTAATTTAGTAATGTTATTGAATGCACCAGAACTTCCAAGATTATGAGGGAGCAGAAAGTGTTGCTATAAATGCAGTACCACATCCAGAGCCCTAGAAAAGAAGTGCTGGACTGAAGACAAACTATCAGGCTCCCTGCAGCTGAAACCAGGGTTCAAGGATATGAGGAGATGGATTCCTGCATAATAAAATTTCAAGTGTTAACAGCACCCTTTCTCTAGCAGGTTTGGCTCAGTGCATAGAGCATTGGCCTGCCAACTGAAGGGTCCTGGGTTTGATTCTGGTCAAGGGTACATGCCCGGGTTGTGGGCTCTATCCCCAGTAGGGGGCGTGGGAGGCAGCTAATCAGTGATTCTCATCATTGATGTTGCTCTCTCTCTCTTCCTCTCTGAAATCAGCAGATATGTTTTAAAGATAAAAGCACCCTTTCAATCCCCCTTCTATCTCTGGCTGAAGGTACTTTTTCCTTCTGCAAAGGAAGCATCCCTTAGAGCACTAGAGTAATTCCTGCTTCGCACCACCTTCTCCTCTCCACTGTAACCGGTTTTGAACTAGAGGAACTCTTAGAAGGCATTCACAGGTCCTGCTTGGCGCCTCCTGGTTTGGTTTGGCTTGGCCTGGTGCCCTATGTTTCTCCGCCTGGTTTCCCTTTCTTGATTTCTCAGTGAGCAGCAACATCCAAAGGGCTGGCTCTCATGTTTTTCAAAATATGAGAAATTAAGAAATAACTCAAGCTCCCAAGCTAATCATGAATGGGCCTATTGACATCTGGACTGCAAAGTAGTAAAAATATTAACCTGGTGTAAACCATCATTCCAACGGAGAAGGGCTGTAAACATGGACTGCGGGGATAGCCCCAGGCACGGGAAGTTTGTGGGCTGAGGATTACAAAAGGCTCCCAGTGGTCCCTCGGTGGTGGTGAGTGATGGGGAACCTGTGGGCACCGCGTGGGCGGGGGGCACTGAGAACAGCCTTTCTCATCGATGTTTCCCATCTCCCTTGCTCTCTGTAAAAAATCAATAAAATATATTTAATAATAATAAAAAAAAGTCAAATGAGGTGAGGCTAACCATAGTGACTTTCTTAAGGGGATGATGGGCAAGTCTGGAAAACTTAACTCTTGAAAGAAAATGCTTATCAAGAAAGATAAAGGCAGGGTCTCTCTCCGGAGAGTGGTTCACCTTCCCCGTCCGGCCGCTCTCCCGGGCCCTCGGCCTCCCGCCTCGCCCCCGAGTCCAGCAGGTCGCCCCCTCGGGCGGCAGATCACCCACGCGGGGCCGGGCGCTCCCACGCCGCAGGCCTGCAGCCGGCCGTGGCAGGGAGGCCCGGGCCGGCCTCAGCCTGGGAAGTCCCGCCCGCCCGGCCCCGCCCCGCCAGCCCCTTGGCCCCGCCCCTCTGCCCCGCGGGCCAACGGTCGCCCTTCAGCGCAGGCCCCGCCCCTCCCCGGCCGCCGCCGGCGGCGCGCCTGCGCCTGCGCAGTCGCCTCGGAGCGCCCCGACCGGGATGGCGGCCGTTTTGGAGTCGCTGCTGCGAGAGGAGGTGTCGGTCGCAGCCGCCGTGCGGTGGGTCGCGCGCGGCGCCCAGAGTTCGGAGGTAACAGCGCCGACACGCCCCCGAGCCTGCCTTCCTCGGGAGATGCCGCCCCCGCGGTCCCCTTCCCCTGGGGTGACTGCTGTCAGCCGGGCCGTGCGCTCCCGCGGGGGCCGCCCGCTCCGCGCGGGCTCCCCGCTGACCCTCCCGCCGCTCTCCCCTCAGGGTGACGCCGGCGAGGCGGCCGCGCTGCGCTCACTCCGGCCGCTGCGGAAGGAATTCGTGCCGTTCCTGCTGAACTTCCTGAGGGAGCAGAGCAGCCGTGTGGTCCCGCAGGGCCCCCCCACCCCCGCCAAGACCCCGGGCCCCTCGGCAGCCCTGCCCGGGAGGCCGGGGGGCCCGCCGCGGGGCGGGCGCGGGGCGCGCAGCCAGCTCTTCCCTCCGACCGAGCCTCTGAGCGCCGCCGCCGAGGCCCCTGCAGCCCGCCGCGGCGGCCGGAGGCGGGGCCCGGGGCAGGCCCGCGAGCGCGGCGGCCGAGGCCCCGGGAGCCTGGAGGAGGGGGTCGGCGGGGAGAGCCCGCTCTGGGCGGGGAGCCGCAGGCCTAGGGCCGCCGGCAGCCCCAGCCGCGCGCGCTCCGATCCGCCAAATCTCAGCAACCTGGAGGAGTTCCCTCCCGTGGGCTCCGTGCCCCCCGGCAGTGCAGGGTGAGAGCCACCCCCACCCGGAGAGGCTGTGCTGGGGGGGCCAGCCATGAGGGCTCAGTAGGGCGAGGGAACGGCTGGAAGGTCGGGGATGGGATAACTACCGTGATGAGGGGCGAGCTGTCTGTCCCCCAGCTGGTGTCAGGTTGCTGGAAGTGGGAACTTGGGGAAAACCTGTGGCTGCTCCCAGCAGGACGAAGCCCTCACGCAGGATCAACCCAACTCCGGTGAGCGAAGAGCGGTCACTCTCCAAGCCCAAGACCTGCTTCACTTCACCCCCAATCAACTGTGTTCCCGGTCCCCAGCCCTCCGTCCTGGACTCTAGCCCCTGGGGCCAGGGCCTGACCGCAGGCTGCAGGAGTCTGCAAGAGGAGCGGGAGATGCTCAGGAAGGAGCGGTACGGCCCTGTTGCCTGGGATGGTCGTTTCCTTCCTGTGGGGGGTCTGATTGCCCCCCGGGAGCCGTGGGCCTGTTTCCTGGCCTGTGGACGTCCTCTCTGGAGGAACCTGAGTCTGGCTGTGGAGGGGAAGCCAGGTTGAGTGCGCTTGGTCTGTCTCCGTAGCTCTAAGCAGCTGCAGCAGTCACCTGCTCCCGCCTGTCCCACCCCAGAATCGGGGTCTTCCCTGCCCACCCGGACAGGAAGCCTCACAGCTGAGCCTGCTGACCCTGCCAAAGTGTCTTCCCGCCAGCGCCTGGAGCTGGTAGCCCTCGTCTATTCTTCATGCATTGCAGGTGGGTGAGAGCAAAGGATGCTAGAGCCGAGATACTTATAGAACTGTAGGGTAGGACAGTGGTCGGCAAACTGCGGCTCTTTGGCTCCTTGGGTGTGGCTCTTCCACAGAATACCACGGCCTGGGGGAGTCTACTTTGAAGAAGTGGCGTTAGACCAAGTTTAAGTTTAAAAAATTTGGCTCTCAAAAGAAATTTAAATTGTCATGCTGTTGACATTTGGCTCTGTTGACTAATGAGTTTGCCGACCTCTAGGGTAAGAGAATTGATAAGGCATGTAGAGTTGAGCCTGGACTCTTTATTTTTCTTAATGTTTAAAAATATATTTAAAATATGCGCATTACAGAGTATTTTACAGTCTGAGATTGTCGGTATATAATAGAAGCATTATATTGCAACATTTTCTGAGTTCTGAGTACTCCCCCCAGCCTTGATTCTTTTTTTTTTTTTTTAAATCAATCTTTATTGTTCGTATTATTACAAAGGTTCCTCATTTCTTCCCCCCTCCACCAGGTTCCCACCCCACCCTCCCTACCCCCCATTGTCCTCATCCATAGGTGCAGTTTATGTTCAGTCTCTTCCTTCCTCCCTCCCTTTCCCCGAGAATAGTCAGTCCACTCCCCTCCCATATCGACTCTACTACAATGAACAGCTATTATTGTTCATCAGGTTTTTCAATCTTTTTTTTTTTAATTTAATTTTTTTTTAAATTTTTTTTACACTTCTAAAATAAATTTTAAAATCTAATAATCTTATTTTTTTAAAGTGTTTTTTCATTTTTTTATATATATATATATATATATATTTTTTTTTTTTTTTTATTGATTTTATACAGAGAGGAAGGGAAAGAGCTAGAGAGCTAGAAACATCGATGAGAGAGAGTCATTGATCAGCTGCCTCTTGCACACCCCCTACTGGGGATATGCCCGCAATCAAGGTACATGCCCTTGACCGGAATCAAACCTGGAACCCTTCAGTCCCCAAGCCGACGCTCTATCCATTGAGCCAAACCGGTCCTGGCAAAATCTAATAATTTTAAACCTTGTTTTTTTTCTGCCCTGGGAATTGAGAGCAAACTTGTTTACATGTAAACTTGCCCTTAGGCTATCAAAAGGTGTAGCCATTCAAGTGTAAATGGACACTGTTTAAACATAGCTGCTGGTTGGAATTGGATTACCTGTTCTGGGTGGGAAGGGCTTGTCATTCCCTTTCTCCATTAAAATTAAGGTGATAGCTTTAAAACCTCTTTTTGGCAAGAGACCTTAAACTTTAAATTTTTCAGATAGTAAATCAGTTACTTAGCATTTTCTCATATCAATAATACCTCCACATGCCCAAGGATACACTTCACACAAAAGACATTTCCAAATAGATCAACCAACCTCATCCAGGCCCCACACAAGGCACTCACAGATCAACACCCCAGCGCTATACTAACTCAACACATCCAGATCTAAGCCTTCATCACTTGATTCAGCAGACCCTCAAGTTCCTGCAAAAGTTTCCAGCCATGTCTGAGAGGCAGCCCTGGGGCGGGGGCAGGCAAGGAGCGAGCTGTTCCGGGCCTAGTTGCTCCGGGCCTGGCTGCTCCGGGCCTGGCCTCTGTTGCTCTGGTTCGTACCACAACCAGCTGCTCCGGGTCTGGCCACTGCCGCTCCCGACCTGATTGCTCCGGGCTTGGATGCTGCTGCTCCGGGCCTGGCCGCACCCGACCCGGCTGCTCTGGGCCCGGCCGCTCCGGGCCTGGCTGCGCCCAGCCCAGCCTTGATTCTTAATGGTACTCAGTGCATCGGGGTTTCTTTTTCATCCAGAAAACCTGGTGCCAAATCTCTTCTTGGAGCTTTTCTTCATCCTTCAGCTCCTTACTGCCCGGAGGATGGTGGTTGCTAAAAACAGTGACCTTGAACCCAGTCCAGGAGTCCTAGGTCAGTGAGCAAGCCTTTTTTCTTTTTCTTTTGAGAAATGGAGTCTAGAAATGGAATAATTTTTAACCGACAGCTTGATACTATCATTCTAGATTCCCCGGAAAGCCCTCTATTCCAGAGTGTGCACGATTGTGTCTTCTTTGCAGTGCAGGTTTTGGAACATCAGTTTCAGTGAGTTGCTCCAGAGGAGGCATCTGAGCCTTGTCCCCATTGTTCACCTGGTTCTCTGGCCAATTGGAGTATGGGCTTGTGCTTAACACAAGTGTGCAGTGACCCTGGATCTTTTCCTACCTGTAACCCTTTAATTTTATGTCAAGGCTATGAATTTGGCCTGTGAAAGAGTCAAACTGCCTGCTGTGATCTTGGTGACTGACCTTTGTCCTGGTTACTGTCTCATGTTCCTGTCCTCGCTTGCTCCCTGCTCCATAAGGTCTCATTTCCTCCCCTTTTACTCTCATCAGCCTTAATCCTTGGCCTGTGGTTTTGCCTTACAAACCTGCTCCATACTCTATACTCTGTGTGGTATGCTGGTGCCAGCTTCCTATTTGCAGTGTGTGTCCCGTTACATTATATGCTCTTGACCTTGTAGAGTTCTTTCCTGCCTGGACAAAGGGACCTTGAAGCTGTTGGCTGAGAATGAGCGGCTGCTGTGCTTCTCACCAGCTCTGCAAGGCCGCCTTCGAGCAGCCTATGAGGGCAGTGTTGCCAAGGTATGACCCCACCTTAGATGTCGACTGGCCCAGAGCTGACCCTTCCCAGCTTCATAATTCAGGCAGCTCAGTTCACACCACTCTGCTGTCCTGTAATCTAACTGGGGAGGAATAAGGGGCTGAAGTTTTCTGAGCATACACTCTACAGGCTTCTGTTCCTAATGTCATTGCCATATTTTAGGTCTCTTTGGCGATGCCACCCGCTGTTCAAGCCGTCTCCTTTCAGCCAGAAACTGACAATCGTGCTAACTTCTCCAGTGACCGAGCCTTTCATACTTTTAAAAAACAGAGGTGATAAGAAAAGGGAATTTGTGGGGAGGTAAAGAGGCCATTTTTACTCTGAGATAGGCAACTTATGTCATTTTCATAGAAAGTTGATCAACTTTCAGTACCCGGAGCTGTGTGTCAGGCATGTGGTGGGCTGCTTCTGGGTTAGAGCATCGTCATCCTGGAGAGAACTTAGGAGAACACAAGGAATGGGGCTGTGGGTAGTCCTGTCATCAGTTCTGAGGTAGGGGAGGTGCTTCTGGGATTGAGTTAGATCGGCTGTGCCCAGTTCATCAGGCATTCTTTTTTGTTTTTTTAATATATTTTATTGATTTTTTTTCAGAGAGGAAAGGAGAGGGATAGAGAGTTAGAAACATCGATGAGAGAGAAACATTGATAAGCTGCCTTTTCACATCTTCTACTGGGGATGTGCCCGCAACCCAGGTCCATGCCCCTGGCCAGAATCAAACCCGGGACCTTTCAGTCCGCAGGCCGATGCTCTGTCCACTGAGCCAAACCGGTTTCGGCTCATCAGGCATTCTTGTGTGTCTCTCAGGGATGTGTTTTATGAGGTGCTTCGAGAGTGGGAAGATCGCCATGAGGAGCCTGGCTGGGATTTTGAGAAGGGCTTGGGCAGCAGGATCAGGTAGGTGCTCCAACACTGGTCACCTTTTCTTGCTTGCTTCCAGCAGCAAGCAGCTCAGTGGTGCTTGGTACCTGATTGAAGGAAGGCTTTTCTCCACTGTTTCCAGCCTGAAGCTGTTATCTTCTGTCCTTAATGGCTCTAGTTACTGCCCATTCAGCCTTTACTCAAAGGGATTTGTCTCTCCAGCTCCTTCCACTCAGAAAGGACTCATACTTGTTCTGTGGGGGTGAATGCTTGGAAAAGTGCAAAGCTCTTGCTCCAGGTTGCTTGAGTTTTGGCCAAAGTTACTGGTTAGACCCTTTCCAACCTCCGTTGGCTAGTTTGGCAATTCTAATCACTTAGCATAGCTAGATAACTAGGATTCAGGAAGAATATCCTCTGTCCAATGATCTACCTTCTACGTGGGTCTTGAAGCTAACTGGCCCTCAATGAGGATTGAAGATTAGAGGGGTGATGTTATTTCTTGTTTGGCTAAGTGTATCTATCCCTAAGGGGACCTCACTGTGTGTCCCTTACCTTTTCCTCCTCCTTATGCTGGCCCGTTATGCCAGAGGTAAAGGGCTGAAAGGCCCAAGAATTGGCTTGTTCTCTCAGATCTACCTCCTTTCTCCTTCCCTTAAACTCCATTTCCATCTCTTACTCTTCAGAGCCATGATGGGTCAACTCTCTGCAGCCTGCAGCCACAGTCATTTTGTTCGGCTTTTCCAAAAACAACTTCTCCAGGTAATAGCTTCCAGCAGTAGGTTAATCTACAGTGAACTGTAGGCCTGATAAGACAGTCAAGTGATGGCTGGGATTGTGGGGCAGCCAATCAAGTCCTGGGCTGGGGTTTGAGCGGGAATTCTGCTTCTTGGGCAGAGAGGAGCCAAGATGTCTCCTATGCCCTGCACCCCCACTCCTGGGCCTCCTCTCACATCCTACCTTCCTGTCTGCCTCCAACCTCTCACTACTTCCTGGCTCTTGAATTCTGTTGTGGTAGAAAGAGCGTGGGCTTTAGACTCAGTTGAGCCTCGTTTCAGATCCCAGCTCTACTGGCCTGGGCAGATGTTTCATCTTGTGGTTGCAGTTTCTTCACCGTAAAACAAGGATATCTCAAAAAATGTACCTGTGGCACCTGGTAGAGGGTTGGCATTCCATAAATGTTTATTCTTTATTTTATTCAATCCTGTTTGTTTGTTTGTTTGTTTTAAAATTACCATGTTGCTTTTTTATTGTTATTTCTCTCCTCCCCACTGCCCCAGATGTGTCAGAGCCCTGGTGGTGCTGGGGGCACTATCTTGGGTGAGGCTCCAGATGTGCTAAGTATGCTTGGAGCTGACAAGCTGGGGCGGTTGCGGCGCCTACAGGAACGGCTTGCGGCCCCTCAGAGCAGTGGTGGGCCCTGCCCACCGCCCTCCTTCCCGGGCTGCCAGGGCTTCTTCAGGGACTTCATCCTGAGCGCCAGCAGGTAAGGTTCCTGTGTCACAGTGAGGGACAGAGGTCCGGGAGAGGTTTGTCTTCCCAGACAGTTCTCTCTCCTCCTGGATGTAACAGGGGGACTGGGTGATATCTGGGTTCATACTTCCTGCCTCTATTTTCCAATTACAGTTGAAATCAAATATTATATCAGTTTCAGGTATATAACATAGGGATTAGCTTATAAGGTGGTCACCCGGGTAAGTCTAGTTACCCACCTGAAGCCATGGATATTTCCTGTGCTGTGACTTTTTTTATAACTGTCAATTTAATCTCTTTACCGTTCTCACCCTTATCCTAACACCCCTCCCTTCTGCTAACCCCATCAGTAAGTTTGTTTATATTGTAAGTGAAACGATACGACATTTGCCTCTGACTTATTTCACTTAGAGTAATAACCCCTAGGTCAGTGGTCGGCAAACAGAGGCTCGCGAGCCACATGCGGCTCTTTGGCCCTTTGAGTGCGGCTCTTCCACAAAATACCACCTGCGGTCGCGCACATACAGTGTTCGTGGCCCGTGCGCAGAAGTCAGATTTTGGCCTGAGCGAATCTGTTTTGAAGAAGTGGCATTAGAACACTCAAGGGGCCAAAGAGCCGCATGTGGCTCTCGAGCTGCCGTTTGCCAACCACTGCTCTGGGTCCATCTATGTTGTCACAAATAGGAAGATTTTATTATTTTTTTATGGCTGAGTAATTTCCATTATTTTTACACTATGTACCACATCTTTATCCATTTGTCTGCCAATGGACACTTAGGTTGCTTCCATTCTTGGCATTTGTAAATAATGCTGCAATGAACTTACAGGTGTTTACCTTAAGATCTTGTTCTGTTACCCACGTGAGAAACCTCCCTGTTCCTTGGCCTTTCGTCTCTGAGCCTTTCTGTCTGGAACACTCTTCTCTGTTCTGGTTCTTCCTACAATTTTTTTCTTTCTTGCTCGCCGTCCTAGCTTCCAGTTTAATCAGCATCTCATGGACAGTCTGAGTCTGAAGATTCGGGAGCTCAACGGCCTTGTCCTGCCTCAGCCTGAGGCTAGTGAAGAAGACGGAGAGGCAGATGTGGACTGGCAGGTTAGCGAGCAGAACAGGGAGCGGAAGGGGTCTGACCTAAGAGGGAATAGGTATTTTCAAGAACTTTGTGACAGATTGGGGCTTTTTTTCTAGAAGTCTTATGCTTAGGACCTTTTACCTCCCTCACCTCCTGCAGGGTGAACGGAGGCAGTTTGCCGTGGTGCTGCTCAGCCTGAGGCTTCTGGCTAAATTCCTGGGCTTCGTGGCTTTCCTGCCCTACCGGGGTCCTGAGCCTCCCCCCACCCGGGAGCTCCAGGACTCCATTCTGGCCCTGAGGAGCCAGGTGAGTAGGGGCTCTGGTAAGGTGGGAGCAGAAAGAGCCACAGGGCCCTGGGGTTAGAGGACGTGTCCCAAGCCCCTTGAGACCTGCTGACCAAATGCTGGCCCTGCCAGGTGCCCCCTGTTCTGGATGTACGCGCTCTGCTGCAGCAGGGGCTGCGCGCCCACCGAGCAGTGCTCACGGTGCCCTGGCTGGTGGAGTTCCTCTCTCTGGCTGACCACATTGTTCCCATGCTGGACTATTACCGCAGCATCTTCTCTCTCCTGCTGCACCTGCACCGGTGAGCGGAGGAGGGGGAGGCTGACAGTGGCGCGGGGAGAAGGTGGCTGAGGTTCCATGTATGAGGAGAAGGCCAGCCTGTGCTTCCTCTATGTACCACGGCCATCACAGCACCTCGGGCGGCTGGGTTTGGTCCTCAAGGAAAGACACTGGGTAGTTACTTGCCCTTTCTGTTCCCACATTGGGCCAGCTGAGAGGGAGGGCGGATCTGAGAGGGGCCCTGAGGAGATCCGGGTCCCCTGCACCAGAGCAGTCCCTTTTGGGTCTGCTTTTGGGAATTCCCTTCCAGCCATAGCTCTCTCACTGGTACCTCATCTACCTTTTAGGAGCTTGGTTTTGTCTAAGGATGGTGAGGGGGAGATGTGCTTCCTGAACAAGCTGTTGCTGCTTGCTGTTCTGGGCTGGCTTTTCCAGGTTGGTGGAGTGAGAGTCCAGATTGGGCAAGGAGGGGGACACCCCTGTGGCTGGAGAAGGGGAAACTGGCTGAGTCTGAGCAGGGTTGGGGCCAGAAGGTGAAGGTTCAGGGGAGGTATGGGAATCACTAGTTTCAGAGGAAGGTTGCCTAAACCCTGAAACCATGCGGTCGGCGGTGTCTGAAGCTCTGAAGTCCTGACTGGAGCTTGTACTGCTTTAATCGTCAGATTCCCACAGTCCCTGAGGACCTGTTCTTTGTGGAAGAGGGTCAGGTGGATGTGTTTGAGATGGATACAGAAACTTCAGAGCATGGCTTGGTAAGTGTTGGGGTCTAACCAGAGCCATAGGGTCCACAGGAATAAAGGAGACAAGCCAGGATAGTGACTGGACTCTCGTGTGATTTTTGTACCTGATTGTCCCAGTTCTGGCCTGCTCTCTCCCCCAGGATGGCGTGCCTGTGGTGGACCAGCACCTGCTCTACACTTGCTGTCCTTATATCGGTGAGGATCTTGTCCCCCCTCCTCCTCCCCCAGTCCTTAATCCGTGGCCTGTCCCTTCAGGAGTGTCCAGCACCGAATGTGTTTGTTCTTGGGCACTCCCCAGGAGCCTCAGCCTCTTTTCTCCACAAACTCTTTTTTTTTTTTTAATATATTTTATTGATTTTTTTTTTTTGCCCCCCTCCCTCCCATACATACTCTCCCTCCCCAGAGTTTTATGTCCATTGGTTGTACTTATATGCATGTATACAAGTCCTTCGGTTGATCTATTATCTCCCCCAAATCTCCCTCCCCTCCCCTCCCCACTATAATTTGACAGTCTGCTTGTTGCTTTATTGTCTCTATATCTATCTTTTGGTTCATCAGTTTATAATGCTCTTTATTATCCATAAATGAGTGAGGTCATGTGGTGTTTCTCTTTCATTGGCTTATTTCACTCAGCATGATGTTCTCCAATTCCATCCAGGTTGCTGCAAATGATGAGAATTCCTTCTTTTTTATGGCAGCATAGTATTCCATTGTGTAGATGTACCATACTTTTTTGATCCAATCATCTGCTGACAGGCACCTAGGCTGTTTCCAAATTCTGGCTATTGTAGATTGTGCTGCTATGAACATAGGGGTGCTTATATCCTTTCTGATTGGTGTTTCTAGTTTCTTGGGATATATTCCTAGGAGTGGGATTACTGGGTCAATTGGGAGTTCCATTTTCAGTTTTTTGAGGAAACTCCACACTGTTCCCCACAGTGGTTGCACCAGTCTGCATTCCCACCAGCAGTGCACGAGGGTTCCTTTTTCTCCACAACCTCGCCAACACTTGTCATTTGTTGATTTGTTGATGTTGGCCATTCTGACAGGTGTGAGATGGTACCACATTGTTGTTTTTCCCCACAATCTCTTAAGTTCAACATGCTTTTTGTGAGTGTGTGTCTCGGGGAGAGGGTTTTGGAACTAAGTACTTGGTCTTCCCTGACGCAGGAGAGCTCCGCAAACTGCTCGCCGCGTGGGTATCGGGCAGCAGCGGGCGGAGCGGGGGCTTTGTAAGGAAGATCACGCCCACCACCACCACCAGCCTGGGAGCCCAGCCTCTCCGGACCACCCAGGGGCTGCAGGTGAGCGGCAGGCGGAGGCAGGGGCCACCCCCTGGGGAAAAGGGAATCTTCACGGCACCGTCCCCCCCATAGGCACAGTTGGCCCAAGCCTTTTTCCACAACCAGCCACCCTCCCTGCGCAGGACTGTGGAGTTTGTGGCGGAGAGAATTGGCTCTAACTGTGTCAAACATATCAAGTGAGTCTGGGTTGAGGGGTTTGGGATGGAGGTGTTGAGGGTCCCAGTCTCATTCTCTTACCATTTTTTCCGTTTTAACTCCTAATACCTTGTTACCAAATTGAGGAAAGTCAGCTGTGGGGGATTCTGGAGAAAGGGCCAATGGTGGATGGGAGGAGGAGCTGAAATTGCTGTTTTTGTAGTTAGTTCTGACCAGATTTTCTTGAATTTGCAGCCCCTTTATGATTCAACCCTTCCAACTACCTCCAAACATTGCTGTCCCTGCTACAGGGCCACGCTGGTGGCAGATCTGGTGCGCCAGGCCGAGTCGCTTCTTCAAGAGCAGCTGGTGACGCAGAGACAGGAAGGGGGAGATCCAGGCCAGCTGTTGGAGATCTTGTGTTCCCAGCTGTGCCCCCATGGGGCCCAGGCATTGACCCAGGGGCGGGAGTAAGAGATACCAATCTGTTTGGACTCTCCTAGCTTATATTTTTCTGGCCTTTCCCCCCTTTCACACTCATATCCTTTATCCACATCCTCTCCCCACCCCACTTTTTTCATTCTTTGCCTCCTCTGTAAGCTGACTTTGGCTTTAGAGTTTTTGGGACCCAAAGTCCAAATTGAAGAGCAGTGGTTGGGTTCCCGTTCCTCCCAGCATCTGGGTGGGGCCGGCCTGACTGCCGCTCCCTGAGGCGGAGCCCTCCCTGCTCACTGATCGGTGCACTGGGACACGTCCTCCTGTGGGTCAGGCTGACCCTCCTCCTCCTTTCAGGTTCTGCCAGAAGAAGAGCCCTGGTGCTGTGCGGGCGCTGCTCCCTGAGGAGACGCCGGCAGCCGTACGTAGGCAGAGGCCTGGAGCCACGGGCTGGGTGGCTGTGGGAGGTGTGTGCTCATGGCTGTGAGGGCGAGGCCGCTGGCAGTAGGTGGGTCAGTCATGGACTGGGCTTCCGCCATCATCCCCAGTCCTTCCGCCATCATCCCCGATCCTTCCTGGCCCGACTCTGCAGCCCTTCTTCCCACAGGTTCTGAGCAGCGCAGAGAACATTGCTGTGGGGCTTGCGATAGAGAAAGCCTGCACGTGGCTGTCAGCCAACATCACAGGTAAGGCCCGAGCAGGGGGAGCGGCTGACCCGGGTTTTCAGAAGTGGACTGGCAGGAAGTTGGAGGCCATGCGGGGGAAATGAGACTCAGCCTGCTGGAAACAGCGAAGGGCATGGGTAGGCAGGCAGGGCGGCTCTGGTGACACCTTTTCTGTTCTCCCTCTGACCTGCAGCGCTGATCAGGAGGGAGGTGAAAGCTGCAGTGAGTCGCGTGCTTCGAGCCCAGGGTCCGGAGCCGGCTGTCCGGGGGGACCGGAGGGGCTGCTCCCGTGCCTGTGAGCACCATGCTCCCCTCCCCTCCCACCTCATCTCCGAGATCAAAGTACACAGCTCCCTACTCCCTTCAGCTCCTCCCCCCACTCCATGCTCTTCCTGGCTTCCTCCTCTCACATCAGCTCTAGTATTTGTCGCAGCTTTCTGTGTTCTCCAGCTACTTCCCGCATTGTTTAATACTGAATGGGATAAGGTAGGACAGGGTTGAATTGAATGACTTTCCTGATTGCTCTTTGACTTGTGGTATTTGAATCACCTGAAAGGGGAAAAGGGTAGATACAAAAATTTTTACTAGATAATATACTCCACAGATGGTGAAGGGGGAGGTGGTAAATGGCTGTCCAGTGAAGTAGGGATTTTTAAGGGGCAGTCATCGTATTGGGATGTGATTTCATAAATGTTCTATGTGGGAGGTTAATGCTTGTTTAGTTATAGGCAGTAATAATAATCTATCAGTGTTCTTAACTTGATTTTAAAAAATCAAAGACTAGCCTTAGCTGGTTTGGCTCAGTGGCTAGAGCATCGGTCTGAAGACTGAGGGTCCCTGGTTGGATTCCGGTCAAGGACACATGCCTGAGTTGCAGGCTCGGTCCCCAGTAGGGGGCATGCAGGAGGCAGCCAACCAGTGATTCCCTGTCATCATTGATGTTTCTGTCTCTTTCTTCCTCTCTGTAATAAAAAATATATATTTAAAAAATCAATGGTAACTGAAACAATTGTTTAAAAAAAAAATCAAAGACTATTTAGAGCCAAGGTCAGCAAACAGCCCTTGCCAAATCTAGCCTGTGCTTGTTTTATAAGTAAAGTGTTACTGGGACACAGCCATGCTTGTTCATTTACCCATTAACTGGGGCTGTTTTTGTGCTCCACACAGAGCTGAGTAGTTGGCCAGAGACCTCATGGCCTGCAAAGCCTCAACTATTTACTGGTTTCCCTGGTCTAGGAGAGGATGCAGAGGCAAAGATGTGGACTAGGGACTAAGAAGGAATGACTAAAACAGAGAGGAGTATATAGGAGGAAGAAGGAAAGGCTACACACCCATTAGCTACTATTTTCCAGTAGACAGAGGATTTCTATGCTGAAACCTCGACTCTCCTGAGATGAATAGACAAGCATAAAGGATAGAAAATATGTGTATGCCGTAGGCTGGTTCCCCTAAATTCTTCCAGAATGAGATGCTCTCTGGGGATCGGCTTTGTCTCTTCACCTCCGGCAGCATGTTCCCAGCTTCCTGCTCCATCCGCCCTCTGTTGTCCCCTCAGTTGCTTTTCCCAGCTGTGCTGTCCTGCTCCGGCCTCCATCTGAGGGCACTTTGGCCCAATCACTTCACACAGGGGCCCTGCCTTCCTTTCCTCTGCCTCTCCCCACTGGTTGAGCCCCACCAAGCCAGAATCTCTTTGGCCTCACTCTTTTCCTGCCCCTGCTCTCTCTAGGATGTGCTCTCTGTGGCTGTGGGGCCCCGAGACCCTGAGGAAGGAGTGTCCCCAGAGCATCTGGAGCAGCTCCTAGGTCAGCTGGGTCAGACACTGCGGTGCCGCCAGGTGAAGATACGGCAGCATGCTCTTCTTGTGTGTCCTTGCATGTGCCCAATGACCAGAGCCACATTGGCTCAGGTCTGCGACTCTAAGGATGGTGCTAACATCCAGGCTCTCCTTGCTTTTTCCCCCTAGTTCCTGTGCCCACCTGCTGAGCAGCATCTGGCGAAGTGCTCTGTGGAGTTAGCATCCCTCCTCGGTATGTCTTCTGTCATCTCACTCTTGCCAGATCCCCCGATCTCAGGGTTGGGTGCAAGCAAGATTAGAACTTGACACTTCCTTCTGCTCTTCCTCCTCCCAGGGGCAGGCCAGGTACCCTGTTCCATTTCTTAAAGCTTGGCTTTCTCCCCGTAGTTGCAGACCAAATTCCTGTACTAGGGCCCCCAGCACAACACCAGCTGGAGAGAGGGCAGGCTCGAAGGCTCCTACACACGCTGCTTTCCCTGTGGAAGGATGACTTTCAGGTGCCTGTCCCGCTGCAGCTCCTGCTGAGCCCAAGAAACGTGGGGCTTCTGGCAGACACTCGGCCAAGGGAGGTGAGTCAGAGGAGAGTGGATGGGGGCAGGCTTCTCAGCCCTCCGGGGTCATGTCCACCACCCTGGTCATACCCACCACTCTCACCCCGAATGTCATGAGCTTGCTTCTTTTGTTCTCCTTTTCTGGCAGCTTGCTCATTTCTGTTCCGTGCCAAAACGGACTCCCCTCGAGCTTAACCTCAGGTCTGCTCCCTCCTCAGCAGCTGTCCTCTGAATCAGTCAGGGTCACTGTGTAGTCCTCCTAGCCCCTGACCTGACCTGCTGCATGTGTGTTGCAGTGGGACCTGCTGCTGTTCTTACTCCGGGAGCTGGTAGAGAAAGGGCTGATGGGACGGAAAGAGATAGAGGCCTGCCTGGACAGCCTCCGTGAGGCCCAGTGGCCAGAGGTAAGGTGCCCTCATCTTCCCTGACCTAGAAGAGAACAGGTATCAGATGGCCCTTTTATCCTGAAAGGGGGCAAGTGATGGAGCCCGGCATTCTTAGCATCTTTCCAAAGCTCAGTGGGTTTTGTCAAGTGTCTTCAGGACCACCCTACACGGAGTGGCGGTTCTGGTGGACCTTCACATTTGAGCAGCTACTGTATTAAGGAAGGGCCTGTCAGTGGAGGAAGGGAAGATGGAAGGCAGGTGTAGTTGGAAAGGAGCATGGCATAGTGAGTGTGGATTTTTAAATCAATAACCTGAATTTTAATCTCATCTAGTACTTAATGTTGTGATTTAGGGCAAAGAATTCATCTCAGTTTAACCATAAAATGGAAATAATTCATACCTCCTAGCATTTGTCAAGATGAAATAATGTGCATAATGAGTACTCGGATGGTAATAAGGGCTCACTAGCTGCTCTGAGCCTCCTGTCAGAGTTTACTCTCCCAGAATACTTAATGGGGCAAGGTTTCAAGGCCATTTCAATGTAGAAGGCAGTTAGGAAATATGTTAGGGCTTCATATTTGCGATTTTTAGTAGAAATGAACTATCCAGAATTACGTGTCTGCCTTTTCTGTCATCTTTTGCTTATTGCAGGACTTTGCTGAAGAATTAGCAACACTGTTCAATCTGTTTCTGGCTGAGCCCCAGGCGCCAGAACCCCAGCTACGAGCTTGTGAGCTGGTGCAGCCAAACCGGGGGACTGTGCTGGCCCAGAGCTAGGACTGAGAAGTGGCCCTGCCTTGAAGTCTCACCAGAACCTTGGCACCCACCGGACTGTGCCTCAGGGGGAGGCCCAGCGCCACCCCAAAGTGCCCAGTGCTGACTGACCCCTGCTGGTGCGGGAGTGGCCGAGTCTGAAATTAGGCTTCCTGCTTACATGTGAAGTAAGTATGTGGCTGCCTGGCTGCTCGCCACCCTGAGTCTTAGGAGGAGGAGGAGGGTTCGCCTGATGCGGTGGAAAAGCCTAGAGACTCCAGCCCTGGAGCAGAAGAGTCGGCGTTTATTACTTGGATGCTAACTGAAATTATGTGTGTGGGCTTGAGCCCCACTTGCTGCTATCCCAGCATCTCTAAGTCTGTGGTTTGAGAAATCATGACAGAGGCAAATGACATTGTTTAACTTGTGAGTAAAGTTAAAACATGAATCTTGGGAGTCTACATTTTCACCAGGAGCTGGACTGCCCTCTCCTTAAAAATGCACAATGGATGGGTGGAGCACTCCCGCCAGAAGCCCAGCCCTACTCGCTGCGCCCCCTGCCTCCAGGCCTGGGCAGGTAACACTGACCCTGGCTCCAGGAGCCAAGGGTGGGGCAGAACTAGAGCTTTTTTAAATAAACTCTTCTTTACAGAGGGCTTGCTGTCTTGCTCTTTTCACCTGACTCTTCCCTGTGGAAGGCCCGGGGTGGGCGTGGAGCCGGGTACTGGTGTCGCCTGGCACTGCCCAGTGCTGCAGCCTGAGGAGGGCCCTGTTGACTCATTGCCAAGGGTGTTGGCTTTTATGCCACTCCCTCCCTTGAAAGCTGTAGGATAAGCTTCTACTCACCAGTACTCCCCACTAAACTAGTGGTGGGGGCGCTTGTCATGCTTGTTCTGTTAGGGCTGGGGAGCCGGGGTGAGGGGAGCAGTGACTTGGCTCACAACAGGAGCATTCTCCATGTCTCTATGTGACCCATTGACTTTTGACCAATCATGCACTGCCTTGTAATGTGAATGAAGAGCTATAAAAGCTGTGGGGTTTCTACTTGGTGTGTACAGAGGTTCAGGTTGTTGGGGAAGGAGAAGGTACTCGGGGAACCCTGTCTGAAATACTGTCTGCACACTGTGTATTCTTGGGGAACGTCTCGAGATCTCCGACCCAAGGCTGAGTCTCTGGGCTGAGGGGTCTGCTGTGTGACTAGAGCTGATGAGGAGCCTTTACTCAGATTAAGTCGGGGGGGGGGGGGGGGGGCTGTCGCCTAACGACCCCTGCAGTCGCGCTCTGCCCAGTCAGGTGATGGCAGTCACTCCAACAAGTTTCTACATCTGAGCCATTTACCTTAATCTCATCCTCATAGGCCTTTTTAAAATTTTTTTATCTTTGTCCTTTAAATCTCATTTATACTAGAGAAGTTCAGGATGTTCTCAATTCCAGAGACCAACTTTCTGCACCCGTTAGAGGCAGCTGAACAAAAGCACTGCCTCCGGAAGTTGAGCCCTAAGGTTAAGCATCAGCTACTTCAGACACCCAGCTCTGAGTGAGGGGGGTGGGCACGCCACACAGGGACAGCCTGAAGGCCCAAGCATGATGCTCAGTTAAACTTAGCACAGCCCAGCTCAGGAAACCCAATGCTGGCCTGTGTGACTCTTAAAGGCCTACTCTGCGCAGTAAGATAACAAGAATCACATAGGCAAAGAATAAGGAAACCTAAAACCAATATTCTGTTGCTTGAGTTGTAGTGAAAAGCAGCAATGAAATGTCTAAAAAAAAAAAAAAATCACAGAGGCAGCTAATGAGCTAGTGAACTTGTTTTTTTTCTATGTACAGGGTGTCCTCAGAAAAAGTACACACTTTAACAGCTATAATGGCTCAATTTTGAAGATGAAATGTATTTTAATAAACATTAAAATTTTATAATTCAAAGTATGTACTTTTTTTTTTTTTTTTTTTTGAACACCCTGTATCTGTTCTCAATTATTAAAAACAATGAATTTCAAAGGGTAGTCTCCAGACACCTGAATCAGAATCTCAGGTGGGGCCCAGCAAGTCCTTTTGGTGATTCCGATGCACAATGAAGTCTGTAAATCATCTGTCTAAACCAAATTCTGACTTTCTCATAATCGTGTAGGCCTGTGGATGATCCTTAACACTTGCGTTTGCCATATGAGCCTCAGTTAATATTCTTTTAGGTTGCTGACTCTCAGGCATGGTAAGTGATTTCTCTAGTGAGGGGATAAGGTCACCTCTGGGCTACCCATATGCTCAGGTCCCCATTTTTGGCTCTGTCTCAGAAGCCCCAGAGGTGCCCACCTGTTACCAGTAAAGAAATACCTTCCAGAGGATTACAGTCACGGTCAGCTGTGGTAATGACTGTTCTGGAATCCTCCCTTATTGGTACTTGGGCTCCAGCTGGCCATAATTGGGCTACTAACCTGGCTGCTATTTACATGCCTTAAAGCAGTGCCGAGTTCGTAGAAAGCAATTACAGCTGTACTAGAGGCCTGGTGCATGAAATTCACGCACTGGGGGCAGGGGAGGGGGTCAAGCAGAGGGGAGCCCCTCAGCCCGGCCTGCACTCTCAGTCCGGACACCTCGCTCCTTACTGCCTGCCTGCAGCAGAGGCAGGAGAGGCTCCCTATGGGAGCGCACTGACCACCAGGGGGCAGCTTCTGCATTGAGCGCCTGCCCCCTAGTGGTCAGTGCACATCATAGTGACCGGTCATTCAGCTGTTAGGTCAATTTGCATATTATGCTTTCTTTTTATAGGAGTATAACTTGAAACTGGGCCATGAGTACTTATTGCCATCATCTCAAGGAACACACTTAAGCTATCTCAGGACAATCTTCACTTATAAAAGTACATATCAGACTTTTAATTTGCAAGTGTTCTGACCATTCAGTCAACAGATTGGTAAGAGATTTATATGAAAAGAGGTGGGAGTACATAAATAGGGTGTTAAATATATCGAGTGTCATCAAAACAAAACCCAGAAAAATAAAAGTTTAAAGAAAAATAAACACATTCAATAATATATAAATAATTTGAGGTAAGAGACAAAAGTCCTGCAAACACTTTTAGAAAAATAAACTTGCTGTACTCGACAGAAATTTTACCACATCTTGATCCCTAGATGGTCACCTGCTGGGCACCAGAACTAAAGCTGGGAATCTTTCCCACTCCTACCACTTCCAGGTAACCGCACAGAATAATTAAAACCTCACAGTCTGCCAGGCTAAGGCAAAAGCAAGCCCGTTCTCATTCACCCTAGAATAGGTGTGGCTGCAGCCACAGCATGAAATGCTAATAAGACCACTGCCGACAGACCCGGGCTCTGAGGCCTTAAATGGAACTGAGCTCCCTTCTAACAAGTCACTCACCTCCTCCAGGAGTTCCATTATGTTCTCTTCCATCTTCAAAAGACAGTTTTCATCTCTGAAATTTCTTTTGCATTGTCAGCAGCTAGCATCTGGCTGCTCACTTCCTAACTCTCTTAAAGAGATAGGCCCCCACCTTGACCCCAAATCTGTCCAGGTGGTTTCTACAGTGAATGGTCTCATTCTACTGAGCTCTGGAGCGACGGCTCCATGAGACCGGACTGAGGCAAAGACCCCCATGTCCCCTCCTGTGAGGAAAAGGGGGGATGGGAGAGAGTAAAAATAAAGCATTTGATAAAAATTCAAGGAGAAATGATTCTGAATCACTGTTCTGGTTTGTGCAGCTGTTTTTTTACGTTTTCTGTTTTGGTGACAGTCCGTCTCACAGTGGAACTGAATGCTGGAGGCCGATTTCCGAGCAGAGTCTTAGCCGGTAGCTGCCTCCCTACCAGCCCGAGGGCCGGGCCGCACCAGGAAAGCACGATCAGGAGCACACCCAGCTCTGCTGCCCATGTCCAATCCTGGTCCCTGAGCGGCTTTTTGCCATAGCGTCTCAGGAAAGAGAGGTGAAAACTCCATCTTGAGCTTCGCTTGTTCTGGACAGCCAGGGTCAGGAGCTCAGGCCTCTCACTCTGCAGAGCCGCCAGCTGCGACCAGTGCTGACTGGGCTTCCCTGGCAGCTCCGGGCTGAGTGCCGTCTTCCCAGGCGGCCGCGGCAGGTGGCCTCGGCTCTCCCTGCCTCGGGTGCAGAGAGGAACAAGCGCTGCCCCAGTGACTCCGGAGCGTCCTGGGCCTGAGTCTCAGCAGCACCATCTTGACAGTGAGATGCTAGCTACCAAGGAAGGAAGCCAGTCTGGCTATAACCAGTGGCTGCTGTTTGATGCAGGAGCTTAAGAGATGAGGGGGGAAACCTGGAGCGCCAAGCTCTATCTGAAACAAAACAGGGAAGAGTCAAAGGTACAGACAGATCTGAGAGCGCCCTCCAGCTGTGGCGATGGGTGAGACTCCTCAGAGAGTCTGCGGGCCTAGGACTTACGGGCCCTGGGCTCTGCTGTTCAGATCTAGGCACTGGCTTCACCTCCCAGTGATAAAGGTCGGGCCAGGGGACTGGGAGTAGAGCCAAATGGGATGGGTCCTTCTCTCTGCTCTGCTGAGGCAGCTGCCTTTGCCCCTAGGGGGCCCTGGGAACAGCCAGAGGAGAAAGGCTGCTAGGCTCTCTGGCAATAGCAGCGTCAGAGAGGGTTGATCCACTCTGTCCTCTGATTCCCCAGGGACTCCCTCCCCTTACTGTGACCCAAGAAGCCCCTGAGTGTCAGGCCACAGGGCCAAGGCGCTGAGGACATGGAGCAGCTAAGCCGCTAAACAACATCCCCATGGGGCTGTGAAGGCAGATCCAGGCGAGCTGCAGGGGGCGCATCACCTGGGCCAAGTAGATGACTCTGGTGACCTCCTTGCCTTCCACGGTGAGGGGCTGCAGGATCCAGGCACTGGGCAGGATCTCCCCTCGGACCATCTCTCTGCTGGGTCTCGGCATGGATGTGTCATACACAGACTGAGCCGCCATGACGAAGAGATGCCCCTGGGACAGAGAGCGCGGTGTGAGTCCTGCCTGTGCGATCACCAAATAGGCTCCAGAACGGTCAAAACCACGGCAGGCAGCACCAGGCCAGCCTTCTATCACCCTTTCTCCTCCCCAGAGGCCCTGAGGCCCACAGACACTGCTTCTCACAACGCTCCAGCCCACGTTCACCCCCCGGCATCTTTACCACCAGCAAGGCAGGCACCTCTTTGGCCTCCACGCAGACACAACAGAAGTCTCGCGGCTGTTTCAGGGCACACAGGGCCGGGTCGCACACCAAGTACACTGGCAGGCAGGGATGGGAAGAGTCAGCGGGTGCAGGTGCACAGACAGACCTAGTCCCAAATCCTTCCCAGGCCAGGGCCCCCCAAGACCCCCATCATCACACAACCCGACACCCGGCTGGAGGCAGTGTGAGTTCCCGGACCCCGAGAGGCCACCGGCCTGCTACCTGTCCCCGGGCGGAGCTTACCGAGGTGGATGTTTTTGGTCACTCGCTGATGCAGCCTCGCTGTCTGGATGGGCTTGTGGTACAGGGGCCACAGGGTGGGGTCACTCACCGCTGCCCACACGTGAGACAGCGGCTGGGACAGCACCCCGGCCCCCAGGAAGCCGTGCCGGGTAGAGGTGAACACCTTGTTGTAGAGCTGCACCTGCTGCTCCTCGCCCTGGTAGCTGGGGCACGAGGGCAGGGAGGAGAGTGAAACAGGTGCCAGGGTCACAGGGCAGCTCAGGGTGGAGAAGGGAAAGGAGGGAGGCGAGCAGCACAGCGGGATGAGGACAAGACAAAGGAACTCACGTCCAGCCGGCTGCTACCTGGCCATTGAAGAGATTGTGCAGATCAGCTGAGCAAGCAGCCATCACCTAGGGACACAGTGACCACGCCCGATTAGTGGGGTTGGTATAAACCAGACCCTGGGGTTGGTCACCAGTCCCCTTTGGTCACGGTGGAGAGCCACCGGAAAAGCCACATCAGCCCTGCTCTTGCCCTCCCTGCGCTTCCCAGCCATGCCGTCCAAGGAGCAGTTCCTCACGTCAGCCAGACAGATGTCCACAATGTGCTTGGCCAAGTCCTGGTAGGAGGAGGAGAGGCCGCTCCCCAGGCTGGACACACTGGACGAGGAGCAGCAGCAGCTGCCCAGGGAGGCTCTGCGGCCTACAGGGAGGAGGGGAGGCTCTGACGTCAGCAGCTTCTGAGGGGCAGGCACTCCCTGGATCTGGCAACCGCAGCCCCCAAAGTGCCCAAACCAGGCAGGTGACTGCCCACCACTCACTGTGGACCCAGTTCTTCCAGGCAGATCCAACCAGATTCAGGTGACTGTTCCTCCCTGCAGAACGGCCCTGCACATCCCCAATCCAGGAGTCTCCAGAATCAGGCAAGTTGGCATCCCCCTGCAGAAGAGAAGCTGCTCAAGACCAGAACAGAGGAAGCGAGAAAGCAGATGCCTCTGAAACACACCAACACTTCCAACATAAAGACAGGGAAGCCCTGGCAGGTTTGGCTCAGTGGACAGAGCATCGGCCTGCGAACTGAAAGGTCCCAGTCAAGGGCACATGCCTGGGTTGTGGGCTCGATCCCCAGTAGGGGACTTGCAGGAGGCAGCTGATTCATGATTCTCTCTTATCATGGGTATTTCTATCTCTTTCTCTTCCTTCCTCTATGAAATCAATATATATATATATATATATATATTTTAAATAAATAAATAATAAATACTTGGTGTTTATTAAAAAAAAAAAAAACTGGGGGAAAAAATCTTCCCCTTTGGAGAGTACAGGCGACCAGATGACCCAAGAGGTCAACAGCAACAGAAACCAGTCCTTCGCTCTCCAAGCCACAGGCTCAAGTTGATGGAAGAGGTTCCACAGGGATCGCCAGGAACGCGGCCTGAGGGCCAGGTGCCAGTGTGGGGGCCTCTGCACCCTGTGCAACAGGAACGAGGCCATGGCTGGAGCCGGCTCAGTGTGGGCAGCAAACAAAGCCCGAGTGCGAGGTGGGATGGGGAGGAAAGTCAACAGGCTGAGAGAAGCTTGATGTTGGCCCCAGACCCAGGTACAGCAATTAAGCCACAGAAAGATCCTACTTTGGAACCAGAAAGGGATAATCCTCTGGGTTTGTGATAGTCACCTCACCTTTAACCTCGGCCAGTTCCTCGATGACATGACCCTTGACCTCTGCTGGGTCTACCGTACTCCCTGTCATCAGTTTCTAATGGAGCGCTACTTTACAGACAAGACGAGGTGAAGGAAGACAGTTATCTCCTCGCCTCTTCCTCCTCCTGCAAATACAAGTGGCCCCTCCGACTGCAGGCGGACTGAGATCCTGGTCCGCTTCCGAGGAGCCTTTCACTGCTGACACCTTTCTTCACTCACTGCCTCCACCCTCCCTCTTCACCATTAGCATTTAAGCATGCAAATGGTCTCCCACCTTTAAAACCTTTCTCTGCAGGCCTCTCTGCTCTCTCGCCCTTCAAAGATAACACTTCTTGAAAGGATTGTCATCTTTTGCCCTCTCCCACCTCTCACTCCCTTCTGAACCCACTTGAATCTACCCTTTGCCTCACTGTCCGCCCAAACAGCCGTTCCAAGGTCCCCATGAGGTCCGTGTGGCTGGATCAGGTGAACAACTCTGTCCTCAACTCACCGCGCCTCTCAGCCCACTCCACTCACTCAGCCAGCCTCTCCCTTTCACGTGAGAAACTCTCAAGTCCCCATGCTTCTGGCTTCCAGTCTCCTGGTGCGTCTTCCTTCCCAGTTTCCCTTGTTGGCTCTTCCCTCTCAAACAAAAGTGGTTATTTGGGGATTTTTTCAAGATTCAAGCCCAGGCCTTCTTCCTCACTCTATAATATACTCCAAGGTGATTGATCCTACCTGTTCCCAGTGCTACATTAATGACTTCCAAAAATATATTTATGTAAATTAATAAATATTGCTGAAAAAAAAGGTTGCATCAGAGACCCATCTCACACATCATCCTACCTAATAAAAGAATAATATGCAAATTAATCATCACTCCGCTCACCCACCAGCCAATTGGAGTGATTATGCAAATTAACCCAAACAAGATGGCTGCAGCCACAGAGAGCAGTTGAGAGGCTTGGGTTTCCCCGGCAATAGAGGAAGCCAAGCTTTCCACACACCCTGGCCAGCCTAGGCCTCCACTCAGGGATACAAAGTTTCGATTATAGAAGATAAATCCCAAGAAAAATGGCGGCAGCCACGGAGCTGGAGAGAACAGGCTAGGGTTGCCCCCAGCAACAGAGGAAGCCAAGCTTTCCACCTGCCCTGGCGGGCCTAGGCCTCCACTCAGGGATACAAGGTTTCAATTATAGAAGATACATGAACCCCAGCAGAAATAGCTGCTGGCCACAGAGTGAGCAAGGGGCTTGGCTCCATTCTAAGCTGCAAAGTTTCAATTGTAGAAAGTAAATATATCCCAGATTCCAGGGCCTCTGCTTGGGTCGCCAGGGGGCGTGGCTGGCCTGCAAACAACCACAGGCCCCTCGCCCAGGCTGCCCCACACCCCAAGGAAACCCCACCCTGACCCAGGACACCCTTCAGGGCAAACCAGCTGGCACCTACCCATGCACCAGACCTGTATCCTATCTAATAAGAGTAATATGCAGATTGACCATCACTGCAACACACAAGATGGCTGCCCCCATGAGGTCAACGATCCTGCTCCCATGTGGACACAAGATGGCCAGCAGGGGAGGGCAGTTGGGAGGCACCAGGCCTGCAAGAGGAGGGCAGTTAGGGGTGACCAGGCGGCAGAGGAGGGAAGTTGGGGCGACTGGGCCTGTTTCTTTCTCTCTCTCCCTTCCTCTCTGAAATCAAGAAAATATATTTTTTGCCAAAACCGTTTGGCTCAGTGGATAGAGCGTCGGCCTGTGGACTCAAGGGTCCCGGGTTCGATTCCGGTCAAGGGCATGTACCTTGATTGCAGCATATCCCCAGTAGGGGGAGTGCAAGAGGCAGCTGATCAATGACTCTCTCATCGATGTTTCTAACTCTCTATCTCTCTCCTTTTCTCTCTGTAAAAAATCAATAAAAGATATTAAAAAAAAAAAAAGAAAGAAAATATATTTTTGAAAGATAAAACAAGAATAAATCTGGCCAAAACCAGTTTGGCTCAGTGGATAGAGCATCAGCCTGCGGACTGAAAGGTCCCAGGTTCAATTCCAGTCAAGGGCATGTACCTTGGTTGATGGCACATACTCAGTAAGGGGTGTGCAAGAGGCAGCTTGTTGATGTTTCTCTCTCATCGATGTTTCTAACTCTCTATCCCTCTCCCTTTCTCTCTGTAAAAAAAAAAATCAATAAAATATATTTTTTTAAAAAGAATAAATCTGACAAGAAATTTGAGAGACATGAAGGAAACATACCAGTAAACATAATAAATAAATAAATAAATAAATAAATAAATGGCTGAACCTACTATGTTCTTGGTTAGGAGATTACCCAATATAAAATGTGATTTCTCCCTCAGTTGATTCATAAATTGAACATGATCTCATTAAAAATAATAAGTTTTTATCATTGCACTAGACAAGCTGACCCTAAATTTCATTTAAAAAAAAAATAAACACAGAGTGGAGGAAGTCAGGGCAATGGTCCCCACTGGAACCTTTCTGGGCCCTCACTGGCAGTGTTGGAGTCTGCGGCGGTGTGGTCATCCCTGAGGAATACAAGGCCAAGAAGAAGTTGCCAGGAGAAATTAAATGGCTTTCTGAGAGCTGGGCCAGCCATCCTGACCTCCAAAGGGATCCTCTCCCTGGAGCTGGAACCCAGAGAAAGCAGGACCTTTTAAAGAACTTGTACCATATAAGAACATAAGTAAATTTAGACCTGCCGGCTTGGACGGGGAAACCTCGCCATCTTGAGAGGAAGATAGGATCATGTCAGAGGCCTGAATATCCACAGCCACAGCGACCACCAAGTAGCTGTGACCCCCAGAACACGGATCCCAGGCGGCGCGAACACCCGGCCCCACAGGAGTGCCCCACTGCTTGGCGAAAAGGAGAGAGAGAACTACACAACCAGACATCCTAAATCATGGGGAGACCAAAAAACAGCCCGCATATGAAAGAAAAGCAGGCTTCACCAGAAAAGCAAGTAAACGAGATAGAGGCAAGCAACCTACCAGAGCAAGAATTCAGAGTAATAATCATAAGATGGCTAAAAATAATGGAAGACAAATTTGATAATATGAGTAGATTAGAAGAAGCAGAGGACCACATCAGTGAGCTAGAAGACAAGATGGAAAAAAATACCCAATTAGAACAGCTTCTGGGGGAAAAAATTAAAAAACAGGAGGAAAGTCTAAGGGAACTTTGGGACAATACAAAACAAAACAATATTAGAATAATAGGGGTTCCAGAAGGAAAGGGAACTGATGAAGACATGGAAAGCGTATTTCAAGAAATAATGACAGAAAACTTTCCTGAGATAGAGAAGAAAAAACCCACACAAATCCAAGATGCTCGCAGAGTCCCAAGCAAAATGAACTCCAGAAAACCGACCCCTAGACACATTATAATTAAGCTGGCAAACACCAACGACAAAAAAAAAATTTTAAAAGCAGCCAGAGAGAGACAGAAAGTTACATATAAAGGAACCCCCATTAGACTAGAAACTGACTTCTCCACAGAAACTTATCAGGCCAGAAGGGAATGGGATGAAATATACAAAGTCATGCAAAGGAAGGGTCTGAATCCAAGAATACTGTACCCAGCAAGGCTAATCAAAAGTGAAGGTGAAATCAGGAGCTTCACAGACAAAAACAGACTAAGGGAATTTATCTTCACCAAACCAGCAATGCAAGAAATGCTAGAGGGTCTACTGTAAAATTAAAGAAATAGAAAGCAAAGAAGGAACACAGGGGTATAGAATAAAAATGGCGTCAAATAAGTATCTATCAATAATAACTTTAAATGTAAATGGACTAAATGCTCCAATCAAAAGACATAGGGTAACGGATTGGATAAGAAAACAAGACCCATATATCTGTTGTCTACAAGAAACCCACCTCAGAAAAAAAGATGCACACAGACTGAGGGTGAAGGGATGGAAAAAGGTTTTCCAGGCGAATGGAAATGAAAAAAAAAAGCTGGGGTAGCAATACTTATATCTGACAAATTAGATCTCAGAGTAAAGGACATAACAAGAGATAATGAAGGCCACTTCATAATACTAAAGGGAGAAATCCAACAAGAAGAAATAACCCTGGTAAATATATATGCACCCAATATGAGAGCACCCCAATATATAAAAAAACTGCTGGAGGACATTAAGGGAGAGATTAATAGCAATACAATCATAGTAGGAGATTTTAATACCCCACTGTCACCCTTTGACAAATCATCTAAACAAAAAATCAGCAAAGAAATATCAATCCTAAATGACTCGCTAGACCAGATGGAATTAATCGACATCTTCAGAACATTCCACCCCAAAGCCACAGAATATACATTTTTCTCAAGCGCACATGGGACATTCTCAAAGATAGACCACATTTTGGGACATAGGCAAAGTATCTTCAAATTCAAGAAGATAGAAATCATATCAAGCATCTTCTCAGATCATAGTGGCATAAAACTGGAAATTAACTACAATGAAAAAAATCCAAAGAAATCAAACACATGGAGACTAAACAGCATGCTATTAAACAAGGACTGGGTCACCAAAGAAATCAAGGAAGAAATTAAAAACATCCTGGAAACAAATGACAATGAAAACACAGCCATCCATAATCTATGGGACACAGCAAAAGCAGTTTTGAGAGGAAAGTTCATATCCCTACAAGCCTATTGCAAGAAACTAGAAAAAATGGTAACAAATGATCTAACTCTACAACTCAAAGAGTTAGAAAAAGAGCAACAAGAAAAGCCCAGTGTAAGCAGAAGGAAGGAAATAACAAAACTCAGAGCGGAAATAAACGACATTGAGACCAAAGAAACAATACATAAGATCAACAAAACCAAGAGCTGGTTCTTTGAAAGAATAAACAAGATAGATGGTCCTCTAGCCAGGCTAACCAAGAAACAAAGAGAGAGGACCCAAATAAACAAAATCAGAAACGAAAGAGGTGAAATAACAACAGACCCCGCCAAAATACAAAGGATTGTTACAAAATACTACAAACAACTCTATTCCAACAAACTGAACAACCTGGAGGAAATGGACATATTCCTAGAAAAATACAAACTTCCAAAACTCAATCAGGAAGAATCTAAAAATCTCAATAGACCAGGGACTTGGGAAGAAATTGAAACAGTCATCAAAAAGCTTCCAGTAAACAAAAGCCCAGGACCAGATGGCTTCACAGGAGAGTTTTACCAAACATTCAAGGAAGAACTAAAACCTATCCTCCTCAGACTATTCCAAGAAATTCAAGAGGAAGGAACACTTCCAAACTCCTTCTATGAAGCCAGCATCACCTTAATACCAAAACCAGACAAAGACAACTCAATGAAAGAGAATTACAGGCCAATATCCCTCATGAACATAGATGCCAAAATTCTCAACAAAATTCTAGCAAATCGGCTTCAGCAGAGCATCACAAAGATCATACACCATGACCAAGTAGGATTTATTCCAGGAATGCAAGGTTGGTTCAATATCCGCAAATCAATAAACGTGATACATCACATAAACAAATTGAAAGATAAAAATCATATAGTCATATCAACTGATTCAGAAAAAGCATTTGATAAAATCCAACATCCTTTTCTGATAAAAACTCTCAACAAGGTGGGAATACAAGGATCATACCTCAACATAATAAAAGCTATATACCATAAACCCACAGCCAACATCATACTCAATGGGCAAAAAGTAAAACCATTCCCTCTAAGAACAGGAACAAGACAGGGATGCCCACTATCGCCACTCCTCTTTGACATAGTACTGGAAGTACTAGCCATTGCAATTAGACAAGAGGAGGAAATAAAAGGCATCCAAATTGGAAAAGAAGAAGTAAAGTTATCCTTATTTGCAGACGACATGATATTGTATATAAAAAACCCAAAAGACTCCATTAAAAAACTAATTGACTTAATAAAAGAATTTGGCAATGTAGCAGGATACAAAATTAACGCCAAGAAATCTATGGCATTTCTATACACCAACAGCGAACTTATAGAAACTGAGACTAAAAAAGCAATTCCATTTACCATCGCACCAAAAAAAATTAAGATACCTAGGAATAAACTTAACTAAGGAAGTTAAGGACCTATATGCGGAAAACTACACGACACTGAAAAAAGAGATAGAGGAAGATGTAAACAGATGGAAGAACATACCATGTTCATGGATTGGTAGAATCAACATCATCAAAATGTCCATACTTCCTAAAGCAATCTATAGGTTCAATGCACTCCCCATTAAAATACCAACGGCATATTTCACTGACTTAGAAAGAACTCTCCAAAAGTTCATTTGGAACTATAAAAGACCCCGAATAGCCACAGCAATCCTGAGAAAGAAGAGTAAAATAGGAGGGATCTCAATACCAGACTTCAAACTGTATTACAAAGCCACTGTTCTCAAAACAGCCTGGTACTGGCACAAGAACAGACATATAGATCAATGGAATCGAATCGAGAACCCAGTTATCAACCCAAATCACTATGCTCAATTAATATTTGACAAAGGAGGCACGAATATACAATGGAGACAAGACAGTCTCTTCAATAAATGGTGTTGGGAAAATTGGACAGATACATGCAAAAGAATGAAACTAGATCACCAAGTTACACCATACACAAAAATAAACTCAAAATGGATACAGGACTTAAACATCAGACGAGAAACCATAAAAATACTAGAAGCATCCACAGGCAACAAAATCTCAGACATATGCCAAAAGAACTTCTTCACTGATACTGCCCCTAGGGCAATGGAAGCTAAAGAGAAAATAAACAAATGGGACCACATAAAAAAAAATAAAAAGCTTTTTTACAGCAAAGGAAACCATCAACAAAACAACAAGAAAGCCCACGGTGTGGGAGAACATATTTGCAAATAACACCACTGATAAAGGTTTAATCTCCAACATCTACAGACAGCTGATACAACTAAATAAAAGGAAGATGAATGATCCAATTAAAAAATGGGCAATGGACCTAAATAGAATATTTTCAAAAGAAGACAGAAGGAAGGCCAAAAGGCACATGAAAACATGCTCAAAGTCATTAATTATCCGAGAGATGCAAATCAAAACAACAATGCAGTACCATCTCACACCTGCCAGAATGGCCAACATCAACAAATCAACAAACGACAAGTGTTGGCGAGGTTGTGGAGAAAAAGGAACACTCGTGCACTGCTGGTGGGAATGCAGACTGGTGCAACCACTGTGGAAAACGGTGTGGAGTTTCCTCAAAAAACTGAAAATGGAACTCCCATTTGACCCAGCAATCCCACTCCTAGGAATATATCCCAAGAAGCTAAAAACACCAATCAGAAAGGATATATGCACCCCTATATTCATAGCAGCACAATCTACAATAGCTAGAATCTGGAAACAGCCCAGGTGCCTGTCAGCAGATGATTGGATCCAAAAACAATGGTACATCTACACAATGGAATACTATGCTGCCATTAAAAAAAAAAAGGAATTCTCATCATTTGCAGCAACCTGGATAGAACTAGAGAACATCATGCTGAGTGAAATAAGCCAGTCAATGAAAGAGAAATACCACATGGCCTCACTCATTTATGGGTATTAAAGAACATTATAAACTGACAAACCAAAAGTCAGATATAAAGACAGTAAAGCAACAAGCAGACTGTAAAATTACAGCAGGGACAGTAGGGAGATTTGGGGGAGATAAGAGATCAACCGAAGGACTTGTATACATGCATATAAGTACAACCAATGGACAAAAAACTCTGGGGAGGGAGGGTATGTATGGGAGGGGAGGGGGAGTTAAAATATGTACACAGATAATAATTGAATAAAAAAATTTAAAAAAAAAAACACAAAAGAATACTCTGGAAATTTTCAAAAAAGAAAGGCAATGGGGAGTAGAATACATTATAAGCCTTAGAACAAGAAAAGTTGACATCTTAATCTGGTGAGGCTAAGATGAGCTGTCTAACAAGCACAGGACAAATGAATAGCCATCTGAAAAGAACAAAGTTGGATCCACATTTCATACTATAGGGTGTCCCCCCCCAGAATGCATACACACTAGGCTTTTTATTTTATGGGATACATAAAAGATACAAGTTTACAGTACAAAACCAGAAATAGTCAACTAATTGAGGGCACACAAATACCAAATGAAATGATTTTTGATGTTTGGGATTATATTGCTTTGCACATTATCAGCATTGCCTGGACCAGAATGGCCATCAGTTTGAAACAGGCATTGAGCTCTAGCTTGTTTGGCTCAGTGGATAGAGTGTTAGCCTGCAAACTGAAAGGTCCCAGGTTCAATTCCAGTCAAGGGCACATGCCATGGTTGCAGACTTGATCCCCAGTAGGGGGCATGCAGGCAAAACCGATCAATAAATCTCTCTCATCATTGATGTTTTTCTCTCCCTCTCCCTTCCTCTCTGAAATCAATAAAAAATATCTATACTAATAAAAGGGTAATATGCTAATTAGACCAGGAGACCTTCCGGGCGTCCTTCTGGACAAAGCCATGATAGCGGGGCTGAGGCAGAGGTGGGTAGGGGCAATCAGGCCGGCAGAGATGGGGGGTGGGGAGTGAAGTTGGGGGTGAGCATGCTGGCAGGGGGCGGAAGTTGGGGACAATCAGGCTGGAAGGGAGGACAGTTTGGGACAAGCAGGTCAGTGGGGAAGGGGGGCAGTTGAGGGCAAACAGGCCAGCAGGCAGGTGAGTGGTTAGGAGCCAACAGTCCCAGATTGTGAGAGGATGTCCAACATCCCCCAGGGGGTCCCAGATTGGAAAGGGTGCAGGCTGGGCTGAGGGACATCCCCTCCTCCCCCCCATGCACAAATTTCATGCACTGGGCCTCTAGTGTGTGTGTGTATATATATATATATATATAAAAGAAAACAGGCATTGGCAAAAAAATATTCATTTTTGTAGATGCTTTTAAATTTAGAAAATGAATTGTATGTTAATAAACACTTTACAGTCATTCAAAGTGTATACACATTTTTGGGGTACCCTGTATATATACTTTCCAAATGAATCAATGACTTAAATATGAAAAATAAAACCATACAACTTCTAAAGGAACCACAGGAGAAATTCTTTATAACTTTGGAATGGAGATTGTGATACTTTTTTTATTTTTATTGACTGATTGATTGATTGATTATGGTATCACATAATTGTCCTCATACTTCCATTCCCATCCCAACCCCTCCCTTTTTTTGTTAATCCTCACCCAAGGATTTTCCGTTGGTTTTTTAAAAATATATTTTTTTACTGATTTCAGAGAGGTAGGGAGAGGGGGAGAGAGAGAAAGATAGAAACATCAATGATGAGAGATAATCATTGATTGGCTGCCTCCTGCATGCCCATCACCAGGGATCGAGCCTGAAACCCGGGCATATAACCTTGACCAGAATTGAACCTGGGGCCTTTCAGTCCACAGGCTGATGCTCTACCACTGAGCCAAACTATCTAGGGCTTTCCATTGATTTTTAGAAAGAGTGGCAGGAATAGGGAGAAACAGAGAGAGGAAAACATCTATGTGAGAGAGACATATCCATTGGTTGTCTCCTGCACACACACACACACACACACACACACACACACTCGGGGGCTGGGGATCCACCCTGCAACAAAGATCTGTGCCCTTGACTGGAATCATGGGCCAAAGCTCTATCCCCTGAGCCAAATCAGCTAAGGTGAGAATGTGTTTCTAATTATGATTTAGAACATAGACACTATAAAAGGAAAAGTGATAAATACAACTTCCTGAATGGCTCCAAACACAGTAAGTAAAGTCAAGAGGTAATGCAGAACTGGGAGGGAAAAAAAATTGCAATTCACATCAAGCAAAGGGCTATCTTGCCACTATATAATGAACTCCCAGTGACTAGTAAGAAAGAAGGAAAAAATGAGCAAAGGGTATGAACAGATGGCTCACCAGTCCAAACATTTAATAACATGTTAGCAAGAGAATGGGGAGAATGTGGACTCCCGCCTGTTGCTGGTGGGAGTAAAAATCAGTATATTTATGAGGGAAAATCTGTCACTATCTATCAAATTTTCAAATGCATATATTGTAGAACAAGTCCACATTTATCCTGCAGATATATATGCACATGTAAGAAAGCTATACATGCACAAAGCTATTCACTGCAACCCTGTTTACAACAGTTAAAAAATTAAAAACAATCCAAGGTGGAGGATTAGTTAAATAAATTACAGTGCATCTGTACAATGGAATGCTATGCAGTAATCATGAAAAAAAGAAAGTTCTCTACACTGTCCTGTGATGATATACTGACTGGAAAAAAATATATGAAGGATAGTGGCATAATATGCTTATTTTATATGCAAAAGGCACTCTATCTAAGAAGATATCCCAAAAAAAACACACACACCACTGTTTTCTTGAGTGGGATGAGGAACATGGACTAAGCAGACAGGGAAAGAGATGGGTATTTCCCTATAGATCCTTAATTATGTATATATTTTTTGCCTTTTCAACTTCATATGATCTATATAAAACATCACATTTAATAACATACAATTAAAAAGAAAAGAGAAACACTATTCGACTATTAACAAGAATGAGTCAGCACTAGATTTACTGACATTCAAGATCCAACCAATATTTTTAAAGGAAAAAAACACAAAGGGACAAAGTGAGTACTGTATGCTTCCATTCGTGTGCTTTACAAAAAGATATATTCTTATGGACGCACAGGCTATCTCTGGAAATATACACCAAACGGGACGAATGACTGCTTCTGGAGAGGGCAAATAGGAGACTGAAATATGCACTAGACACTGTGTCCTTGGCTACTGTTTGAAAACCATGTGTGGTTTTTTTTTTTTTACCATGCGGAGTTTTTTTTTATAAAATTAATTCAAATTTTCTATCCCCAGCCAGGTCTCATCTCTGGGCTCTGGATTAGTATTCCAACAAGCCCCTGAATTTCTCAGAGGTGCTTCAACCCAGTAATTACAAAACTAGATTCATGATCTTCCCACAAAACCTTCAGCCTCCAGGGCTTCCTGTCACTGTCCTCAAACCCAAAGCATGCATGGTTCTCAACCCTCCCTTCTCCCTTCCTCCACACCCAGTTTGAATCCACACCCGTTCCCCTTCACCAGGAGTGCCCTAAGCCAAGCAATCATGAAGCTTTGCCGTGGTCACTAATGGGTCTACAGAGCTGCTCTTACCCCTTCTCACAACCTCATCCTTCTCCCCCCACTGAAAGGCTTCCCAGCAGCCTTGGGGAACTAGAAAGGCCCAGAATTCTCAGTTTAGTCCATCCGATCTTGCATTTTCTGGTCCTTTTTCTCATGTAATTCTCCCTCTTTACATTCCAACCAAACAAGTGTTTTAGCTCCTCAGACTCCTTCTCCCTCAGAGCCGCCCTGTGGGCCCTCTGGACACCACCAGCACGGAGCTCACTGCAGAACCTCTCTCACCGTCAGCTCAGAGCTCTTCACTGAGCATCCAGACTAGGTCAGGCTCCACCTTTCACACTAGCTTAGCATCCCTTCCTCTGTGCCTGTGGTGGCAAGCTACGGCTCATGAGCCACATGCGGCTCTTTGGCCCCTTGAGCGTGGCTCTTCCACAAAATACCAAGGCCTGGGCGAGTCTATTTTGAAGAAGTGGTGTTAGAAGAAGTGTAAGTTTAAAAAATTTGGCTCTCAAAAGAAATTTCAATCGTCATACTGTTGATATTTGGCTCTGTTGACTAATGAGTTTGCTGACCACTGATCTATGCCTGGGCAATCAGCCAGCAGCTATAATGCACACTGACCACCAGGGGGCAGATGCTCAATGGAGCTGCCAAGCCACAGCAACTTTCCAGAGTGCCCTCTTGCACTCTGGGATCCCTGGGGGGTGTCGGACTGCTGGTTTCAGCCTGATCCCCACAGGCCAGACCGAGAGACCCCACTGGTGCATGAATCTGTGCACTGGGCCTCTAGTTATAAAATAAGCTCTTTAATATTTATCCTTTTAATAACCTAAGGACAAGAATAGTTTTGCTCACTGCTGCACCCTCAATGCTTAAAACATCTACAAAACAAGCAGCTGTTGAATGAACGGAGAGAAAGACAGAACTAGAGGAAAGGCCAAAGCCACCGCCCACCAAGTGTCACAGTGACCTGAGGCAGAACTTCCTGCCCAAATGCATGCATTAGCGGCCTGGTCCCGAGCTTGTACCTAGCACCTGCCCACTCACCACACTGCCCGGGGACGGGAGCTGGCCTGCCAAGGCGGGGCTGCTGTTGTAGCCAGAGGTGACCCCAGAGGACAGGCTTCCATTGGAGCTGGTGCACAGGGAGCTGGAGGCGGCCAGGGTGCGTAGTTTTTCCTCTTCCTGGGAAGGACAGATCACTGTCAACCAGCTTCTGGGGCACCCTCACTGCCCAGGCCCCACGGCCCCAAATCCTCCTCTCACCTCCCAGTGCCTCCCACCTCAGCCGCACACCCCCACCCTCCCCGCCCCCCACCCCTACTCGATGCCAAGGCAGCCTCCTCCCAGACTCTGGCCCAGGGACAGGAGCTGGTCTGATGAGAACGGCACGCAAAGACAGTGAACTCAGCTTTGGAGCTGGCACCAGGGGTCAAATGTTACATCCCCTGCCCCAGGCAGCCCAGTGAGGACCGACCAGTCTAAGGTCTGCCTCCAGGCTGCAGGCCTCCCCTGAAACCTGTTTCCCACCCTCAGCAGCTGCGAGATGATCTGCTGGCGGATTCTCAGCTTCTCTTGTTCAGTTTGCTCCTGCAGTCGGGCCCGGGCCCGGGCGATCTCCATCTTGGCCTCCTCACGAGCCCACTGGTATTCTCTGAGCATCAGCTCTATGTCAGAGGGTGGCTGAGCAGTCCTTGGTGCTGACCCCGGGTTCCTGGGAAGGACCGGAGGGGCAGAGAGGTGCCTTCTAACACAGTGGTTGGGCGGTGGCCATGGCCTGCTCACCCTGCCAGGCCTCTTCAACACCTTTTTTTAAACTTTAAATAATTTTTCAATTATACTTGACATACGTACTGGTTTCAGGTATACAACCTAGCGATAAGACATTTATATGCCTTACATAGTGGTTCCCCTCTAAGTCTAGTACCCGTCTGACACCATACACAGTTATTACAATATTACTGACTGTATTCTCTTCGCTGTGCTTTACATCCCATGACTATTTTGTACTTTTTAAAAAATATATGTTTTTCTTTATTTCAGAGGGGAAGGGAGAGAGCGATAGAAACATCAATGATGAGAAAAAATCATCAATGGGTTGCCTCCTTCACACCCCCTCCTAGGGATTGAACCCACAACCCAGGTGTGTGCCCTGACTGGTATTCAACTGTGACCCCCTGGTTCAGGGATCAATGCTCAATCACTGAGCCACACTGGCCAGGCTATTTTATACTTCTTTAAAAAAAAAAAAAGTGTGTATATATATATATATATATATATATATTTTTTTTTTTTTTTTTTTTTTTTTTATTGCCGAAACCGGTTTGGCTCAGTGGATAGAGCATCGGCCTGTGGACTGAAAGGTCCCGGGTTCGATTCCGGTCAAAGGCATGTACCTTGGTTGAGGGCACATCCCCGGTAGGGGGTGTGCAAGAGGCAGCTGATTGATGTCTCTCTCTTATCGATGTTTCTAACTCTCTATCCCTCTCTCTTCCTCTCTGTAAAAAATCAATAAAATATATTTTTTATTATGGTTTCAGAGAAGGGAGAGAGAAACAGAAACATCAATAATGAGATAGAACCATTGATCAGCTGCCTCCTGCATGCCCCACAGGGAATCAAGCACACAACCTGGGCATGTGCCCTTGAATAGAATCAAACCCATGACCCCCCAGTCCACAGGCCCGTGCCCTATCCACTGAGCCATACCAGCTAACGGCTTTTTTATACTTCTTAATCCCATTACCTTTTTCACTCATTTCCCAATCCCCTTCTCCTTTGGAAACTGTTAAAAGGTTCTCTATATCTATGAGTTTGTTTCTATTCTGTTCGTTCATTTGTTTTTAGATTCCACATATAAGTGAAATCATATGGCACTTGTCTGACTTATTTCACTCAGCACATACTCTCTAGGACCATCCATGTTGTTGCAGATGGCAAGCTTCCATTCGTGTTTACGGCTAAGTCATAGTCTATTGCATGTATGCACCACTTTTCTTTATCCATTTATCTACTGGTGGACACTTAAGTCATTGTAGATAATGCTACAATGAACAGAGGGTATATTTTGTTTTTTTGCTTTAGTGTTTTGAGTTTATTCTAATCACTGCCCAGTAGAACAGCTGGGTCCCTCTTTGACTTTTGTTACAGCCTTTATTTTAAAGTCTATTTTGTTGGTATAAGTGTTGCTACTTATTTCATTAAATACCTTTCCCATCCTTTTACTTTCTGTGCAACCCCACTCTGGAGTGACCCAGCCTCTCTGCCCACAGGGTCTTCAGTTTGATTTTGTATCTTATTCGGAGGCTCAGACCTGCTGCAGCTACTCTGCCCATCCTCTCCCAGGACTTCCCTTTGCCCACCCTCCTCCGCCCCTTTGTTCCCTTTGCCCCTGCTCCCGTAGCCACCTCCGCGAGCCCCAGGTTCAGCAGACCCACTGCTGGAGTTGCTGCTGTGAGAGGAAGCTGCAGCCTCCAGGACACTAAGACTCACACCCACACAGAACCCACTCCCTGCAGGGTTCTGGGTCCGCCTGTACCTGGTTGTCTCCACAACATCCTTCCGCAGCTGCTGCAGGTATTCTCGGCGCCTGCTGGGTAAGTCAAGGTCACGGGTGGAGAGGTCCCCGTTAGGCAGGAAGCTCAGTTGTTTCTGGGGGCTGAGGCTTCGTGTCCGGCGGAAGTTCTGAAGTCGCTCAGCCCGCTGTCTCCGGAGGGACTCGATGGTTTGTTTTTGCCTGAGATAAAACATGATTGATTCACTGAAACCGGCCATGAATGCCCTTCTCCGTTCTATAATCTCTCTGACCCCTGGAAGATCCCAGAACTGAGCAAGAGGAGAGACAACAGGCAGCTCGTAGCCTTTGGTTCTTTCCCCTCAGGCCCCTCTTCGCCCTCCACTCAAGGCCGGGACCCTTACCGGGCATGCAGCTCCTCCCAGGTGGACAGCACCGGCTCCCGGGCGATGAGCGCCTCCCCGGCCCCGCTCTGCAGCACCTCGAGCAGGGCATCGGACTTCCCGAAGCCGTGGTACAGTTTTGCTTCTGTGAGTTCCGTGCTGAGTGTGGGATTCTGGGCCCCGAACAGGGGGATCTGCTCCTTCTGGGACCACGCAGGGTCCTGGCTCTGGGCGCCCAGAGGCTGGGAGGGAGGCTGTCCCTGCTCTCCAGCGCTGCCAGCATGTCTGGGTCCCAGCAACCCGGTCACTCCCAGCTCCCCACGAGAGCCATCCTGAACCCCACACCAATGACTGAATTTGTTATGCACCGGGAGGTCCCTCAGGCTGGGATGCTGGGGCTCAGGAGACGTGCACGTCTGGGAACTGGGGCGCAGCAGCCCCTGAGGTTGGCAGGCCTCAGCTGGGCCAGAGGGAGAGCCCTGGAGCCTGGTTTCGCCAGTCATCTCAGACACAGGGCAGGGGCCGAGGGGCTGCACGCCTCCCCCCAAAGAGGGATCGTTGACGGCGGGTGGTGGCTCCACTGCAGAGGCTGAGCTCTCACCCCCATTTCCGGTCCTGCTCTGCCATTTATTTGGCCCTCTGCGGCAAAGGGGGCCACACTCCAGGGGAGCCGTGTCCTCGGGGACAACGCCCTCGGCCGGCCTCGGACTCCTGGTCCTCAGCGGCAGAGGCGGCAGTCTGCTCTGGGCGCAGGAGGGGGCCTGGGGCTGAAGCTGCTGCGGGGGCTGCTCCAGGAAATGAACGTGGGGTTTTGAGCTGTGTGGCGGGCTGGCGGGGGAGCTCCCCTCGAGCACCGGCCTGCCCTCGTTCCTCTCTGAGGAGCTGCTGCCTTCACACAGGCCCCGTCCTCTCTGGGAGCCGCCTGCCTCGTCAAGGGCTTGAGAATAACTGTCCAGTGGAGGTTTGGGGGAGTCGAGGGGAAGGTCTGGGCTGGAGACAAGCTCCTGGTGGCCTTCAAGAGGGTAAGCTAAGTGGGTGGAGAGAGACAGGGAGCCTAAGGGGAGCTCTGACCCTTGAGTGCTGGCACTGAGTGCGAGGATCGGGGAAGAGGCCCTGTCCACCAGCAAGGCACTTGTGGGGCACAACTCCTTCGGGACCCTAGGCTCCCCGACATACCCCGCAGCACTGGGGCAGGGTCCTGGGGAATGAGGGAGGCTGAGGCTGGGGCTGCTGACAGCCAGGCGGGAGGGCTCGCTGGGCTGGGCGCCGGGTGGCAGCGCGGCATCAGGAGAAGCCCGGGGGCTCACAGAGGGGACGTTCTGCCCAAACCTCAGGTGGGAGGAGAGAACTGCAGGGCTCGGGGACCTGCAGCAGGTGCTTTCTTCCTGAAGACCCGGGGACCGTACTGTGTTCCGTGCTGGTCCCTCCGCCCCTCTCTTCTGAGCTGTCCCTGGGCCGGGTCCCTTTTCCCGAGACAGGATGGAGACATCCGAGCCCAGCGCCTCAAGGACCACACTGACCTCCTGAGGGCTGGCCTCTGGGGCCTGGAGGTGCAGAGGTGGGGAGGCCAGGTCAGTCTGGATGCTCTTACTCTCGGTGGTCTGAGTACAGCCGTCCATCGTGAGGGTCTGGGCTGCCTCATCTGGGGTCTCCCTCTTGGAGTTTTGCTGCTTTTCAGCAACACCCGGCTGCGAGAGACTCCCCAGCAGCTCCGAGGTGCTGTGCAGGAGCTGCGAGAGGTGGAGAGACAGGTTGTGCATGCTGGCCCAGGAGGCCAGATCAGAGACCGGCGCTGCGCTGGCTTCCAAATGGGCAGAGGAGATGTCCGTATGGCTCCAGTGGAGCCTGCGGCCCAAGGTCTGTGTGCCCTGCTCCAAGGTGCTCATCCTGGACTGTCCCCCAGGGCCGCCCGCCTCTGATGGACACAGCAGCGTAATCTCATTCACTGGGCCTTCAGTCCAGGGGGACGCACTCCTCCGAGGGCCTGCTTCACCAGGGGGGCCTTGGAACTGGGCTCTCTCATCGGGACGCTTAGCGGGGGCTGCTCCTCCAGGGCCCGTCAGGAGGTGGTGGTTCCCCAAGGCAAGCGAACAGTCCCACACCTCCCAGGCCTCAGGCGAACCTCGGGGACTGGCACAGGTGCCGAGATGGGAGTGGAATGGGGCGTTCTGGGCCTCTAGGCCGCTGTCCACCCTGGAGCACCGGGCCGTTCTTGATGGTTCCAGGCCCTGGGCTGAGTGGCCACAGGAGACATCGGCTGTATTGCCCAGCACATACTGCTTCCAGCCAATGGGTGCAGGACTCGCTGGCGGGCCGGGCAGAACGCGGGGATTGATGTCACTGGAGCCAAAGCGCGACGCTCCTCTGCCTGCCTCAGAAAGCCTCCCTGGCCTGGCCTGGCCCCCCAGGCTCTGTGGCTTTCCCTGCCGGGCCAGTTCTACCGTACCGGGCATCCAGCAGGCCGTTAAACTGGGGGTCGGCATGCACCAGGGGGCTGAGGGCGTTGGGTAAGGAGGGCTGGCAGGCTGAAGGGGCCTATGAGCAGCAGAGCTACTGTTCCAGTCAAATGAGGCTTCCTGATCGCAGCTCGCAGCTTCCAGAGATGTTCCCACTGCTGACTTTTCTAAGGAGCGGCCCCAAGGATGGGGGTCCCACAATTTGTTAGGCCCCTGTGTCTCTTCCTCTGTGGGGGAAGGAGGTTCCACACTCAAATTCAGCTCCCGGAGAGACCGGGTAGAGCTGATCACGGAGAACTGCGGCCTCGGGGGGGACCTGGAGTCTCTGGGGCCAGAGGAAACGGCAATGACAGGCAGTGCGCGCCTGTGGGGGGGAGCCAGCTGCTGCCTTCCAGAAGAGGGCCCGCCAGGGCTCTGGGCCACAGGCACCCCGGGGTCCCTGGCTGAGTCTGTAAAGCCCGGTGAGAGCGCCCTGGGCGCAGAGGCCTGGGCTGCAGTCCCCTCCTCTCCGCCTGCAGCGCTCACCTGGAAGCCATCTAAGCCACCGTCCTGGGCGCGAGGGGGATGCCTGCGCCCAGCAGGGGCTTCGCCGCCACCTGGAGCCCGCTCTCCCTGCTGCTTGTCCTCCTCCCGGAGACTGCCAACCTGGGCACCGGAGACGTGCTTTAACTTGGCCACAGATTTGGCTCGGGGATCCAAGCTGCTGTGATCCCTGGCCTCGGTGGAAAATTGTGGCCTTTCTGGAAGGCATCTGACAGCATTTTCTGAACACCCGTGCTGTGGATCCACCAGCAGCTCACTCTCAACAGACCCTTCGCTGAAATTCAGGCCATGTTGTCTCCTGGTTGGTGCAGGTAGCTCTGGCTTGGTATGAGATTCCTGTGCGTTCTGGCCACCTACTGAGCTGTCCCGAAACTTCGTCAGTGGCTCGGAGCACACGCCTTTAGGAAAAGGGGCAGCCGCAAGCTCTGCACCGGCTGCCTTCTTGGCAACCTTTTCCTCGGGGTCCCCTGCAGCAACTGAGGGGCTGAAGGAACCCGCCTGCATGTCAGGGGCAGAAGGGGAGCTGCAGCCTTGACCCACAGAGAAGACAGAAGTGGCGGCAGAGGGCTCCAGAGTGCTGCTGCCTGGTGGTCCAAATTTCACACCGAGGCCTTTGGGCTCAGGGCCTGGTGTCAAGAACACCTCAGGCTCACGGGAATAGCTCTCTCCTCTCTCATCCATTCCGTGGGCCCTGCAACATACTTTGCAGGTTGGGTGGAGAGTTTGCGGGGCAGCCTTCCCCAGGTCACCATCTCTGTGTAGCAGTGAAGTGGAGAAAGGGGAGGAGCAGGCATAAGCAGCAGTGGCTTGAGGGCTGCATGGTTGTTGACAAGTAAGAGTTCTGCTGCCTTCCTGCCCCCCAGATGGGCTGAGAGGCCCTCTGCCTTCAGTGCTCCCTGCTGAGAGGACAGCACAGTCTGAAGTTTCCTGGTGACATCTGCGCAGGGCCTCCTCTCTCACTCCGCCGGGGTCTGGGCTAGGTCTTCGATCCGGCAGTGGAGCCGGCTCACGGTGTGTGCTGCCAGCCCTGCGGGCTTCTGCCAGCCCAGAGCCAAGACCCCCCGTCTTCACACTCTGCTGCGAGGGCACTTCCGGCTCAGCTCTTCTCGGGGCTCCAGGCAGGACACTACTCCTTTTGGGCCGTGCCCTCCCTTCTTCTAAGCCACTGGAAGCCTCGAGGTCTTGGGCATGGTCTTGGGGAGGCCCTGAGAGACTGGCAGAGTCCTGAACGTTACGGATCGCAAGGTGACTTTCGAAACAGGTAGTTTTTTCTCCCTGTGCAGCCATGGTGAAGTTACCTGACTCTCCCCCACATGTGGTGGGTGGAGTTCTAGGTTCTGGGCGTGCCTGGCTGCTCTCCTGACTGCCAGGGGGCATGCCCTCTGCCATCTCCCAGGGAACGGACTGGCTCTGCCCATGCTGACTCACTCCAGGATTGTTGGGAGGTTCCTGAGAAGATAAGGCAGCATCTACTTTCCCTGCTGTTACCCTCCTGGCTTCCTCTAGAGCTGAAGGAAGACTGTCCGGGCCTACCGGACCAGCAGAAATCCTAATTGCTTCTTGCTTTTCCTCCATGATTTCAAATGGGCCCGAATAACATATAAACTGCTCATCTGCTCTCAGGAAAAGTCTCAGTTTTCCAGAATAATGGCTTTTGCCTAGAGCAGGGTCAGCAGAGGAGAAAACCTGTGAGGACTGGCATGGCCCTTTAACTTCAATGTTGGGCAGAGGCTGAAAGCTATCTGCAGAGAGGGGTGTGGTCTTAGGCGCGTTCCTCTTATCAGGCCGCAGATGTCCTGGTCCAGCAGAGGGAGACGCCACACGAAACCCATGTGCTTCACCCTCATTCCCAGTCCTGTCTGACACTGGCTGGCCCGTTTGCTGACACCGAGGCCTATCAGGGGCCCTTGAAGAACATTCAGGCTCTAACACAGTCTCATAGTAAGGAAGGACTGTGCCCTCAGTCACCAAGTCATGAAACTGTCCTCCATGGGCCCTTCTCTCTCTGATCTCCTCCAGCACAGCGAAGCCCATGGACGGGTGTGCAGGGGGCTCAGGGTGGGGCTCCAGGGACACAGTTGCTGAGAAAGTAGCGCCGGTAGGACCAAGGTCCTCGGCCTCCTTCTCTGCCTTCTGCCTCACCTCCCTGCCCTGGTTGTTACTCTCTGCTAAGGGACAGTTGGCCCTCTTTTTAAGCATGCTGGCTCTTTCTGCTTTCTGGAGAGCCACCTTGGCTTCAGGAGGAGAACCCACCTTGGTACTCAAGCCCACTGAGGTACTTCCGGGGTCCCCTCCCAGAGCTTGGGGGCTGGTGCTGGCTGGTCTCCTGCTCTCAGCCCCCGGGGGAATGGCCTCTGGTGCACCAGGCTGATCCCAAGGTCCTAAGGCCATGAAGACTGCAGACCCACAGCAAGCAGCGTGTGTCCTGGAGGACGCCTCTCGCGCATCTCCCTGAGGGCTGTGGCTTCTGGGCTCTCCACTCTGGCCCTGACACCCTGCTTCAGTTACCCAGAGACTGGTAGGCATTTTCAACACTGTAGGATCCAGCACATAGTCAACTGAAGAGAGGCCTATAGCATCAGGCGCATGAAGATGGCTTCTTGGCAGTCTTGGGGAACTCAAGGGAAAGGTGTTACTCAGGTCTCGATGGGGAGCCTTAGAGGAGCCTGGCTGACTCGGCGAGGGGCCTGTCTCCTGGCTGGAAAACGTGCCCATACAATGTTGGCTTGGACTAAGAAGCTTCCGAGTCGATGGGACCATTCTGAATTGCTCGTGTAGGCTCTCTCCTCTTTGCATAGTCATTTCCTTAACTCTGTCTTGGATTTTTGGCTCCTCTGGGTAAAAACTACTGATGTGTTTGGGAACGTGGCCTTCCTGAAAATCTTCCATAGTCTCTGATTCCTCAAGACTTTCCAAGCCACGGGGCTGCCTTCTGGGGCTTGCTGATGCATGCACCACCTCACTCTCCTCCTCGGAGGGCCACTCGGGCCTGGGCCGGAATGGCACAGCTCTGGCCACTGCTTTCCTTCTCCTTGGATTAACAGAAGTGCAGGTGCACTCACTGTGAGTTGTACATATCCCTAAATAGTCACAAGTGTCCCTGGCGGGTCTGTCTAGTACAGCTGTGGGATTGTGCTCTCTCACAAATTTAATATCTTGTGCCCAGTCTCTTGACTTGAAGGGACTCGGGATGACTTTCTGATCCCGGGGATCTTCCCCAGTGGTACTGCTAGTCTCCATTTCTCCAGCGTCACCATCCCTAAAATCAGTATCATCTGTGTATTCTGGAGAAGACAGCTGGTCCCTGAAGGACAAGTGGTGTCTAGAGCTGCCTGCCTTCAGGACACGGTCAGCCATCTCCTTGTCCTGGAACACAAACTCATGACTGACGCCCAGTGTATGGGGAGCATAGAGCTGCTTATTCTGCTTGGATTCGATTTCCAAGATGCCATCTTCTAGCTGCATGACACTCTTAATTAGCCTCGCCATTTCGTCAGCATTATTAACCCTTTTACTCGGCTTCTTTCCAGAAGGTGTTTCTTTGTGATTTAACACTTCTTGCAACTTTCCAGGGCCCTTGCATTCAGTGAGGTTTCTTTCCTGAGAGTATAGAACTGACTGCAACCTTTCTTGTGTAGATTCTGTCCATGGCTGCTTAGACTCTTCTGAGCGGTCTCTGGGATGGAGAGACTTTCCAGGAAGCCCAGTTTCATCCTTCCACTCCACCCTGTGGGTTGGACTCCCATCCTGGGCTATTACCTCTGGGCTCCTTACTCTAAGATATGTTGATCTAGACTTGTCCTTGTCAAAACCTAAACTGAGGGTTTGATAGGTGAAATCAGACCTGGCCACCAAAGGGGACTGTCTACAGATATCAGAGGCCTGGCTCTGTCTTAGGACTGCGTCCTGCTCCTGCCCTTCTTCCCCACTTGCCTGAGACTCACAAACAAAAAGGGGCTTCCCACACCCAGAACTGCCTGAGGACACGGTGCAACTGGACTGCATCGTGGTCTTTTCTCCCTCAAGTGCTGAAAGGCTGTGTTGATTTAAACTTCCAAGTTGATTTTCATACTCACATACTTTTGTGCTGGCAGATGGAAGAAAATGTCCGTTCTGAGCAACAAAAACATATACTGAGTTATGGCTTCCAGCGCGTTTCCCTATTTCTCTGCTAACCTCCGTGGTGTTCAGAGCAACTGGCCTCTCAGCTGTGACCTGCTGAAATGCGGCAATCTTGGAACCCTGTTTTTGTAAGAGCACGGGCGAATTATTCTTTAAATGAGCATCCTGGAGGACCTGGTAGTCCTGACCAGAGCCCCAGGCCGCCCTGGGGGGTGGGGAAGGCACTCTGGCCTCTCTGCAAGCCGGGACCTCCAGGGCCGTTTCGGTCAGGGCGTCCCGGCTCCTGGTCACGTAGAATGTTCCTAAGGGAGGTGGCTGCAGGGAGGACGGGCATGAAGTCCAAGGAGCCGAGTGCAGGAACAGCTCCGGGCCTGACGGAAAGGCCGAGGAGATACTGGCGTGTCTTCCACCCACTTCCGTGGCGCTCTCCTGGCAGTCTGCCTCCTCCTCCTGCCGGGGGAGGTGGCTGGTGTGAATTAATTGCCCTGCCAGGCCTACCCTGTCCTTCCTGAGAGGAGCACAGCTTTGGGGCTGAGGACCTTCTTTGGTGGCTGCGGTGACGCTACTGGGACAAGGGTTCTTCAGGAAGAAACATTCTTCAGAGGAAGTCATCAGTCCCGGCTTCCCCCCGCTACTCGGAGAGGACTCTTCCAAGCTGCTCTGTTTGATGTCACACGCTCCTGTCATGGAATTTGCCACCTTGTTCTCTGCCACAAAGACCTGTGCGTTTGTAGCTCCAGAAGTCAATGATTCTATGTCTGCTGAATAATTTCCACTGTGACTCACCTCTTTCTCACTGGTTGTAAAGAAATCCGAAGTGCCTCCTAACTTGACACTCAAACTGTCCTGTTCTTTCTCTGCCCTCAAATGCCTAATTTGGGATATATGGATAGGAAAGTTGTTGAACTTCAAACTGCTAGATAGCCCAGGACCAACTACCAATACAGTACCTCCTCCTCTGCTAGAAGCTTGGGTCAGGGAACCAGAGTCTTCCTCGAGAGAGGGGAAAGCTGGCCTGGGCTCTCCGATGGCCTCCAACACAGGGTGAGATAGTTCAAAGAGGTACTTTTGCTGAAGGGCCGCCCAGTCCCTCTCACAGGCGCTGCCTACGTAAGTGAATGAGGTGGCAGAGGCCGGCAGCACGCTTGGTATACTCGAGTTGTTGGATGTTTCAGCGTTGCCCTGCTGGGCTGGGTCAGAGACACCTCTGGCCTGGAAGGTGCCATCCACTCCGGACGGAAGAAGCCTGTATGAGCCCCAGAGGGACAGCCTGGATGTCTCAGAAGCAGGAATGGTGTACACGGCTCGGACGCTGCAGGGCCGCTCCGCACCTCCCGCGGGCGGCTTGGGAGTATAGGGCAGGACTGCTCCTCTACCCGATGGCTTTAGCTCTTCCGTCTTTGGCCGGAGTCCAGGCCTCTCCCGACCACTGGGCTGAAATTCCTGGACATCAGGACTTGGACATAAAGAATCCCCTATTCCCAGGGGGCTGTTGGGATTGATCTTGGAGTCACAGGAAAACCAGGAATCCATGGACAACAGAGGGCTCCCTCTTGAAAGCGGCATGCTTTGCAGGGTGGTGGCTTGCTCAGAGGTGCTTGCCCCCACCTCCGACTCAGGCTGTGCACAGCGGGGCAGGGGCCGGGAATCAAGGTAAAATGAACTGCTCATTGGCGGGAGGGCATCCAGCCTGGCTCCTGTTCTTTGGGTGGCAGGACCAAGCCTGCGCACTGCCTCCTGGCTCACAACGGGCAGACTGGAGGTCTGCAGGCGCCAAAACGTCTCTGTTGGCATTTCATCGGCTGAACCGAAGAAAGGCTCTTCTTGCTGATTTTCCCCAAGTTCTTCCTCAGCGTCAATCAGGCTATCCAGCGACAAGCTCCTGTGAACCTGGGTGAACAGGCCCCCGTCTGAGCATGTGGGGACGCTCCTCACAGATGCTCTGGCGCTGGCCCTGGGGTCCCTGTTAAGATAACTGTCCCCCGGGCTATCCTGAGGGCTTTGGTTCCTCTTCTCGGTCAGCGAGTCCTCGGATATTTGGCTGTTGTCACTTTCCGTGCTCTCTGACTCTGGGGCATGCCATTCCCTCCCCGGGAGGGTCCCTGGCTCCACTGGCTCCTTTGGGGCTTTGGCACAGACACAGGAGAGAGAATCCACTGAGTAACTGCTATCTGTGTCCGATAAATCGCCTTCTTTTTCTCTTGTGGGGTCCTCCCCTGGGCCGGCATCTGTGAGTGAGGCCATGGTGTCTGGGCTCCCTGCGCTGGGCTGCCTCTTCGAAGGGCTGCCATGGAGCAAAGGAGAGGACTTCTTGGTAATGCCTCTGACCCTAGTTGCCGGCACCCTCTGCTGCCTTTTTGATGCCCTGTTTAGAGAAGGTGGTTGGGATTCTGTCCAAAAAGTTTCAGCTGCCTTTCCATGCCCAGCTGCCTGTTTGGGTCCATGGGGATGTGAGCAACTGCAACTGGCTCCGTTAGCAGCCTGGTGGGTCTCCAGGTCCCCTTCTTTTTGCCACCCTGCTGGTCCGTGGCCTGAGTCCGACAGTCTCTTCATCCCCCTGGCCTGGGTGGAAGGCGTGAGGGCCTCTGGCTCATCCCTTGGCTTCAGCATGTTGGCTGGTTGTCTCTGAGAGGCTAAGCTCTGGGACACCACCCAGTGGGGCTGCTGACGCCCTCTCCCCCTCTCCTGGACGCTGGAAGATGTAGAGCTCACGCTGAAGCAGGTGCCTGGGGCCCAGACTCCCCTCCTGGCCAAGGCCGTCCTGGCTGTGCAGAGCTGCCCTTCCCGCAAGGAGCGGAGGACATTGTGGCTGGAACGCCCTGTGCTTGGCGGATACGCAGCAGCCTGGGACAAAGACTCTTCTGACCGGGTGTTCTCTGAGGTCTGATCAGTGGAGTCGGGTATAGGAGGTAATGTGCTAGAGGGATCCCGATTCAGGAAAACACTGTGGAGACAAGGAAAGCCACCTCAGAAAAGCAAGCAGTCCCTACTCCCTGCTGGCAGAGGGACTGCAAAGTCCCACTTGCTGTATGTACCACGAGAGGTTAGAAATTAGGCCAAGGTCATGTCCTTTGATGTCAGAGGAAAGCTTTGTAGGAACAAAGGAAACTGTGGACTACAGTCCTGGCTCTCAAAGTGGCCTCAGGTATCCTCTGTTCCTCAATATTTTATCTCATAGAAAGGTTGAAGTGAGTCAAATCATGCCTTTAAAGAAAACTTCTAATTAGTTGGCAATAGGAGGAACAGAAGAACAATTTAAATAACACTACAAAAAATCAAACAGACAAATCTGCAACATAACACATTCTAAAGAACTGGCCCACTCTCTTTAACAAATCAATTATATAAAGAAATAAAACAAAAAATTGATTAAAAGACATAACCACATGTAGTGTGTAAAACCTATTTAGATCTTAATTTGAACAACTATAAAAAGATATTTTTAGGCAATTAGAGAAATTTGAATATGCCCTAGGTGTAGAACACACCTAATAATTTATCTTAATTTTGTTAGGTGTGATACTGACAATGGGGGTATAAGAAAAGTCCTTAGGTTTTAGAAGTGCATACCTTACATAGGACTGAAATGACATGATGTCTAGGAGTTGATTTAAAATACTTCACCAGAGTTGCGGGCACATCCCCAGTAGGGGGTGTGCAAGAGGCAGCTGATTAATGATTCTCTCTCATCCATGTTTCTAACTCTCTGTCCCTCTCTCTTCCTCTCTGTAAAAAAATCAATAAAATATATTTAAAATAAGTAAATAAATAAATAAATAAATAAAAATAAAATACTTCACCAGAAAAAGGAAGGAGATAAAGCAAGCTTGGTAAATCTTGATAACTGCCGAATATGTTAGGTATTATTCCCCCAAATTTGTGTATGTTTAAAATTTTTCATAATAAGAAGTTGGTGGTGTTGTTGTTGTTTTTAAAGCCTGCCTACTACTCTGAAGACCAGAGAGGTAGGCAAATATACCACCACCACAGACATTGTGTACCTACTATGGGCAAGGACCGTGCTGGGCCCAGAGGATATAAAGGGGTAGACACAGTTCCCTGTTCCAAGTATTCTTGGGAGATAACATATCCTTATCTTGACTGAATGTAAGGAGTGAAGGAGAAAAGAAACAAGAGGATCCCAAAGTGAACCTGGAGTCACTCACCAGTTGGCAGATGGGGTCGGGAAGGTCACTTGCGGTGGCAGGTCAGGTGGGGAGGGAGAAGGAGGAAATGTAGGGACAGAATCTGGTTTGAGGCAAGATGAGATGGAAGTGGGGCAGGAATACACAGGAGATGTAAGTGGATAGTGAGTCTTTAGATAAAAAATAAGGTTCATGCCGAAACCGGTTTGGCTCAGTGGATAGAGAGTCGGCCTGCGGACTGAAGGGTCCCAGGTTCGATTCCAGTCAAGGACATGTACATTGGTTGCAGGCACATTCCCAGTGGGGGGTGCGCAGGAGGCAGCTGGTCGATGTTTCTCTCTCATCCATATTTCTAACTCTCTCTCTCTCCCTTCCTCTCTGTGAAAAATCAATAAAATATATTAAAGAAAAAAATAAGGTTCATATAGATTGCACCAAAGAAGCAAGAGCTGCCTCTCAGAGTGGAGAAGGGAAAAGCCTCAGACTTAGCGGATATCAGCTACAGAGAAAGAAGAAGAGCAGAAGAGGAAAAGGGTGATGAGGAAGAGATGAGCAAACACTTCTTTCCATTCTACAGACTGAAGAAGCTGAGGCCGGGCAATGAGGCTGTAACCTCAGCCAGAGCGTCCAGGGGACAGCTGCTGCCCATACCTGCGTAGCTGGGGCAAGCACCGGAGGCAGAGCTCCCGTAGGCTCAAAAAGCTGCCATTTGTCGACTCGCTTCGACATTGACGTCGTGGGAAGGCATCCGGGCTGGGGGCCTGGTGTGGGGGCTCCGGGGAACCATCATCCTGGAGCCAGTACAATGCCTTGAGCTGCTCCAGTCTCTTCTGGGCCTCCAGCAGCCTCCGCTTCTTGATGCCTCTCTCTAGCTGGAATGAGGCCTTTTTTCGCCTTACGCTCCTGTCTGCCACCCGAGGAGTTCGTCTCTGCACGAGCTGGAGTGGCACCGCCCGCTTCTGGCTTCTGACCAGTGGGAACAGTTGAGGCTCAGGATATGTCTGAAGCCAAGAATCAGCGGGCACAGAGGCCTCAAGTTCTCTCTCTGCTGTATGGTCTTGCTGTTGCTGCTGCAAGCTGGCCAGCCAGGTCTCTTCTCTGAGCAGCCACTGCTGGTCTGGAAACCAAAAACATCCTGAGAGAAGGTTGGCACCCCCCCTCCCTGCCGGTGGCTGCCTGGCTCAGACATCCCTGGCCACAGATGGACCTGTACAGAGTGAAAGAGCTGGCCAGGGTGGCATCTCCTTACCACCAGGCAAGAGAATGAAGCCCCAGGCCTCGGCACAGCGGGGGGCATGCGGCAGGGTAGGCAGCAAAGCAGGGACAAATGTGCGCATGAGAAAGCGTGAGCAGAGGCTCATTACTCAGGGGCAATAGGAAGCTGCTTCCTGCTTCTTGCTTGTGGCCCCTTGTCAGAGCCTCTGGCCCCTAAAACAGAGGAGAGAATACCTAATACCAAAGATTCCATCGTATCACAAAGAAAACACAGAGAATACAGAAGGCTGGGGAAGCGCGAAAATGAAGAGGTTGGGAGATGAAGCAGACACTGTGAGCAGCGGGCACCTACCTTCTTTAATCTGCCAGCTGACAGGTACCTGCTCGAATTCCAGGCCCTGGTTGGCTCTAACCTGTCGCGCTCTGAGGATTCGCTGCCTCAGATCCTGCTGCTGAATATCGGCCCTTTGAGGTGTCTCTCCAGCCCCGGGTAGCTGTTCCTCGTCACTCTGCTCCCCCAGCACCTTCCTGTCACAGAGGGGCCGGGTTACCCAGGGAAATGCAAACCCAGTTCAGTGCAAGCCAGCGGCCATCGAAGCCTCTCTGAGACAGCCCCTGAATTCAACGGGGCAGGGAGGCTTTGGACTTCTGGCAACGTGGGTCTCCCAGGCGTGGTGTCACAGGCAGCTCGTGATGTCACAGTGCAGGATGGAGCACGGTCCTCAGGCTAGTATATTCTTAGATTGTGTGGGTTTAGCAGAAACACAATATATTTTGGTTAAGAAAATAACCGGGAACATAAAGCAGCTTTCAAACAAACAAACAAAATCCTGTAACATTTTAGCTAAATCAAGAAATGTTGTCCTTTAAAAAAAAGAGTTTCCTGCTGGAAACAAAGTGGAGCAGAAGCCCAGAACCGCGGTAGGAATGGAGGGTCTCGCACATGTGCAGAGACTACAGCTGCACCTCTGTTCCCGGAAGGAGGCCCTAGTCCAGAGGAGAGGGGTGCACCTTCCCCGCCCCGCCCCGTGAGAGCCAGCGTGGAGGAGGCTCCTCGCGTGAGGCTGCAGTATCTCTTTCAGGGACAGACGCAGAAGCGTTTTCTGGTGAAACTGTCTGGGATTTGTTTAGATCCAGTGGGGAGGAATAGGGGAAGGTGCATGGGTATGTAAATGAAATAAGATTGGCTATGAGTTGATATTTGTAGTGTATTTTGGATTTTCCAGAATACAAAGTTTAAAAAGAATTCTAGATTACAGTCCTACTTCATTCTGCCACCAGGTTCCTGTGTGAACATGGGCGAGTGAAAGCCTTCCCCTGAAGACGGACAGCTTCGGCTGGCATGCTAACTTTGCCCGGGTTACACACTGCCTTCTGGAGGGGACCTCACATGCTGTTTCTGCAGGGTCGCCCCATCCCTGCCATTCGGGTTAACTGTGTGGGCGCTCCAGGGTAGCAGGGGGAAGGGTCAGCATCCAGCAGAGGCTCACAAAAGCGCCTGAATCCAGCCTCCCGCAGCCCTCGTTCCAGCCCCAGGCTGCCAGGACCGGCACTGGAACCAGCTCTCAGTCCGAGCGGTGTGCTCTAAAGGATCACTCTGCTCAGCAGATTCACATTTCATAGACCATAATGAAACCATGGAGGCTTTCGAAGCAGAGGTCTTCAGCCCGTGAGGCAGGCTGGGTTTTTGTGAGGGAAGCATCCCAGGAGCATGGCCGCACCACTCATTATGTGTGGTCCAGGCTGCTGGGGCGCCGCCCTGGCTGAGCTGTCACTGCAGCAGAGACTGTGAGTCCTGCAGAGCCTGAGATACTGCCTGGCCCTTAACAGATCGTTTGCTGCCTCTCGCTTAGAGGAAACTCATATCTCTTAATACAGGCCTCGGAGGACAGTGAAGGATAGAGGGGAGGGAGAGTGCCTGGACAGATACGTGTACAGTAGAAGCTGACACACCAGCATGTCTTCTCGGTGAAGGACTGGGTGAGGTCACTCGATCTACTGTAGGTCCGAGGACTAGGACAGGCCCTGATACCTGAGCAGGTGCACCGTGGGGAAGACTGGCACTGCTGCTGTGGGCAAAAGGCCAAATCCACAAAGGGGAGTGTACGTAAAAGAGCAAAGATGCTCTTTGATGCATGTGGCAAAAGGCTAGGATAGTAATAGTAATTGGAATTAAAAAAAAAGTTAATGCCACATGAACAGAAATAGCAGGGAAACATTTTATACACACGTGTGTCATGCTTGCACTACTGCTCCAAAATATGTCCGACCACAGAGCTGAATTCCAACATAAGCCCACCTGAGGGTCTCAGACAAACTCAGCTAAGATCCACGGGGCAGGAAGGGGATCTATATTCTGAATTCCCTGATGGCATTAAGATTCCTTCTCTGCCATCTTGAACCCTGATTGCAATTTCCTTCTCCCTAGAGGTGAGCTCCCTCGAGCCCTCCTCCTGGAAAGTGGCAGCTGCTAATAACCCAGTAGTTTCCTTCACGGCAGCATCGGGCCTAAGAGGAGGGGTGGTCTAGGAGGGTCGCTGCAGACAATGCATATTCACCCCAAGATCCCAGCTGCCATCAGGCTGCAAATGGCTCCCCTGCTAAGTACATCAGCCAAAAAGCAAGTGAAAAAGAAAATACCAACCTTATGCTACATATCTGGGTAGATTACCAAGGGCAAGCTTCCAGTTACCTGCCAGCCAAGGACCTCTGTCTCTCTCAGATGACTGCCCTTCATCTCGGGTGCCTCCTGCCTCCCCCAGCTGCTGCCCGGTCCCCTCCTTGCCAGCACTCCGTGGTGCCCTCCTGGCCGCCTTGAGTCTGACAGCTTCTGCAGCAGAATGCAGCAGCGTCTGCTCACTGATGCAGCAGCAGCGGTAGCAGCAATGACAGTGTCTCCCAGGCCCTCGGCACTTAAGGTTAAGCCCCCAAAATTCCAAACGGGAAACTGCAAAGAACAGTTTCAAAGACAAACCCCTCTCTAGTCCAGCTCACTGCTGCAAGAGGAAAGGAGGCACACTGGCAATTTCCCCTGGAGGCAGAGGCTTACAGAGAATGGCTCTGCAGCTCTCCGGAGTCAGCTCCGGCTGTGCAGGCTCCCAAAGGTGCTCCTCCAGAGAGAAAGGGGAGGGAAAGAAAGCCTAGGACAAGGAGAGGCTTGGGAGCCAACGCTCTGCCAACCCCACCCAAAAGCAGAGAAAAGACAGTCAAGGAGATGCAGCCATACCACTGGGAACCCAGCTGACAACAGGCAGTTTTCTCCACTCTCACGGGCTCTTTCCCCAGTCCCTCTGCCCAATCACAGGCCAGAGCCCCACACACCCAACTTCTACCAGGACTGGCACAGGGTGCTGGCTACGGCAGCTGGGCAGGACCAGCTCAGCCCAAAGGCTCCTAGGGCTGGTGCTGAAGAGTGGAGGCAGCGAGTGGGAGGTCTTGATTCTCCCACTTCTCTCTGTCCTCTCTGAATGAAAGGGAGCATTCTCGGTGTTGATGAAAGGTCATGTCAGTGCCTGTGGTGCCAGAGAGCCCAAGAGGGCCGTGAAAGGACAGGAGGCCAGTGTTCCCCGGTCAGCTGGGTGAGACGGGGACAGGAAAGCGAAGGGAGGCTGCATTCCTAGACAGCTCTCCGTAAGAACCTCCCACCTGGGGAGCTGGAGCTGTGGCATGTCAGGGACTTGGCAAAGCACTCCACATGTTCTAGCTTTTGCATCCTACTTCAAGGATCCCTGGGAGAGAGAGGGCAGTACCCTTACTTAGAGGAGCAAACAGATTCAGAGACTCGGTAACTTGCTGGAGGTCACACAGCTTTTCTGTCTTCGCCAGGAGGCGAAGCAGCTTTATCTAACCCCATCATCCTCACTCTTTAAGTTTCAGGGACATTCTCTGTAAGCCTCTGAACTCTGGGAAAAACGGATCCTAGTTCATCTTCCCAACGGAAATCTTACTAAACAAGGCCTCCTTTCATGGACTCATTACAAGGGAGGGCCACTCTGACTAAGCAAGAGCCTCACTCAGCCTCAGTCCTGAGTCCATCTTGGCCTGGATGCACTTGACCCTGTGTCACCTCTCCCATCTTATCAGTCCCCCCATAGGACCCCTCAGTACCTCCTTAGACGCTGTTGAATCCTCAGCAGCCCCACTGTGAGGATGACCTGCGTCCCTCCCTGCCCCAGTGCACCTCTACTCCGCCACCCGACATCCCTCACTGCACGCTCAGACCTCAGGCTGTCTTCGGCTGCCACTGCACTCACCTGGCCTGAGGCAAGAGCAGCTGGATCCCCATGAAGGCACCACGGGACCAGTGCCATCAGAACCCTTCCAGGAGCCCTGTGCTCATGGTGCTGGACAGGACAGCACCCTGCCCCCGGTGGTCCCACAGGCACCGAATCCCCTGCTGACATTGCTAGGGGATTCCCCTAAATGAAGTCCCCAAGGCAGCAGCTGCTTTGCCTATGGGAACAGAAGGATACCACTGTTCCCAATACCAAATCCACAGGTATCTAGAGCTGGAAGGGAATTCTAGGAAGAAATGGGCAAAGAATGACTATAAAGAAGAAAAGTAGTTGCCACCAATCACATATAAAACTCTGGCTCCATGCTGAAGCCGATTTGGCTCAGTGGATAGAGCGTCGGCCTGCGGACTGAGGGGGTCCCAGGTTTGATTCCGGTCAGGGCATGTACATTGGTTGCGGGAACATCCCCAGTGGGGGGGGTGCAGGAGGCAGCTGATCGATGTTCCTCTCTCATCGATGTTTCTAGCTCTCTATCCCTCTCCTTTCCTCTCTGTAAAAAATCAATAAAAAAATATTTTTAAAAAAACCAAAAAACTCTGGCTCCATGCCTCACAGTTGTAGTGCTGGTGAGGTGGATGGGAGAGGGTAGAACCCCAAGATATTTTCACATTTCTTCTGGAGGTCCCATCCTGTTATGCATAGTTCTGGACTCTTGGCAAAGAGGGAAAAAAAAGGAGTCTCAGTCCCACAGTGTCTTTAAAAACTCAGAGAAAGCCATAGTCCTGGAAGCTATGTGGCACACATCCGAGCTCCCACAGAGACAGCATGGAAGGTAACGAGGTTTACAGGGAGGGAAGTTCAGAAACTGTATCAAAGCTGCCTACAACACACCACATTTAAATCTGGGTGACAGAGGAAAGTGGTATAGGAAACAACAAATGTCATGCCTTTCAGTGATGAAGAAAACTGGAATATCAAAGAAGAAATAAATGAGGGCCAAGACCACTTCCCTGCCAACTATCAGCCGAGCAGCTAGCTCAGCATCTTCAAATCACATTCCAAGTTGGTGCAGACCAGGCTCCATTCAGATCGTGGCTGCTACCCTCATCTCCTCCCAGCTCCATGTTGCAATGGACTAAGAAGAAACATTCGTAGGTTTCACAGCAGAATGAGCAGATGTTTCTCACCTCTTCTTCCCAAGCAGAGAGCAGAGACCCAGCCTGGAGGCAGTGACATCTCCATCCAAGTTCAGCCACTCCAAAGAGCCACTACCACCAACAGCCTCTCCGACCTAGGAACAGGAAGGAAGCACAGCAAGTCTGCAGTCATCGATCCTCCCCACCCTCCCAAGAGAGCCAGACAAAGCTCAAACTCCTTCCCCAGAAAGGAGAAACCGGGAGGCCAGCAGCCACACGGAGAGCACAGCGTGCTCACCTGCCTTCTCTGCCGAAGGACAGCAGCCTCTGCTGGGTGGCTGAATCGGAACATCTGTGCTTTCCCCAGGGTTATGACTGCTCCTGTGGCAGAGAGAGAGGCAGATGAGAATTCAGTTCCTGTTCTGAGGATACACTACATGCAGGGCACTGTTCTGGGAGATGAAAGTCCTACCCTCAACAAGTGGATAACTTAGCTGAGCCAATAAAATATATATTCATTGGATACTGCACAGCACATGCATCAAACTAATGAGATGAACAGGAAGAGCCTGGTACTCAAAAGAGAAGCAAGATGTGCCCCAGGTGGAGCAGTCAGGGAATACTTCATGGGAGAGGGGGAATGTAAGCTCAGCCTCAAAGGACTGACAGAACTTAAACAGATTAAAAATAATAGTAATAGTGACAGTAATAATGATAATGAGTGTTTACTAAATGCCAAGAACACTGTTAAGAACAACATTACATGAATTAGCTCATTTAATCCTCACACTTCCTGCTATTCAATCCTATTATTATCCCCATTTTTCAGATGAGGAAATGGAAGCTCAGAGACTTTCCCATGCACAGAGCTAATAAACACAGGGACAAATTTCAGATTCATTCTCCATTCTGGGGCCCAAGAAATAGGGCTTCTTGCATACGAAGAAGACTTATTAGGAAACCTTCCGATCTCTGGGTGCAGAGACTGCTTCACTGAGTTCTCTGAGTCCAGCCCATGAGAATGGAGCTGGCCCATCACTCATCCTGGCATAAACAGGAATGTAGACAGTCCTACCTTGGGTCAGACGGCAGGAGGCAGTGACTTCCCGGCCATTGACGAGGCAACGGGCCCCCTGGGCAGGGCGCAGAACGACGACCCCACAGGCGCTGGTGATGGTGCAGTGGTCTCTCTCGATCCATTGACCCTGCAGGACTACAGGAGAGGTGGGGGTCACCTGGACGGAGGCATGGCCCAGGGGAACACCTCCTCCATTCTTCCCATGAGATCAGAATCCACATCTGGAAGATCTCAAATCATGACAAGAGAGGAAGAGCCGTCACCTGAAACCACCTTGTCCTGGATCCTCCCACATGTGGGTCCCCTCCTGTCATGTCCCCACCACAGAGCTGCAGTCCCCCCGCCTAGCAGCAAAAGGAGCGGCCCTTTAGGACTCCAAAGATCCTTTCCGCTCAGAGCACCATCCGGTTCCTCTGCAGAAACCTGTCAGGCCTGAGCACCTGCCACCAAGTGTCAGGCCAGACGCTCTGTCACTTACCAATATCCTGTTCCTGCTCTGAGTCAATCCTTCCTATTTTTGTTGTCCCCTCCTAAAGGGAAAAACAAAGCCATTGGAATGAGAATAAAAAGGAACACAGCCCTGCCTCCAGAGGAGAGTCCACTGTTTGAGCTTATCATTGCCTTCTCCCACCCACCCCAGCTTTTCCCACATCACTTCTCAACTTGGGGGATTCAGGCTGTTCTGACTGCTCTGCCCACTCACTCTGCAGCCAGAAGGACCTGAGAGGGTGGGGACAAAAAAATATGTAACAAAGCAGCACCAGATCTTTGCAAAGTCCAACAAGTGTTGGCAAACTCCTACAGCCTGAAGTTAGGAAATAGCCATGGCCATCAGAGACCTTAGTCTGAGGAAGTGGGCACACAGGAATAGCTTTTCCCAGGGCTGAGGGTCATGTGGTCCAGTCAGTCTCAGACACACGTGTTCTAGAAGGTGAATGGGAGCACAGGACTTTTACCTTTTGGTCCGCAGATGAAGTTTGACAGACACCAGATTGTAAGAAGGATAAAGCACGAATAGGACAAAAGCACATCTAGAATCAAAAAAAGGACTGGAAGAGAGTATAAGAGAGGAGGGGAAACGGGAGTTAATATAAATGAGTCACAAGGTTAGTAGAAGACAAGGCCTTTTGGCCTTTGATTATGACAATTCAGACCACACAGCTCTGTTGAGGAAGGCAGCAAATGGCAAAGAGTTGCTGAGTTTAAATATGTATTTGTCATTCACCGAATAAACCATTCACTATGTCCTAGGCAATGTGCTGACTAATTACACCTCTTATTTAATCCTTTAACCCAAATGTAGGTATTATGATCCCCTGTTCGTATGTTCATAACAAGGAATCTGAAGCTGATGAAACCATAAACTAAACAGGAGAGTTCTGGCTAGAATTCCGTGCTTTTCCGATCTCAACATACCACCTCTCCGGTAGCTGAGGCTTTGCTGTTCACAGCCACAGGGGTGGTCCCTACCATTTCCCCAAAAGAGCTGGTGAGAAGGAAGACTCCTAGAAGTGATGAATGAGGCTCTGCGCCTCCCTCTACTTGCACACCCACAAATAGCCAGAGCCCAGACTTTTCTGCTGAGTCACTGAGGATCACACAAGCCAGTGGACACTGGCCTCCAAGCACTGCCAAACAGAATCAAGAGAAAGAGGTTCAGGGTCACCCTGATGCTGAGGCACATTCCTCCCCAAAGGATGAAGGCCACAGCACATCACAACTGCTAGGCCTGCAGGGCAGTCACAGCCAGAAAATGCGATGGCTTCTGTTTAACAGGATGGAACTGCCTCCTTACCCAGGGGAGGGTGAGCAGCACGAAGGCACGCATGTGGGGAATTCCAGGACATCAGTAACCTGTGTTCTATGCATCCTTCCCTCAGCCCCCTTCCACCTGAGGTTCCTCCTGAGGTGGCTCAAGGGAAAACAGCTCCCAGGGCATTGCTAGTGACTAGTCCCAGATCTGGAACCAAGTCAGCAAAGCAAAAAGAAACAAGAGAGCATCCTGAGTGGTTACTGTTACATCCCCAAACCAGGGTGTAAACAAATAAAAGGGAAAATGGGTACATAGTATGCAGAAATGCCAGGATTAGCACTAACTGGAACCCCATGCCCTGACTCACTGGACACGCACCCAGAGAGGGAGTGCCACCTGGGTGTGCACTGACTCAGCGGGAAAGCCAGCACCTCTGGGTTCAGATGGGCAGTTGTGTCCTTTGACCCTCAGCTGTACCCCAAGCTCTACCACTTGACTTCCAGCTTCATCTGCTCCTTCCACATGCAATCAATATATCAGATCAGTTCTCCTCAAATACTGGCCATTTTAATCCACCTGGTCTCTTCCAGACTTCCAATCTCTCCCCGTGGCTCTAAGAAGGATCCAAAGTATTTAGGTTTTGCCTGAGGCATTTTCACTGAGATCATTTGCACTTTGTGTATCATACAATAAGCTACTTTAACATTGTCTGAGAGCCCCAGTCTCTGACAACTCCTTCGGGGCCTATCCTAAGAACAGACTTTCTGCACATGATGAGCTTTGCTAACATCTCACTACCACATGCACTGAAGCATTAGGAGTCTAATTTCTCCAGGGATTAATAGCAGCATTACACAAGCCCCATAAACTGTTCTTTTTCATGTCCACCTTGGACAATTATGAGAATGAAGATTGGATTTTCAGTGAGCACGTAATTTGGACACGTAAAATATATTTTGTCTTCCACAGAGACTGTCTGACAGCAGGACATTTTTTTTATGAGGTCAGGATATGAAACTATCCACCATGGGTAACTGATTCTCAAACTGCTTCATTTAGAAATGAGGACCTTGCCTCCAGATGACAAAGAACCAGCTGAGCAAGATCCTTCATGGAAAGCCTTAACTTCATTCTGTTTTCTCTGGGTGGTTGCATGTCATGCCCCCACCCCCCACCCCCATCCCTTTAGACTCTCCCTCATGCTTTCTCTAAGGTCCAGGTATCTACTTTCTCTCTCCTCTCTTTCCCAAGTAAACCTAATAATGGAGAATTGTTGGTTTGTGGGTTGAGAGACATGGGGAAGTATTAAAAGGGAATTGTTTCAGATCATCTAACTGCCCCATTAGCCATCTGTGAGCAGTCTGCATTTGCACAACTCAGGAGTACCAATGGTACTTTAAGTTAGGATTTCACTTCCTTGCCTGCATTTGTGTGTTTTAGGAAGCCAGAAAAGGAATACAAGCAGCATCATTCTTATTTTAAAACTAGAGGCCCGGTGCATAAAATTGGTGCACTGGGGGGAGGGATAGTCCCCTCAGGCCGGCCTGTGCCTTCTCACAGTCTGGGACCCCTTGGGGGCAGATGTCCGCCTGCCAGCTAAGGCCTGATCCCTTTCGAAGTCAGGGGCTCTAGCAGTCTGAGACTCCTTGCTCCTTACTGCTCACCTGCAGCGGAGGCAGGAATCTCCTGCCATCGCCACTGCATTTGCCAGCTGTGAGCCCAGCTTCTGGCTGAGCAGCTTCTGTATTGAGCGCCTGCCCCCTGGTGGTCAGTGCACATCATAGTGACCAGTCGTTCTGCTGGTCATGCTGCCATTTGGTCAATTTGCATATTAGGGTTTTATTATATAGGATAAGGAAATTAAGATTCAGAGAACAAAAGTAAATTATATAAAAGCAACAGTAGCAGCAACTACAAAAGAAAAATGATTGTTCTGATTTCCAGTTTTCTGCTCCATTCATACAAAAGCCAAACCGGTACCAACTGGCTGGCTAGCTGTTTCCTGCGGGCAAACCTGAAGTCTGCTCTGGGACATCTGTCTCAATTCACAAATGCACAGCTGCTGCCACTGGTTTTCCCCTCCTTGACCTCTGGAGCCAGTAACTCAGGAAGAGGGAATGCACCTGCCTACTCACCTTGAGGTGGTAGAGCACGACACCTGTGCTGAGCACATCCTCCTCCAAGGCCATCAGGTGTGGCAGGCTGGAATCGATGACAACCCCAGCCCTCCTCCTGTTGATGTCCACTCTGTAATGCTCCATCAGGGCCTTCCACTCATCCCACTTCTGAGTCCAGTCTTTAGTCAGCTGGTCTATCTGCAGAGACAGAGGAGGTGGTCTCAGAGACTCAGCGCAGGAAGCAGGACTGAAGTTGAGCTGGATCCTGGTCTGATCCCCCACCGCTCCCCAGGTATCACTTCCTTACTCTCCTCACTGCCACTGGCCGAAGCCCCACAGAGGCCCTTGCACCTCCTCTGGGAGATCTCTGGGTTTACAAGTTTTCTTCAATAAGCAAGTGTTACTTTCCTAAATAGAAACTTCTTCATAAACATTATTTTTAAAGTTTTCTGCAACAGCATGTATTATTTTTATAATTGGGACAAACACTATGTGTTATTTTTTTTAAATTGATGGAGATATTAGTCAGACATCTGTAATTCCCTCTCCCCATCCCCTTCTATGGGAGCCATCCTGGGAATCCTTTTGTGACCTAATACTTCTTTCTCAAGGAGCAGCACCTGCACTTCTAATGTGTGTACGTGGCTCAAAGACCATAAAGCACAAGAGAAGTCTCCCCAGGGAGAATATATGAAACTATGACACCACATAGTAATAAAATAACAACAACAATAAAATCCTGAGGGCTTATTATGTATAGGATCACAGTTTTAAAAATAAATATACCAAGAGTTGGGGCCTTAACACCATCTAAAGAATGTAAACAAATAATATTGAATGCAGAGTCCTTTTTCCTTCATATAGTGGAAATTCATGCCTAGGCAGGCAGCTTATCCTGTAAGTGGAAGAATTGAGGAACCCAAAAAAGAAAATGAATTCGCCTAAATACTTCTCTCATAAGTGCAATACTTAAGAAAAAAGATGCTATGCCAAGTTTATATACAGCTAATTTATGTACCCTACAAAAATATCTTTTAATGTCACATTCCCTGAGTTGAAGTTTGAAAAATACAGGGTAACCAAAAGGCTGAGCTGGATTGGGAACTGACAGAGGTGAACAGCAGGTCACTCTGGCTTAGTTTGGCCAACCCGGCACAGAACCTGGAGGCACAGCTGGACCCGCCTCCCTCTGGCTGGCTCTCTCACCAACTCCTTCACTGCCTGCCATCACAGGATAGGCCAGCCCATTACAGACTCAAGCCCCCTTGAATTCTGCTGGCCTGCAGAACGCAAAACTGCTAATAAGCCTGGAATGATTCTGATTCTTTATCTCTTATGTGTAGAAATACAATATTTTCTGAACCCCAGATTAGAACATATGGTTAAACACAGAATTTCTGAGAAACTTCTGGATGTATGATGTAGTCTTAAAGTTTAGTTTGGATAATATGCTGACACAGCCAGGATACTTTAATAACACATAGGATGATGCAATAGAATACTGGACATTGAGACATTTGTTTGCAGGATCTAAATAGAACCTGTCATGAAATAATGCCTGCCTTTTTTTCCTTTTAAGTGTCTCTGGGAATCACTATTTAATCTAATCACCCAAAATATTTTGTCTGCCCTCTCACAGGGTCATGACAGCAGTCTCTTTTCTGGTTGTCTCTCTGCCTCCAGGCTTCCCTCCCTCCAATCCATCCTACATACAACTGTCACATTAATTTCCCTACTACACTTCTTCATTATCACCACCCTGGTTCAAACCTCCCAAACTGGCCCTCACCTTAGCTCCACTAACTCCTACCAGGAGCACCCATTCCCGATAGCTTAGCCTTCCTCACACTGTGTGCTTCCCCGTGGCCTCCCACACCTGTTCATTCTCTCAGTTCCATGGCATTGCTTATATTATCCCTCTCTCATCCCAAATTCCTTACCCCTTCCATCTACCTAACAAACTCTATCAATTCTTCCAGGTCTAGTTCAAGTTCTCTGACTTCCAGCTCCAATTCCAAGCCATCATGATTCTTTCCTTCCTGAAGGTCTTTCATCTAACTCTGTGGTCGGCAAATTGCGGCTCACGAGCCACATTCGGCTCTTTGGCCCCTTGAATGTGGCTCTTCCACAAAATACCATGACCTGGGTGAGTCTATTTTGAAGAAGTGGCATTAGAAGTTTAAGTTTTAAAAAATTAGGTGCTCAAAAGAAATTTCAATCATTGTACTGTTGATATTTGGCTCTGTTGATTAATGAGTTTGCTGACCACTGGTCTAACTCATACAGTTATTACATTCAATCACTCTCTGACTGTGCTCCCAACTACACTGCAAGCCACTTGAAGGCAGGGACTACTCTGTATTTCTTGTAGCATCATGCAGAGCACCTCTTTGGTGCTCAATGAATACATGTTGGTTGGTTGATTTACCAACTAGAAAATAAATTTTATTTTCTAAGCTACTGTCACTATGCAAAGGGAGTTATGAATCTTTGAGAGAACAAAACAAAGTCAGAAAGCTTGTCACCAGCTCTTCAGACAAACAAATCCCCCATTCAAGGCCCAGTGAAGACAAAAATTATCTCTAAACCAGACACTTTGCTGATGAGGGAACAGCCCGGGCCCAGGAATGATGGCGGAGATCGGACCTCCTCCCCGGGTGATACAAAGCACAACGGGATCCACCTCACACACCCACCTTCAGTTCATTCTGGAGAACCAGCTCCTTCAGACTGCCATCCTTCTCATCATGCAATGAACTGAAGTTTCTCTGCACAAAGAAAGAGCTGTTTCATGGGTCCCACCCTTACCCTGATGATGGGATATCAGATGCAGATAAGGGAAAGACTATAATTAAAATCAGAAGCCTAAGTATTTGGGCTAAGATTGACATAAAGGTGAATTCAGGAAATTTTTCTGGAGGGCCCATCCCCTTATCTGCCCACACACAGAATAAGAGCCATTCAGGCAAATACCCTTGGACATCAAAGATGGTAGAGTACGAGGATGTCCACTCCATCTGAAACCACACAGGCAACCAGAGCAATCCCCTTCCTGTTTCTGCACCTGCCCCGAACCCACAGGTGTTTCTTAACTGAGAACACAATGAAGCAGGACTCAGATTCTTTGTGGAGGAAAAGGGGCTCTTGAATACATACAGGTTCTGATTGCCTGCATACCAGTTCGAAGCTCAGTAGCACGGCTTTCAGTCTTCTAATCTCTTCCCTGAGTTCTCTGATCAACTTTACGTTTGCATCCTGAAACACAGAGAACTCAGTCACCGCTGATTGATATCAGGCCCTGGATAGCTGTGAGATGCTTCATGGAATCAGCTTGGAAGAAGTAGATTACTCCTTGGGAGTACCTTCTGGGGTAGCCTCTTACAATGTGGTCCGGGACTAAGAACTTGTTAGAAATACAAATTTTGTCCCTACTCAACACCTACTAAATAAAAAATTCATGAGGGCTGGGGCCCAAGCTGTGGTTTAAGAAACTCTCCAGGAGATTCTTATACATATTAAAGTTTGAGAATCACTGTCCTAGAGCAGGAGGTCAGGCAGGTAACACAAATGCCAGGGCTTTTCAGATAGTAGGTGCTAATCTTTCTGTATTGTAACTAAAACTTAGTACCTGTTTAACTACATTGCCTTTTTTAACCCTCGGCTAAAAATATGTTTTTATTGATTTTAGAGAGAGAGGAAGGAGGACAGAGAGAGAACATCGATTAGTTGTTTCCTGTACTTGTCCCCAGTGGGGACTGAACACATAACCTAATTATGTGCCCTGACAGGAATGGAGCCTGCACCTTTTGATGCATTGTAAGATGCTCCAACCAACTGATCCACCTGGCTTGAGCTAATTACAATTACAATTATAATTACGTTGCCTTTTATAATAGTCCACATAGATCTGTCTGGCCACTAGTTTGTAATCACTGCTGTGGAACCATTCACTGAAATTGCAAAGCAGATAAGGAATTTTTGGAATATTCTCATCATTATTCAGCTTTCAAAACTAATGAATTTATTACGTGCCTATTTTAGCCTGAAACAGAGACATAACTAACATTTGTATGCATCAACATATAAGCATGCATCAACATATAAGCATGCATTAACATATATTCAGAATAAAATTAGTAAATAAATAATAATTATTAAGTAAATAAATAAGAAAATAATCTTTCTTATAGTGACAATGGTACACCACAGATGTTAAGAAGAATGGTCTTAGGGAAATATTTAAAATAAATTATTCATAAAAGGTTATAAATGAAGTCAGTAGAGATATGAGAGAAAGGTATTAACAGTAGAAAAAATTTCACCTTCTTATCATTCAGAACAAGTTTGACAAGAGGAGAGAAAGAGAGAAATACTTAAGAAGAATGACACCAGTGAGAGAAATAACAAAAGGAGACCTTTATGTAAAGTACTAGAGGCCCGGTGTACGGATTCATGCCCTGGTGAGGTCCCGAGGCCTGGCCTGCACCTTCTCGCAATCTGGGACCCCTCAGGGGATGTCCGAGAGCTGATTTCAGCCCAATCCCCACAGGCCAGGCCCAGGGACCCCACCAGTGCACCATCAGGGCCAGGGAGGGACCATAAGAGGGCTCCAGGACATATCTGGCATGTCCCGCCCAGTCCCAATCAACCGGACCCCAGCATCTCGTTAACCTACTAGTCAAAGTAGGTTAGTGGTCAGTGTGTGTCATAGCAACTAGTCAAAGGGTCACACAGTTGGACACTTAGCATATTAGGCTTTTATTATATAGGATAACAGACCAGGACTTCAGATGAAGGTCTCACCTCATTCACCCGTGGCTTGTTGATGATGTTCTTGGCATTGGATGCATATCTCAGTGTGCTCATGGTTTCACTGTAGCTAGTGTGTGCAGGAGACACGGCTAAGGTACAAGGAGAAAGTTAAAAATCATGCCGAGCCCTCTGACCCAGCCCATAACCACTTGCCTTGCTGTTACTGTCCATCTGTGTAAGAGACCCTTGATGAAATGGGTGATCATGGCCCTTTCTCTGAGGCACAGTACCAGTCCTAACCCAGAACCAGTCCCAGCTTCCTACTCACTGGCAACCATGATGGTTCTGGAATTGCCTCCAAGGCTGTCCTTCAGCAGCCAGGTCAACACGGAGTCCCGGTATGGAATATAGGACTGCCTCCGAGAGGGTCTCCCTTCAATGCTGGTCCCAGGAGAGCCAGAAATCCCACTGTCACCACCACTTCTAATTACACTGTTAAGACTCTGGCAGCTGCTGAATACTTGAGAGTTCTGGGCTTAAAATACAAAAAATAATAAAATTGGGAGAAAAAAGAAATTCTGAAGCAAATGCATTAAAAGAAAACAACGGCTAGGAGCACTTCTTAATCCCATTCTGCATACAGTAAGATGCTTTAAGTTTGAGTTCTGAATCAGACTTTGGACTCATGACATGGAGAACTTGAGTTAAACAATTTTTTAGTCTCTCTTCTTTCTGAAATGAGAGTACAAGGATAATGGCTAACTTGTGTTCTAAATCAACAGATAAATATCTATTTTTATGCCCCAAACCACAAGGTAACTACATCAAAAAGAATCTTGTATCTGCTCCATTTTGGTTTTTTATTATTTTTTTTCCTGCTCCATTTTGATAAAATAGAAACATGAGTTATTCTCCAAAGTCTCCCTCACACTCTGATGACCGAGTCTATCAGCCAAATACCTAAGGTGGAGATGACAATTCCCAGAGTCACGAGAGACTTGTTGATATTGGCTCCTTCAGTGATCCGATCCTTACAGTAGCTGGGGTCTGCTCTTTCACTAAAAAAGTAAATGAAGAAAAAAAGCATACAAGACAACACTATCCTTACAATATTGCTGAAGATACTATCCATTATGTTGTACATCACATAAAAGATCCAATAAATTCCTTTTAGAATTCAATTCCAGAAAAAAAGTTACCATCTTGTAATGAACTAGAATTCTTCTGTTTCTCAAGCATTAAAAATCAAATAATTCATTACATTTCTGTTTTTAGTTTGACTGCTAGAGTCCTTCCAACTAAATGCAATACTCACAATAATTATATTAGCACTAAAGGCCTAGTGGACGAATTTGTGCAAAGGTGGGTCCAGCCAGCCTGCCCAAATTAGGGCCAATCTGGCGAGAGGCCAGCTGGGGGAGGGGTTACGGGCGGTTGGCCGGCTGGCTCCACCCCCTGGTCAAACTCCCTGTTGAGAGTACAATTTGCATATTAGCCTTTTATTATATAGGAATAGAGACCCTGTGCATGAATTTGTGCATGGGTAGGGTCCGGCTGGCACTGATCGGGGGCCAGCGGTTTTGGGGAAGGCCATGGGTAGTTGGTCGGCCAGCTCTGCCCCTGATCAGAGTTGGGAGCTAAACAGGGGCGGAGGTGGCCTGGGGGAGAAACTGCAGGCTGATCCGGGTGGGGCAGGCTGATCCGGGACAGGGCCAGCCAGGAGGAAGGAGGTTGGTCAGCTCCTTTGCCCTCAATCAGGGTGGGAGAGACAGATCAGGAGTAGGATGGCTGGGGGCAGGGACCGCAGGAGGTTGGCCAGCCAGCCCCACCCCCAATCAGGCCAGTTTGCTGGCCAAAGTAGCGTCATAGCTTTTTGGTATAGTCACTGCCCCTCTGCCTTTATTGTTTTATTTCACACATTACTGGCTTTATGATATCTGTGTCATTACTATCAACTATCTCAAATTCCTTTTTTTAAATAAATGGGCAATAGTCAAAATTTACACTTCTGATTAATTGATATAGTTCATTCCAGATAGCACTTAGTTGTTTTGGGGAGATTTTTTTGCACTTAGTTTTTAAGGGACTGCTGTACCATGTTAATTATTTAGCAATTTTAAAACAAGAAAATTTCCTTATTCCATCTTACTTTTCTGTGACCACATTGTCCCCAAGACTTTCTTCTTTCTGGACATGTGACTATAACTCATGCTCTATCCTAATGCTTAAAGGCAGAATGTTGCCCTGACTGATCTGACTCAGTGGATAGAGCGTCGGACTGAAGGGTCCCAGGTTCGATTCCAGTCAAGGGCATGTACCTTGGTTGCGGGCACAGCCCCAGTAGGGGGTATGCAGAAGGCAACTGATCAATGTTTTTCTCTCATTGATGTTTCTAACTCTCTATCCCTCTCTCTTCCTCTCTGTAAAAAAAAAATCAATAAAATATGTGTGTGTGTGTTTTTTAAAAAAAGGCAGAATGTTTTCCTCAATGCCACAATATTAAAAAACAACACAAAACTTTTTTTCTTTTTTTTTTTTTTTTTTTTTTTTTTTTTTTAGTAATGTAGAGAGATGTATAAAATAAAAACTAAGTCAAAGGAAAATAGTATGCTTTTTAGAGCAGCAGTTTTCAATTCTGGCTAGCACTGAGCACTTTAAAACTACCGATGCTTGCACTCCCCAGACCCCACTAATAACCTGATTTATTTGGTGTAAGGTGCAGCCCAGACATTGGGAATTTTAAAAGGTCCCAGATGGTTTTAATAGACAACTAGGATTGAGATCCCCTGACACAGAACTTTTCACAGTTCCTAGAAGCTATAATTTCTTAACCTAGTATTCAAAGAATGTTTCTTTTGTGATTTTCTCAGGATTGTTGAAACAAGGTTATTCCCTTTAAAAATAGCAAGAACAAATTCTCTGCCAAGGGAGTAATTCCCCTTGGCTTTGAAATCTAATTACCTGCCTGCTAAGTCCACGAGGTTGATCTTGCTAGCGACTTCAGAGGGGTGGTTGTTCTCCAGAACCGCCTAAGGTAGAAACACACGTAAACCTTGTCATTTGGAACAATATTCCCCCGCCCCCCCCCCCCCCCCCCCCCGCCCTGCCAGACAACTTCCTAACCACGGTGAGATTTTGGATTTTTAGCCAACTCATTCCAAAAAAATCTATATTCAAATGTGCCAGATGAGATCTCAATATCTGACAGATACAATCAGTAAGCTCTGGGTCCTTACTTCACTGAAAACATGAGAAGACTTCTACTGAAAAAAACTGGGTAACCCCCCAAAAGTCCTCTGACACCAAGGGACACCGAGAATTTTAGTGCGATTGTCCAGGCAGATGTTCAGCTTTCCTCCAGGGGCTCCGACTCTCACAGCAGGTTAGGGCTCTGCTGGAGGTTTTGTCTGTCTCTCGTTAACCTTAGTCACATCAGGCTAACTGGCTACGGCAGCGATTTTCAATCTATTTCATCTCATGGCACACAAACTAATTACTAAAATTCTGTGGCACACCAAAAAGTGTATTTTTTGCTGATCTGACAAAAAAAATTAGATATACTGGTAATTTTGATTCATTCACACGGGGTGGCTATTGTGTCAGCTATTCTCATTTTTCTTATTTGACATTCTAAGGGAAAAGAGGTCAGCACCCCTGCCTAAATATCAGGTATTACATGTTTTAAAGCTTTTTGCAGCACAAAAGTGTACTGCAGAACATGGGTTGGAAATCGCTGGGCTAGAGAAAGCACTGTGCATCTTTATATTATAATTCAGGGGCATCCAGCCCACAGGAGCAAAACTACTTTTTCCTTTCCCCCCCTCTTTAATTCAATGTTTATTGTTTTGTTTTAATGTTGTACATCCATCACAAAAAATCCAGCTTTAAAATATTTCCCAATTTTCCTCAAGTGTGTTTGCAATCACTCTCCATCCCAGCCCTAGGCAACCACTAACAACTTTCTATCTTTATAAATTCATCTTCTCCTGATATTTCATATAAATAGAATATTACAATATATGGCTTCTTTCACTGTGCATAATTATCTCAAGATTCATACATTTTAAGGTGTGTATCAGTAATTCATTCATTTTTATTGCTAAGTAGTATTCCATTGAGTAGTTTATCCATTCACTTTTTGATCGACATTTAGGTTGTTTTCAGTTTTTTTTTGTTTGTTTGTTTTTTTGTTTTTTTTTTAATATATTTTATTGATTTTGTACAGAGAGGAAGGGAGAGAGATAGAGAGTTAGAAACATCGATGAGAGAGAGTCATTGATCAGCTGCCTCTTGCACACGCCCTACTGGGGATCTGCCCGCAACCAAGGTACATGCCCTTGACCAGAATCGAACCCAGGACCGTCCAGTCCCCAAGCCAACGCTCTATCCATTGAGCCAAACCGGTCCCGGCTGTTTTCAGTTTTGAACAATTACAAATAAATTTTATAATTTATTACAAAATATATTTTATACAAGTAACAAACATGAATATTTGTGTACAAGTCTTTGCGTGGACTTTTTTGTTTGTTTGTTTGTTTTTTGTCTTGGGAAAAATACCTAGGAGTGGATCACATAGTAGGCATATGTTAAATAAAAACAAATAAATAAATTTAAAAAAACCTTTTAAAAGGTATTGTACTACTTTCCATTGCCACCAGTAGTTAGTGTATGAGAACTCCAGCTCCTATATATGTTGCCACTATCCTATCTAATAAAAGAGTAATATGCAAATTGACTCACTCCAACACACAAGATGGCCGCCCCCATGTGGAAGTAAGATGGCTGCCACAAGATGGCTGGCAGGGGAGGAGAGTCATGGGCAATCAGGCCAGCAGGGGAGGGCAGTTGGGAGGGACCAGGCCTGCAAGGGAAGGAGTTGGGGGTGACCAGGCCTGCAGGGGAGGGCAGTTGGCACAACCAGGCTGGCAGGGGAGCAGGCAGAAGTGGTTGGGGGCAATTAGGCAGGCAGGCAAGCAGTTGGGAGCCAGCAATCCTGGATTGTGAGAGGGTGCAGGCTGGGAATGGAGAGGGTGCAGGCTGGGATGAGGGACAACCCCCCACCCCCATGCACAAATTTTGTGCACCAAGTCTCTAGTTTAGAATAATTGCTGTTTTTAATTTTAGCCATTTTATTTAATAGGTTTATTATTATTATTATTTCAGAGAGGAAAGGATAGGGATAGATATAAACAATAATGAGAATCATTGGCTGGCTGATCCCTCACTGACGCAGGCATATGCCCTTGACGAGAATCAAACTGGGACCCTTCAGTCTGCAGGTCGACACTATTCACTGAGCCAACCCAGCTAGGGCTAATTTTAGACATTTAAAAAAGTGAGTAGTGATTTCTCACTTGGTTTCAATTTGCATCCTATAATAACTAATGATGTTGGGTATCTTTTCAAGTGCTTAATTGCCATCTGTATATTTTCTTGAATGAAGTGTTGGCTCAAAATTTTACCATTGTTTTTACTTTTATTAAGTTTGGAGAGTTCTTTATATATTCTGGTTACAAATACTTTATCAGATATATATGTTTTACAGATAAATTCTCCCAATCTGTGGCTTTTCTTTTTATTCTCTTAACTAGTAACTCTGCGCACGAATCCATGCACCAGAAGCTCCCTGCAGGGCCTGGATGCTCCGCACCTGCTGCCCAGATGCTCTCCACAGCCCAGAGGCCCATCGTGGCTCGGTGCAGAACACTTGCCTCATTGCCGGGATGACAACACAAGTGTTCCCCCCTATGCCCTGCCACACCGTGCCTGCTGTCCAGAGGCCCTCAGCAGCTGGGGTGGAACGCTTACTTTGTCGCTATGGCGACAAAGCAAGCATTCCGCCAGGCCACTCATGCTGCCTGCTCTTGGCAGCTGCCCCCCTAGGACTGAGGGACTCTGGCGAGGCTGAGAGGACTGGGTGCCACCATCTTTGAGACGAAGTGATGGTTAATTTGCATATTACTCTTTTATTAGATAGGACAGTATCTTTCAAAGAACAGAAGTTTAAAATGTTGACCAATTCCAAATTTCCATTTGTTCTTTTGTTCAATTTGTATTGTTAGTATTATATCTAAAAAAACAAACAAAACAAAACAAAAAAAACTCTGGCAGTGCTTTGGCAGTCCCAGACCTGTGTCTTGCTTCAACAGTGTTTGGATGGAACAGACCCAGGGATACCCTTCTTCAGCCTCTGGCCACTCTCCTGCACCACCTTCAGAACCTCCTCCAGGACCAGCCAACACACCAGCTTTTTTTTCTACCTTAACTCCTTATTGCTGAACAACCATGAGCTCCCAAATTCGTCAGAATTCTTCCAGCCAGGTGGAGGCTGCGGTCAATCGCCTGGCCAACCTGTATCTGTGGGCCTCCTACCTACTTCCCTCTGGGCTATTTCGACAGTTACGCTGTGGCTCTGGAGGGTAGGGGCCATTTCTTATGTGAGTTGGCAGAAAAGCAGCACGAGGGTGCTGAGCATCTCTTAAAGTTGCAAAACAAGTGTGGCACCCGCGTACTCTTCCAGGACATACAGAAACTTCCTAAGATGACTGGGACAAAATTCAGGACACCATGGAAGCTGCCCTGGCCTTGGAGAGGAACCTGAAGCAAGCCCTTTTGGAGCTGCAGGCTCTGGGTTCTACCTGTGCAGACCATCATCTCTGCAACTTCCTGGACGACCACTTCCTGGATGAGGAGGTGAAACTCATCAAGAAGATGGGCAACCACCTGACTAACATCCACAGGCTGGCTAAACCCCCAGGCTGGGCTGGGTGCGTATCTCTTCGAAAGGCTCACCCTTAAGCACAACTAGGAGCCTTTGGAGCCCAGAGGCCGTTCAGAGGCCCCTCTGCATCCCCCTGGTGTCTCTGGCTTTTACCTGAGCCTCTTACCGAAACTACTAGCCATTCTTTTAACCACCATGGAGCCCTCTCCCATGCATTGGACCAAATGAAACATCAAAGTTTTTTGCAGGAAAAAACAAACAAACAAAAAAAAAAACACAAAACTTAACCTAATCAAAGATCAGAAAAGTTCTCCCATATTATCTTCTACAAGAGTAATATTTTCAGGTTTTACATTTATGTCTATGATCCAGTTTTTGTTAATTTTTAGATAAAGTACAAGGCATAGATCAAAGTTGTCTTTCTATGTTTTCATTTTTTTTTTAAACATATGGATATCCAATTGTCCTACCACTATTTGTTGAAAAGACTAGATAGTAGTGGTTGTTTTTTTTTGGTAACCTGCCTGGAATAAATCTTTAAAATCTGTCTCCCCATAATATGCAGAGAAAGCAGTCTTAGTAGTCTTCTCCCATGGTTGTTTTCAATTTTAAGCTTGGCTTCTTAGGAGCCACCCTATATCTACAAAGCTTAGTATTTAGGCAAAGATTGGTCAGAAGTTGTCATCAAATACCTTAAGCCAATAAGACTTACACTCTCTGCTGACAGATCTATGTGGGCTAGGAAATAAATTAAAAGTTCAGGCAGTTTTTAAGTTTACCCCACATTCACTAGTCACAGGTCCCTCTGTGTCTCCGCTGCATGTATGTGCAGATTCTGCCAGTCAGGGCCGTGTGGCTGGCTGGAGCCTATTTAGTCTGCTGTGTATGTGCACAGGATATGTGCGGATCTCATCACAGCCCTTGTGGCTGTATCATCTCTCAGAATCCCTGTTAAATCCCCTGTTAGCCTGCCAGTTCATTCTTGCCTGAAACAGAACCACAATCTGGGACTAATGGAGCCACTTGCCCTCCTTAGTTATTTACCACTGAGATCACTACTTTAACTGACAATGCCCCAAATCAAGACCTCTGGCACCAGCAGCAACACAACTGCTGGTTTTCCCAACTTTCCCTTCCCGATTGAACTATGTCATTAACAGAGACAGGGATGGGAGCAGCCCAAGGAAGTCCACTGTACATATGAGTGCACTATACAGTTCATATGTGTAGTGTGCATTCAATAGTTTTTTTGAATGTATGCTTCTCAGTTTATCATATGTCTGTGGTCTATTTTTAGAATAGAGAAATGGTGCTTTTGACAGTTTTGTCCAGCTTTATGGTTGCTTTTTGGGGATAGGGTTTGTTGACTTCCTCATTCCATCATAATAGAAATGTATCTTCTGTTCCTTTATTTTAATGATTTTTATTTCAATCTTGCTATTTGCTTTTAATACCCATACTGATCACAGACATGAAAGCTCTTTGAAATGTTAAAAGTAAATATAAGTAGAAGATATTTTAATTAGTCTTACTAAACGCCTCTACCGTTTCTAGGTGCACAGCTACCTAGACCTGTAAATGGAAGAAGTCAAAAGGGACTAGGAGAGGAAGAAATCTAACCAAATATAGAGTTAACCAACCTGTGTGTAGTGGATAGTGAAGATGGCATGGGATCTGCTGCTGGCCTCATGAACATGGGTAGCTGCTGTGATTCTACATATACAAGGCAAGACAATTAGGACGAGGATTGTTTATGCCTAATGAGTCCTTGAGGATCCATGGGGAACACAAGGAATGCCAGTGTTAGGCTTAGAGATGAGAATCATAAAACATCCATATTTAGTCCAGTATACTTAGGAGATGGTCCAATGAGGGCAGAAGCAGTATTCTCTGAACTGATATCAGAGAATAAAAGGGAATGTATCTTCATGCTAAACTACAATAGAACTTTATTTTTAAGCAACATAAATAAAAATCACAATTGAAAAGGGGATATTAAAGAGTAGTATTGGAAGAATATCCCAAGACAGAACCATGAAGTAAAGACAAAGGGAGTCAAGAACTTGCTGGAGAAGAAACCTCAAAGAGAGTTTGTAATTAAACATATAATATTAATCTTATAGTGCCAGAAAGACCTTTAAAATTAGATCTTGAATTATAGTGCACAAAGACAAATACTGCTTAGGCCAGATAAAATTCAGCCTCCCTCATAACTTTATTCCAATGTTAAGTCAGGAGAGCCTTCCCTTTGCCTAAATCTAAGTCAATCATTCTTCACTTTAAGACCATCTCATTACTAGTGAGAAGAGCACGAAATCTTAAGTCATTGCACCTTATCCTGGGTACATTACTGTTGTGAGAAAGGCCTCCTGAATAGGAGTTGGGGAGCTGCAGAGATAAATATCATCATACATGCCAAAGGGGGATGAGAACACAGGACTGAAGAATGAGGCTCAAAGAATGATAGGAACAAACAAATGTGTTACCTGTTTGCTATTCCCTCCTCCAAGAGTTGAATTACTTGCTTATAGTTGGTAACTACATGTTGAGATAAACCTATCAGATTTGTGAAGGAGAAAAAAAATAACATTTTTGGTAAAGTTTAACCTTACTTATAATTCTTTACCTTTATAATTTCTACTTTATATTATTTAATATACATGAGAGAACTTTCTAAATCATTCAAATAATAAATTAACTCAAATATTTATTGGAAGCCTACTGTTAAACATTGTGATAGACTCTGGAAATATTTGTCTCTGCCCTCACAGAGACTATAATATAAGACTAATTCATGTAGCAACAACAACAACCAATCAATAACAATGAAATCCCTTACAGTTCAGCTATGTAGGTTATAAAAAAAATTTTATATAATACTTCATTGGTCTTCATTAAATTCCTGAAGTATACAGATACTATCTCTCCACAATATGACAGATTCAGTTTGATATACAGTAGATATGTCCCTATCTTCCCACAGTTTACGGTCATGAGCAGTTATACTATACATGACAATCTGGACAAGTGCCACAGGAGTAGGATAATCAATGCTCAGGAGATCAGAGAAGTGGTCAGGGAGGGCTCCATGGAGGAAGTAAGACTTGAATTTGGCCACTGCAGAATGGGGAAGATTTAGATAAGTGGAAAGTTGCTTGAGGACATGAAAGTAAATTTTTATGACTGGTTACTTAGCAAATAAAAAAGGGCCATCATAACTGTGCTAGTGAATCTCTATATTAGAGATTCAAGAGCAAAGTAACTACACAGGCTCACTGCTAACTACAGTTACACTAAATGTTAGCACACTATTTTGAAAACTGACATTTTATAGTAAAGACTGTTGTTATTATTTAGATGTGATACTAGTTTTGTGGTGATGTTTTCTTAAAGAAAATATTCCTAGAGGGAATAAATGGTGATGGAAAAAATAAAAAAAGGAAGAAAACATTCCTATATTAACTCAAAGATATATCTGCACCTCCATGTTCATAGCAGCATTATTCACAATAGCCAAGACATGGAAACAACCAGTGTCCATCAAAATGAATGAATGGATAAATTAAGTTGCAAGATATAGATATAGATATAGATTCGTATATATAGATATATAGATATTTAGATATATAGATATATAGATATATGATGTATACATATATACTGTATACATACACACACATATATATACATATATATATATATATACAGAATGAAATATTATTCAGCCATTAAAAAACAACAGGGGTGGCCCTTGAGGGCACTATGCTAACTGAAGTGAGTCAGACAAAGAAAGACAAATACTGTACTGTATGAACTCACTTATATATAAATTCTTAAAAAAAACAACAACACCAAGCTCATAGAAAGAGATCAGATGTGTGGTTACCAGAGGTGGGGGAGAGGGGAGAGAGAATTGAAGGAAGGTAGACAAAGGGTACAAACTTCTAGTTATAATTAAGTACTAGGGAAGTAATAATGTACAACATGATGACTTACAGCTAACATTATTGTGATATATAGGATGTCCCCAAAAATGTATACACACACTTTGGATAATTATAAAGGCAAGTTTTATTACAATATATTTCATTTTCAAAACTGAGCTGTTCAAGTGTGCATACATTTTGGGGGGGTACCCTGTATATAAAATTAGTATTTTTAATATATTTTATTGATTTTTTACAGAGAGGGATATAGAGTTAGAAACATTGATGAGAGAGAATCATTGATCAGCTGCCTCCTGCACACCCCCTGCTGGGGATGTGCCCGAAACCAAGGTACATGCCCTTGACCGGAATCGAACCTGGAACCTTTCAGTCCACAGGCCGATGCTCTACCACTGAGCCAAACCGGTTTTGGCTATATATGAAATTATTAAGTAACTCCTAACAGTGCTCATCACAAAAAGTTTTTTTCTTTTTATTATATGTATATGAGATGATAGTTGTTAACTTTTTGTGGTAATCATTTCACAATACATATAAGTCAAACCATTATGCTGTAAACCTTAAATTTATATAGTAATGTATATCAATTGTATCTCAATAAAAATGGGGGGAAAGAAGGTCCTGAAACAAACAAAAGAGTTGGATGGAATATAAAAGACATCAGCTTGAAGGTAGGGAGGAATAAGCAGATAGTAAAACGTTTACAGACTGCTGAAACCGGTTTGGCTCAGTGGATAGAGTGTCAGCCTGCGGACTGAAAGGTCTTGGGTTCGATTCCGGTCAAGCGCATGTACCTTGGTTGCGGGCACTCCCCAGTAGGGGGTGTGCAAGAGGCAGCTGATCGATGATTCTCCCTCATTGATATTTCTAACTCTCTATCCCTCTCTCTTCCTCTCTTAAATATATTTTTTTAAAAAGTTTACAGGCCATATACATGGGAAAGATGGAAACTCAGTAAGATAAGGCCAGTGTCTGGGACAAAGGAAACTCCAACTGGCTCCCCACAAAGGCAGTGGTATTTTTTGTTGTTTTCAGGCTGTCGTTTATGATGGAAAGTTTGGGAAAGATACAGGTAGCAGCATCATGACTGGCACACCTGCTGAGTCATCCACCTGCTAAGCCTTGTTCAGAGAGAGGCCAGCTCTTGATCTTTCATGTCCCTCACCTTGTCAGGACTTAAATGAGTATACTGCTGAGGGAAGAAGAGCATAACTTATACATGTTACATCGTATGAGTAGCCTGAAAGGGTAAAAACTTCTATGGAAGAACCCAACTGTTCCTTCTTAATAGTAAGAGTGAGCCTAATGGAATAAGACTGATGGTAGCAAACACCAAATATCGTGTGTGATGAGGAAGCAGCTCAGATATCTCCCCATCTCCCTACCACCACCAATGGAACAGAAAGTACCCTGAAAAGAAGACTAACTGCCCTAGGAACCAGCCGTGGCCCTGCTGGTTCTGACACCACAGACCTCATCTGTTCCCACACCACTTACCCACATCACTACATCCATTTATTTGTTCATTAGCCTTTCTCACAACTTGTAATAAGTGCTTATTTTCTGATTCATGCCCACAAAATTGTATGTTTGCCTATGAGAACAGGACTTTCTATTTATTGGTACATACCCAGCATTTGGTTCAATAGATCACAGTAAGTAATCATTATGCAACTGCTGACTGAATTAATGACCATTAGGAGGGTTGGCCTCACTCTGGTTTGGTCTGGGACCTCCAGGATCACAGTGGCTCACCTTGTACATAGGGCCCCATCTCTGGGTGCTCCCTGACCCGCAGGGTATAGGATTTTTTTTGATCAGGTGGCTTCAACAGATCCCTCACACGTTCGTTATAGATTTCCAGGAAACTAGAGACATGAAGAAAAAGGCACGTAGTTAGATTTTGAAAGATGGTAACATGTTTTCAAAATTAAACTTTGAGGCCCTGGCAGGGTAACTCAGTTGGTTATAACCAATACACCAAGATTGCAGGTTCAATCCTCGGTCAGAGCACATACAAGAATCAACCAATGAATGCATAAATAAGTGGAATAACGAATAGATTCTCTCTCTGCCTCATCAGTAAATTTAAAAAAAAAAGTAATTATATTTTGGAAAAAAGCAACATGATTAGATTTTCAAATAAGTGGGGGGAAAAACACCAAACCAACAATCAGAAGGTCCTAGATCTTGTTCTAGTTCCATCTCTGGCCCTCTAAGACCTTGATCACACCAGGTCCCCCTTGAGTCTCTTTCTACATGTGTACAACAGGGTTTTCAGCATTTGAGAGCAACACCTCAGTTTCAGTTTAGCATATTTTAGCGTAATGTCAGTACTGATTCAAGTTTCACCTTCAGAGGCTATTTCAGCATGGTTGTAGGGTATGCTGCCACCTGCCTGCCCCTTGCTCAGGCCGCCACAGCACAGAGTCTATGAGCTTGTTTGATGAAGTGGTTTTCAAATGTGATCTCTGAGCTCTCTTATTCCATGAAGGCATCTCAAGGGCCACTGCTGAACAATGAAGGAAGCTGGTGATAAGGGTTTGGTCCCTACCCCTAACTGAAGTAGGACAATTCTCATTTTATCTGTTTTATATACGGACATTCTGTTTAAGATATACTCTATCTTATAGGAATTTACTGTCATGCTACTCCTTTTAAAAATAGTAACAGCTATAACTAATTATTAAAATAAGTAAAGATTTTGATACACAAGAAAGCACACTTCCACAGAAAAGCTTTACTTACCAGATGCTTGCCTAGGCACCATGCACACTCTCTTGACCAATTATTCTCCTTAACTTTCTCATATTTAGACACAAGAACCTTAAATGTCTCTTAGAATAGTGGTTCCCAGACTTCATGGACAATAAGACAAAATTTTAACATATATATATATATGTGTGTGTGTGTGTGTGTGTGTGTGTGTTTATACACATACACACAAGCACACAGGCTTGCAAAATTTTTACTTTACAAACTTAAAAAGGTAAAAATAATGGTCACAATTAATTTAATTTTAAAAAATGAACATTTTCTCTTTTGAAAGTGATAAAAATGTTCTGGAATAGACAATGATGATGGCTGGACAACCTTGCAAATATCAGGAAAAGTCACTAAACTGTATATTTTTAAAGCATGAGTTTTATGGTTTACAAATTACATCTCAACTAGAGACCCAATGCACGAATTCATGCATGGGTGGGGTCTGGCCAGCCCACACTGATCAGGGTCGATCAGGCCTGGCTTAGCCGGGGAGGGGGGGGGGGAAGCCCCAGGCGGCTGGTGGGCCAGTCCCACCCCCTGTTCGAGCTCTCGGTAGAGGAGACAATTTGCATATTACCCTTTTATTATATAGGATTAAAACAAATTGAACACACGCAAAAAAAAAAAAAAAATACAGAGAATTAAGGGCAATTGGTCAACATTTTCTCTACAGACTGGTTAAAACTTCATCTTGGAGTAGCCAGCACCAGTCGGTCTGGGAACAAGAGAGTGGGAATGACTGACTTGGAGAACACCACAGTGGAGGCTGGAGGAGAAAGTCTAGAAGCTAGTATGAGCCCTAACCGATTTTGCTCTGTGGATAGAGCGTCAGCCTGCAGACTGAAATGTCCCAGGTTCAATTCTGGTCAAGAGCATGTTTGCAGTCACATCCCCAGTGGGGGATGTGCAAAAGGCAGCTGATGGATATTTCCCTCATTGATATTCCTAACTCTCTATCCCTCTCCCTCCCTCTCTGTAAAAAAATCAATAAAATATATTATTAAAAAAAAAAAAAAAAAAAAAGCTAGTATGAAACTGGACAGAGAATGAAGGAAAGGAAACCAAACAGTCATGGCAAACTGGTACAAAGAAGACACCTGCTTGTTAAGCCTGAGGAAAGGAATTAAGTTTTCTACAACCCAAAGACCTAAGTACATTTCTAATCTCCCTATACTGCAAGGTATTTCTGCTATGGCTTTCCTCCATTCTTCTGGATGACTCTGGAAGCAAAGAGAACAGAATAGGCCAGAATTTGGAGTGGAAATAGAAGAACGTTAGGCCCCAGAGCCTGGTAGGTTCTTACCTTACTTTGATCCTACAGGAGGAAGGCGGTGGGGCACATTCTTCCTCCCTGACGAAGAGACCCTGCATGAACCAGAGGGTAGGAATTTCACTGGAGTGTGCAAAGGAGACCTACTTTGAGAGGATCCAGTCAAAAGAGAATCTATACCTCACATATCCGCGGCGTCAGCCCGACAGAGGCCTGGAGAACAGAAGGAAGAAAAGCATTACTGTTCACTCTCGTTGATGCTCCTCGCCCAATGCCCAGGAGCTGTCAGCAGGAGGACAGGCACATGGCTCCTTGTGCCGCCTGTTCACTCCAAGGAGTTCACTGGAACTGTGGCAAAGACTCTATTCGCAGTGCTCTCAGGAGGAATGCACCAGAGGATAGGCAGATCACCAGCGCAAGAAGGAATAATGCCTGCTTTTGTGAAATGAAGTTTCATCCTTCTTGGATCAACCCACTTTCTCATGGTGCTTCCTCCCAGAACTTACCTCCTGTTTCTACACACAGAGAAAACAGATACAGGTGTGTTCAAAACACACATTTAGAGAGAAGTGACTTTTCTTTTAATCTTGGATCCAGTGCTAACTGTACTCAGGTTAAAGGCTTTATACCCCATATTTAATAAGCATTTTCTTTTAACTTCAAATATATAAAATCACAATAAACATGGACATAGTGAGCATGAGCTGGGCCCAGGGCAGCAAGAATCATCTTTCAGGAGGAGTGGTGTTCCAGCGAATGTTCCTGGATAGTACTGCCACTGCTCCACCAGTTCACCTCAGCAGCGGACTTCTGAGTCTAAAATAAAGAGGTATTCTTAGGGAACTCTCCCTTCTAATTTTCCATGATAAAAGAAGGCTCTCATAAGTCCTATATACTTTAGAAAGCTCCCATCCCAGTAGTTGGTTCTCTTGCTTCTTTATAACACTCAGGTTAAGCACACATAGCCTCATTTCTTCTCAGTCCTAGCCAGCACTTAAGACTCAGGCTGGGTTGCTGAGACCAGTTTGGCTCAGTGGATAGAGCGTAGGCCAGCGGACTGAAAGGTCCCAGGTTCAATTCTGGTCAAGGGCATGTACCTTGGTTGTGGGCACATCCCCAGTAGGGGGTATGCAAGAAGCAGCTGATCGATGATTCTCTCTCATTGATATTTCTAACTCTCTATCCCTCTCTCTTCCTCTCTGTAAAAAATCAATAAAAAAAATTTTTTTTTAAAGACTCAGGCTAGGTCTTACCAAGGATATGAGAAATTCAGAAGGACTGACAAGGTCTGCTTCATCAAAGAGAGCTGTAAAATTCTAAGGTTCTTCAGGGTTTAATAAACAGAGCTAATTATTCAAAGTTTACCCTTCAGTTAAAGTGCTGAGAAACCTACTGGCTAATACAAAAGAGGGCCCATTAAGTCTTGTTCAAGTTGACTGATTATGAAACTTACATTCTCTCTCTCAGTGGTTAGGGCAATTCAATTCAGGCTTGCTGTGCCATTAGTAAGATATCTCATTCCAATAGTGATACTCACTGGAGTCCCCAGCATGGTGTATGTCTTCCCAGAGCCTGTCTGTCCATAGGCAAAAAGGCAGATGTTATAGCCTTTGGCAGCTCCATTCAGTACTTCAGTCCCCAAATCCTGGAACACCTGTAAAAACACAAGTAAAAAGCATGTCACTGTGGTCCTTTTCTTATAGCAGTCCTAGAATTATTTTTTAATCTAAAAATTTTGCAATATATTTTAAACCTGCATGACTATACATTCTCCACCATTTCACAAGAATCAATTCAGTTTCAGAAAAAAAAACTGCTAAGGAAAATTCATTCATCCAAATACTTTTAAAAGTGCTTACTGTATGCTGGACATGATGCTAGATGATGAAGTTACAAAATAGATATGGGCCTTAGCCAGTTTTGCTCAATGGATAGACCGTCAGCCTGCAGACAAAAGGGTTCCGGGTTCGATTCTAGTCAAGTGCATGTGCCTCGGTTTGCAGGTTCCTCCCCAGCATCGTGCAAGAGGCAACCAGTTGATGCATTTCTCTGATATCAATATTTCTCTCTGTCTTTCCCTCTCTCTTCTACTCTCTCTAAAAACCAATGAAAAATATCCTCCGGTGAGGATAAAAAGTAAGATATATATATGATCCCTAATCTTAAGGCAAAGACATGCAAGCAAATCACTGAAGAAAGACCATGTGCATTAATTCTTTTTCCTTCCCATGTAGAAAATGTTTCATACAGTCAGTCAGGAGAGCTACCGTGAATATTTCCCAGAATATATACAAACCCAGGGTCTCAGGACACCACAGTGAGGATCAGTTAAGACCAGAAATTAGAGTTTTCCCTTTGGATCTCTTTTCTACATGCTCCCTCATTAGATTGATCCTAACAGCTGGCTGGTTCTGCTGGTTACTCATCTCTGTGGTGGTCAGTTTTAGTGAATCAGAAACAGCTAGAGGTCCTCATGTGAAAGCCACACACAGCATTTTGTGTTTCAGTGCCTGAAAGTTCGGTTGCACTCTGTTAGGCAGATCCTGATCTCAGGAAAAATAGCCTGGTTTGCAGGGAAGACACAGCTTCCCAGGTCCACCAGTCCTCAGCAGGGTGCTGCGTGGAGATCTGCACCCGGTGACTGTACAGTGCACATCAACCCTTTGTATTATTGCTGCTCAGCACCCCAATACTCTTCCTATTTGGCGGAGTCTCTGACTGTGTCAGCCTTGGTGGGAAGCAGGACCCAACCCTCCATGACAGAATCAAACAGGCTAGAGACTCCTTTCTGCCTCCTGGCAGCCAGAACACCAGCATGCGAAATAATGCCGGCCAACTGGATGTTCCAACTTGGAATTTGAGAGAATGACACTAAAACAGAGGAATCGTGAGAGTATTCTCCATGGTGGAATCAAGAGCCCAATAGCGCCGAAACCGGTTTCGCTCAGTGTATAGACCATCGGTCTGCGGTTCAGTGGATAGAGCGTCAGTCGGCGGTTCGATTCCGGTCAAAGGCATGTACATTGGTTGTGGGCACATCCCCGGTAGCGGGTGTGCAGGAGGCAGCTGGTCAATGTTTCTCTCTCATCGATGTTTCTAGCTCTCTATCCCTCTCCCTTCCTCTCTGTAAAAAATCAATAAAATATATTTTTTTAAAAAGAGCCCAATAGCACTGCATCTTGAACAAACAGGGGTACAAATGCCAAGTGTGGTGACCAAATCAGACCAGTCTGTGATATGGCTTTGCCTGCCCTCTCCACTGCCTGGGATCCCATGGCTTCCTACCCATTTTTCCCTTTAATTCTGTGAATGGCCAGATATGTCTCAAATTGGAATGTGGCCCTCATGGTCCATAGCTGTGTGATCCTGAGCAAGTTATTTAAAGTTTGCAAGTTTCAGTTTCGTTAGCTGAAAAGTGGATATTTTATCTCTCTATCACCGGTTTGTTATGAAGATTAAGTGAGACAATACACATAACTAGGGGCAACAGGACAGACAGAAGTTGCTGACTCAAGACTACACTGCCCTATTCTATGTTGTAGCAGCTGCAGTTCGGCTTCTGGCCAGTGAGCTATTTGTTTTGTTTCTAATATTCAGATGCAGGCCAGAAGAACCCAGGAAGTAGTGAAATACTGAGGTCTTGCACCATTCCCATCCCTCCCCAGTCTTTCTCCCAGCTCTGTGCTTCTCCCTCTCCAGTCACCCACTCCTATATTAGCAAAACTAAAAATCTGGAAGGATTCCCTTTGACTCCTGACATCTGTCTGGGTTAAATTCCCAGGGTTTGAAGGAGGGGTCGTTGCTCTTAACCAGACCATTTGAGTTGGCTGTCATCCATTTACTAGCTAGAAGATGTTCCACAAAACTCAACCTTCCTTTCTAGTGCCCCAGCAGTAAGTGGGAACACAGGAACAGACAGAGCCAAGCCCACAGCTATTGCAAATGCTCTTTCTTCCCACCACTCACACACTCAACAGACTGAGCTCAGTGGGTTGTGAAGAAAACAACAAAATAAGGGCACAAAGTGGGGTAAGGAAGGGAATATATGTAATACTTTCAATAATAAAGATTTAATTTAAAAAGAAAACAACAAAATGTTACTGTGTCTATGCCTTTACCCAAATTCAAATAATTGCGTGGAGGCTCTATTAAAAAAAAAATCTCTGAAGTTACCATTTTTACTCAAGAGTAAAAGATGTCAACAGGAAAAACCATTAGACTCCAAACTTAGAATTGGTGGAAACTGTTAAGATATAGCTACCCTTCTTCAAGAACTGGGATGCTAGCTCAGCATAAGTTCCAGGAAAAAGCACAGGCATAGATAGAGTACAGCAGGGCCAGATGACATGATGGTCTACTTTCACCATGATAATATAATAAAGTTCCAATACAACAGCATCCAGTGGGTTGTCCCCTATCTAGTTAGTACTTAAAAAGGCTGGAAGTACTCTATTACATATAGTTAATATGTCTATTTAACACTTCTATCTACTGGTACTCCAGAGAAAAAAGTCACACTGCCCTTCTCTCCCCCTGAACTGGATAGTCTAGCTTTAGCTTACCTATTGGTGTCTTATTTTAGCTTTCAAACTGTTCTTGCCGAAGCCGGTTTGGCTCAGTGGTAGAGCGTCGGTCTGCGGACTGAAAGGTCCAAGGTTCGAATCCAGTCAAGGGCATGTACCTTGGTTGCGGGCACATCCCCGGTAGGGGGTGTGCAAGAGGCAGCTGGTCGATGTTTCTCTCTCATCGACATTTCTAGCTCTCTATCTCTCTCCCTTCCTCTCTGTAAAAAAAATCAATAAAATATATTTTCAAAAAAACAAAACAAAAAAACCATTCTTAATATTCACATTGAGCTGTTTCCATTGCTTTATTATATTACCATGAGAGTAGACCATGGAGCATCTGGCATCTGAGACCCAGGCTTTCCTTGCAACTCTGGCTTCATCCGGAAGGACATCTGGTCTAATTAGCATATTATGCTTTTACCCTGTTTCCCCAAAAATAAGACAGTGTCTTATATTAATTTTTTCTCCCAAAGTTGCGCTAGGTCTTATTTTCAGGGGATGTCTTATCTTTCCATGTGCTAGGTCTTATTTTCGGAGGATGTCTTATTTTCGGGGAAACACGGTAGTATCATACTAGAGGCCTAGTGCCCAAAATTTGCGCACGTGATGGGAGGTGTCCCTCAGCCCAGCCTGCACCCTCTCCAATCTGGGACCTGGTGGGATCAGGTCTAAACGGACAGCCGGACATCCCTCTCACAATCCAGGACTGCTGGCTCCCAACTGCTCACCTGCCTGCCTTCCTGATTGCCCCTAACCACCTGCCTTCCTGATTGCCCCAACCTGATCACCCCCAACCACTCCCATGCCAGCCTGATTGATGTCTAACTGCTCCCCTGCCAGCCTGTTTGCCCCCAACTTCCCTCCTCTGCCGGCCTGGCCACCCCTAACTGCCTCCCCTGCAGGGTTGATCATCTTCAACTGCCCTCCCTTGCAGACCTTGTCCCTCTCAACTGTCCTCCCTTGCAGGCCTAGTGCCTCCCAACTGCCCTCCCCTGCTGGCCATCTTGTGGTGGCCATCTTGTGTCCACATAGGGGCAGGATCTTTGACCATCTTGTGTGTTGGTGTGACAGTCAATTTGCACATTACTCTTTTATTAGATAGGATAGAGGCCTGGTGCATGGGTAGGGGCCAGCTGGTTTGCCCTGAAGGGTGTCCTGGATCAGGGTGGGGATTCCTTGGGGTGTGGAGCAGCCTGGGCGAGGGGCCTGTGGTGCTTTGCAGGCCAGCCACACACCCCAGCTACCCAAGCAGAGGCCCTGGTATCTAGGACATAGTTTCTTTATTAGCATTCTCTAATTCTCACAGGAAAATACTGAAGTCTCACAGGTGGTAAGAACTTCCAAACAAAGCTCTTGCTCTTAACCACTGATATTTTGCTGCTAGCAAAACAATTGTTCACAGAGTTATCAGGAAAGGCAAATCTTATCCATTGAACATTAAGCAATTACTCTACAATTTAAAATTGTTTTTCAAGGTTTCCTTACTTCCTGTTGGTTTGCTTTATAGCAGGAGAAACTTCACCAGGTCTGCTTTTCAGGGTTTCTGAATAGCAGTTTCAGTAATATTTTGTTATGGCCTTCAGCCAAAAGTAATAAAATCTGATCCTACTAACATTTGTTATTTGTTAATCACTTTTGGAATCACTTTTGGAGTTTTTGCTCCAGTTAACCTTTTTATTTGCAGGTGAAGAGAATTATAACCTCACCCCCAAATTTCACCCACACTGCCATTATTAAATGACCAGAATTTAAAGCCTTGTTAGAGACAGACACCATTATATTTTCCTTTCTTTGCCATTTTTCAAATTATAAAGAATACTCACTTTTTGCACCAGTGAAAAAATAAAGCACGAAAAGAAAGCTAACCTTCCATCCATTACCTCACCCCTAATGCCACTCACCGAACTGACCCACAGGTACCCTTCAGGTACCAAAGTAAGGAAATATATACCCACATTGAAATCCTTCCATACCTTTCTCTATACATACAAGGATATGTAGTTCTTTGCTTTTGTTTGTCTTCACTGAAATAGACATCAACCTACAAATTGCTTTTTATCACATAATATACCATGGAACATACAGATTACTTGCCAGAGATATAACTCTTCCCTTTTTCATGCAAACACACAGCCAGTTACACAAACATAACTTAAAATAGTTTTATGTTTACAGAAAAAGTGAACAGAACAGAAAGCACAGAGTTCCCACATACCCTCTTAATCACCTCTTCCCTTTCAGTTTTCCCTATTATCACACCTTGCATTGTTATAGTACATTTGTTACAATTCATGAGCCACTATTGATGTCCATAGTTCACATTAGGGTTCATTATTTGTGCTGTACTATGGATTTTAACAAATGCATTATGACATTTATCCACCATTATAGTATCATACAGAATAATTTCATTGCCCTAAAAATCCCCTGTACTCTACCTAGTCATCCCTCCCTCCTGCCTCTGGCAACCACTAATCTTTTTATTGTCTCCACAGTTTTGCCTTTTCCAGAGTGCCATATAGTTGGAATCACAGTGTGTAGTCTTTTCAGATTGGCTTCTTTCACTTGGTAACATGCATTTACTAGTAAGATTCCTCCATGGCCCTAGGCTGTTTGGCTCAGTGAATAGAGCACTGGCCCGTGGACTGAAGGGTCACAGGTTCGATTCCAGTCAAGGGCACATGCCCAGGTTGCGGGCGTGCAGGAGGCAGACAATCAATGATCCTCTATTATCCATGCAGGAGGCAGGTGATCAATGATTCTCTCTTATCAATGTTGTTTCTATTTTCTCTCCCCTCTCCCTTCCTCTCTGACATCAATAAAAATATGTTAAATAAAAAAATTAAAAAAAGATTCCTCCATGTATTTTTCTTGACTTGAACTCTCTAGGTCATTACTACATGGTGATCTAATAGCTGCTTCTTTTTTTCCTGAAGTAAAGAAAACAGTGAAATTTAATTTTTATTTATGGAACACTGAAAATTATTTAAGTTCATATAGAAATAAGAAACCCATTAAGAAGAGAAGCTTCTGTTGGAAGTAGTAGCACCACTTATATGCCGCTGGAATGGCTGGAAGGATATGATCTTGTATATAAAAAAGCTTTCACTTAAGGAAAAACTGTATTGTTTACCTACTACCCATGTATCTCTTGAAATCATTCTGTCATGTTTATAATGATGTACCTTATAGGTAACCAATTATTAGTTTGAATGTTTAACAACAGTGCCTTTAGTAAATTATTTTACAATAAAAAAAATAAAAAGAAGAGAAGCTTCATACAGTATGTGGAGTTTGAAACTATTCAAGTAGTTTTATTGTAAAAATAATAAAACACATTTAAAGAATCCTCAGTAAAGAAGCAGTAAGACAAACATATCAAATATAGTATACAACAAACAGCTTTATGCCTCAGCTGTACAATCTAAATTTAAAGATCACGGTCCTGGCCAGTGCGGCTCAGTTGATTGTTGTCATCCTGTAAACCAAAAGGTTGCAGGTGGCAACTGATCAATGTTTCTCTCTCTCTCCCTCTCCCTTGAAAAGCAATAAGAACATATCTTCAGGTGAGGACTTAAAAAACAATAAAAGTCCTAAGAGTGCCACCTTGCACTTGGAACATAGAGCCTTCAGAAGTAGTTTCAGGCACATTTTGATCTTCCTCTATAGTGAAATACTTCTCAATCAAGTTTAAGAAGTTTTGTGCACAGACTCCATCTCTTAGTTGTTTGGCCGTGGACAAGTTGCCTAACCTCTCTGAGCCTCAATTTTCAGTCTGTACAGTATAGATGATAATAATCCACTTAACAGGGTTGTTGTGAAGGATGAGTGAGAGAAGTCACGTATATAGTTCAGTCCCTCCACTCAAAAAAAAAGAAAAGAAAAGAAAATTCAATACCTGGAACAGAGTAGGTTCTCAAAAGCCCACTTAAGTGAGTTGGTCATGAGAACATTTTTCAAACCCGGAACTAAGTCTCTAAACTACATGGGAATGTTTCCAAATGCTTATGAAGGAGGAAGTTGCTTCTATTTTTTAAAATCTCTGATGTGGGAGAAAAGGAAAAGCAATACCATCAAGAGACCATTACATATTTGAACTTTAAACCACAAAACCACCACAAATAAGATGGGGTTATTTTAATATGGGAGGAATAGTAAAGGGAAAACAGTAATTAAGGGTTTCCATTCCTGTAAATTCTAGCAGAACCACTATCTCTACCAACTGCATGGAAGCTGTATTAATTCGTCCTCCTCTATCAATTCAGCTCATATCCCCATAAACTACTTGTATTTTGTCTAATTGCATAACTACAGAGACAAGAGTTGAGCAATGAAATTATTGACAAAAGGATAATCCCCCACTTCTACAAAGAGAAGCGAGTTTGAGCATACTCTTCTGTTTGCTATTTCTGCTCCTGGGACCAGATGTAAGGGGCTTTTTGTATATACAAGTTGATCTTATGAGTGAGTCCAGCCATTTCACCCTGAGACCAATTCCCCAGGGGCTCTGCCTTTTCCAACTTCTAATACAAACTGAGGGGTGCCTGGGCACATCTGGTCACCATTTGATTTCAGGCTTCTATTGTGTTCAGTCTTTGGAGGGAAGTGAGTTTATAAATAACTCATGTTCCTCTGCCTCACACTTGAAAAATGAGGAACTGTCAACTCTGCCTTTCCTGCAGAGAGAGGTTTCACTGAACCCAGCCCCCTCCATAACAGTCACACGTCAAGTTAATATACTAAGTAGCCAGCCTCAATTAAATGATTCATACACCTATTTTATTATAAGACTAAGCGGTATCTAGAATGAAACCTAGGAAGGAGCTCCAAGTTAAGATTAGTGAATGATTAGTATGATGCTTGGAGAAGTCTCGGATCTTTTTGGAAATGCCCAAGCTATGTGGTTAAATCTACACACTGAGGGGGGGGGGGAATGGTATATGTACAAAGATAATAATTTAATAAAAAAATTTTAAAAATCTACACACTAGTATGTGAAGCACCACATTCACATCTCAAGAAAAAATGTCTTTCCCACCTTTGGAAGAGAAGTACAGGTTTAAATCCTATTCGGTCCCGAATAGAGCAATCCTGTTGTGAAGTAGATTTTTTTTTTGGACAATATTTCCTCCCTCTTCAAGATTTTTCAAACACTTGATTAAAATATTTATTATTATAGTTCTTGCCACACTGTGAAATAATTACCTTTTTATGTATGTTCCCTCAAGAACTATGAGTTGTTTTTAAAATATATATATTTTATTGATTCTTCACAGAGAGGGAAGGAGAGGGACAGAGAGCTAGAAACATTAATGAGAGAGAAACATCAACCAGGTGCCTCCTGTACACCCCACACCGGGGATGTGCCCACAACCAATGTACATGCCCTTGACTGGAATCAAATCTGGGACCTTTCAGTCCGCTGGCTGATGCTCCATCCCCTAAGCCTAACTGGTTTCAGCAAGAACTATGAGTTTTCAATGGGAAAGTATAAACAAGGTAAAATAATGATGATATATTCTATGACCTTTATGAGCTTTCACAAATAAAAAAAACATCAAATTGAATGTTGATTTAAGGAAGAGGTGAGGAAAGGGAACCAACCAAGTAAAAGTAGAAAGAAGAAAGATAAACGGATGGTTTCCTCTTCATCCCCACACCTGCTTAGAATTATAAAAAGGCTCTTTTTGTTAGAATCTGAGATTATATAAATGTATGTAAATCAAAGAATAATTACAGCCAGTATATGGTATAGACCACCACTAACTACAGATCCTAGAAAAGAAAATATGAGGCCAAACCCCTGTCCCCAAAAATGTACTTCAAAAAGAACAGCAAATAGCAACAAAGATATTGGGTAGCCAAGACCAATAACTTGAAATGCCCCAAATAGTTCCCTAGTAAATTATCAATTTCTGATTTTGTTTGGCTTTAGAATAAAAGGAAATGCCTCCTGAGCATAATCTGTGCCCAGCTAAGGTTTGGTCTCCTTTGGTTTAGGAGACAGCACTTTTAGTAAATTAAGATGAGCTCTGCTGGAGTCTCTAGAGCCTATTACAAACCAATGTGGGTCATCTGCTGACACCAGACTTAATGCTATGTGGACTGTGAGATATGAATCAAACACAGTCTCCATCTTTGCAGTGTCCAAACTATTACAGCAAAAATAAAGTTAGAGAATGTACTAGCAGACAAGAAAAATGACACCAGGTAGAAATACAGATCTACAAAAAGAAATGAAGAGCACCAGAACTGGCAACTACATTGGTAAATATATGTGGAGTTTTTTTTTAATTCTTGAAGGTCTTTAAAAGATAGTTTACTGTTTAAACAAAATTATTAACAATGTATTATGGAGTTTATAACATATGTAGACATAAAAATGTATGACTTGATAGCATAAAGATGGAGAAAAAAATAGAAGTATTCTAGTAAAACTTATGTGGGAGTAATATATGATTAGTTGAAGGTAGACTGATAACTTAGAAATGTATACCTTAAATGCTAAAGCAATAACTAAAAAAACAAGCGTTATAGCTAATAAACCAACAAAGGTAAAATGAAATCATAAAAAATACTCAACTCAAAAGAAGGCAGAAAAATATTAAAAAGGGGAAAAAGAACAAATTAGACAAAAAACAAATAGCACAATGATTGTTATAACTATATCAGTGAGGCCTAAATAATCTTAATTAAAAGGGAGAGATGGCCTGATTAGGAAAATAAAACAAGATCCCATTACTTATATGCTACCTGTAAGAAAGTCACTGTAAACTTAAGACATATATAGTTTAAATGTTCATAGTAGCGATTAAATTATGGTATACCCATAGAGAAGGTTATGATATGGTCATCAATAATAGGAAGTAATTATACGTATACAGGAATAGGCAAAAGTAGGTTTACAGTTATAATACAAATAAAGAACACAATCCTATATAATAAAAGGGTAATATGCAAATCAACCAAACAGCGGAACATCCAGTCACTATCATGCTCTCTGACCACCAGGGGGCAGATGCTCAACACAGGAGCTGCTCCCTTGGTGCGCTCCCACGGGGGGGCGGGAAGCGGGGGGGTGCCACTCAACCACAAGCTGGGCTCACGGCTGGCAAGCACAGTGGCGGCGGCAGGAGCCTTTCCCATCTCTGCGGCAGTCAGACACCCCCCAAGGGCTCCCAGACTGTAAAGGGCACAGGCCAGGCTAAAGGGATCCCCCCTCCCCCCGCAAATGCATGAATGTTGTGCACAAGAATAAACTGAGTTGCATGTACTTACAACTGTAAACCCACTTTTGCCCACCCCTGTATATGAATTTGAAATGTCTCCAAGATATATTAATTGAATGAGGCAAGATACAGAATAATCTCTGTGCTATCATTTTTTAAAGAGAATAAATATACACCTACATGCTTATATTTGCATAGAATTCTCTGAAGCTATATATAAGAATTGATAATAATGTTTGCCTCATCATAGGGGAAGGAAATGAGGATAAATAGATTTAATTTTCATTGACTAATCCTTTTGTACTGTTTCTTTCTGACATATGCATATTGCACCTATTTTTTAATTAGTAAATTACAATATTTCTAGAAAAATATTTTTATTAAAAAATTAAGAGAAGATACTTTCATTGGCAACATGAAAAACTCTGTAAACACACTGTCCTTTTGGTATATACAAACAACAGAGAATGTAATACAGTAATAATAATACCAACTGATATTTAATATTTCTTTTTCCAAAATGATCTCAAGCTTAATACTTCATTTTATTTTAACAATATTCCTGTGATGTTGGTAGGTGGGAAATTATCACTCTCTCTTGAGATAAGAAAACTAAAGCTGCCCCTGGTCAGTGTTGCTCAATGCTTGGAGCATCAGCCCATGCACCAAAGGGTTGGGGGTTTGATTCCTAGTCAAGGGCATGGACCTGGGTTGCAGGTTCAATACCCAGTTGGTTGGGGTGTTTGGGAGGCAACCAATCAATGTATCTTTCACCTCTCCCTCCCTTCTTCCCTCCCTCCCTCCCTCCCTCCCTTTCCCTTTCCCTTTTCCTTTCCCTTTCCCTTTCTCTTTCCCTTCCACTCTTTTTAAAAGATAATCAATGTGGAAAAAAAATATCATTGGTGAGGATGAAGAAAGAAAACCAGACTAGCCAGCATGGCTCAGTGCTTGAGTGTCGACTTATGAACCAGGAGGTCATGGCTCAATTCCCACTCAGGGCACACACCTGGGTTACAGGCTCCATCCCCAGTAAGGGGCATGTAGGGCTCAGCTGATCAATGATTCTCTCTCATCACTGAAGTTTCCTTCTCTCTCTCCCTCTCCCTTCTTCTCTGAAATCAATAAAAATATATTTTTTAAAAAAAAAAACACAAAAGAAAACAAAGAAAGAAAGAAAAAAAAAAAGAAAACTAAGGCTATCCTAGCCAGGTAGCTCAGTTGGTTAGAGCATGTCTGATACACCAAGGTTGGGGGTTCAATTCCCAGTCAGGGCACATAAAAGAAACAACCAATAAATGCAAAAATAAGCGAAACAACAAATCAATGTCTCTCTCTCTCTCTCTCTCTCTTTCTCTCTCAAAATCAATGAATAATTTTTTAATTAAAAGAAACCAAGGCTATTTAAATCACATAAAGTTTGCTTCACTAGACCAAAGCTATTGAGGTTTGACATCGATCAGCTGCCTCTTGCACACCCCCTACTGGGGATGTGCCCACAACCAAGGTACATGCCCTTGACCAGAATCGAACCCCAGACCTTTCAGTCCGCAGACCAATGCTCTATCCACTGAGCCAAACTGGTTTCAGCTGTAAGTCCATTTCTTTAAATAAGAAATAATTTATGCTAACTTATGTTTAGAGGATGTCTGGAAGATGAGCAAAAAAATAAAAATAAAGACAGTGGTTACCTCTAGAGAATAAGACTATCGGGGAGACAAAAGAGAAAGGTTTTTTTCACTTTTTTACATTATAACCTTCTGGATTGTTTGAATATAGTAAAGTTAGCTTGTATTGCCTCCACAGCAAGATATTTTAATAAACAAATTAATTTGCTAACATTTTTAAAAGTAAGTAATTTATTTTCTGTTGAGCATAGAACTCGAGAGAAACAAGTCCCATTTTCCCCCCCACAGCATCTGAACCCTTTTCAGAACACTGCATTTATTTTGTGTGTATGTTTTCAAAAACATACTTCATATTTCCTCTCTTATTATAGAAATATCAGCTTAATTTTTTACTGTAAGAATATAAATGTTTTAAGAAGATCTTTGTTATTATTTATTCAAATCCACAAACAGTACAGTTAGTTGATAAAGGTTTAACTCCATGATCTCAAATGTTGCTGTGGAGGATTTAAAAAAAAAAAAAAAAAACAAATCCAACAAAAATGTACATCCTGCCGAAACCGGTTTGGCTCAGTGGTAGAGCGTTGGTCTGCGGACTGAAAGGTCCTAGGTTCGATTCCGATCAGGGACATGTACGTTGGTTGCGGGCACATCCCTGGTAGGGGGTGTGCAGGAGGTAGCTGGTCGATGTTTCTCTCTCATCGACGTTTCTAGGTCTCTATCTCTCTCCCTTTCTCTCTGTAAAAAATCAATAAAATATATTAAAAATATATATAAATATATACATCCTACTGAAAAGCCATTTCTTTAAAGCCACAAGTCCCAACCCCCAACAAAATAAAGTCATCTACTTCTTCATTTAGAAACAATTTTTAAAACCCACAACCTCCCATTTTATTAACAACAGAGATAAGACATGAATTTCAGTCTCCTCCCCTTCACATTACAGCCCAGGGCTCTGCTCCTCTGCTTCCAACAGGAAGCTCACTGTGTGACCTTTCTTGTGAGGAATCTTGGAAGAGGGTGAGGGTAGGGCAGAACTTGCATATATAATATTAATTTTCAAGACAATCTGCTTTTCAAACAAACAAAAGAGTCCAACTCTCATTTCTCCCACACATCTGTGCTATAAATTAAGTCAAGATTTAGGAACGTTGTTGGGCTCTCAAATCCCAGTGGACAAGGAAAAAATAATTACAGCCAAAATGCAGAACACTGCATTTAGAAGGGGCCTTTTCTTAGTCTGCTGGGCTGGCTCCCCCAAACAGAGAACACTTGAAATGGTGCTAAGGGGCTACTTGGACACAGGCTTACTGTGCAAGTATGTGGGAGAGAATTTAGCACCTAGCAAGGCGGACCGGGGGCTTCCTCTGAGAGGCCTGCTGCTAAGGGTCTGCCTGGGCACTACTGTGGTGGACACACGCCTTTTGTTCAAACGGCTATTCTTCATTTTATGTCTTCCTGTTTAGATTATTTGCAAGTCAATTTTCCCAAAGACTCTCAAAGCAATCATCACCATCATCATACTTCTCTTTAAGCAATTGACAATTCTTTTCAACTCCGGGATAAATTCAAGTGTAAAGGGAATGGGAGCACAGGAGTAATTCTCAGCATTGCAGTTGCAAGCAAGAGAACTTTTACGTAATGTCAAGGACTGACTCAGGGCTCTGTATTTATGCTTAGGCTGCCCAAGTCTACAACTGACTCCCAAGCTTAAGGCATGCCTCCCCTCCAGAGAATCTCTCTCTCTCCAGATCTCAACAACTACACCTGCTCCCAGAAATTCTCATTACCGTTGGCTCACAGAGGAAAAAGAAATCCAAACAAGCTTTTTTGCATTTTAAAATATTTCTCTAGTTTCTGCTATTCATTTTTGTATAGGCATCTAGCACCAGCAGCAAACAATAAGAGTTAAGAATCTCTGTTTTTCAGATTTTTCTGAGTCTTTGAAGAGTTATAATCAAGTTTCTAGAGAGGGAAAAAATGAGTTAGATGAAGCCAAGAAAATGACCTTATTCCTTTAAAATCCAGCCCATGGGCATGCTTACAGAGCTGAGCAGCTGTGCTGCTGGCAGAGGAAACATACTGAAATGAAATACTCATGGTGATCTCCCTTCCCCCACTCATGCCTGCAGAGCCCATTCAGTTATTGCACAAAAAAAGGCTTTTTCTTATAAAATTCTCTCCCTTCTACTTCTGTCTCCATCTTGGTTGGGAAGAAATAGTGCTGGTGATGGAATGTATCCAGCTCTGCAAATATTCATGAGAAAATGCTTTGACGCCCACATGCTCCCAGTTCCCTTGCACATGTATGTATTAGGGAAAGGGGATGCACAGAGGGACTAAGTCTACGGTTCTCTAACTTACCCAAACTGCAAGGCCAAAACAGGTAGCGAGGCCAAAAGGCAAAGTCCCAACTTATCTCTCATCCACTGAACCATAAGTTCAATAATTAATTTGACGATAACCATTAATTTAAAATGTGTAGTACTGAAAATACAGAAATGGAGCTATGTGTAGTGCAGCATTTGAGAGCTTAGACTTTGGAGTCACACAGTAAAAGGCTGGAATGCTTGTTCCATCACTTGGTTGTGTGACCTTAAAGCAAGCTACTCAACCTATTTGAGCCTATCCCTAAGTGAAGATAGCAATATCAACTGTAAATAATGATAGGATACTGACAACATCTTCCCCTCCATGAACTCTCAAATGCCTTCTCCACTTGTGTTTCTTCTTCATGTTTCCCCCTCCTCTTGTGCCTCTTAAGTCCCTCCTTAGTTTCAGTAATTATTCTGCCTTCTTTTTTTTTTTTAATATATTTTATTGATTTTTACAGAGAGGAAGGGAGAGAGATAGAGAGCCAGAAACATCGATGAGAGAGAAACATCGGCCAGCTGCCTCTTGCACCCCCCCCCCACTGGGGATGTGCCCACAACCAACGTACATGCCCCTGACCGGAATCGAACCCGGGACCTTTCAGTCCACAGACCGATGCTCTACCACTGAGCCAAACCGGTTTCGGCTATTCTGCCTTCTTGACTCTTTCCCTAAAGCCTTCATTCACATGCCAAGTTCGGGAGATACCAAAGAAGTGAGGCCTAAAAAAAAGTGAGGGCCATACTCCTCTCCACGTACTCACCTTCTGAGGCATGAAGTAATTGATCATTTGTCTTGATCTTATAATCGGTTCAGATCCCCAGACAGAAATGCTGCTTCTAAGTGCAACCTGGTCTCACTATAACAACAGGCACTCAATCCTCCCCCATTCTACTAGATGGCAACAGTGCAGCTGCCTCGCCCTGACTGAGCACAGAGCCAGGAGTAGGTCCCATCTTAAAGAAAACCACCTTTCCTTGGGATGCTGCTAAGAGCACATTTCCTGCCGTGCAGGAACCTCGGTGTTGCAGTTCATGGTCCCTGTCACTAGAATAAACAATAGGCATTTCCCTACAACATTACACACAATTCTGGAGTGATCAAAAAGGAAGGAAAAAAATCTATAACTCATTTTTGTCTCTCTAGGCCTTTGTCTTTAAGTGTCTTGAGCGGTCTCTAGCATTTCTTCTAATATCAGCATTCTGGAATTCTAAAGTCAAATATTTAGCTACCACATAACAGAATTTAAAGATTGTGCATAAGTTACTTTTCATGTTCTAAATACATATCCTGTGACGTTTAATTGGAAATCCCCTATTTTATCCTAATGGCAAAGAAGACTGGCTGATTCTAATAAACTGCTAAAATCACCATGTTCTGTAGAGTATTATGTCTGCCTCCCTAGCCTATTCCATGCAAAATGGACACAAAGGGTGCTGCACTAGTAGTGGCTTTCCTCCTGGTTCCTGCAGGGGGCCCTTTAATCGTTTGGGGCGGGGCGGGGCAAGGGGGTGTTCTCTGAAGACTCTCCAAGTTTCTGACATCCTCAAGCTGAAGTCTCTGTAACACACACACACACACACACACACACACACACACACGCTCTCTGTCTCTGTCTCTCTCCTCTTTGATGGCAGGCAAAGGATATATTCTGTTTGATGTTCAGTGTATGTGGAGACTAAACAACTAATAAAACAACATGTGCAATCACATTGACGCTGTAAGTTCAGTTTTGTATTCAGTGGTTGTGGGGAGGAAACCTCTGGCTCACTCACGTGATTTTTTATCTGGAAAAGTTACAAGTGCTTTAAGCATTGTGTTTTAGCTAAATAATAGACCATTTTAAAGTAAAGATTCTCAGGAGAATAGAGCCATTGCTTTCCAACAAGGGCTGGGTTCCTTTTTGTTTCTGGATGTGCTTTCTGTTGACTCAGTCTGCACTTGTTTTGACAGCCAATTACAGTCCCTTGGTGGGTAAAGCTGAGTTAATGCTCCTCATGGAAAGTTTTACAAACACACAATCACCCAAACACAATACGCTCGGCAGAGAACTCCAGCTCCAACAGATGTTCTGGACCAGAAGGAAGGGAGGGAAGTTAATTTTCCAGATCGAGCACGCTGACCCCAGAAGGGATCATAAGCGGACTCAAAGAAGAGATTTTCAAATCCAGTTCAGCTCTTAGAAGCATGGGCCTTGCTTCTCTCATACAGAGATCATGGTAATCACACAACAGGATTAGCCACAGCATTCATGACCTCCCTTATTCAACTCCTGGTTGCCAAGCCCTGGGCTAGGTACTTTATATTAGCATTTCACTTCCTCCTCACAATAAACTGAAGAAATTAGGACTCAGAGACGTTAAGTGATTTCTCCAAAGAAAGTCAGCTAAGTGGCTGTGCCTGAATACAAATCCAGGTTTAACTTCAGAGGAGAACTACACTAACTTTAATATTGATTCAAGCCAGATAAAAATGTAGAACAATTCTGGAGAAGCCTTGGTAAATCCAAATATTAACAAAGACTAAAAACACAATTTAGACCTGTAACAACCTGCCTTAAGAATGAGAAGTGGATTACCATTAGCGACAGCATGGATGGACCTGAAGAGTGTTATGCTGAGTGAAATAAGTCACCCAGAGAAAGACATATACCATAAGATTTCACTTATATATGGACAATATAAGAACAACATAAATGAACAAACAAAACAGAAACAGATTCATAGATACAGAGAACACACTGATGGTTGCCAGAGGAAAAGAGGGTGAGGGGACTTGGTGAAAAAGGTGAAGAGATCAAGACGTACAAATTTGGCAGTTACAGAATAGACAGGGGGATGTAAAGTACAGCATGGGGAACATAGTCAATAATATTGTACTAACTATGTATGGTGCTGATTGGGAACTAGAAACGTGGGGGGAAACACTTTGTAAAGTATATGACTGTCTAACCACTGAACTGTGAAAACTCATACAAAATAATATTGAATGTAAACTGTAGTTGAAATTTCTTTTGAATTTTAAAAATGAATGAGAAGCTAATGACACTAGGGTCATGGGGTAATGAAGATAGTTGATATGATTCCCTGTCACCCCTACCAGTCCCCATCCACTATAGTCTTTTTTCTCTCTCTCACCTTTCCCTTCTCTCCTTTTCCATCCCCTCCTTTTCCTCTATCCCTCTCCCTTTACCCCCTTTTTACATTCCAGTGTAGTGAAGACTATGAACTTTGTGTTAAGATGATCCTGTGTTCAAATCTAAGACTCATTTCTGACTTTGACCAGAATATGTACTAGTAACATCTCCTAACCTAAATTTCCTCAACTACCTATAAAATAAGGATAAAATAGTCCATCTTTTAGGCTATTGAAGGTATCAAACGAGATAATATTTATAAAGAAATGACCAGGTCACTAGTAGACTAAATGGGATTTTTTTTTTTTAACTTTGGGAGTTAGTGGATATAGGATGCAATTTAGATTTGGACAGTCTTGGATTTGAATCCTGGCTCTACCTTTACTGGCCAAGTCTTGTAAGCTTTCTGTGCCTCAACTCCTTACCTATAAAATGGAGTAAATAATATAGATTTAATATATTTTGGGAGATAATCAAAAGAAAAGATAGCCCAGGCTGGTGTGGGTCAGTTGGTTGAGTGTTATCCCATGCACTGAAAGGTTACTAGTTAAATTCCTAGTCAGGGCTTATACCCAAGTTGCAGGTTCAGTCCCCCATAGGGGTGCATACATGAGGAACCAATTGATGTCACATTAGTGTTTCTCTTCCTCTTCTTCTATCTCTCCCTCTCCCTTTGTTTAAAAAAATAAATAAATAAATAGCTCTAGCTGGTTTGGCTCATGGATAGAGCATTGGCCTGTAGGCTGAAGAGTTGTGGGTTTGATTCCGGTCAAGAGCACTTGCTGTGGTTGTGGGCTCGATCCCCAGTGGCAGGCATGCAGGAGGCACCAATTAATAATCCACTCTCATCATTGATATTTCTATCTCTCTCTCCCTCTCCCTTCCTCTGTGAAATCAATTAAAAAATATTTTTTTGAATATATGGATATTTGCTTGGCTGCTGTGACTCAGTGGTTGATCCATAGAGGTCACAATTTGATTCCCAGTCAGGGCACATGCTCAGGTTATGGGCTCAATCCCCAGTAAGGGGCATGCAGGAAGCAGCCCATTGATGATTTTCATCATTGATATTTCTGTTTTTCCCTCTCCCTTCCTCTCTCTGAAATCAATAAAAACATATATATTTTTAAAAAGAATGTATGGATATTTAACAAATAAAACTTCCTCTCGGTAGAACATGTAGCTGATTTGTTCTCTAGATGCCCATGTTTGTTGACACATGATCTATTTATTCAAGTGTGTCACCACTAAGAACTGGGACTGGCTAAAGCACTAAGGAATCTTGAACTTATCTTTTGAGACCATAAAATATAAAAAGAGGGAGGTAGAATGATACAATGCAATGAAAAGACCAACATAAGAAGCAGGGGTCTAGTACCACTTGTGCATTAACTGCCTGTATAACCCCAGGTGAGTCACACGGCTATATCTGAAACATGAGGAACTGCCATAAATTAGTGGGCAGTATCTAGAAACATTTTTTATTATCATAGTTGGGATTACTACTGGCATCTAGTGGGTAGAGGCCAGCGATGCTGCTAAACATCCTACAGTGCGCAGGACAGATCCCCAAAAACAAAGAACTATCTGGCCAAAATATCAACCTTGGCCTAGATGACTGCTAAGTTCCCTTCGACTCTCGCATTCTAAGAGACTATAATGAGGCAGCACCAACTTCAAATGGGTGAAGTTTTTGTCAACATCTACCAAGCAATAGCTTATAATGTTGCTCAAAATTCTTCTAAGCCAGTGGGGGAAGTTTTTCCCTCAGATATTTGGATATTCTGAAATCAGAGCTGTATTTCTGAGGGTAATGATAGTTCTTCCTTCACAACAAGAAGAGACCTAGAAATGGAGGAGGCACAGTCCTCCAAGGACGTGGCCCCTCTTTGCAGTTAAATCAGTGCTTCCAAAGCCATGAGTTTCCTTCTGGGCAAGCAGATTAAATAACTCTGAATCAAGGTCAGAATAAGATATTATACACACAACAGCAGAAATGAATCTTGACTACATGATAGAAACCAAACTAAAAAAAAAAAAAAGAAAAAAGCCACCGCCACCAGACTCAAAAGATTACACACTGTTTTATTACTTTTGTAGACCTCCTGGAACAAAAGGCTACACTCTGTTTTATTAGATTTATAGATATCCTATAGGTAAAACTGTAGGGACAGAACACAAATCAGTGGTTACCAGTGGGTGGGGGTAAGAAGAAGCGTGACTACAAAGCAACATGAAGGAATTTGGGGGTGATGCATTGTTTTATATATAACTAGAGGCCCAATGCACAAATATTCGTGCAAAAATGGACTCTCTTTCCTCTGGCTGCTGGCACCGCCTTCGCTCTGGCCAGAGCTGCCTTTCAGGTCCAGGCTGGCGCTGCCTTTCCGCCTTCCCACACTGCCCCAAGACCCTGAACGGCTGGGGTGGTGCAGAACGCCTGCATTGTCACCATGAGGACAACACAAGCACCCCTCCACCCCCAGCAGCTCGGAGCCCACATATGCAAATTAACCTGCCAGCTTTGGTTCATTTGCATAGTCATTCCTGATTGGCTGATAGGCATGTTGTAGGTACAGTCAATCAGCATGTTACTCATTTTTTTCCTAATATATTTTATTGATTTTAAAAAATATATATTTTATTGATTTTTCACAGAGAGGAAGGGGGAGGGATAGAGAGCTAGAAACATCGATGAGAGAGATACATTGACGAGCTGCCTCCTGCACACCCCCCACCGGGGATGTGCCTGCAACCAATGTACATGCCCTTGACTGGAATCGAACCTGGGACCTTTCAGTCTGCAGACCAACACTCTATCCACTGAGCCAAACCAGTTTCGGCATTTTTTTTTTTTTTTACAGAGAGGAAGGGAGAGGGAAAGAAAGTTAGAAACATCAATGAGAAAGAAAGATCGATCAACTGCCTTTTGTACACCTCCTACTGAAGATGTGCCCGCAACCAAGGTACATGCCCTTGACCAGAATTGAACCCAGGATCCTTCAGTTCGCAGGCCGATGCTCCATCCACTGAGCCAAACCAGTTAGGGCAGCATGTTACTCTTTTATTAGTATAGATGGTAAATTACACAACTGTGCTTGTCAAAACTCATAGAACTGTACACTAAAAGGGGGAATTTACTGTATCTAAATTGTACTTCAATAAGACTGACCCCTTTCTCTACAACCCCCTAAATATGATCACCAATGCTGCAGAGAAGATAGCTGTACGTTGGGAGAGGATAAACTGGATGATACCTCAATTCCTTCCCATCCCAAGTCCTATGATTTTAGGATAATCTATCTCTCCTACTCCCTGGTGACCTCAGAGCCATAGTGATTAGAATAATGTCTAGTCTCCAATATCTGTGTTAAAGTAATAAAAATCCTCTGACCAAATCATATGGATGTGAGTCCTGCCACCATTCTGGGACCTCTGGCCCTACTCCATCTTGTGACAAAGTTTCCTTTGCTTCTCTCTCCTATCCTGACTCCCCTTGAGACCAATGAGGCCTTGGGCAATTAATAAACAAACAGAATCAACCTCGGGACACTCGGTTTTATCTCTCTGCACAGGCTTCCTGTCCAAAATCCCATTTGATCTTTCCATCAAACTTCAAATCATATGAGGCAACAAAGGAAAAGTCATCTTTATAAATCCTCCTCATCTATGGACTTCTAAGCTTCCACTAGATTATTTTTATACATTTAAACTACATAAATGTAAAATGTAAGCCTCACACAAAATCATACCCCAGCTTATTGAGATATATATATGTAGTTTTTTTATTTGCAAATATACACACACCTCCCAGATTATTGATTGTATCAAATGTTACACAAAACAGTTCATTTTTCTTAGTTACAGAACAGCCAGCTCTAAGTGTGCTATGGCCAGGGAGGACTGAAATAGCTACCAGCATGTTCACAGTTTCTACTAATAGGAAGAGCACTGCCTTCTATGTCACAAATAGTCACAACTGTGAACTGCTGTAAACATTCCATCCTCTTATTTGAGAGTCGATTTCTTTCCTGGCTTTTCTTGGAGAATCTCAGTAAAACAAGTACAAGTACCAGTAACCAGACACCTCAGCAATACTTGGGTGATGGGATACAAATCAAGGGCCATTAGACAAGCCTGCACCTGCCAGTTCCCTCATCTCCAAAGGACAGAGAAGGCTCAGTAGGGGCCATGTAATGCCCACTCTGCCTTTTTCTGCTGAGGATTTACAGCAAATCCAGTTTGACTACAAAGGTAGGGGAGAGAACCCACAGAGACAACAAATCCCACAATGGCCTCAGGTCTTGTTTCCACATGTTCCCCTCAAAAGTTTTAGAACTATCCAATCATCTTCAGAAATATGCATCGGCCAAAACCGGTTTGGGTCAGTGGATAGAGCGTCGGTCTGTGGACTGAAAGGTCCCAGGTTCGATTCAGGTCAAGGGCATGTACATTGGTTGCAGACACATCCCCAGTAGGGGGTGTGCAGGAGGCAGCTGGTCGATGTTTCTCTCTCATCGATGTTTCTAACTTTCTATCACTCTCCCTTCCTCTCTGTGAAAAAATCAATAAAATATATTTTTTTAAAAAAGAAAGAAATGTGCATCAATGGAAGGTCAGTACTGTCCTCTAAGTCACTCAATAGCATTGTTCTTATGGCATAATTAGAAAGTTTCACCAAAGACAAAAATACTGCCCTAGCTGGTTTTTCTCAGTGGATAGAGGACCAGCCAGCAGACTGAAGGGTCCCAGGTCAGATTCCGGACAAGGGCATGTGTCCCATTTTTAGAATGGATCCCCAGCCCTGGTCAGGGCTCCTGTAGTAAGCAACCAATTTATGTTTCTCTCTCTCTGTTTCTCTACCCACTCCTTTCTACGCTCTCTAAAAAAACAATGGAAAAAAGCCGAAACCGGTTTGGCTCAATGGATAGAGCGTCGGCTTGGGGACTGGAAGGTCCCGGGTTCGATTCCGGTCAAGGGCATGTGCCTTGGTTGCAGGCATGTCCCCAGTAGGGGGTGTGCAAGAGGCAGCTGGTCGATGACTCTCTCTCATCGATGTTTCTAACTCTTTCTCTCTCTCTCCCTTCCTCGCTGTACAAAATCAATAAAATATATATTTAAAAAAAAAAACACAAAACAATGGAAAAAAATATCCTCAGGTGAGGATTAACAAAAACAAATGAACGAACAAACAAAAAAGACTAAAATACTTAGAAAACACTTTGGCTTTTTATTCAAAGGTATATAGACAGATAGGCAATTGCTGTCCAGAGTTCCCCCCCTCCCAAAATATTTCCCTTTCCAATGGTATTTCTTAATGACATACTCCTGTAGTGTTTTCTTTCAGACGTATAAATATGATGATACTGATCCATGAAGGCCAAATAAATATTTCTAATTTTAGGGATAGAATCCCTAAAATTTTCATAGAATCCCTGGAGGTTCCTGGGGTGAGGGCTATTGTCTGTGTCATAGAATTGAATGAGGCAAGGCTTGCTGGCCAGCATGGGGACTGAAGTCATGACCTTGGACAGGACAAATCAGAACAATGCTGCTGCTTCACAGAAACAGAGGGAAGTCCTGTAGATCCGTCCACCTGGTAAGACCTGCTGCCTCGTTTACTTGTGAGAGAGCTAGGCAGCACTACCAGACACAGGAAGCATAACCAACAGCCTTAGCTGGTCCTCTCAATCCTCACCAGATCAACAGAATTCACCTCTATGTACCTTGCAGGCTGGCAGACTAGCTGTCTAGCCCTTTACACTCAGTCTAGAAGCATAAGCCTGAGGCACAAAGAAGATACTAACCTCTAGGATTCCTGGGCCCTTCCATTGCATACAACACAAGGCCAAGTTTGACATGAGCCCACTCGCTTACCATAGGAGCAGACCGCTACCTAACCTAACTTGTACCCACTGAGCCATGCTGAGCCCGAAGCCTAAACAAACACTAGCCAAGTCCCATGCCCTGAGCAAGCAGTCCTTTCCTCTTTCTGCCACTGATGTCTCTCACTACCACTTTTTAGATTAAACATCGTTAGTTTCTAACCAAATTACCATAAGTAAGAAATATGAAGGGTCCATATTCCATGTTAATTTCCCAATAATTATACAGTTACAAAAAACTGATTAGAGTGAAGGAAAAATGACATTACCACATCCTGAGATGCATAGTGGGGGTCCTCTGGGTTGACGGACCAGTAGCAGTAATCAAAGCCGAATGCCACAACCTTCTCCCGGGAGTCGCCAAAGCCATCTGATCGACTGTCCACCTAAAATCAAACACAGGATCCAGTGTCTTCTCTATTATAATACCAGAATCTGGCCAGTGGCACTAGATTCCTCTCTGCTGTAGCTAGCGAAGCCTGAACTGGTCATGAGAATCTTTATGATATCTATCTAAAAAAGAACACAAGTAACCTCTGTCCTCATCTTGATAAAGCCACGGAGAATTAATTAAATATCTGTCTATCATACTATCACATATCTGCCTACAAATGAGATATAGAACACCTTGGGAGAGAAACCTCACATCTCCAGGCATCTTATCTTTATCATTTTTCCCGATAAGTATTTCTACAGCAGGTACAGAAATACATGAATACTTTAGTCCCTGGGCTGACAGGCTCTATCAACCTAAGGATTTCACAGTGAAATAAAAAGCATATTGGACAGAAGAGTTAGGACCAATCCAACTGCCCAAGGTAAATGAGGCCAGAGCTTGGAATTGTACCAACAACCTCAAGGTACTGTGCTGGGGAGAATGGCGTTATTCACAGAAATGCCTGTCTTTTCTATTTAAAATTTAGACTCTGGACAGGGAGAGACAAGGCTTAGCAGTAGGATCCACAGATCACAGTAGAATGGGGCTGTCAGAATGACCAAGAGATTCTTAGATAACTGACCTCAGGGAGGCAACCAGCCAGCAAAGTGTGCAAGAGGCAGATTCGAGTTTGATCTTGGCCAGGAATTATTAAGAACCAAAAATATGATCTCTCGCAACAAAGCAGCTGAAGTGATTAGGCAACAGAGATATAAGTAAGAGGCAGCAAAGAATAAAAGGTCTTTTGTCCCCAGGGAGCTCCTGTTGACAGTTTGATAGTTCCTGTTCTCTTTTAGCGAAGGGCTACAGACAAAAGAAAACATCACATCACAAGAGTAATATGTGAGTGGACATGGCTGGGAGGCCTGGGGTCCAGATAACCCTCACTCTGTTACCCTCTACTCTCCAAGGCCAAGGAAAAGAATCATTTCCACTAGCCTGGGAAGAGAGGAATGGGATGGAGCAAATTAGCCTTAGAGGTGGAGAGGGGTAAAGGAGGAAGTACTCAGAGTTTGTCCAATTGTGACTCAAAAATCTATCAAATCTGTGAAAGAGAATTTGTAATAAGACTCAGACTAGTGACTGACTCTCTTCTGTGATCTGAAGGTTCTTATTTGGTCCTCCCTATGGCCAAGATGAATCCTGCATTAGCAGATGCACACACCTCTAGACCAAATGATTTGAAATGAGAGGCTTGGGACAAAGTCTAACGAGGGCTCAGGTGAGTTAAGTATACACATGGACTGTCCCCAACATGATTTAAGCTGGCCATGCCTGCCTCCCATGCATCCCTTGTGTTTACTTTCCAAGAGGCTACTGCCCAGTTTCCAAAACAGCTGCATCCTATTTGATGGAACTTGAGCTGCAGCAACAACATGCCCGGCACTTTTTTCCTACTTTTTAAATATTTGCTTGGTGGTTGGGCAAAGCTCTTACACTCTCCCTCTCTAAACAAATGCACATACACACTTACACCTCAGAAGCCCTGCTATGATACGAGCCCCTGAGTGGAGAGAAAAAGGAAAACAATTTCAGGCTTACCTTTAAATTCCTGATTTTTGCCACTTTGCCATCAATTTCCACAATAATTCTTCCTCCTTCTTCGGTCTCCCTAGAAACGAGACCCAAACCCATTAAAAACAAACAAAAAAACAAACAAAAAAAAAACACGTTACTTTCTTTTCTTAACCAAGAAAAGAGGAGCTGAGCCCAGTGCTATTGGGACAAAATGTTTCCCTACTCCTGTCTCCATAAGTGGCTGAAAGCATCAGATCTACTCCTGAACCCGTGTTCCTGAATCTTCAGCCGGCTGGAATCACTCGCACCTGGATGTCATCTGCAGCCCTGACAACCTACTGTCTGCTGCGCGAGGCTCTTCCCATGAGCTCAGTAAATAAGCTTTGCGACCTTCTTTCCACCTCACTTTTGTTTAATGAGATGTTATTCTCTACTGTGACTGCAAATAACAATTCCATTTCTACAGCATTTTCTTAATCTAATCCATGCAACTATAAATTTTTAGTTCCCAAGGATCAGAGAAGTTATTGGTAGGAGTAGTCAATGTTGTTATCCTGAGAACACTTAAAAGCAGTTTTGCAAAAAGAGGCTCTGCCGCTCTGGCCAGGTAGCTCAGCTGTTTGTTTGTTTTTTGTGTTTTTTAAAAAATATATCTTATTGATTTTTTACAGAGAGGAAGGGAGAGAGATAGAGAGCTAGAAACGTCGATGAGAGAGAAACATCGACCAGCTGCCTCTTGCACACCCACTACCGGCGATGTGCCCGCAACCAAGGTACATGCCTTTGACCGGAATTGAACCCGGGATCTTTCAGTCCGCAGACCGATACTCTACCACTGAGCCAAACCGGCTTTGGCAGCTGTTTGGATTGTCCAAAAGGTTGTGGGTTCGATTCCCAGTCAGAACACATACTTAGGTTTTGGTTTCTATCCCTGGTCAGGGAATGTATGGGAGGCAAAAAAAAAAAAAAAAATATATATATATATATATATATATATATATATATATATATATATTATTTTATTTTATTTTTTTTCAAGGGCATGTACCTCAGTTGCAAGTTCAATCCCCGTCCTGGGGTATGTGTGGTAGGCAACCGATCACTGTGTCTCTCTCACACCAATGTTTCTCTCTGTCTCTCCCCCTCCCTTCCATTTTGAGGGGAAAAAAATATCATTGGGTGACAATTAACAAAAAGAAAAAAAAAAGCCAACAAACCAACCTTGAACCACCACACCTGGTAAAGCAGAAGCCAGATGTAATCAATTTACCAATCTAAAGGGGCAGTTCAGGCACGTGATGCTTTCCTTTTTTTCTTCATTGTACCCCTTTTACCTTTTTCCTACTTTCTTCTCTGTTTTTCTTGTTTCTACCCCCATCTCACTCCTCTCCTCATTATTCTGTCAGCTACATGACCTTTCGAAGCCAATCACCTCCATATCAGGACAAACACAATCCCTGCTAGCACCGAATTTTATTATGGGAGACAATATCTTTTTGAGCCTTCTGCCCAATTTTCAAGCCATCATAAGATAGTCCCAGAAATTTGTTAACGTCCCAAACAATTTCAATATGTGCCACTGGTCCCAAATCACACTCTCCACAGCTTTATGTCCTATTACTCACTCCCCTCCACATACCCTCTCCCCAAATAACCAAACTTACCTGTTTCTTAACAGTCTAAGTCCTTTGCTCTCTGTTTTACTACACAGTGCTTTTTTACACCTTCTCCACCTATCAGCAAACTCTCATAGGTCTTTAAAAAACAGTTCACGCATGTATGTATAACCCACGGGCACAGACAGTGGGGTGGTGAGGGGCTGGGGCTGGAGCGAGCTAGAGGGGTCGGTGAGGGAAAAGGGGGGGACATACTGTAATACTTTCAATAATAAAGATTTTTTTAAGGGAAGGGGGTTCAAACACCAACCCTTCTGTGAAGCTTTCCCTGACTTCCCAAACCTACGAATGCAAAGTTAGTGAAAAGGGGAAGAAATCACGTGGCTGGGCACTGGATGCCTCCAGAGCTGAGAGGTGCAGAATCAGATTCACCCAGGAGGAAACGGGAGCTGCCAACGCTGAGCCGAGAGAAAGGGTTAGAATAACTTCCCCTATTGCACGGCTCTGCTGCCTAGCATAGCATGAAAGCATTACCTCTCTGGGCCTCAGTTTCCCTCTCAGACCTTACACGCGGACTTTCTCCACACCTTCGCGGAGAAACCCACGTGCACCCACAATGCCGCCTCGGTGCCCGCAGAAGTACCGAGAGCCACCGGGCAGAGCGCGGAGACTGACAGCCCCGCTCCGCAGCCCTCTCCACGCACCCAGCCAGGCACGCCCAACTCCTGCCTCAAGACCTGGGCTGTGGTCCCTCACATCTGCTGCCGGGGCCCCGAAGCGGGGCAGCCCACCCTGTCCCTCCAGGAACCGCTATCCCCCGGGGCACAACGCGAAAGCTCAAGCCGAGGTCTCCCCTTGCCAGGCCTCTAAGGTTTCCGGACCCCGGCGCTGGGCCACTTTGTGTGGGATGGCCCCCCAGCGGGGAGGCGGGGACCTCGCCCTCCGCACTCACTTGACGCCTCAGGCGCCCCCTCCCGCCCGCACTCACCTCTTACTGAGAGGCCGCACCCTCACGGCCACCCGCACGTTCGCCATCCCTCGGCCTCCGCCCAAGCCTGGCAAGCCGGCCCAGCCGCAGCATCAACAGCCCCAACTTAGCCGCAGCCCCGGCCCGGCCACTCCGCCCCGCGCGGCCCCCACCCGCCCCGAGACTCCGCCCTGCGGCCCCGCCCGCGGCCCCGCGGCCCCGCCCCTGCGCGCGCCCAGGCCGGCAGGGGCGGGGCCTGTAGGCTTCCGCCAATCCTGAGCCCAGTAGGGAAATGACGTCGTCCCGCCTCGCCCCGCCCTGCATGCGAGCCTGGGAGACAGCCACGCCCAAACGCCCGCCCCATCGCGGACGGGGCGGTGCCAGGTTAGCCTCCGCCAATCCTGAGTTCCCGGGGCGGTGGACTCGGGGCGGGACCCCATCCGCTGGCCAGGACTCTTCCACTGGGAACTGGCTGTTGTTCTCCAGCTGCTTGACAATGCTGATGGCAGTCAAGTAAATCCGTTAAACTTCGACGAACGCCTTACCGTTTACAAAGTGACTTGCTAAATACTTTCATTCGCCGCACTGGCCCGGGCTGTCAGTTCTTTGGTTAAATTTTAGGGGCAGAAATGAACTGGAGAGCACCGATGTTTTTGCAATTCCCAGCGAAGAGCAGTCTTTCTTTGAGGAGTCATATGGAGTGAAGGAGCCCACTGGCGAGCTCTCGATTGTGCCGGAAACCTCATGGCAGTGTCTGTGCTCGCGGCGGGAATGCTTTCGGACAGAATTGGTTCATTAATTCGTCCAGGAAATGACCACTGAGTACCTACCAAAAGAGTTCCACGCTCTTCTAAGGCGTTGACGATACAGACGTCTCGTCTCCTTCATAGAAATTGAAATCTACCGGGAAGAGAAGAGACAATGAGTAAAAAATAAATAAATAAATAAATAAAAATGCATACTATGTCAAATGGTACTAAGTGACATTTTTTAAAAAAACAGGATAAGAAGATGGTCTCTATGTGTGTGTAGGGAGAAAGATGCTATTTTATATAGGGTCTTCAAGAAAGACCTCACAGGGAAGGTGGCACTTGACTAGATTTTAAGAAAGGGGGAGGGGGGGAAAGAAAGGAAGGGAGTGATGCAGGTATTCATTTATTTAACAACTGGAGATGCAGTTCATGAATTTGTGGAAATTAATTAAAAGAAGTATTTTAATATCACTATTCGCCCTTTATAATAGTAGTGTCAACCAAATTCATGATTGACAATGACAGATCAAAACACATACATGCGTTGGCACTAGTAAGAGCTTTATATGTATCATACATGCGCAAGTCAACTTAGCCTTTTATGGCTATAGAATAATACCCCTTCTGAGAACCAACCAATGAAAGCATAAATAAGTGGAACAACAAACATATTTTTTAAAAATATATTTTATTGATTTTTCACAGAGAGGAAGAGAGAGGGATAGAGTTAGAAACATCAATGAGAGAGAATCATTGATCAGCTGCCTCTTGCACACCCCCACTGGGGATGTGCCCGCAACCAAGGTACATGCCCTTGCCCGGAATCAAACCCAGGACCCCCCAGTCCGCAGGCCGTCGCTCTATCCACTGAGCCAAACCGGTCCTGGCACAAACAGATATTTCTCTCTCCCTTCCTCTCTCTCAAAAATCTATCTATATAAAAGCCAAGCAACCAGAACACTGTAACAACTGGAATGATTGGTTGCTATGACATGCACTGTAGCCAGCCAACCAGTTCAATCAGAGTGGCCTCTCCCCCGGCTGGCCACGCCCCCAGCTAGCCTCCCCGCCTCAATGGGGGGGGGGCACGATAGCCAGCCAATCGTTCACAGCCCCTTCTCCCAGCTGACCACACCCCCAATTTCCCCAATCAGTCCTCCACCCGGATTGGGGGCAGTGCCAGCTGGACAACTGCCCACAGCCCCTCCCCCCTCTGGCCAGGCCTTATCGGCCCCCATCAAGGGGGCTGGCTGGACCTCACCTGTGCACAAATTCATGCAATTGGCCTCTAGTAAATAAATAAAAAGAAGATTATGCAATTATCTGGAAGAAGGACAATTCCAAAGACAGGGAACAGATCAATGTAAAGGACCTGAGCTTGGAGAGAACAAGGAATGTTAGAGGAACAGCAAGAAAGCTAGTGGGGTACAATGGAGTGATAGTCATTAAAGATAGCATGAGGCCATGGTAAAGTTTTTAGATTTTATTCTAGGTGAGCTGGAAAAACCACTGGAAAGTTTTATTTTTTTAAATTTATTATTACATTTGTGTCATTATCCCCCCATCTCTTCCACTCATGTCCTCACCCGTTGTCTGTGTTCATTGGTTAGGCCCAAATGCATGCATACAAGCCCTTTGGTTGATCTCTCCCCCTTACGTCATTTTCCCCTACCTTCCCTCTGGGGTTTAACGGTCTGATCGGTTTCTCTGTCTCTGGATCTGTTTTTGTTCATCAGTTTATGTGGTTCATTACAGTCCATAAATGAGTGATATTATATTATATTTTTTACCATTTGCAACAGCATAAATGAACTGGAGATCAGTATGCTAAGTGAAATAAGCCAATCAGAGAAAGATAAATACCACTGGAAAGTTTTAAGGAGAAGAATAAAATATGATTTATGTTTTTGGAAGATTACTCTGACTGCTGCTTTTGAGACTGTTGTGATGAGTGGGGAAGGATGTGAACCCAAGAGAGACCAGTCAGGAGTCTAGTTTAGTGCTCCAGTGGTGGTAACAGAGACAATGAGTCACATCAGGCATGTTCCTGAAGCAGTTCACCTACCCAGTCTCTTCTCCTAAAGTATTGGGGCAGGCAGCTGGTTTACAGTTCAGATGCACCTGAAATCCTACTCTTCTGATGGCTTCTCTACTCACTGTGCTTTGCAGTGAAAAGAATCACTGCATCAGGAAAAACAGTATGGAAGTTTCTTAAAAAAAAAAAAAATTACTACTATCTTATGATCCAGCAATACCCCTTCTGATTATTTAACTGAAGAAAATAAAAGTGCTATCTTGAAAATATATTTGCACCTCCATATTTATTGCAGCATTATTCACAATTAGCCAAATCATAGAAACAAACTATGTGTGCCAGAAACAGGGATGAAGACTATTCTATATAATAAAAGCATAATATGCAAATCATCCAAATGCCCGAGCAGCAGAACGACCTCCAAACAACCATCCAGATGATCATCTGGGACCACGCTATGACACCCACTGGCTCCAAGCCAGCCAAGGTGGGTGCAATGCAATTGGGTGAGGGCCCAGCCATCGCCCCATGATCACCCTGCAGAGGGAGGCCCAGGCCACTGACCATCGTGTTGCAGCAGGTGAAGCCCAGGTCCTGGGTGCTGGAGGGAAGCTGGGAGAAGGAAGATCTACTCTTGCACAAATTTCATACATCGGGTGCCTAGTATCATATATATATGGTGTCACATAAAAATGCATACAAACTTAACAGCTGATAGCTCATTTTATGTTTATTTTCAAATTTAATATAATTATTCAAAGTGTGTACACATTTGGGGGGGAACATGCTAAATTTCATATAAATTACAATTTTATAGGGTTGCAAAGTGATAATACTCTTACCATTCTTCATTTATGGGTTAAAATACTTCTATAAAAAGAAACTTTAAAAAAATATATATATATTTTGCTGAGACCGGTTTGGCTCAATGGATAGAGCGTCGGCTTGGGGACTGAAGGGTCCCAGGTTCGATTCCGGTCAAGGGCACGTACCTTGGTTGCGGGCATATCCCCGGTGGGGGGTGTGCAAGAGGCAGCTGATCAATGACTCTCTCTCATCGATGTTTCTAACTCTCTATCTCTCTCCCTTCCTCTCTGTACAAAATCAATAAAAATATATTTAAATAAATAAATAAATAAATAAATAAATATATATATATATTATTGATTTTTCACAGAGAAGCAGAGAGAGGGATAATATGCAAATATGCAAATCAATGAAGGTACATGCCCTTGCCTGGAATCGGGACCTTTCAGTCCGCAGGCCGACGCTCTCTATCCACTGAGCCAAACCGGTCCCAGCTAAAAAAGAAACTTTTGACGGGAGCTATGGGAGGGGGGGAGGGGGGAAGGAACACCTGAACAATAAAAATTTATCATATAAAATTAAAAAAAAAAATTTTTTAAATAACTTCTCATCAACTATTTGATTACCCTGAGGTACAGTTCACATAGCAAAGCAGCACAAATACTTGTTTCAATTACCAATTGTCAAAATAAGTTGGGTTCCCTATCACTTTCCAAAGATGGTTAATAAATGACTGATGTTATTTTAAATATTATTATAAAATCATGGATTTAAGCATATAGTCAGCCCTCCCTATCCTTTGGTCCCAAATCTGTAGAGCCAAGCAACCATATATTGAAAAAATTAAAAAAAAAAAAAAAAAAAAAGCCAACAAACTACACTGTTACTGATGTGTACTAGGCAGTTAGACCTACAATGGCTGTGTCTGTATTAAACATGTACAGACATTTTTTCTTATCATTATTCCCTAAACAATGCAGTATAACAACTACCAGATGTATCGGTTAACAAAGCAGATTTTTTTCAATAGAGTTACACATATGTTGATATATATGCAATTTGATGAGTATGCTATTTTATTGTATTGACAAGCTTAAAAACTTCATATGTCAAATAAAAATTTCATGTCAAAAAAAATATTTTTACTTAAAAATGTCAAATTTTGCGCCAAAAATAAAGCATTTACAGTAAGTTCTAATCCATTACTTTATTTTGAAGAAAGTGCTGCTGAAAATTATCGTATACTTTGGGAAGCTTATGGTGAACAAGCTCCATCTCAAGATACTTGTGAATGCTGGTTTAAATGCTTTAAAAGTGATGATTTTGATATGAAAGACAACATCCAAGTCAACTGAAAAATTTTGAAGACCAACAATTATAAGCATTATTGGATGAAGATGCGTGTCAAACTAAAAAACAACTTGCAGAAAGATTAAACTTTGCTCAGCAAACAATTTCCTAACATTTACAAGAAATGGAAAAGATTTTAGAGGAAGGAAAATGGATGCCACACTAAATGAATGAAAGACAAATGGGAAATCGAAAAATCACCAGTAAAATGTTGCTTCAACGGCACGAAAGACTTTTTTGCATCCAATTTTGACTGGCACTAAAAAGTAGATTTAGAGAATCCCAAAAGCATAAAATCATGGGTTGACCTAGGTCAACCATCAACATCAACTACAAGACCAAATTACTTCGGAAAGAAGACAATGCTCTGCGTTTGAAGAGATCAGGAAGGTGTGGTGTGTTAGGAGCTTCTAAAACCAGGTGAAATCATAAATCTGATCGCTACCGACAACAAATAATCAATTTGAACCACGTTTTGTGAAATGACCAGAATATGACGGAAGACACTGCAAAGTAATTTTGCTTCATGATAACACACCACCATACACTTCAAAACAGTTAAAAGATCTTGCCTGGGAAGTATTAACCCATCTGCTGTATTCACCAGACCTTGCTCCTTCAGATTAGCACTTGTTCCTATTGATGGCACACACTTTCTAAGCAGCACTTCAAACATATGAAGAAATGGAAAATTGAGTTTCTGAATGGTTTACCTCAAAACAAGAAAAGTTCTATTAGGACGGTATCAACAAATTACCTGAAAGATGGGGAAAATGTGTAGCTAGCCATGGACATTACTTTAAATAAAGCACTTTTGATGTCTCTTGAAATTACCGTGTTTTCTTTGATTACAAAATCCGAATTAACAGGTACACATAATAAGTACTTATCAATAACTACCTATCAATATTAACCTTAATTGTAAATGATTAAATGCTCCAATCAAAAGACATAGCTGAATAGATAATAAAACCTGACCCAAATGTATCCTGTCTACAAGATACTTATCCGTGCCAAAACCGGTTTGGCTCAATGGATAGAGCGTCGGCTTGGGGACTGAAAGGTCCCGGGTTCGATTCCGGTCAAGGGCATGTACCTTGGTTGTGGGCATATCCCCAGTAGGGGGTGTGCAAGAGGCAGCTGATCGATGACTCTCTCTCATCGATGTTTCTAACTCTCTATCTCTCTCCCTTTCTCTCTGTACAAAATCAATAAAATATATTTTAAAAAAATAATAAATAAATAAATAAATAATAAATAAGATACTTATCCGAGAACAAAAATACTCATATCTAACTCAAATAAGATATATAACTATTTTATCACTCTAGATTCCAGTATAGCAACATTAGAAGTCTGTCAAGTTAGTCTTCCAGGAAAGACTCAAATTGATAATGGCACGCTTATTCTTATCATATCCTAATGGAAATCATTTCCTAAAAGCATGAGATGTTTCCAAAAGCACAGGGGAAAATACAACTTGGAATGGGACAAAAAAGAAAAAGGGAAAATTCAAAGAACTCTAAAATGTGATGTGCCTACCTCAAATTATACTATTTGCAAAGTGAACTTAATTACATGAGTGGATTCTCTAAGTTGTGGAATAACTTATTTGTCTTAGTTATCTCAGGATATTCCACAATACATTAGTTTCACTATGTCCACTCTACCATATTTTGCATATCGAGAGACCCCTTGGATTTTCCTATTCCAGCCTATTTTCCTGCCTTTAAGATTTGAGAGGATAACGGGTCTGGCAGTGCTATTTCAGAGGAAATAGTAAAATACAAAAGTGTCAGAAAGACCAGGTGGCAGCATAACTGTTCCAGAAGAGTCCTCACAAAGTGGCATCATTATTATGCTGAAAGGGACACACTTCCCAGTGTAAGTAGAAAGACATTCCAGAGCTACTTTTTTAGTGTCCACAAGTCTAAAAACTGAATTTAAAAAAAAAATTGATCAGCACTTATTGACTACAACACAGTACTAAATTATTTTTTCTCCATTAAGTTGACCTCAGGCTCAACTTACCTCAAGCTTTTGTGAGAAGGACAGCCTGTATTGCCTATACTTTTATTGTGTAAGTTAGAGAATCTTTCCTTCCTATTGCATAGAATTCAAGTAAGGGCCACACAATTTTAGTTAGAAATTAGATTTATTTTCTATTTTGCAAAAGACATGATATATGTATCACTCTTATTATAAATGATATAGTTTGTGTACAGTATGGGGCAAAATAGCTTTATAGTTGGGAGTATACAAAAGTTTTTTATTATAAAAAGCAGACTTGAACAGATTTCTGATGAAATACAACTAAAAAGTTTTCCTTACGTGCTAGGCGATGTTTAACATGTTATGACCAGTTTATATCCCATTTACAAAAATCAAGAAAGTAGGCTTCAAAAGATCCCTGGTTGTTTTAGTACGATATATTTTGGCAATGATCATGTTTCCTTATGAACAACTACTTTATTCATCCACTGTGATGAGTGTGATGAATACAAGGATTGGTCAACCCCTGTGATACAGAGAATGTAACAGTATAAAAATAACGACCCAATGTAAGTAGATGAGGAATCAACTTTTTGATGTGTGGGATGATGCCCAATCCACTGCACCACACCAGCCAGGGCTGATGCACACATTCTTAAAACAAAGAGAACCCCACATCTAAAAATGAGCCAAGAATAGATACAGTATTGACACAAATGGATACATCCTGAGGTTTCGTATTAGTAAATATTAGTATACCACTTCCTTTTAGACGCACAATAATCTCAGGTAAAATACCCGAGTACCTCGTAATGTAAACCTCTAAAAGAACTACCATAATGTGCCTTTTTCTTTGCCTCTTTCTAAGGCTGTCAGTGAACAACCTCCGGAATTGCTCAATGTGTCAGAGTCACTACCCAGGTTTGATGACATGCTTGGAGGATTCACAGAACTCAGCATATCACTGTTTTCATGGCTATAATTTATTACAGTAAAAACATAACATCAAAAGAGCAAAGGGAAAAGTTATACGGGACAAAGCCTGGGGTAAACCAGGCAGAGATAGCTTCCAGAGTCCTCTGCCAGAAGTTACATAGGATGTGCTTAATTCCTTCAGCACCTGAGTTGTGACATTGTGCAATGTCTACTATGAAAGAGATGCCAGGCTCAGTTATTTCTGCAGGCTAGTAACATAGGTACGGTACCTTCTGCCTAGCATGTACCAAAATTTTAGACTTCCAGAAAGAAAGCAGGTGTTCAACACAAACCACACTGTACAAATAGATTAATCAGAGAAAACAACTATTATTATTGAGAGTGGAGGGAAACCCTTGGAAATTTACGTTTCCAGATACCAACAAAGGACCCATCTTGCAGGCAAGCCTTACAAAAGATAGTATGTTACTATTTTTTGCACCTTTAGTGACAATCTCATAGGAATAATCAATATATATTTAGATTCAAGACTCCTCTAATTCAGAAACAAGAATTAAAAAAAGACATATAGAGTCTGCCTGAGATCTGGATAATATACTCATGTTATAAACTGTCATAGTTATGCTTGATCTTCATAAGTTTTATTCAAAAGTGGAATGAAAATATATAAAAGAGCCATAGCCAGTTAGGCACAGTAGATAGAACATAGGCCAGCAGATTAAAGGATCCTGGGTTCAATTCTGGTCCAGGCACATATCTCAGTTGCAGGCTTGATCCCCGGCCCTGGTTAAGGCATGTACAGGAGGCAACCAATCAATGTGTTTCTCTCACATCCATGTTTCTGTTTCTCCTGCTCCCTTCTACTCTCACTAAAAATCAATGGAAAAATATGCTCAGGTGAGGATTAACCAAAATAAATAAAAAATAATGTGTGTGTATAGATAGATAGATATATATATATATATAAAATATACACACAAAGGAAAATTTAGTTTGGCCTTAATGAACTTGGAATTTTAGTACTCTTACATAGAGGGCTCTTTCAGTATTGCTAGCAGTAAAGCCTATAAATATCCATGTTATCATTGACTAGATAATGGACTTCACATGACTACATACAATTAAGCAAAAAGAAATCATTTTTGCTTATTTAATCAGTTGTATCATTTGGCATTAATAGTTTGGACACGAACTTTAGAAGTAAAGATAAAGAACGTGTTATGGTTTTTTTGTTTGTTTGTTTGTTTGTTTTTTAATTCATTTTATACAGAGAGGAAGGGAGAGAGATAGAGAGTTAAAAACATCGATGAGAGAGAGTCATCAATCAGCTGCCACCTGCACACCCACCACTGGGGACATGCCCGCAACCAAGGTACATGCCCTTGACCGGAATTGAACCCGGGACCTTTCAGTCCCCAAGCCGACGCTCTATCCATTGAGCCAAACCGGTCCCGGCAAGGTGTTATGTTGTTATAATATATTTTTGAAGATAATTTTCTTCTGCTAATATTTTTGGGATACAAGAAGAAATTTCCTTTTGTTGTTCTCGCCATTTGAGTAAATTCTCTGCCAGTTCTTCTGTCTCAGTCACCAAAATATCCATCTTGGCTAAAGCCTTGCTCATTTTCTTTAGATTTGTGTTTAAATGAGGAATATTTCTAATTGTTTCAAGATGGGTTTCTAATTTCTCAATAAAAGTCACAGCCAACTCCAGCAATTGTACCATGTATCTGAAAGAGGGAGAAAAAAAGTCAATTACTATTTTGTTTTAGTGTAGCTATTTTGTGTTCTCTTTTTCCCCTTTTAATTAGGACTTTCAATATGAGATAAAATAATTATAATCAACGTAATGAGTCAATTATAACCTTTCTGCAGTCATGGAAAAATCAGTGATAAAGCCATTTCAAATTCTCAGTGATGAGTGAAGACAATAAGAACAAATGTACTTCATTGAAATAGTCTACAAATAAAACTACTTTGAATCTTTGCATTTGCAAGATGCTTTAAAATCATTATTCAGTTCTTTTGATATATATAATGTATAATATGTACTTTAATGTTATTTTACTGTACTGAATAGATACTGAATAAATCTACAAGATTGGAATTTGTATATCTATTATATTACTGTAAGATAAAAATAAACCTGATACTCAAAAGAAGATACTGATTTGCTCAGGGTCAGTTAGTGAGGCACTGGTGGAGAAAGTCAGCAATCAGATTTCCAGATGCCTGCTTCTTTACTTTATTACTTTATTACTAACTAGGGGCTGTTGCAGGAAGATTCCTGCAAGTGGCCACCGCTGCCGCCCTGCTCTCGCTTTCCCTCTGACAGCTGCCTTGCTTTCCTCTTTCCCTCCCTCTTCTATGCTGTCTTCAGTCTTCACTCCTCTCTCCCTCAGATATGCAAATTAACAGCCATCTTTGTTGGGTTAATTTGCATACTCACTGGCTGTGGGTGTAGTGAAGGTACGGTCAATTAGCATTTTTCTCTTTCATTAGTGTAGATAATAACTTACATCTTCAATTTGGTACTTGCAATACACCCATGAGGAAGTAAGGAATAGAAAGCAGCTATGGACTGGGAAGCTGAGGCAAAAAATTTAAATCATTTGTCTAAGTCTTCTATGCATATAAACAACAGAGATGAGACCAGAACTCAGTTTTTCCCCCCGCCTTTAGTTGATATTGTTTTCATCTGTCCCTACTTAAACTCCCCCAACATAATTTGTATATACAGAGTGGGACAAAAGTAGGTTTACAGTTATTCATATGGAAAATAATACAATAACAATAATACAAGAATTAGCTCTGTGTAAATAGGATTACAATACTCACAATTGTAATCCTATTCTTGCCCCACCCTTTATAGGCAACATTAATGCAACAATAACTTTACTTCATAGAAAATAATCTATACATAATCTAGAAAGCAATAAACATGACTTTACCCAATTTAACGTATGTTATGGATCTAATTTCTATCATTAAAATCATTATTTATAATTCCCAAAACACTATGAACAAAGGAATACCTTTCTTTTCAATTGCTATACTTTTAAAGCCACGGATTTTCCTTCTGGTTTAATGTATCAGCATTAATAATAATGTGTTGTTTTTTTTAAAATATATTTTATTGATATCCCACAGAAAGGAGAAAGGGAGAGAAATAGAGAGCTAGAAACGTCGATGAGAGAGAAACATCGACCAGCTGCCTCTTGCACACCCCCTACCGGGGATGTGCCCGCAACCAATGTACATGCCCATGACCGGGAATCGAACCTGGGACCCTTCAGTCTGCAGACCGATGCTCTACTACTGAGCCAAACCGGTTTCGGCAATAATAATGTTAATAGTTACAATCACTAATATATTATTCAATGAATTATGCTACGAAAAAACTACTAGTTTAAACTACCTTCAAAAAAACGTGTAATTGCTAATGTCTACTTTTTGGTCTGACCTGTGATAAGCTGCTTCAATAGGCAGGTTTTCCTGGCACATGGGTTTCAACAGTCTTTGCCGGAGGGACCTCTTCTCTTTCAGCACTGCTTCCAAATGATTATTCATGCTTTGTAGAGTTTGACACTTTTGAGCTACACAAACCAGAAACAGTAATTATAGTTAGCAACAGGACAAGTAAACATTTTTGTTGTTGGTAATCCTCACTCAAATCCTTGAGTGATTTTTAGAGAGAATGGAAAGGAGGGGAGGGAGAGAAAATGAGAGACATCAAATGGTTGCCTCCCACATGTTCCCTAACTGGTGCTGGGGATCAAGCCTCAACCCAGGTATGTGCCCTTGACCAGAAATAGAACCTGCAACCCTTGGGTGAGAGGCCTAGTGCTCTAACCACTTAGCAGACTGGCAAGAGCAGGACAAGTACATTTTGAAATCACTAATAAATTCTTTGGCCAAAACCAGTTTGGCTTAGTGGATAGAGTGTCAGCCTGCAAACTGAGAGGTCCCGGGTTCAATTCCAGTCAAGGGCATGTCCCCCGTGAGGGGTGAGCAGAAGGCAGCTCGTCAATGTTTCTCATTGGTGTTTCTGGCTCTCTATCCCTCTCCCTTCCTCTCTCTGTAAAAAATCAATAAAATATATATATTTTTAAAAATTCTTCTTTCCTTTGGTTTAATACAGCCAAAATTATCTCACCATTGCTCTCCTAACTACCTCCCCTTTGCTATTCCTAATATCAATTTCATTTTATCTTATTTTTCCTATCGACAACCAAACCTACTGCTAAATCTGTTTTTTAACTCTACATCTATTTCAGTTTTTACAGCCAGTGCTGTATTCTTCAAATAATGTCTCCTTTCCTATCTCTGCCTCTAATATTCTACACAAACATTAAAAAACAAATAGTTGTCTTGTAAGCTATTTCTGATCATTTCAATATTTGCCCTAGAATTCAGTTAATGGTCTCTTCTTTTAAACTTTTATTTATTTATTTAAAATATATTTTATTGATTTTGTACAGAGAGGAAGGGAGAGAGATAGAGTTAGAAACATTGATGACAGAGAGTCATCCATCAGCCGCCTCTTGCACAACCCCTACTGGGGATATGCCTGCAACCAAGGTACATGCCCTTGACCGGAATCGAACCCGGGACCTTTCAGTCCCCAAGCCGCCGCTCTATCCTTTGAGCCAATCCGGTTTCGGCTATTTACTTATTTTTTGTTAATCCTCACCTGAGGGTATGTTTTCCATTGATTTTTTAGAGAGAGCGGGAGGGAGGGAGAGAGACAGAGAGAGAGACTCATGGACTGGTTGCCTCCTGCACCCGCCTAACCAGCCACTGTGATTTAGCTGTCAAGTCCATTTAGTCCCCTTTAAGCTGAAAAGTTTCTCAGCCTTTTTTTGTTTTTTTCAAGTTCTAATTTTGAGGAGTTCCCACCTTGGTCACTTTTTATGCAATTTGCACTTGCAAGCCATCAGGACTTTTATTTGAACATAGAAATAGAAAACTTTGTTAGCCTTGGGGCAACACCTGAAAAAATAATGATATATCATAATGCCTGGTGCTTATTTAAGGTAATCCAGGAAAAACATGAAATTCTAATAATTACCCACCCATTTAACCAAACCACTTACCCAAAAAAGAAGGATGAACAATGTCTGCTGTATCTTTTTCTAGTTTTAGAAGTTCAATTTCCAGGTTTTTCTGCATTAGGAGCAAAAATAATATTTACCTCACTCAGAAAGGAGCCTGATTAAAGGATAATCTCTGATAAAAACAGACTTTAACCAGGAATATTTAGGGGAGGAGGGAGAAGGATGTGTTATGAGAGCCGGGGGGATTCACTGAAGCTTTTTACATTGGTGTGCAAAGCCCTGCTGCTGCTTCTGCTACTATTACCAACTACTGCTGTTACTATTACAATTTCATTAACAGGAAACTACGTAAGTAAACACCTACCCAGTTAAGTACTAGAAACTGTCCTAAGTGCAAGAGAATTGCTGTTGGGAACAATTAAGATTTATTTTCTTGTACTAGAAGTAATAAGTCCAATATAACTTACCTGATTGATTTCAGCTTGAATATTTGTGATCTGCTGTAGCCTGGAGAAGTTCACGAAGCAAGGAGTTGATTTCTTAGATATATCTAGTATCTCCTAATGGAAAGGAAACAGAGAAAACAGCAGCATGTCACAAAAAGTTCCTATGTGCACTGGAAAAGCATGCCCATGGGTCTAAAATGTAAGCATATATTACATCCATCACTGCCCTTGAAAAAATGCAATACAGAGTACAACAGAAACAATGTTTATTTCCTGTTTTTAAAATCTCCATAGCACAAATCATTTGCCCAAATATGTAAAAAAGACTTAATCACTTTGTACTATTTCCTAAAGAACAAGGCACAACAGATTTGCATTACTGATAGTTTATCAGAGGATTTTAAGGCTGAGTTTGTTGAAGAAATACTCCTATACAAATAACCAAGACATAGTCTCTGACCTTCTTGGGGCTAAAATCAAACATTCCCTCCACCCCTCCCACCATAGAGTCATTTATTAGATTCAATAAATGATCTCAATTTGCTAAAATCATTCATACTATTTCTTTTCACATTCTTGCTCTCTTAGGTAAAGGAATGTTTTGCACAGTCATAATTAGTACTCTTCTGAAAAGACTACCCCCTCCTTTTTATCCTTTCATTCTATATTAGACTGTCTCCTTAAATTGCAGGTTATCTCAGAATAAGAATATTATGTTGTTCATCTCTTGGCTTCATCCATCATTTTCTGTATCTTCTGCTTTTCTAGAAAGGTAGCAGAGGAAAGAATTTTAGAGATCATATAGGACAGGGGTTAGGAAACTATAGCCCATGAGCTAAATGCAGCCAACTGCCTGTTTTCATACAGCCCATGAGCTAAGAATGGTTTTTATATTTTTTCAGATGTTGGGGAGAAAATCAGAAGAAAAATAATTTTTTTGTGGCATATAACTTAAAATTTTAGAGTCCAGAAATAAAGTTTTCTTGGAACTCAGCTTCTCTCATTTAATTATTATCTATGGCTACTTTCAGACTAAACCAGCCTAGGTTCAACCATATAGAAAGAAAATCCTCAAATATTTACTCGCTGGCAGTTCATAGCAAAAGTTATGAAGTAAATGCTCAATCAATGTAATAATCAATAAAGATATTTATTGAGATATGAAATGCAAGAATCAAGAATGAATAAAAAGCCTGGCTGGTGTGGCTCAGTGGACGAGTGTTGACCAATGAACTAGGAGGTCCTAGTCTGATCCCCAGTCAGGGCACATGCCTGGTTTCTGGCTCGATCACCAGTGCGGGGTGTGCAGAAGGCAGCCGATCAATGATTGTGTCATCATTGATGTTTCTATCTCTCTCTCCCTCTCCATTCTCTCTGAAATAAAAGAAAAAAAAATAATAAAATGAGCTCTTTGCCATTAATAAGTTCCTGACAGATGGAAAGGAAAAAGTATTCCAGATAAAAAGACTTAACATTATAAATGCTCAATAACTATGTTAGTACTAACATATTTTGGGTGTCCCAAAATATATATATATACAGACACTTTGAATAATTATAAAGGCAGTGTTTATTAAAATACATTTCATTTTCAAAATTGAGCCATCAGCTATTACACTATGTATACATATCTTTGGGACATCCTGTATGTTTTTCTGTGGTTATGCAAGAAACTACATTTCCAAATTAATCTTTACTTTTGACATACAGAATGTCCAAAAAAATGTATATACACTTTAACAGCTGATAACTCAATTTCACTCCTTTTTAGGTTTAACTGATTTGAAATAATGGGTGAGACCAGACTAAGCTTTGAACAAAGAAAATTTATCCTAAAGTGCCACTAGACTTTTTATTTTTATTTTTATGAAGACACATAAAAGATAAAATTTATAGTACAAAACTGGTAATAGTAGATGAATTGAAGGCACACAAATACCAAACAAAATAATTCTTGATATTTGCAATTCTATTGCTTTGCATTATCAGCAGTGCCTGATAATTTCATCAGTTTGAAAACAGGCATTGACAAAAAAAAAAAAAAAAAAAAGATTACTAATTTCTGTAGATTCTTTTAAATTTTGAAAATGAACTGACTTGCCGAAGCTGGTTTGGCTCAGTGGTAGAGCGTTGGTCTGCGGACTGAAAGGTCCCAGGTTCAATTCCGGTCAAGGGCATGTACATTGGTTGCGGGCACATCCCCGGTAGGTGTGCAAGAGGCAGCTAGTCGATGTTTCTCTCTCATCGATGTTTCTAGCTCTCTATCTCTCTCCCTTCCTCTCTGTAAAAAATCAATAAAATATATTTTTTTAAAAAGAAAGAAAATGAACTGACTTTATAACCATTCAAAGTGCGTACACATTTTTTTAGGACACATAAAAATGTAAGTGTGGCCGAAACCGGTTTGGCTCAGTGGATAGAGCGTTGGCTTGGGGACTGAAGGGTCCCGGGTTCGATTCCGGTCAAGGGCATGTACCTTGGCTGCGGGCATATCCCCAGTAGGGGGTGTGCAAGAGGCAGCTGATCAATGACTCTCTCTCATCGATGTTTCTAGCTCTCTCTCTCTCTCTCCCTTCCTCTCTGTACAAAATCAATAAAATATATATATTAAAAAAAAAATGTAAGTGTGGGTAGTATCTATATATATAAAAGGCTAAGTGACTGACCAATTGACTGGCCAGTACATATGATGTGCACTGGCAATTCTATAATAAAAGGCTAATATGCAAATTGTCCCCTCTACGGGGATTTCTCTGGGAGTTCAACCAGAGGGCAGGAGGATAGAGGGTGGGGGCAGCCAACTGCCTGCAGCCCCTCCCCCTGGCCGGCCCCACCCTCAATCCGCCTCCTCTATCCCTATCAGGGACAGGGCCGACCGGCCAACCACCCACAGCCCAATGAGGGTGGGCCAGCCAGACCCCATTCATGTATAATTCCTGTACTTGGCCTGTAATGAAAAATAAAACTAACAGGATTGGGGAAAGAAAAAATGGGGAGTGACAAAGAATAGTTTTGAAACTAGTTTCACAGCATTGTGACTGTACTTCATGCCACTGAGTTGTACACTTTCAAATGGCTAAAATGGCAAATTTTATGTTATGTCCATTTTATCCTATCTAAAAAAAGAGTACCGTTTCTCCGAAAATAAGACAGTGTCTTATATTAATTTTTCTCCCAAAGTTGCGCTAGGTCTTATTTTCAGAGGATGTCTTATTTTCGGGGAAACACGGGTAATATACAAATTACCCATCACTCCACTACACTCACAAGCCACGCCCGCCAGCCAATCAGGAGTGAGAATGCAAATTAGTACAACCAAGATGGCTGTGACCACAGAGCGAGCAGGAGGCTTGGGTTTCTCTGGCAATGGAGAAGCCAAGCTTTCCACACACCCTGGTGGGCACAGGCCTCTACTCAAACCTAATGTTTCAATTATAGAGGATAAATAAATCCCAACAAAAATGGCGGCAGCAACAGAGCTGGAGGAGCAGGAGGCTTGAGTTGCCCCCAGTGATGAAGGAAGCCAAGCTTTCCCAGCCCTGGCCTTTGCTTAATGCTACAATGTTTCAATTATAGAGGATAAATAAATCCCAGATCCCAGGGTCTCTGCTTGGATCGCTGGGGGCATGGCTGGCCTGTAAACCATCACAGGCTCCTCACCCAGGCCACCCCACGCCCCAAGGGAACCCCCATCCTGATCCAGAACACCCTTCAGGGCAAAACAGCTGGCCCCCACCCATGCACCAGGCCTCTATCCTAATAAAAGAGTAATATGCAAATTGATCATCACTCCAACACACAATATGGCTACCTTTGACATGTGGTCAAAGATTCTGCCCCCATGTGGACACAAGATGGCCGCAACAAGATGGCCAGAAGGGGAGAGCAGTTGGGAGGGACCAGGCCTGCAAGGGAGGGCAGTTGTGGGCAATCAAGCCTGCAGGGGAGGGCAGTTAGGGGTGAGGGGTGACCGGGCCAGCAGAGGAGGGAAGTTGGGGGCAACCGGGCCTGCAAGGAAGGGCAGTTGAGGGGGACCTAGGCCTGCAGGGGAGAGCAGTGGGAAGGGGGGCTGAGAGAAACAGGCATGCAGGGAAGGGCAGTTGAGGGGCGGGGGGGGCAGGCCTGCAGGGGAGTGGTTAGGGATTGATCAGGCTGGCAGGCAAAAATGGTTAGGGGCAAACAGGAAAGCAGGCAGGTGAGCAGTTGGAAGCCAGCAGTCCTGGATTGTGAGAGGGATGTCCTATTGCCCATTTAGGCCCTATCCTGGTAGGATCCTCCCGGCAGGATCACCTAAACGGGCAGTCGGACATCCCTGGAAGGGTCCCATATTGAAGAGGGTGCAGGCTGGGCTGAGGGACACACACACCCGTGCACGAATTTTGTGCCCCAGGCCTCTAGTTAGAATATAAAGCATTCTGGTAACTAGTCAACAAGATGAAACAAAAAAAACAACAACAAAAAATCTAATAGAGTGAAGTTTGGATATTTAGATAAGAGGCTGCTATAGCATTCCAGGTGAGAAGATGACAATGTGGAATAGGTCAATAGCAGTTAAAAAGGAAAGTGGGCAGAGAAATGAATCCCTGGGAAGATAGAATTTATAAGTCCTAGTTGATATGGGTAATGAAGGATAAAGTCAAGTTAGTACTGACTCCAAAGATGCTGCTTCAGGTGACTGAACAGATAGTTAACCATTCACTTAGGTAGGTAACACAAGATATTTTACTGATGGCAAAGACTGAAAGTTGCGAAGGTTAAGTGTTGTTCAACTTCACACTGTCAGTGTACGTCAGGGCTGAAATGAGAACCATCTAATACACTACATTTCCATCATACCCTCTTTTCTTCTGCTCTTAGGTAGAAGTAAATGAAAAGTAAAATATCTTCCTTTTCTCATTGTAACCTACTCACTCTCCCCATATGTATACACTAATCTTAGTTGCTCACTTGCAAACTAGTAAACTGATGGATTCAACCAGGTAATGGAGCTTAGCCAAAAACGTGATAGAAACCAGAGGGAATATAAGAATCTTCAAGAAAGAGAGAGAGAGAGGAAGAAAAAAAGATAGGCATTAAAGAGCAGCCAAATTCCTCTAGTAAACAGAAATTCTAACTATTTGAAGATTGTGACTAAGCCCTAAAATATATATTTTAGAAAATAGTAGATCCTGGGTGTTTTGTAGATTTAGATCCCTATCTTATACATTGCCAGTAGAGGGAGCTTTGATCAAGATTCCATGACTAACTCAAACTTGCCTGAAAAATACCTAGAACATGCATGTCAAACTCAAAGTCTAACATGGGTCAAAAAAAACAAGGTTTAAGCTTATGTGGGTCACAAAAAAATAAAAGCTTCAATTTTCATAGAAACGTAGGTTCATTTTGACAGAGACATCCTGAATACAAAGGGCTGAAATAAATGAGTAATCGTTAACAAAATAATAGAACATTTTAATAAAAATTAATATTTTTTCTTGAGCATTAACTTGCCAGACACTGAATAACTGCACGAATTAATAAGCATCACGCAAATAAATGTATTTTTCTTTTCTCCGAAAGCTAAATATTTCCCATTGCACACACCAAACAAGTCAGACCAAGACTAACTACGTGGCAATTGGCTGCTAAAATACTCCGTTAGTATTAGCGGAGAGAAATGGTGGGCCTTCGAGTAAGGTGCATAAGAGAAACGAATGCAACACAACTATAGTGACCAGTCATTAGCGAACGTTGTGTTCGTTATTAATAATCGTGTCTAACAGGATATTGTAAAAATTAAGTTACAAATTTTTTATTAAAACTGTTTTCTTACATACCATTATATTGGCTGGGCTGTAAAAATATTCATTTTGGGCTGCGAGTTTGACATGCTTGATCTAGAATGTAAGGCCACTAAAGCACAAAAGCAAGTAAATACTCCATATTATTCTACAATTAATCCTTTCTTTCACTAAATCATTCTCCCATGGATAGATCAAAACTCAACAAGCTATGTTTCCTAGAAGAATTGTATCACAACAATTTTAAGCATTACTCTTAATTTTTAATGCACATGGAATGATGTGCACTTAAGAAATGGACTGTTTAGCAGAAGCCCGTTTGGCTCAGTGGTGGGGCGTCGGTTTGCGGACTGAAAGGTCCCAGGATCGATTCCGGTCGGGGGCGTGTACGTTGGTTTCGGGCACATCCCCGGTAGGGGGTGTGCAAGAGGCAGCTGGTCGATGTTTCTCTCTCATCGACGTTTCTAACTCTCTCTCTCCCTTCCTCTCTGTAAAAAAATCAATAAAATACATTAAAAAAAAGAAATGGACTGTTTAAAGGGATCATATAATGCAACATTTTGAAAGAACCTAATTTAAACCCTTCTAATTAAAGCAGGTTTTCATATGTAAAGTTGCAGTAAGTCTGTAAGATGGTTTCATGGAGCTATGGATTGGCAGAATTTACCTAGGCAAACAGGTAATTAGTGTTACTTGAAGGATATTAGGAAGCTCCTCCCCAGAACAACCGCTACACTACACTAGTGGTCGGCAGAACCAAACATCAACAGTACGATATGCACACAGATAATAATGTAATAATAATAATTAAAAAAAAAAACATCAACAGTACGATTGAAATTTGCCACGTGTATACCAGTATTCCCTCACATCTTCCATTTCTCCCTTTATTGGCTTCTTCCCTTTGGCCTATGCACATGCTCTTCTTGCCCAACCTAACCCACCCTAGCCACCCCATGCGCTAATCTCTGGTCTCTCCTTCTCAAAATTAATCCCTTCCTCCATTCAGGTTAGGAGGTCTTTCAGGTCTTTATCACCAAACTTTTGTGAGGGGCCTTTAAGATCTTGTCTCCGCTGGCGCTCTCAGCGCCTCCCGCCCCAAATATGCTTCAATACCTCACTTGTTAGGGAACGTATGCTTTATTATTATTTTTTATTTCTTTATTGATTAAGGTATCACATATTTGTCCTGATTCCCCTATTCCCATCCCAAACCCCTCCCCACGCATACCCTCATGCCCCTGTTGTCCATGACCACTGGTTAGGCTCATCTGCATGCACCCAAGTCCTTTGGTTGATCTCTCCCCCTTACCCTCACCCTCTTCTCCCCTCCCTCTGAGGTCAGACAGTCTGATCCATGCCTCCTTGTCTCTGGGTCTGTTCTTGTTCATCCGTTTGTGTTGTTCGTCATTTCCCCTAGATGAGATCATGTCCTACTAGAAATACACTTATAAGAACCGAAAATGAGACAAGTCATAATGGTTATGCTGAAAAGCAAATGAATCAGTCTGTAGTGAGTTTCTTTCTGGGCCAACAGTTCTTCTGAGACCCAATTTCAATGTCAAACAGTTCCGGAACGTATCCTTCAATCAGCCGGTTCCCCAACCCGCCACTCACACAATCTAGAGATGGTAGCACTAGATGGAAGAGGGGGGGGTGGGGGGGAGAAGAGAGAGAGAGAGAGAGAGAGAGAGAGAGAGAGAGAGAAAAAAGGCGGGAAAACCGGTCTTTATTATCTCCCACGCACAGACCTGGGATAACTCGCCCGCAGACACCCGAAACCCCGTCTCTTCGAGTCACCACGTCCTCAGAGAACCCCGCTCTAGCAGAACGGCACCTGCCGCGGCCCGGAGCGGGCTCCACCTGAGCCTCCTCCATCCGGGACGGCCTCGGCCAGCACCACTTCACGGCCTCCTTCGGTCGCCACCGGCGCACCCCCTTAATGACGCCATCGCCGCCCACGTACCTGAGTGACTGTGCCCGTGGCCGCGAGATGGCCCAGCAGTAGCCCCGCAGGGTTTGGCGCGGTCGCCGGGTCCCAGGGGTCGGCCGCAGCCATGACGGAGACACACCTCCCCGGGCGGCGCCCGGAGTGAGCGGAGCGCCCGCCCGACGCGCCGCGCTCCTCGATGACGTCACGGGGCGTCTCCGCGCAGGCGGAAGCCCGGGAAGCGCCTGGCAGGCTCCCGGGTCGTCTTCGGAGCCCGCCGAGAGCGAGTGCGGGGCTCCCCGGTCCTCCGCAGGCTTCTAGCGGCAGCTAGCCCCGGAACGGCTGCTGCAGCGATAGGGCCTGGTGGTCGGGCGGCCTGTCCTTCCCTCTCCCCCTCGCCAAGATTCCTGGTTCTGCGGGAGGCGCCGCCTAGGGTAGGAGCCGCAGCCGGGAGGCCGAAGGGGTGGCTGCGTGCCTGGCCCCGGCGGTGACAGCTGCACTTCCTTCCCGCAGGGACCGGAGCCGCGGCGCGAGCATGGGAAACAGTGCCCTCCGCGCTCATGTGGAAACGGCGCAGAAAACTGGGGTCTTTCAGCTTAAGGACCGTGGGCTGACCGAGGTGAGACTGGGAGGGACCGGACTTGGGGATTAAACGGGAGATGGGGTGGCGGGGGCGGTGACGTTAATCCGCGAGGGATTCTCAGCGCTGTGAACCCCCTTTCTCTCCAGTTCCCTTCAGAGTTACAGAAGCTGACGAGCAATCTCAGGACTATCGACTTATCCAACAACAAGATCGAGAGCCTACCGCCTACGATCATAGGGAAGTTCACGCTGCTGAAGAGCCTCTCCTTGAACAACAATAAACTGAGTATGGCTTTTGCTACTACTGCTCAGCTGTTAGGAAGGGTGGTGCTCTCTTACAAGCTAATTTTTTATAGGAAACCATTCCGACTTCTCAAGACGCAGGAGAATGTCAGAGCCCTTGAAGTTTTCTCTCGTGTTTACATCTGCAAGCCTCTGGTGGTAAAATGATTGGTACTAGGAAAATTTGGACGGGGCAATAGAAGTGGAGGGACTTCCATATCCCACAAAATTGCTGTCAGGTTGTGTGGAGGTTCCTGTACAGAGTATACACATACATGCTTTCTTGCATTTTGATGGCACTCTCACCTTCTGAAGACTATGTTAGCAAAAATGCAGTACTTTAAAAATGGCACAAGTGGGAATTCTGTGTATGTTAACAATGAGCATAGCAGGCTGCCCTGTAGTTTTTATTAACTTCATCAAAGGTGTTTTTCTGTATCACTTTCAGGTTTTTATGTGGTGGTTTTTGTTTGTCTTTGCCAGCTGTTCTTCCTGGTGAGTTATGCAATCTGAAAAAACTAGAGACACTAAGCCTAAACAACAATCACTTGAGAGAGTTGCCGTCTACCTTTGGGCAGCTGTCTGCCCTCAAGACCCTGAGCCTCTCTGGGAACCAGCTGCGAGCACTTCCACCCCAACTTTGTAACCTACAGCACCTGGATGTGGTGGATCTCTCCAAGAACCAGATTCGGAGCATACCTGACATAGTGGGGGAGCTGCAGGTCATCGAACTCAACCTCAACCAGAACCAGGTCTAGAGTTTAAGGGTTCTTTTCTAATATATATCCTGAATAACCTTTTTTCTCTAAACTGTAATCATGGAGCTGGACATTAGAAGCTGGTTGAGAAGTATATTCTGTGGGCTGGACTAATTTCAAAGCCCAAAGTCTCGTGGAGATAGTTAAGACACTAGTTGTGTTTGCTGTGTATTTTAGAGGTTGGGATGGTAACAGGGTGCTAACTTCAAAAGTTAAACTTCTGTCTCACAAATCTTGTAGAGTTCTACAGATCCTTTTCAAACATTTCTCCAGTCATCTAACAAGGAGTTGTCAGGCCCAGCAAGCATGACTCAGTGGTTGAGTGTTGACCTATGAACCAGGAGGTCACTGTTCAATTCCCCGTCAGGGTATATGCTAAAGTGCTGGAGGCAGCTGATCAATGATTCTCTTTCATCATTGTTTCTCTCTCTCTCCCTCTCCCTTCCTCTCTGAAATCAATTATATATATATATATATATATATATACACACACACACATACATATATACATAGTAATTATATATATAATATTTATTATAAAGAGTATATATATATATATATACTCTTTATAATAAATATGGAATATGGAAATTGACTGTCACTTCAAGACAAAAGATGGCGGCGCCCACAGCCAATAAGGCCCAGGTCTCGGGTGCCGGCAGCCAGGGAGAGGAAAGCCTATTCTTGTACAAATCTTCGTGTATCAGACCTCATGTGTGCGCGCGCGCGCACACGTATGTGTGTGTATGTGTGTATGGAGCTGTCAGAAAAAGTGGAAAAGAAGCTTACACTCAGGTTCTCAGAGTTAGACATCAGAGTAATCTGTTGTCCTGTTTTGGACGTCTTTGTCAATGTATGTTCTGCTTTTGTTAAGAAACCATCAGCAATAGGCATTCTGGAGACAGCTCATTTCATTGTTGGACAGCTTTGATTATTTGAAATTTGTTTCAATTTGTTTCAATTTGGAAGCTCTTTGGTTATTATGTATATCTGGAGAAACAATCTTTGTTTTAGACATAAGACACAGATGATGAAACATTAAACATAGTGAGATAGGTGGCCTTTAGTTTTTGTAGTATCTATACTTCTAGATCTACAGCCCAATACAGTAACCATTAGCCACATGTGGCTATTAAAATTCATTTGAATTAAAAATTCAGTTCTTCAGTTGCCACAAGCCATATTTGAAGTGTTCAAAAACCATGTGTGACAGTGGGTTACCATATTGGATAGCACAGATATAGAACATTCCCATCATTGCATAAAAGTTTTATTGGGACAAAATTATCCTAGATTGTAGTGGCCTTAAATTATTTATAAAATTCAGTATGTCTCTGAAGATATTAGCCTCCTCTTTTCCTTAAATGAATATTCTTTTTTTTTTTTTTTTTTTTTGGGTACATAGTTTCTTTTCTTTTTCTTTTTCTTTTTTTTACTATTTTTTATTTTTACATATTTTATTGATTTTTTTTTTTGCCCCCTTCCCTCCCTCCCACAAATCCCCTCCCTCCCCAGAGTTTTATGTCCATTGGTTGTACTTATATGCATGTATTTTTTTTTTTTTAAGTATACTTTTGATTTTAGAGAAGGGAGAGGGAGAGAAACATCAATGACAAGAATCATTGATGATCAGCTGCCTCCTGCACACCCCACACTGTGGATCAAGCTCACAACCCAGGCATGTGCCCTTGACTGGAATTGAACCTGGAACCCTTCAGTCCACAGGCTGATACTCTCTACTGAGCCAAATGAGCTAGGGCTTAAATGAATGTTTTTGAACTTTTTAGAAAAATTGACTATTTTGAGGGGGGGGAAACTTGAAAAAATTGTTAAGCAACAAGTATTTGTTGAGCACTCATTCCACATTCACCTATGCTGATGGTTCTCAGACGTTAGTGTGCCTCAGGAGAGCTTGTTGAGAGAGATCACTGGACCCCTCAATGTTTCTGATACAGTAGGTCTGGGGTGGGGTCTGAGAAGTTCCCAGGTGATATTTAGTGGGGGAAGGTACCATCTGAGATGATACCGGGTGGAGTAAATATTAGTTGGTGATTTGGAATATTTAATGGGCAAAGAAGTGAATGAATTAAAGATACTTGCTTGTTACTGAATTTGAGGGCCTAAAAAGAATGATGCTGTTGAGAATAGACATGTTGTGTTAATTATGATGGTGCAAATGGAAATGTACTAAAAATTGGGAGACATAGGAGTGGAATAGAGGTGAGAGATTTGAATGTAGATACAGATTTTGAATTCTTAACAGAAATGATGGCTTTAATAATAAATGGATGGGCTTTCTAAAAGAAAGTTTAGACAGACAACCAAATATTAAGTATTAGAGGCTACTGCTTGAAAAATGTCCATAGGAACAAGAAAGGAAGCCAAAAATGAGGAATAATTCAAAAATTAGAAAGAAAAACTCAGGACTTATAGTAGAGGGTTTCAAGGAAGGGATAGATAGTACAATCAAACATTTATATACACATAAAAGATTGGCAGTGAATGTACCAAAATGTTTATTGCTGGTAGATGCAGTTATTTTCTTTAAATTAAAAAAATTGATTCTCAAGTTTTCTATAAGGGTGCTTTTATTATCAGAAAATTTTATTTCCAAAAAGCCACTGGTTCAAAAAGCAAGTCCTCCTTCCTCACCTCCCAAAAAAGTGGAGGAGCCGAAACCGGTTTGGCTCAATGGATAGAGCGTCGGCCTGCAGACTCCAGGGTCCTGGGTTCGATTCCAGTCAAGGACATGTGCCTTGGCTGTGGGCACATCCCCAGTAGGGGGTGTGCAAGAGGCAGCTGATCGTTGATTCTCTCTCATTGATGTTTCTAATTCTCTATCCCTCTCTCTTCCTCTCTGTAAAAAAGCAATAAAATATATATTTTTTTTAAAAAGTGGAGGAGTAGTCACAGATGCTACATGACAGAGGCTTCTGGAATGAGTAGGTAGTAAGAAAATGGAGGCGGTAAAAAGAGAACTAGGACAAATTGTCAAGTAAAGGTTTTTTTGCTTAAATTTAGTAAAAAAATAACCATTACAGTGTTTATAATTTTTCCTGTTATTCTTTGTTTGTTTAATAGATATCTCAGATTTCAGTAAAGATATCTTGCTGTCCTCGCCTTAAAGTTCTTCGCCTGGAAGAGAACTGCCTTGAGCTCAGCATGCTTCCACAGAGCATCCTCAGTGATTCCCAGATATGTCTGCTTGCTGTGGAGGGCAACCTTTTTGAAATAAAGAAACTTCGAGAACTAGAAGGCTATGATAAGGTATGTAGTCATATACTTTTGCATTTCTAGTCACTGCTTCAGAGAAGAGAATGGTGAAGTAACCTACATGACTGTTTCTAGCCACAGGCTGCATGGATAATCCTATTTGTCAACAGGATTTGTTTTCCATTTCGGAGGCGAGTTCTAAGAGTTAGCCAAATTCTTGAACCAAGATGAACTGTACACTCTCATATTGTACCAAGATGACTTTTTCTCTAGATGGTGTATTGTAAAGCATCTTTGTCTTTTGATAGGTTTCCTATTAAAATATCAAAGCTTAAAAGACCCCAAAACTATGTGCTTTAGATTTGCATTTAAAATAGGTAGATTTTTGGCCAAGACCGGTTTGGCTCAGTGGATAGAGCGTCGGCCTGTGGACTGAAGGGTCCCGGGTTCGATTCCGGTCGAGGGCATGTACCTTGGTTGCGGGCACATCCCCAGTAGGGGGTGTGCAAGAGGCAGCTGATCGGTGATTCTCTCTCATCGATGTTTCTAGCTCTCTATCCTTCTCTCTTCCTCTCTGTAAAGAATCAATAAAATATATTATTTTAAAATAGGTAGATTTTTGTAGGAAATGAGGGACCATATCCAATGAAAACTAAATGGGAAAAAAGAAATCATATGATAAAGGTATTTGCTCATGCCAAAACACCACTTATATATTTTTTTCTTTCATGACTTTTAGTACATGGAGAGGTTCACGGCCACCAAGAAGAAGTTTGCTTGATGTTCTCCACAAGCATGGGAACCCTTGTAGAACGTTGATTTGGAACCTGCTGCAGTCTGGCTGGAGCAAAGGCTCCTGTTGCTGTCAACAATGCCTGCAGTAAGGAGCTGATAGTCCAGGAGATTATATTGCATTTGATCTCTTTCCTTTCCAGACTTACCTTAAATAAGCTAAAAGGACTCAACAGACAGGAAGAATTCTGCGTTTTGAGTCATAAATAGGGAAATGGACAATGTTGGTCTTCAAATCATCATTAGTTTGGTTTTAAGAAACCAACAGCTAGTTGTTATTTATACAGTGAGAGGATGCTGCCTGGTAATAGAATAGCTCCACGCCACAGCTTGAAATTTCATATGTAGTTGCAATGAGTGAGCTTTCATAAAATCAGCTGCCATCCCACTTCTGTGTTAACATTTCCCATTTTTATGATATTGAAATAACTTGTTGAAAGGCTGCTAAGGTTAATCTAAGGATCTGTTTTTTGTTCCAGTCCATCAGTTCAATTATAGTATTTATACTTGGAATTTAGGATGTACTTATATATATGTGTGACTGTCTTGATTAAAAGTGTACCTTGTCAGAGAAGCTTCAATACAACACTAAGATGTTCCCAAGGCTGCAGTAGCAACTTCTTTACTATTGCTGGTGCCTTACTGGTAGAGGGCTCTGAAGAGCTAAAACCATATATGCAAAACTTGTAAGATACAAGGGTTTTAATAATCAAGAAGTTTTGTTAGAAATAACCTTATTTCTGATAATCCTTTTCTCCTTTTTGTATTTTATAACTCTACTAATCAAATTACCTGTCAAAAAGCTACTATAGTATTTTAAAACTACCTATGTATATCAAGTTTATTCTCTGAATGAGAGAATATATTAAATAAAGAACTTTTAATGAACTTTTTGGCTGGAAGGAAGGTTCATCCTTTAAAAAGAAGACAGGAGCCCTAACCAGTTTGGCTCAGTGGATAGAGCGTCAGCTGGCCTGCAGACTCAAGGGTCCCAGGTTTGATTCCAGCAAGGGCATGTACCTTGGTTGCGGGCACATAACCAGTAGGGAGTGTGCAGGAGGCAGCTGATCAATGTTTCTCTCTTATCGATGTTTCTAACTATCCCTCCTCCCTTCCACTCTATAAAAAATCAATAAAGTATATTAAAAAATTAAAGACAGGAAAACTAACCTGTAAATGACCATTTGTTTGAAAATAAACTGATTAGGAAGAAATGTTTCATGTTGAGGTTGCATAAGTACTGCAATGCCTTCATGAGACTGATAAACATCTTGTGGTAGTAGAACCATGTTTATTAAAAGAAACTGAAGGTACAGCCGAAACCGGTTTGGCTCAATGGATAGAGCGTCGGCTTGGGGACTGAAGGACCTGGGTTCCGGTCAAGGGCATGTACCTTGGTTGTGGGCATGTCCCCAGTGGGGGGTGCAAGAGGCAGCTGATCGATGACTCTCTCTCATCGATGTTTCTAACTCTCTATCTCACTTTCTCTCTGTACAAAATCAATAAAATATATTTAAAAAAAAAAAAAAAGAGAGAAACTGAAGGTACAAAGTTAGATGCTTTCAAATTGTTACTGATAGGAATATTTATAAAGCTACCACTCTGTCATTTTTTGAAGTTTTGTCTTATCCAAGGGGCTATTATTTACAATATGAGGAAGTTTCTCTGACCTTCAGTCTGGTCTGGGTTTTCTTTTTCCGATGTTATTTTCTGTTTCTCAAATTGGGGAGGAATAGTTTATCATTCTTGAGTTTTATTCAAAAAATAAATTTTAATGCTTAATCTTATTGATCATTTAACTAAACACTTAACATTTCTCTATTTTATCAGTACTTATCATCTAATAAATCAGAACTTATAAATTAAATTTAAATTTCCCCAGCCACTTAATTACTAGTTGGAATTTTAAAAAATCTCCAACTCATCCAGCTGGTGTGGCTCAGTGGTTGAGTGTCAACCTATGAACCAGGAGGTCAAGGTTCAGTTCCTAGGCAGGGCACATGCCCAGGTTGCTGGCTCAATCCCCAGTGTGCAGGAAGCAGCCAATCAATGATTCTCATTATTTGTTTCTATCTCTCCCTCCCTCCTTCTCTGAAAATCAATAAAAAAATATATATTTTAAAAAATCCCCAACCCTATGAGAATCAATGACTACTACCTTTCACAACTTGGACCCAACCTTATTTCCAGATATCCTTTCTTCACTCTCATTCATCTGCCTAGTCATACCAGGTCATTCTACTCTTTAAATCCATAGTGCAATGTCTGTCCTTTAACTGCCTTTATACATTGGTTGATCAGTAAGAAATGCCTTCTTATTAACATACTCTTTCCCTGTCTAAGCCCCTTTCTAAATCTAAGCTGAATTAACTGCTCCTCCATCTGTTACAACAGCACTTCTCACATCTGTCTCTTCCTAGACTGAACTACTGATGCCAGGAATTATGTAAAGTAATATATCCAAAGTTATAGTACACAAGTATTTACACTTAAAAATGAACCAACAAAGTAGGTTGACTTGTGGTCTGGAGACCCGCATTTTATTGGCCACCAGCCCCAAGTCATCTATGTTCTTTTAGAGCTTGGGTGGAAGTCAGTGTAGATTAAGATGATAGGCTTTGGAGTGAGAAAGACCCTGGTTTGAACCCAAAAATCTGTCACTTAGTAGCTTTATGAATTAGAGCAATTTATTCTCATCTGTAATATGGGCCTCCTACCTTTCAGGTATGTTGGGAGGATATGATGAAAAGATACATAAGAAGGCATTTAGCACAGTACCTATGACAGTAAGCATTTAATAAGTGGTGCCATTTATTTCATCTGTAATGTATTAAAATAGAATTTAGCAAGTTGTACAGAAATGGAAAGCTTTGATCAGATACAAAGTTAAAAAGGAGAAGAAGGAAATTGGATATCAATTTGAGAAATTGGGGTAACCTAATACTCTAGGAAGAGAGTGACCTGAAGAAAACAGGCACATCGACTGGTCGTCTCCTGCCCGCCCCGCCGGTGTGGCTCAGTTAGGCATTGTCCTGTGCACTAACATGTGGCCTGTTTGGTTCTGTCGGGCACGTGCTGGGGTTTCAAGATCAATCTCCAGTAGAGATTGTGTAGGAAGCAGCCAATGGATATTTTGCTCTCATATTGATGTTCATTCTCTCCCTTTTCCTTCCTCTCTCTAAAAATCAATAATTCTTTTTTAAAAAGCAGCTCTGGTCAGCATTGCTGTATTTAGAGCATTGGCCCCAGCAATGAAGGGTCACTGGTTTGATTTCTGGTCAAGGGCATGTATCTTGGTTGCAGGAGGCAACCAATTGATGTATCTTGCTCACCTTGATGTTTATCTCTCCCCCCTCCTTCCCTCCTTCCACTATCTAAAAATCAATGGAAAAAAATATCCTCAAGTGAGGATTAACAGAAAAGAAATAGATTAAAAGAAACAAATAGAAACTAATTCTAAGTACTATTCAGTATACAAGGTCTGGGAAATAGACATTTAAGTTAAGGAAATATTCACAATCCAAATATGACATGAAAATATCTAGAGTTGAAGTGGTAATAAAGGATGAATTAAAACTGAAGAAAAGTTTGGCTCAGTGGATGGAGCATCGGTCTGTGGACTGAAAGGTCCCAGGTTCGATTCCGGTCGGGGGCATGTGCATTGGCTGCGGGCACATCCCCAATAGGGGGTAGGCGGCTGGTCTATGTTTCTCTCTCATCAATGTTTCTAGCTTTCTATCCCTCTACCTTCCTCTCTGTGAAAAATCAATAAAATATTTATTTAAAAAAAAAAAAACCTGAAGAAAAAAGGCATGACCATATGGGATAAGACTGAAAATATGAAGAGAGAGCTTATTGTTTAAAAAAAGTAAGTAAATGCTTTTAGCAAGGACATTTAGGTACAGCACAATCCTTGGTGTTTTATATCTTCTTACTTTACACATGGTTCCATCACTTGCCAAACTACTCTTTTCATCATGGTGCATTTCTATTACAGAGGGTCTAAATTAATCTCACTTTAAATTATTTTCCTCTTCATTCCCATGTTAACTCTATCTTCTCTTTTTTTTAATCCTTATCTGAGGATATTTTTCCATTGATTTCGAGAGAGAGAAAAGGAGGAGGAGAGACAGAAATATCCATATGAGACACATCAACTGGTTGTCTCCTGCACACGTCCCACCAGGACCAGGGATTGAGCCTGCAACCAAGGTACATACCCTTGACTGGAATTGAACCTGGGACCCTTCAGTCCGCAGGCCAGCGCTCTATCTACTGAGCCAAACAGACTAGGACCATGGCCGGCAAACTGCGGCTCGCGAGCCACATGCGGCTCTTTGGCCCCTTGAGTGTGGCTCTTCCACAAAATACAACGGCCTGGGCGAGTCTATTTTGAAGAAGTGGCGTTAGAAGAAGTTTAAAAAATGTAGCTCTCAAAAGACATTTCAATAGTTGTACTATTGATAACTGGCTCTGTTGACAATAAATTTGCCGACCACGGGACTAGGGCCACTGTATCTTCTCAAGTGGGTTGTAGGTCTCTCATAAAAACTGTCCTTTCAGTCATCAGTGTATTGAAGCTCAAATGAATAAAAGACTAGTAATGATTAAAATGTACCTCATGACAAATCATAGAATGGAAAGTCTTTTATCAGTACTTCCAGTAAAAATGGTAAAGATGCTTTCTCTTGGGAGTGCCTCTTGATTAATGACCTTTCCTTTTACTCAATTTGTTACATAAGACCTGATGAAATGGTTTCTCTCCCTCCTCCCCGCCCCTACTCTAAAAAATTCACAGAAACACAACTATTTTGAAAGAATAATTCCATTAGTTGCAAAATTTAATTGTAAGGATCAAGCAGTGGTAATTGGTCAAACCAAACCACATTAATAGTTTTGATGTGTACAGGTGCCAGCTTTTAAATAAAGGTGACAAATACCAACCAGATTCTTATAACACTGTTCAGGATCTAAACAAGTGTGATTCTGAACATAGTTCAATACACAAGGCTAAAAGAATGATAGTGCAATCATCAATAATAAAAACAAAGGCATAATTTTCCAAATCAATTTTAGTTAAACAGAATTCTAGCTTTTCAAAAGTCTAAATCTACATAACACTCAAAGTAATCTAATTATTTTTCTACCTGAGATCAAAACAAGTTTATATTTTCCTATCTAAACATAATTCTTGGCATTGAGGTAAATCTGAAATCATGTGAAATATTTTGTCAAACATTCCCCCAAAATTTTAAGCCCTGCTTTAGACAGAAATTCTCATGTTACAATACATACTTAAATATTTTTCTTCAAGGACTAATGACAAACTTATGAGGTTAATAGGCTTGAATTAGAACCATGATACTAATATGAAAATAAAAAGCCATTCATTTGTATAAAGTGTTCCTGTATGGTGCAATATGAAATGTGATCACAGACTCTATGTACATATATGAATCATCAAGACTTCAGGAATTAAACTCACTTTAAGAATACTCCTCCTATTCTTTTTTGAAGCAGATGTTGCAAACTTGTGATGTATAACAAAAATATTGTATATCAAAGCTCCAAAAGCAAGTAATAGCCTAAGCTGGCAATAACTGCAACTTAAAATCTAAATCCAACTAGATCTTTACTGTGGCTACGCAACTTATTGCTTTGTGGCCTGGAGGTTTTACTGAGGTAACAACCTCTTATCTTTTCTCCTCCTTGCACTGCCCTACCACCGCCCCCCAGCTTCCTATTTTATGGCTGTCTTTGGCAACGCTTCCAAATCATGAAAGCAGAAGAACCTACTTCAGTAAATGAGGAGGGTGAAAAACAACGCTATATATGATGTATAAAAACCAAGCTAAGAGTATAAACTGAGAAAGAAAATATTGGAAGGCTGAGCAGCAGTCTACCCTCAAGGAAAAAAAGAGAAAATAAAAAACAGGGCTGTTACCCTTTGCCCCTCTTCCACTTTATCTCCTGTTTACAAGAGTGTGGAACCAAAATTTCAAACTCTGAAAAGGCAATGACTGCAGGAAGAGCTAGATAAGTGAGTAAATGGTAAAGAAGAACAGCAGTACTTTAGCTGTCAATGAGTTTCTTTGCTCTGGCATTGGCACCTTCAATACGATCTTTGTTAGTGTCAGCCTGAAAAAAAAAAAAAAAAGACATCAGCATTACTTCACAAGGTAAGTTAATCTAATAACAGTTAAATTCCAGCTTGGCCACTGGTTTAGCAGTTGAGCACCAACCCAGGAACCAAGGGATTGCTGTTTCAAAACCTGGTAAGGGCACATGCCAGGGTTGTGGGCTCCATCCCCAGTAGGGACTGTGCAGGAGGCAGCCAATCAATGATGTTTTTCACTCCTCTCTCATCAATGTTTCTCTCTCTCTAGCCCTCTCCTTTCCTCTCTAAAAGTCAATTAAAAAAAAACAAACATTAAAAATGTTAAATTTCATACACTTGGAGTAATAGATACACTCAGGAAATAATCAAAGTCACATTACAAAATTCATCTTGGGCAAGAACTGACACTATAAAATTAATTTGGAAAAACCTGGGTATGTAAATATAATGAAGGTATAACAGAACTTTCCAGTATTTTTTTTTTGTCTTTATTGTTCAGATTATTGTTTCTCTATTTCTTTTCTTTCTTGCTTTTTTTTTTTTTTTTTTTTTTTAATATTCGTCTATTGATTTCAGAGAGGAAGGGACAGGGAGAGAGAGATAGAAACATCAATGATGAGAATCATTGATTGGCTGCCTCCTGCATGCCCCCTACTGGGGCTTGAGCCCGCAACCTGGACATGTGCCCTTGGCTGGAATCGACCTGCGACCCTTCAGTCCGCAAGTGGACGCTCTATCCATTGAGCCAAATCAGCTAGGGCAACTTGCCAGTATTTCATTAATTCTACATTTTTTCACAGTTTAACATGTCTGAAACTGGGATATTTATAAACAATGGCATTTAGTTGCAACAAAATATAAGAATACTCTCCTCTGCTACTGATCTGACCTTGTGGGAGTCCCCTGAACAGAATCATAGAATCCCATTTGGAGTTATCCTAAATCTAACACTGAGAGATTGAAATAACCTTCCCCAAGATGTTTAGAACAGATGTATTACCACATCCATATCAATGTGTGAATTAAAATGATGGGTAATATGTAGCCTAAACCCCTTTGAAAGCATCGTTTGCCTCATTAAAATCCATTTTAAGTGACTTAACAGAGAGTCAAGCTTAAAAACTTACTCTATGCTTTAAAGTACACTGATACTTCAATAAGTAACAATAAGAATGGTATATAGATAAGACACATCAAAACACTGAACACAATTTCACTTGCAGTGTCTTTTACATTATGTGAAGTAAAAAAATCACACTTTTTCATTACTCACAGGACTCTTATTTTGTATGCTCATTCCACGTGAATCATTCTGCAGAACTGATTTGCCTTACGGACTTACGAGAATTCAGGAACTTACTCATTTGTTATTTAACAACAACAATAAAAACAACTCCAAAAGCTAACTTGCTCATTCAGGGGAGGGAGGAGGGACAGCCTACAGAAAGGTTAGAGATTCTAGCTTCATGTGTAAAATTTTAAATGAAACCATTTCATTCCAAATTCTTGGCTTTAAAATAAACCAATTGCCATAAGCAAAAGAACAACTCAGCTATTGTTTCTCAATGTGCTAAAACTGGCTGCTTCATAAAACCTCAATACCGGTGAGGACAATTACCCATTACTAAAATACTGAGCACATTACCCATTACTAAAATGCTGTACTAAATGCCTCATTTTCTGATGGCACTAAGAAGCTTTTACCTTTTCTGTGATCCGGTCTATTTGTCGATTCTGAGCCTCAATCTCATTGCCCATGTCCAGGGCCATGCTTTTTAGATTTCCTAGGATATTGCCCACTTGACTCAGGTTCTCTTCCATTTCATCTTCTCTGGCATCATTTGTTATACTATCACAAAAAGATAGTTAATTAAGTTTGTGGTGAATTCTAAATGGACTAAGTCTGGATTTAGTTTGCATAAAAACAACATTACTCTAAGCAATGTTAGACCCAAGGGAACGTAGGTTACCTTAGAAGCATTCCATAGTAAAATTGGAAAGACTAGTCAAAGAAAGCACAGTGTCTTAAAGCCATGTAAGAGACAATTAAGTAAACTCTGGGACAGTCCTCAAAGTGTGATTCCCAGTATAACCTGAAAACTTAGAGACAAAACATGCTAATTCTTACACTCCATTCCAGATCTACTGAAACAGGATAGAAGTAGATCCCAGCAATTTGTGTTTTAACAAACCTTCCTACAACGAAGTTGAGTAGTTGCAACAAAGACTGTATAGCTTGCAAAGCCTGAAATGTTTATTATCTGACTCTTTATAGCTATTCTTATAGGGATTTGGTTAACCCTTGCTTGAGAGGACACATTTTAAAACACATTTTCCTATTTACAGCTTACATCAGTAATTTGGAAAGTACTGAAAAATATAAAGAAAAACCCATAATTGAAGGCTGATATACCACAGGCAACATTTTGTCAGAAGGCAGATTTTTAAATGAATTTTTAAAATGAAATAAATGCTATTTCTAACTAATGAGTTAGGATACATGTATAACTATACCCATCTTCTTCAGTGAGCCATTCCTTTAGGAAAGGGATAAGAATATTGAAAGGAGCTGCATACCGTTTAATGTATCCATCATTGGCTGCTCCTGTGGCTGCTTGCTGAGGCTGACCATTTGTTACTCGGCCTGGCTGCTTAGATACTACCTTGTTAGAAGAGTTGTCTCCGCCATCTCCCCATGTTGTCTTATAGGCCTTACCAGACTCAAAGTTCTTTGTCCTATATAAGAGTCAGGAGTGCAGACACCAAAAAGCAGGAGAGGGAGAGTTGTAATTATTAGTGCTTGTTATCCTCAGGATGACCTTTGTACCCTTACCATAACAGCCACTTACATACAGCTAGATATGGATTATCTGTACTCTGAACCATCACAATATGGCATAGGAATAAAGATGAATTTTAATGCCCACTGACATTAATGCCATATTGCGGACTGAAAGGTCCCAAGTTCAAGTACTTCCACCAAATCTTAATTAAGCAGTCAGCAAGTAGCAAAATGCATTTTTATTTTTTAAGGTTCCCTCAGCCTTTGACACTCTCCAGAAAAAGAGGTAAATGGACACTAGGGCAAAAGTGTTCTTAGGCTAAGTGTTCTGGGATGTCTTAAAGGTTCCTCGGTGGCATCTTGGATTGAGGGCTAGAAGAGTAAGAAGGCTGAGTAGGCAACACTTGGACACCTGCTGCCTCTTACTTGAACCAGGACAGGTCCAACTGATCAGTTTTTTTAAGTTAGAATTTTGCATTAAAACTTTAAAAAGGATTTCTTAACAAACAAACATCATAAAGGAAGGGAATGAATTACTTCCAAATTGAAAAACCAATGAATAACTAACAATCTTGGCCAAACTGGTGCCAGTTATAAATCCTTTGGTTTAGGATTTTTTCATTAAGAATTTACTTATTCTGCCGAAACCGGTTTGGCTCAGTGGTAGAGCGTCGGTCTGCGGACTGAAAGGTCCCAGGTTCGATTCCGGTCAAGGGCATGTAACTTGGTTGCGGGCACATCCCCAGTGGGGGGTGTGCAAGAGGCAGCTGGTTGATGTTTCTCTCTCATCGACGTTTCTAGCTCTCTATTCCTCTCCCTTCCTCTCTGTAAAAAATCAATAAAATATATTTATTTAAAAAAAAAAAAGAATTTACTTATTTTAATTTAAAAAAATATATCCTAAATCCAGGCCTCTTAAAAATAAAAGCATATGCTTTAGATGTAACTGAAATAGACAAAAATCAGCCAAAGTTAGAATTTTACCAAGGGATTTACTACTCAAACTGGTATAAATAGCAATGGTATACTTGTTACTTTAAAAGAGCCAGCAGAGTGTGGCTCAGCATTTGAGTGTTGACCCAGGAACCAAGAGGTCACTGGGCCCCGGGTTGCTGGCTCAATCCCCAATAGGAGGCAGCCGATCAATGATTCTCTCATCATTGTTTCCCTCTCTTTCTCCCTTCATCTCTCTGAAATCAATGAATTTTAAAAATAGCTATTACAAAAAAAACAACAAAAAAAACACACAAATAAAACATTTTACTGATTGCATAGGGTACAGTTTCACTCATACAATTTTAGTTTTTTTCTATATATATAACAAAGCAGAATATGGCTATAACACTGGCCTCTGATTTATTCCACATAATATGTTAATAAGGAAGTTTTGAAACTACAGAAGCAGGGGAGAGATTTTATAAAAATAGTGGCTCTTTCTTTAATAGACATGTGAGAATTCATTTTTTGCAAACAGAATTAGATCTTGGACCTTAATCATTAATGCTAAAGAAAGGGTACTACTACTTTTGTGATAAGAGGCACTGAAAAGGTAAACAAATCTATGAACACTAAAGAACTAGTTCTCAAAGTGCCTTTCTTGGTTCCACTTTAAGTTCTCACAATTAATTTCTAATTTATGCTATTATGTTTTATTAATTAATCTGTCTAGTAATAAGCTATGATAAATCTTCTCTGGTCCTGACCAGTTTGGCTCAGTGGACAGAGCGCTGGTCTTGGAACTAAAGGTCCTCGGTTTGATTCCAGTCAAGGACATGTACCTTGGTTATGGTCCCATCCCCAGTACAGGAGGCAGCTGGTTGATGTTTCTCTCTCTTAAATATTTCTAACTCTCTATCCCTCTCCCTTACTCTCTGTAAAAAATCAATAAAATATATTTTAAAAAATCTTCCCTGGAGCAAGGTGAGATTATATCTACACTAAGAAAAGAGAAGGAGCCAAAACCGGTTTGGCTCAGGGGTAGAGCATCGGTCTGCAGACTGAAAGGTCCCAGGCTCGATTCCGGTCAAGGGCATGTATGTTGGTTGCGGGCACATCCTCAGTAGGGAGTGTGCAAGAGGCAGCTGGTCGATGTTTCTCTCTCATCGACGTTTCTTACTCTCTATCTCTCTCCCTTCCTCTCTGTAAAAAAATCAATAAAATATATATATTTAAAAAAAAAAAGAAAAGAAAGAAAAAGAAAAAAAAAGAGAAAGATGCAAACTGACCGTAATATCATGAAGCCCACCAGACAATGAGTAGTATGGAGATTAACCCAACAAAGATGGTGGGTTAATTTGCATATACACCTGCTGAGCAGCTGGGGCAGGGTGCTTTCGATGACGCAGGCAATCCGCAAAACCCCAGCCACTCTGGGCCTTTGGGCAATGTGGGAAGGCGGAAAGGCTGCTCCAGGCTGGAGCAAAGGTGGAAAGGAGCAAATTCATCCATTCTTGCATGAATCTTCATACATCAGGCCTCTAGTATTTTTATAATTATCTGTTTGGTGAAACTGATTTACATGTATTCTTTGTTAATAAGATAGATCTCAGGCAAAATTCTAAAGCAGAGTAATAGCTAGTAAACAAAATAAACATTAGGTTTTTTGTTTGTTTTTAAATATATTTTATTGATTTTTTACAGAGAGGAAGAGAGAGGGAAAGTTAGAAACATCGATGAGAGAGAATCATCGACTAGCTGCCTCCTGCACACCCGATACTGGGGATGTGCCCACAACCAAGGCACATGCCCTTGACTGGAATCGAACCCGGGACCTTTCATTCCGCAAGCCGATGCTCTATCCACTGAGCCAAACCGGTCTTGGCATAAACATTAGTTTTTCAGAAAGTGAATAACCAGATATAATAGAAGTAATATAAGAGGGATTTTTATCAGCATGTCAGATTGTAGAACAGGTCAAAGACTGAAGGCTGGAATCCATAAGTCACTTAATATTGACATCATGTTTCTGAAAGTCTACTCTTTATGTATTAAGACAGGACTTTTGGGCTCTTGGTCTATCACGAGATATGTACATGCTCCAACCTCCTTCTCAACTTTAAGAGATAATATTTGAAATTCCTTAAATTTTTTAGAATTCTTCTTTTCACAATTAGATATAAGGGGCATAAGATGCAAACTGTTTTAACATGATATGAAGGAGGTTCAATTAAGCCAGTCTATAAATGAAGAATCAAACTGGTTACTAAACCCTTGTCCCTTTAAGAGGAATGGATCTCTGAAGATGTTCTTCCAATAACAAGGAGAAATTATATAACAAGCTGACTTTTAATTATTTTTTTTTTTTTTTACAACTTTGCATTGGATTGTCATGTTTATTTTTAAACAGGTTGGGGAAAAACTGCAATTTTTTTCATGCAATTATGACATCTGTATTTTTATGAAGAAGTGATTTTTAAATGCTGTTGGTTTCATATCTTCACCCTTTGATAGGTCTATTTCTCTTTCAGCACCTCCACTCTGGGTAAAACCTTCTAGTTGCTCATGATCCTGTCACTTGCCAATATTACCCTAGAGCTTCTCCCACCAAATTAGAACACCTTTGAAAATTATCAATTTTTAAGGGCATTAACTAATAAAAATAATGGATTTAATTTGTCTTCTTACAAAGGGTCTTAAATGCTTCAAAGGTAATACCTAATGTGAGCACCAGAGTAACCTGGATGCTTTGAACATAGAGGTGCACAGGTTACACTAAAATAATTCTGCTTCAATATGTATGAAGTGAAGCCTGGGAATTTTTTGTTGTTACTGTTTTAGGTCATTAGCTACCCAGGCAGGGAAGATTAACACTGTTCCAAGGGACTTACAATCTGTTTTAGAAGAAATATTTTAGATTACTGTAACAGTCTTTGGTTTTCTAAATTGAGACACCGAGGAATTGATCTAGAGCAGGGTTGGGGAATGTCCAGCCCAAGGGCTGTATAAGGCTCCAGAAATCACTTGGCCGAGGCATTAGGAGTCAGTTAATTAAATGTTTGACCAAATATAGCAGGCTAATTTTTAAGTTGATAATTTTGTATGGGCCTGTGAATGATGTTATAAATATAAAATGGCCATTGGCAGAAAAAAGTTCCCCACCACTGATCTAGAGGCAGCAAAGGCATAAACCAGGAATTTTTCTTTTCATTAAAGCTACAAGATTTAGCTTAGCTGGTGTGGCTCAATAGTAGAGTGTCAACCCATAAACTAGGAGGTCACAGTTTGATTGCTGGTCAGGGCACATGCCCAGGTTTTGGGCTTTATCCCCAATGGAGAGTGTGCAGGTGGCAACCAATCAATGATTCTCTCTCATCATTTATATTTTCCTCTCTCTCCCCCCACTCTCTTCTCTCTGAAATCAATAAAAATACATTTTTTAAAAAGCTACGAGAGTTGTAGTAAATTGACTTGAACCCTAATCCCAAACCTAACAATTAGTAGCTGTAAAACCTCAAGCAAACTTCCTTCTCTTGGGTTTTAAGTAAAACTAAGATAATAACAATAATTAACAGTTTACAGAGCTATGAAAAGTTCTGTTGATAATGGATGCAAAATTGCTTTGTAAAGCATTAGACAAAAATTTTTATTCTTTGGTTTCAACCTCAACCTGATCCTTAGTTAACAGTTCATGCCTTTAAAGTGCACAGATTACCAATTGGTATGCTTGCTCTTCTGGAATATTAACAGTCCCTAGCTTTGAGATCTATAAGTAGCTGAATATAGTTAGCATTATGTTCACATAACAAGACCATCTAGGCCCAGGATGTTTTGGTTTACGGTAAAAAAAATAATGGTTCTGGCCTGGCCAGTATGATTCAGGGTTGAGCATCGACTATGAAACAGGAGATCATGGTTCGATTCCCAGTCAAGGTACATGCCCAGTAGGGTGAGTACAAGAAGCAGCAGATCGATGATTCTCTTTCTCCCCCCCTTCCTCTTTCTGAAGTTAATAAAAACATATTTTTAGAAATAAGGTTCTGATCTGTAATAGAACTCTTTTGCATAATAAAATTCATAGCCCCTCTAGGAAGATATTAGACTTTATGATAAAATGTTATTCAAATTTGTGATTGTTTAATGCAATTAAGAACTCTATTGGGAAAGTTAAATTTACCTCTATCAGTTTAATAAGTCTAATAACCTTTAACCATTTTTCCCCATATAAATTTCATTGAAAAATGACAGGTTTGAAATAAAAATTTAAAATATCCCTTAACTAATTTAACAAACTTCCATAAAAGCAGAAAACAAGTATCAAGATAAGAACACAATAACTTTAACAGTTTCTTTTTCTAGTTTTGGTTGTCAGCATTAGTACTGATCAGCCAAAAGAAAGACAAATATTACCCAAATTTCTTTCATATAAAAGAGAAAAGGGGTAAAATAAATATCAATTATAGTGTGTGTGTGTGTGTGGTTTTGGATAATCAGACTACATGGAAGAAGAAAAAGGAGACTAAGAAAAAAACAGGGTAAAAATCAAATACTTAATTTTCTAACATTTAACCACATCTTTATAATTCCCATAAAGATTCAAAATGAAGGAGTGAAACATAGTAAACAGTAGTCTGACTAAAGGGTTAACTTTTATAAAAACCATGATTAGTTAGCTCCATATTAATTCAAAATGAAACCATAGAAAACTAACACATGACATATTAGGAATTATGGAACAGATTGTAACATATATAAAGAGGGGGAACCTTTATTTTTTCAAATATATTTTACTGATTTTTTACAGAGAGGAAGGGAGAGGGATAGAGAGTTAGAAACATCTATGAGAAACATCGATCAGCTGCATCCTGCACACCTCCTACTGGGGATGTGCCCACAGCCAAGGTACTACATGCCCTTGACTGGAATCCAACCTGGGACCTTTCAGTCCGTGCTTTATCCATTGAGCCAAACCAGTTAGGGCGGGAACCTTTATTTTTAAAAAGCAGATACTAAATATTGGTAACATTTTATTTATTTATTTTTTAATTAATTTTTTTATATATATTTTTATTGATTTTTTTACAGAGAGGAAGAGAGAGGGATAGAGAGCTAGAAACATCGATGAGAGAGAATCATCGATCAGCTGCCTCCTGCACACCCCTTTCTGAGGATGTGCCTGCAACCAAGGCACATGCCCCCGACCGGAATCGAACCCGGGACCCTTGAGTCCACAGGCCGACACTCTATCCACTGAGCCAAACCAGTCTTGGCTAAATATTGGTAACATTTTAAATTTATATCCCACCTTGTTCCAAGTGACATTTAAGATAACTGGATTGGGCAATTAATTCTTCAATTTGGTAATGGCCTAAATGGTGGGAAATCCAAAATATTACAAGCAACACTTTAATAGAGAAAATCTTGATTCTGGAACCAGAAAGGACTAGGAAAACTTAATAAAAAACAGGATGCTGAAATCAAAGTCATATAGAAAAAGAAAGATTTAGCTTGAATTCACTTACATTTGATCAGCAATAGGAAGCAATTCTCTAAAAAAATTAACCTATTTAAAACCCCATAGGTCCTGGCTGGTGTGCACAGTGGTTGGAGCGTCAGCCCACCAACCAAAGGGCCTTTGGTTCAGTTCCCAATAAAGGGCACATACCTGGGTTGCAATTTGATCCTGGGTCACAGAGGTAGGCAACTAATTGATGTGTCTCTCTCACATCAATGTCTCTCTCTCTCCTTCCTTCACTCCCTCCCTTCTTCCCTTCTACTGTTTCTAGAAAATTAATGAAAAAAATATCCTTAGGGGGAAGATTAACCAAAAAACCAGTAGTAAATGAATGAAAAATAAATAAATCCCCTTAGGAAAACCTCAGGGGTATTTTTAAAAATTATATTTTTATTCATTTTAGAGAGGAAGGGAAAGGGACAGAGAGCTAGAAACATCAATGATGAGAGAGAATCGTTGACTGGCTACCTCCTGCATGTCCCCTACTGGTGATCGAGCCCACCACCCGGGCATTTGCCCTTGATCAGAATTTAACCCAGGACCCTTCAGTATGCAGGCTGATGCTCTATCTACTGAGTCAAACCAGCAAAAGCTTCAGGGATTTTTTTATTTTTGTAATATTAAATGTTGTTTAGCAAAATCTTAGTTATCAGAGCCATTAGTCAAAGGGTGGTATTATAAATTAAGGTCCTTTTTGTCAAGTCCATCTCTTGGCAGATAGCACCCATCAAGAACAAATTCACTTTACATTGCACACCACAGCACAGTTTTTAGGACAGTCTCCACCATTCACAAAATCCATGCACATGCACAGAAAAGCTATTTGAAGCATCACCTTTAGATAGCAGGTTAACAGCCCCAACTGCGCCAGAGACTGCATCTTAATGTTCCCTTTGATCAGTTACTGAGACCGGCTTCTGATGTTAAATCTTCATTTTTAGTAAGCAGATTAGAAAGGAAAAGATTAGGTGAGAGAGTGAAATGCAGAATATAGTAAATGCCAGTTATACAGAACAGAAGCAGCTTTAGAGTTTTCAAAACACGATGCATTTAAATTCCTGCCTGATTCCACAGAAATAGGGGAATCTAGATAAAAAGAAAAAATAAGAAAACTATTTAATCAGAGCATACTTCATCTTTCCTAAGAATGTCTGGGTAATAATATTCTTTCCTAAAATTATGAAAATTAATATGAAGAGAAGACTGAAAATACTAATAATATGAAAATACTAATGGAAAGGTTGTAAAACTTCCTCACTCTTTTATTGGTGATTAAAAATTTTTCTTAATTACTTCTCTTATAATTTTTGTTGATATTTTAATTTAAAAACATGCCAACTCAATCATCAGCCAACAAGTTTCTCAAGGACATTCAATCAACAAGTATTTATTGAGTACCTACGATATATCAGGTACCATGTGAGGCACAAAAATAAGAGCAATTCTATGTAATAAAGAGGTAATATGCAAATTGACCCTCACGCCATCATGCCATCTCTAGATAGTGGTGCACACAGTGGGGGCGGAGCAGTAGGGGTGTGGCTTTCACTGGGGTTTCTGCAGCCCCGCGTGCATGCTGCACGTGGCCTGGAGGTGGGGATCAGGGCGGCACTCCAGGACGCAGGGCCATCCGGTGGCACGCTGGCCACGTGGGGCAGGAACCCGGGACTTGGGGTGGTTCCATGGCACAGTGGGGAGGGATCCCGAGTCACAAGTGATAAATAAAACCATAGATATATGCCTTACTCATCTTTCTATCCCTTCAGTGAACAGGATGAAGGAAGCACTCAAATGTGAACTAAAATACAATTCAATATTATTTTAACCAATGAGAGCTGAATATTTACACCTTAATATGACACAGGATTGGAATAGTGTAAAATCTTTAGTACCAAATTTGAACTTCTCTAGGAAATGATCCTGAAATACCAATTTGCTTTCAAACTATGTGCTATTATGTTTGACATTATAAGCAGAGACTGAAGAGAGGCAAGACAGAAGGATACCTTGTCTGGGAATGGTTAAACTGGTACAAGCAGGCAGTTTATTAGCCTGAGACTTCCCATTTTAAGTCTGCCTCCTTTTAAACTCTTATTAATTAGAATTACAACTTTTCAAAGTTATTTGCAAAGATATAAAATTTTTAATAAGGATATGCGATATTTTGCTTTTAGGATTCAAATAGTAGCAAGTTAACATGACATTATTCACAATTTTAAAGTATAATCCTGGTAGTCTTATTTTTTAAATCTAATAATTTTTTTAAAAAATTAGCTGAAATTTCAATTCCCTTCTAATACAAGGTTCTGTTAAGTAAAGCTATTTCCATGTCTTATTTAAAAAAAAAAAAAAAGGGGGTGGGGGAAGATTTGCTGACTTGGCTTCAATGAATACTACTAAACAAATAAAAAATCTCAAAAAACAAATCTACTTGAAAGACATTTTCTATATAGCAATACATCTAACAACAGCTACAATAAAAAAGTTCATTCTTTTGTTGCCAATGTCAAGAAATGTAGGATACAGTTAAAAGCTAGGGCTCTGCCTGGTTTTGAATCTCAGCTCTTCTGCTCACTAGTGTAGCCTCTTGTGTGCCTATCTTTCCCCAAATGTAAAATGGTGAAAATAAGAAAGTCTATCTCATATTAAAGTTACTGTTAGGATTAAATTGGAAGTGCTCAGAATAGTAAGTCTAAATTAACATTATAGGCCCACAGCTCTTGTCCAAACCCTTGGATGCGAAACATTTTGAGCATTACCAAATGATCAAATGCATCAATATTTCTGCAGTGAAACAAACTGACGTATTAAGTGTAATAAAGAATATAAGTAGCTTCAGTTCAGGTTACATTTTGTGGCCTAATTAATAAGTTGTGATACCACATTATGAAAATGAAAAAAAAAAATAAACCCAAACCTTTGGTTTTCAGAGTCTTTTAGATTTCTGAACAATAGATAGAGACTGTGGACTAGCCTTATACTAAGAAAATTAAGATCCTGTTTTGACCTTTGAGAAACTCGTGGCATGGCTGTTTATATGAAAAGCCTAAACGGACACCAGCAGATGAAACTGAAAAGATCAAAACATTGACAGAAATGAGAGCAGATATAAGTGAGGACAAGAGATACCATAGAGACCAAGGACTCAATGACATAAAAGATAGGTGGAAGGAAGGCAATTACGATTAGACATCTCTAACGCTCTCCTCTTCAGGGAACAACTGTTCTATTATAGTAACCCTGTGATTCCATCTGTTAAGAAGTGCCTTCTCTTGACCCTCTGAGAAAGAGTTCTGCTGAGGTTAGAGGCAAAAGACTGCTTCAGGACCATATTCTATCATCTCTTTCACAAGTGTCCAAGAAAATCTTGCCCATTCTTGGCTGGGATACACAAAGAGAAATAAAATCAATACTTCTGTAGTTTCATTTCCCACTTTCTATGATATTAGACTATCTTAGGATTCACTGCTTTTCCTGTTCAACTGCTGACTAAGAACTGATTTTGCTGTAGGTTCTAGGGAGGACTTCTTCCTCCTGGCTATTCTCTTAATATCTAATCTAAATAAAATTTATTTTTTCTCCTCTGCACTCTTCCAAGAGGGTAAAAAGAACACAGGAGAAAGGGATAAGTCTGCAAAACATAGTTAACTACATGTTTGGATAAAAAAAAGATCTGTGCATTTCTAACTTGTTTGCTTATAGTAATCTATTAAACCCTAAAGGACAGTCATAGTTAATAAAATATGCAATTTTGGAGACTTATCCAAGGTCTAAAGAGATCAACAGACTTGTCTTAGAATATAGGAAGCCAATAGACAAGCACAGATAGAACACTGTCAAATTATAATTTCTTGTGCCTAAAACAATACTGAAGTTAATCGAAGCAACTTAACTCTATTTTTCTCTAGTAGTAATGACACAAAGATGATTATCACATGAAAGCACTTATCAGAAGTTATGACAGTATAACAAAAGTTCCTCTATTCCTAACTCCTTTGAGGAGTAAAAATGCTGAGTCTGTAAACCTTTGTATCCCATTTTTGGTTACCACACCCTGAGACAACTAGATGGAAGTATGAATGCTTATGAAGCTCTTAAAAGATGAATGCTCTTCAGCAGTTATGATAGCCATTCAATCTCCAAACATTGCCCTTTCAACTAAGGGTAAAGTTCAAAGTTGTTTTGTTAATTACTTCTTAAAACAAAGATGAGCTCCTTCTAACAGAAGGTAAGATAATGATTGACTTAGTCCAAACTTCAGTGTGATCTGAATAATACAATATTTGCCAACACCATGGAGTTTGGTTTACCCTAGAAGAAGTAAAGAATTTAAATATTCAAATGGAGTCACCAAGAAAAAAGAATTCCTTTCTGCCAAGCATAATCTCATACACTATATACAAATAGTTTCAAGACTTTTCATTTCCTAGTTTACTAGAAATTTTTTCCTTCCTCTTGTTTGACATACAATCAGCTGATTTAAAAAGAATCTGACTTACATTTTTCTCTCTAATTTCAATGATAAGGTCTTACTTCACAGGCCTAGATTACAAAAGGTTTTAACTAGATTTCTGGTGTGTAGTTATATATCCCACTCCAAACCATCAACTCCTTACTCTAGCATTCTACTGCCTACTTACGTCTTATTTTCCACTTCTCATCTATATACATCATGCAGCTCAGTTAAGTCAAGCTTGTCTGTAGTATTTGTTTATATTAAATCTCCCACAGGAAATGCCTTCCCAGTTTTTCCATGTCCATACAGATCCTTCTAATCACTCAAAGCCTAATTCAAGTCCTATCCTATCCTAATATATAAAAACCCTGGGTCAACGACTGGAGGCTCAACCAACCACATGTCATTCCTGCAGTCAGCGCTGGGTTGCTGTGGTGACCAAGTGCTCACTGCTATGGCTGAAGGCATGGTGACCCAGCACTGACTGCTGAGGGGGCTGCGAATCAGGCCCAGAGAGAGGCCTGAAGAGAGAAGCAGGGTCTGATCTGTTAATCAGCTCTTGCCTCTTTAACCCTGGGCCTGGTCAGCAGCCACACCTCCATTTCTCTCCAGACCTCCACGGGGATGCTATACATGCCCTGCCTTTATGATCAGGCCCCACTGATAGGCCCAGAGACACTGACTGGCATAAAAATTGACCAATCAAAACCAAATCTGGGTCAACTGTGAGGAACCAATGGCTGCCCAGGAGGTGAAGCTTTTGACACTGACTGGCATAGAAACTGACCAATCAGAACCAAATTGGCCAGCAGAGGAGGGCAGTTGGGGACAAGATCAGGCTGGCAGGGAAGGACAGTTGGAGGCGAGATCAGGCCAGCAGAGGAGGGCAGTTGGGGGTTAGATCAGGCTGGCAGGAGAAGACCATTGGGGGAAAGATCAGGCTGGCAGGGGAGGGCAGTTGGGGGCAACCAGGCCAGCAGGGGAGGACAGTTGTGGGAAAGGACCAGGCCTGCAGGGGAGGGCAGTTGGAGGCCATCAGGCCAGTACTGGAAGGCAGTTGGGGGACATCAGGCCAGCAGGGGAGGGCAGTTGGGGGTGATCGAACCAGCAGGGGAAGCAGTTAGGTATTATATCAGGCTGGCAGGGGAGAGGTTAGGGGGTGATCAGGATGGCAAGCAGAAGCAGTTAGGGGCAATCAGGCAGGCGAGCAGTTAGGAGCCAGCAGTATCAGACTGTGAGAGGGATGTCCCAGAGTGGAGAGGCTGAAGGCTGGGCTGAGGGACATCCCCCCAGTGCATTAATTTTGTGCACTGGGCCTCTAGATGACCTTCCAGATATCCTTCCCAATGAAGCGGTAGTGGCAGGGACCGAGGCAGAGGCAGTTAATGGCAATTAGGCTGAGCTGAGGGACCCCCCTGGACTACCCCCCTTGCAGTGCATGAATTTCATGCACCAGGTCTTTAGTCTTTGCTATAAGATGTTCTACAAATTAACCTTTATCACTTCTATACCCTTCATCTTAGTTGATAACACATCATCCAGCACTAGATTTATATATTTTTCACATTTTGTTATTCTTCCTCATACATCCAACCACATGGTTAAATCTTTTGAAGACAGGACCCAAGTCCTTTACTTCCCTGGCCATTCTCATGTGCCTACCACAGAATATATATTTTGTTAATACTCCTTGCTTGAAAGGAAAAGACACTAATTACATCTTCTTTGTATTATCCAGATTTATATCTCCCAATCTTTTCATGTATTCTAAAAAAGAAATTGGAACTTGATCCAAGAATTGATCAAATTTAAGCCATGGTTTTCAGTGAATCTGCCCATTTACAAGAAAAGCTTGATCAGCCTGAAGGAGAAATAACTTATGTTTATCTAACAAAGTTCCTTATTTAGGCCTAGTCACACTTCATTACCTTCTTTGGGGATGGGGAATAGGGGGGGAGGAGATGCTTTTACTTTATATGTAAATTATTTTTAAAAGGTCCTGGTTTATCAACTCACCTATTACACGGGCAGACACAAAGACCACAGCACTTGTTGAGTTCTGTTAAAGTCTTCTCTGCTTCTTTCATGTCTTTATTTATTTGGTCCATGCCTTCTTCTATGCGGTTTAGTTGTTCTAAGAATAAATTGTGGAAGTTACATTCATAATGCTAACTATTATTATAAAACAGCAAACTTCAACCTTGAATCCAACAATAACACACCATAGTGACTTTATCAGTGCCAGGAGGTTTTACATACTGTCCAACATTAAAGCAATCTTTCACATTCTAATCCTGAGTCACCTGGACTCTTACTAGGGAAAGATCTGTTCTAAAGAAATATGTATAATAAGAGCATGTGAGGGTTTGTTTAGAGATTTAACTAAGTATACTGTGGCCAGTCCAAATCCCCAGCATTTCTATCACTGAATAGGCTTAAAACTTGTAGGCTGTCATAAGACTAGTAAAAAACAGACCAGATGATTCAAGGCCAACACAAATGGAATGTTTCCAAGCCCACCTGAATCTAGACCTATTTAAGGACTTGATCTCTGAAAATGCAAAAATATCACGTCTAATGTATATATGTCTAATGTACATAATGCGCCGGGACCGGTTTGGCTCAATGGATAGAGCGTCGGCTTGGGGACTGAAGGACCCGGGTTTGATTCCGGTCAAGGGTATGTACCTTGGTTGCAGGCATATCCCTGGTGGGGGGTGTGCAGGAGGCAGCTGATCGATGACTCTCTCTCATCGATGTTTCTAGCTCTCTATCTCTCTCCCTTCCTCTCTGTACAAAATCAATAAAATATATTTTTAAAAAAAATAATGTACATAATGCATAGGTTAAGTCCTACTACCTAACAAATGACTGATATATAACTGGACATTTTTGTGCCTACCTCTAATCTATAATAATAAAAGGGTAATATGCTGATTAGACTGGACAGCCGAATGACCTACTGATGTCATTCTGGATATCCTTCCAGACGAAGTTACCATGGCAGGGGTCAAGGCTGAGGTGGTTAGGGGCAATCAGGCAGTCAGGCAAGCAGGTAGAAGTGATCAGGCAGGCAGAGTGGTTAGGGGTGATCAGGCAGGCAGGCGAGTGGTTAGGGGTGATCAGGCAAGCAAGTGAGCAGTTAGGGGTGATTAGACAAGCAGACAAGTGGTTAGGGGCGATGAGGCAGGAAGGCAAGTGGTTAGGGGCAATCAGGCAGGCAAAATGGTGAGGGGCAATCAAGCAGGCAGGTGTGTAGTTAGGAGTGATCAGGCAGGCAGGCAAAGTGGTTAGGGGCAATGAGGCAGGTAGGCAGGCAAGTGAGTGGTTAGGAGCCCGACGTCCCAGATTGCGAGAGAAATGTCCAACTGCCAGTTAGACATTCAACCAGCAGGAATGTCCAACCACTGGCAGTCAGACATCCCCTGAGGGATCCTGGATTTTGAGAGGATGCAGGCTGGGCTGAGGAACCAGCAGTTGGACATCCCCCGAGTGGTCCTGGATTGCAAGAGAGTGCAGGCTGGGCTGAGGACACCACCCTCCTACCCCTCCACCCCACTATCCCCCACCCCCTGCCGCCCCTGTGCACAAATTTCGTGCACCAGGCCTCTAGTTAGTAATAAACATAATATAATTCAAATAAGAAGAAAAGAAGTAAATACTCTTATCTAACAAAAGGAAGGCACTTCCAAAGGCTTCATTTTATACATGGCTGATTTGAAAGGGCTTTCTGACATCATAAGTCAAATCAAAAGTTTCTGCCAATAACTTCAACTCACCCCCTTGTTCATCCAGCATAGTGATAGTCTTAATTCCTGCATCCTGAGACTAAAAGAAGGAAAAAAGTTGATAGCACAACCCAATTTAGCAAAAATAATAGAAACAATAACAGGAGAGAATCATTTAGAAAATTAAGTTCTTAGAGGAGTATAACCAGAAAAAAATTAGTATCTCCAAACCAACATACTCTAACATACTAACCACCCCCCACCCCAAATAATTAAATCACAAACTCATGGTACACTGATCTTCCCTGTCATATTCCAATATTGTCAATGGGGGGAAAAGTCCTGTTAGTGCATGGTTTGACAATGGTTTCATGAAGCTTACTGATACATCACCCTTAACTCTTAATACCAATTCCACCTTGTGATATTACAATCCCTCCTACACAGAATCTGTATTTAACTTAACAATTAAACACTTTCTTACCTCAATGGCTAAACCCAGGATTCTTCTTGTACTTTCCAAAGACTAGGGAAAAAAAGAAGAATTTATATCATTCTCAAACATGTAGAAAAAGGAAAAATCTCATCACAGGTCATATTCATAATGGGATACTATGCAGCTGTAAAAAAGGATCTCTTATCCTTTGAGACAGCATGGAGGGACCTGGAGAGTATTATGCTAAGTGAAATAAGCCAGTCACAGAAAAACAAATATTACATGATCTCACATGTGGAATCTAATGAATAAAATAAATAAATTGAACAAAAATAGATCCAGAAACATTGAAGCATGCAACGGACTGGTGTATTTCAGAGGGAAGCAAGGGATGGGAGGAAGGGGGGAGGATAGATTAAAGAAATAAATTATATGCATACATGCATAGCCCATGGACAGACTAAATAGTGAAGTAAAGGCCTAGGAAGAGGGTGGGAGGTCAAGGGATGGGAGGGGGGATACCTGTCATACTTTCAACAATAAAGATAAATTAAAAATAAAGAAATAAATAATGTCTGCACATCAATTCCTCCTTAAAACAGGGATGGGCAATGTCCAGCCCTCGGGCCATATAAGGCCTGTGAAATCATTTGTTCTGGCCCTGTCAAGGCATTACGGGTAAATTAATTAAATTTTTGTCCAAATATAACAGGCTAATTTTTAAGTTGATAATTTTGTATGGCCCTCAAATGATGCTATAAATATCCAAATGGCCCTTGGCAGAAAAAAAGTTTCCCACCCCTGCTTTAAAATAACCAAACAAAAAGTTGATCACTATAATTTTAGTTTTCTTCCTACCAGGTACTCATTAAGATAAAATATGGAGGGTGAAGTTAATGAGATTTATAAAATTTTAACATAAGCAAGAACCTTAGTATATTACATAAATATCAGAAAGTTCTATTAAAATTAACTGTCCAGAATTCCTCAAGTCTACAGTATATTTGATATAATTGTTAGACAATAATTATCTAAAAGATAATCATATAAACTGTTTTCACTTATTTAGTTCTTTATGGTAAAATGAAAAAAAATATAGTGCTAATAATGGCACTATAGGGAAAATGCATTCTTTGATATAAAGGGACTTGGAAGAGACCAAAATGGTCTTCTAAAGAGATCCTCTCATCCCTCCACTGTTAACACTAAAAGAAAATTAATTACAGGGGAACCTTGTTTCTCAAATTTAATGTGTTCTGGAAGCTGGTCAAAAACCGAATCATTTTTTTCCCATTAAAAATAATGTAAATTGAGTTAATCCATTCCAGACCCCCAAATGATTCCCTGTTTTAACCTTTCTCATATACAGTACATGTCGACTGTACTATTTAATCTGTATATAAACTTTAAAAACAAAAAGGACAAAAATGTAAATGAAAATTTAACGAAAAGGATAGAAAATGTATAGTAAAAAATGAAAATTTTATAATAATTATAAGCAGCAACAAAACCAAAAAAAGCACACCACAAAAATATTCATGGCATAATATCTTAAGATTTTAACAGTGGGAAATTGACTCATATTACACATTCTCTCCTTTTACACATATCGCCCCTGAGAGATATATGACTCATCTTACTAGTGTCAGCATGAAAGGATTGTCAGGTTAAGAAGTGAATTGTTCGAGATAGGAGAAATCCGAGAAACAAGGTTCTACTGTACTTATTCCAAGTAAAACATTTACCTCATCAGTAACCTGGTGAGCCCTCAACTGAATTTCTTCTGGTGACAGATTATCCATGATGAATTAAAACTCCTGATAGGCACAGACAATGGAATGTAGATATTCTGTAAGAATAAGAACACAAAAAAACAGATTTGTTTGACCAGAGTGTGGATTTTGGAGTTTAGGATATTTACCTAGAAAAAATGATAAAAGGATTTGTTTATTTATATCACAGGTGAAGAAACTAAAACCAAGAGAGGATTAATGGATGCTTAAATGCTAGTTAGTACCAGAGGTGAACCTAAAACTAGTGAAGCGCTGTTTCTAATAGGAAAGTGGTCCCTCTACTTTGAGAAATAAGGTATTACTAGAACATAAGCTTAAAAGACTCAAAATAAATTCGTGGTTATACAATGTTCATTATACAACGTTTGAATATGAAAAAGCAGTAAGGTGAAGAAGGCTAAGTTCAGCAGTGTTTCATCATAATATAACAAAATTCAAAGTCATGTGCCTGAAGAACATAGAAAGCATTCTAAATATGCTAGTTGTTCAGGCTACTCATTAGAGAAAATAACATATTTTCATTCTTTTTTTTAAAATATATTTTATTGATTTTTTACAGAGAGGAAGGGAGAGGGAGAGAGAGAGTTAGAAACATTGATGAGAGAGAAACATCAACCAGCTGCCTCTTGCACACCCCCTATTGGGACGTACCCGCAACCAATGTACATGCCCTTGACCGGAATCGAACCTGGAACCTTTCAGTCCACAGAGCCAAACCGGTTTCGGCCATATTTTCATTCTTAATAAGAGGGTTATCCTATATAATAAAAGCCTAATATGCAAATTGTCCCCTTGACCAGGAGGAAGGGCTGCTGGGGGAAGGGAGGTGCCCAGGTTGGCAACTGGCAGCTGCTAGGGATCCTACCCATGCATGAATTTTGTGCACTGGACCTCAAGTCTTGATAAAAGAGTCCAGAAAAGAATTAAGGTTTTTATTTTTATTTTTTTAAATATATTTTATTGATAATTTACAGAGAGGAAGGGAGAGGGATAGAGTCAGAAACATCAATGAGAGAGAAACATTGATCAGTTGCCTCCAAAACACCCCCTACTGGGGATGTGCCTGCAACCAAGGTACATGCCCTTGACCAGAATCGCACCCGGGACGCCTCATTCCGAAGGCTCAGTCTATCCACTGAGCCAAACTAGATAGGGCTAAGGTTTTTATTAATAGTAGACTCACACTTTCCAATTACTGTACTGTTTGCTGTTTTAGTGAAGTCATTAAGAAGTAGAACACAGTAACTCATAAAGAGGTCTCATAGACATTCAAACTAAAAACATAAATAGTTGTTATTCAGTACTACTGTTATGTATGTGGAGGCCTATGGGGTAATAGGCAACATGTGACAGATCTAGGCTGTTTTCTTTTCTTTCTTTTTTATTTAAGGAGAGGAAGGCAGAGGGAGAGAGAAACATCCATCAGTTGCCTCCCATACTGTACATGCTGATGCAATCTGAGTAAGTGCCAGGACAGGAATTGAACCCACAACCCTTTGGAGCACAGGATGATGTTCCAACCACTGAGAAACACCGGCCAGGGCTAGGCTGTTTACTTTTCATTACATTTGCTAGCTTTGTATTTTTGAAAACTAATTTTATGAAAACTCAATGACATGGATAATCTGGTTCACATTTGGATTTGCCCCTGGGAACATCTGACAATGTCTAGAGACAGTTTTTTGGGTGTTTTTTTTTTTGTTTTTTTTTAAGATTTTTAAACTGATATTTAGATAGAGAGGGAGAGGGAGAGAAACATTGATTGGTTGTCTCCCACACGTCCTCTAAAGAAGATCAAAACTTGGGCATGTGCCCTGACTGGGAATTGAACCGACAACCTTTCAGTGACAGGACGATGCCCAATCAGCTGAGCCACACTAGCCAAGGCTAGAGACAGGTGTTTGTTTTTTTTTTTATTGTCACAAGCTTGGGTGGGGAGTAGTGTTACTGGCATATAATTGAGAGGCCAGGGATGCTGCTACCAGTAAATATCCTATTATGCTGCACAAGGAAGAATTATTTGGCCCGAAATATCAAAACGCTGAGGTTGAGAAACCACTGATAAACAGGGAACCTAGGTGCCTGGCAATGTACTAGAGTGAACTCCTGTGTTATATCTTTGTATCTCTAATACTTAACAGGATCTGACAGTTGGAACTCCAGTAAATGTGTGCTGAAGGAACAAATAAGTAGAAAAACAAGGTGTGCTCTCAAAGTATTTTAATGGATTTAGAAACAAGTAATAGTATCACCACACCTGCAAATAACCACTAGAACAACAAACCAAAAACTGCCATTACATGTGTATGGTGTGGAATGGCCTGCTGGTTACATACTAATATTTTTAGTCCCATTCATTGCTAACCAACATTTTTAGTAGAATAGTCTTTGGTAAAACAAAAAGTGAGAATATTACATTCCCAGTATAGGAATGTTTAAAATTCTGTCATAGCTCTTTTGTGTTTTTAAGGTCTAATTCAGATTTTTTTTAAAGTATTTTCTTTTTTAAAATATGTTTGCTGATTTCAGAGAGGAAGGGAGAGGGAGAGAGATATAGAAACATTGATAATGAGAGAGAATCATCAATCACCTGCCTCCTGCATTCCCCACTACTGGGGATTGAGCCTGCAACCCAGGCATGTGCCCTGACCAGGAATCGAACCATGACTTTCTGGTTCACAGGTGGATGCTCAACCACTAAGCAACACCAACCAGGCTAATTAAGATTTGAGCTTGCTTAAAGCTGTTAATCCTCATGAAAAATAATGTTATCGCATGCATATAAGCATAACCAATGGACGCAAAAGTCTGAGGAGGGAGGGCATGTATGGGAGTGGGGGGATTGGTAAGATATGTACATATATAATACCTTAATAAAAAATAAATAAAAATAAATAATGTTATTCATTATTATTGCAAAAATATGAAAATTTAATTTCACACCTTGCTTGCCATTGCATGACTGTGGTTCTGGCAAAAGGCTCATATTCTAAGACATGTAGGACTTTTTTTTTATTATTAAATTATTACCTGTGTACATATTTTACCATTCCCATATATACCATCCCTCCCCAGAGTTTTATGTCCATTGGTTGTACTTATATGCATGTATACAAGTCCTTCGGTTGATCTATTATCTCCCCCAGATCTCCCTACCGAACTTTTTTTTTAAATTCTTTACTGTTTAAAGTATTACATATAGTATTACATATGTCTCCTTCCCCCCCTTTCCCATTGACCTCTCCCCACCACCACTATCCCCCAGCACATGCCCTCACTTCCACAGTGTCTGTGACCATTGGTTATGCTCATATGCATGCATACAAGTCCTTTCGTTGATCTCTTACCACACCCACCCACCCACTCCCCACTTTCCCTCTGAAGTTTGACTGTCTGTTCTATTTTTGTTCATCAGTTTATGTTGTTCATTATATTCCACAAATGAGTGAGATCATGTGATATCTATCTTTCTCTGACTGGCTTATTTCGCTTAGCATAATGCTCTCCAGGTCCATCCAGGATGTTACGAATGGTAAAAGTTCTTTCTTTTTTTGATAGCAGCATAGTATTCCATTATGTAGATGTACCATAGTTTAAATTTTAAGCCACTCATCTGCTGATGGGCACTTAGGCTGTTTCTAAATCTTAGCTATTGTAAATTGTGCTGCTATGAACGTAGGAGTGCATATATCCTTTCTGATTGGTGTTTCTGATTTCCTGGGCTAATTCCTAGAAGTGGGATTATTGAGTCAAATGAGAGTTCCATTTTTAAATTTTTGAGGAGACTCCATTCTGTTTTCCACAGTGGCTGCATCAGTTTGCATTCCCACCAGGAGTGCACGAGGATTCCTTTTTCTCCACATCCTCACCAACACTTGTCGTTTGTTGATTTGTTGACAGTCATTCTGACAGGTATGAGATGGTGCCGCATTGTCATTCTGATTTTCATCTCTCGGGTAATTAGTGACTTTGAGAATGTTTTCATATGTTTCTTGGCCTTCTTATCTCCACTTTGAAAAGTGTCTTTTTAGGTCCTTTGCCCAATTTTTTTTATTGGATTGCTTATCTTCCTTTTGTTAAGATGTATGAGTTCCCTAAAATTTTGGAGATTAGAACCTTATCGAAGATAAGATTGGCAAATATGTTCTCCCATGCAGTATTGTTGTGTTGTTGTTTTTTTATTTTTATTTTTTTTATATATTTTATTGATTTTGTACAGAGAGGAAGGGAGAGAGATAGTTAGAAACATCGATGAGAGAGTGTCATTGATCAGCTGCCTCTTGCACACCCCCTACTGGGGATATGCCCGCAACCAAGGTACATGCCCTTGACCGGAATCGAACCCGGGACCCTTCAGTCCCCAAGCTGACGCTCTATCCATTGAGCCAAACCGGTCCCGGCTGTTGTCGTTTTTTTAATGTGCATATGTATGTGTAGCAAAGGTGGAGATTTATTGAAGAACAAGTACAGATTCCCATGTGGAGACGGGGAAAAAGTCCCCTTGTTGTTTTGTTAATGGTTTCTTTTGCTCTGCAGAAGCTTTTTATTTTGATGTAGTCCCATTTGTTTATTTTCTCCTTAGTTTCCATTGTCTTAGGAGCTGTATTGGTAAAGATATTGCTACGACATATGTCTGATATTTTGTTGCCTATGGATCCTTCTAAGATTTTTATGGTTTCCTGTCTTATGTTTAAGTAACATAAAGGACGTTCTAGAATTATGAACTGATCGTTCATTAGATATATCATAAATTAAATCATATGCTTTAGTACTTTGCTAATTGTTTATGAGCTTTTGGCTTTATAACATGCTAATGCTATAGTTTCACTTTTGTTAATCGTCGTAGTTATAATTATAAAAGTAAAAAATGTTGCTTTTGTACCCTCTCATCTCAGTTTTTGTAACCTTTCCTTTCTGTAATATCCCCATCTCCAGTCCAGGTGGCTTCTACCTTCTCCATCACTTCCTAGAGCCCCAACAAGATAGCTTTCAAAGCCTGCCCTTCCCAGGCAGTCTGCTCTAAAGTTATCTATCAAAGCCCAACAAAGCAGAAAGTGATAAGAGAAGTAATATACGCTAATCAATTAGTGCCTGGAAATGACACTTTAGCCAGGTTTTCCAATACTGTATCCTATAAATATAAAGTCCTTTTGGGAGTAAGAAAGTCCAGATCTTTCAAATTGTATGACTTTGTAATTCTATTCCTAGAGATGATTCTTGCCAATTACAAGTCAATACTTGCTATTTTCCTATTTTAAAAAGAGCAAAACTGCATGTAGGTTCATAGAGAGGCTAGAATGCAAAAGTGACCTCTGCCAAATTTGAAGATTGCAAAAGTCCTGCTTTCCAAATATCCTCCTATATAATAAAGAGCTAATATGCTAATTAGACCGAACAGCAGAACAATGATCTTCTGACGAAGCTGGGGCTTAGAGGGCCAGCCAAGGCAGCCACGGGCCTCTAGTATATAAATATAAGCACACTAGGGACCCGGTGCACAAAATTCATGCACTGGGGTTGGGGGGGGGCCCTCAGCCCAACCTGCCCTCTCTCACATACTGGGAGCCCTCAGGGGATGTCTTACTGACGACTTAGGCCCATGCCCCACGGGGAGCAGGGCTAAACCTAAGGAAGTACAAGTATATGTACAATACACCTAAGCACTCTTTCTTGAAGACTCTAGGGATGAATAATGGAGAATAAATGGAAGGAGTGGGAGAAAGGATTATGGAGAACAAAGTAGAAATTCAAATATGGGCCATTATTGGTAAAATAATTTAGTTTATTTTTAGGAATATATTTTTTTCTCTTAGATTCTATTTTTAACATGAAATTTAAAAAATGTTTACACATAGCCCTAGCCAGTTTGGCTCAGTGGATAGAGCGTTGACCTGCAAACTGAAGGGTCGGTCCTAGGTTTGATTCTGGTCAAGAGCACATGCCCAGGTTGTGGGCTTGATCCCCTGTGTGGGGTGTGCAGGAGGCAGCTGATCAATGATTCTGATCACTGATGTTTCTATCTCTCTCTCCTTCTCCCTTTCTCTCTGAAAAATCAATAAAAATACATTTGAAAAAAAAATGGTTACACATTGCTCTAGCTGGTTTGGCTTATGAATTGTCAACCTGCAGACTGAAGTGTCCCAGGTTTGATTCCAGTCAAGGGCACATGCCCAGGTTGTGGACTCCATCCTCAGTAGGGAGTGTGCAGGAGGCAACCAATCAATGATTCTCATCATTGGTGTTTCAATCTTTCTTCCTCTCTCTTCCTCTCTGAAATCAACAAAAATATTTTTTTTTTACAAGAAGGAAGGGAGAATCCAAGATGGCTGCACAGGTAAACACCTAGCCACAGCCGCACACAACAATTTCAATAAAATACAACTAAAATATAAAATGGACATTACCCAGAACTATAGGAAAGTCGACTGACTGGAAATTCTACAACAAGAAGCAAGGAGAAAACCAGAAGGAAGCGCGGAGGAGCTGGAAAAGCCTAAGGTACGGAGACACACGGCGCGCACATGGCGCGCGTGGAGAGCACGGACCCGAAGAGAGGGGGCTGCTGATTGCCTGGCTGGCATTCCCTGGCGGGAAGGAGATAAAAGCTCCGACTGTGCTGGGCCCCAGTTCTGACTTCTCTGAACCCCAGTTCTGGGCCAGACCCTGGGGACCCAGGCTCAAACAGAGGGAGCTGGGCTGTAAGGCGGAACCCCAGGGGAGTGGCGAAAGGAGGTCCCGGAGGCACGCACATTGTGCGCAGAGAAGGGACAGTTGGCTGTGCCGCGGGATTGCCCTGGCGGGAAAGAGACTGGGGCTCCAGACTGCTCTCAACAACACTTCCAATCCCACTTCCAACTGAACTGAACCCCAGTTCTGGGCTCATTAGGGGAGAGCCTAGACTGTTTGGTAGCAGGTGAAAATCGAGGGCACCTTTCTCTCAGAGGTGCTTGCAGCAAATACTGAAGGACCCTGAGACTCAGGAGCTGCATAGGGCAGGGCTGACGGAAGCCAAGGCTGTAGTCTCCTCCCTGAAACTCCGCCCCATCAGGGAAGCTGCGAAAATGCGACAACAAAATAGATCACAAACGAAAGAAATGAAGGACAAAAAGCGACTGGATATAGAGTTCAAATCTACGCTTTTAAGGTTTTTCAAGAATTTCCTAGAAAAGGTCGATAAGACCTATGAGGATATGAAAAGGGATCAACTAGAAATGATAAGGGATCAACAAGAAATTAAGAATACAGCCGAAACCGGTTTGGCTCAGCGATAGGGCACTGGTCTGCGGACTGAAAGGTCCCAGGTTCGATTCCAGCCAAGGGCATGTATATTGGTTGCAGGCACATCCCCAGTGGGTGGTGTGCAAGAGGCAGCTGGTCGATGTTTCTCTCTCATCGATGTTTCTAGCTCTCTATCTCTCTCCCTTCCTCTCTGTAAGAAAATAAGATATGTTAAAAAAGAAAAAAAAAAGAAAGAATACATTGTCTGAAATAAAAAATATTATACAGAGTCCTAAAAACAGAATGGAAGATCGCAAGAATCAAGTCAAAGATTTGGAACATAAAGAGCCAGAAGACACTCCTCCGCAGAAGCAAGAAGACAAGAGAATCCAGAAAATTGAAGATAATGTAAGAAACCTCTGGGACAACTTCAAGCGAACCAACATCAGAATTATGGGGGTCCCAGAAGACGAGAGAGAGCAAGATATCAAAAACATACTGAAAAAAATAGTGACAGAAAACTTCCCCCACCTGGTGAAAGAATTAGACTTACAAGTCCAGAAAGCGCACAGAACTCCAAACAAAAGGAATCCAAAGAGGACCACACCAAGACAAATCATAATTAAAATTCCAAGAGCAAAAGACAAAGAGAAAATATTAAAATCAGCAAGAGCAAAGCAGGTAGTTACCTATAAAGGAGCACCCATACGATTGTCAGCTGATTTCTCAACAGAAACCATGCAGGCCAGACGGGATTGGGAATGGCAAGAAATATTCAAGGTGATGAATAGTAAGAACCTACAGCCAAAGATAATCTACCCAGCAAAGCTATAATTCAGAATTGAAGGCCAGATAAAGAGCTTCACTAATAATAAAAAAAAAAAGCTAAAGGAGTTCATCACCACCAAACCAGAATTATATGAATTGCTGAAGGGGGTTCTTTCGGAAGAGAAAGTAAATAAAGATAAAAATTATGAACAAGAAATCCGTAACTATCAACAAGTAAATCTAAAAACCAAGGATATTAAAAAAAAAAATCTGATGAACAATATTAACTGTTGAATATAATAGAATCAGAGGTATGGAAGGGGAGTGAACTGACGATTCTTGGGGTAAAGGGGAGAGGGGGGTGTGAGAAGAGACTGAACATAAACTGTGCACCTATGGATGAGGACAATGGGGGGTGGGGAAAGGGCAGAGGGTGGGATGGGAACCTGGTGGAGGAGAGCAATGGAGGGGGGGCGGGGAGGAACATTTGTAATAATATGAACAATAAAAATTTATTAAAAAAACAAACCCAAAATTTGGAGAAAATTTGTATGAGTACATTTTCTTAGAAAGTCGCCTGTAATTCAAGCAATGCATGGAAAATTCCACCTTTTTGAAATGGTACTATAAAATGTTGTATAATTTTACAGTTCAAAAAGCAATTTTATGTGGTGTACTGTCTGGTGATAATAATGTAAAAATGTATAATCCAAGCTTAATTCTTCTAAACTGTCATTGGCTTTTTACAGTGTTTACATTTAATGGGCATATGAGTTTAAACAACTGATATATGTGAAATATATATAGCCATAAAATAAAGATTGAAGCAAGATAAAAAATAATAATAATAATAATAAAAGGAAGGAAGGAAGAAAAGAAGGAGAGGAGAAAGGAAAAACGTTCACCCACATACTCAAAAAGTACAGTTGCAGAGAATTCCAAAATATTCTGGGTTAGGCCAAAAAGAATCTTTGCTCAAGTTAGGAAATTTAATTCTTCCTGAATGTATTAGATAAGAGTCTTATTTATGTTAAGGCTAGCTTCTTCTTTTTACTTCCTCTTTCCTTATAACTTCCTTTTACAGGAACAACTTTATTCTTAAGTACTGGCCCCAAAACAACGTACACGTAAGCACACCACTAATCATATCTATTAAATATTTTGGTTTTAAACAGCCCTGAAGCACATGATTCAAGCACATGATTGTATACTGCTGAGTGAGAAAGTACCACCAACAAACATGAACCAAAAAGAACAAAATTACATGTCAGTTTTACAGAAACACCTATTATAACTTAATCGCTTGATGTCAATACCTAGTTTTTAAATCCTGCTCAACCTTGGAACTTCCAGACTTTTATGTGATTACAATCAAGTAATTTATTATATTGACCCTATCTAAAAAATGGATAAGGAGGCTCAAGGAATGTAGTATTTGCCCTAGCCCAGTGTGTGCAAAAGACAACTAATTGGTATTTATCTCTCACATCAATGTTTCTCTCTCCCCCTCTCTCTTCCTTTTTCTCTAAAATAAATAAAAACAAAAACATTTAAGAAAGAGAAAGAGAGAGAGAGAGAGAGAGAGAGAAAGAGAGAGAGAAAATAGAGCATTCATTTTCCAGGGAAGGAAAATAAAATCTGGCAAGCATAAATATGATATCTGCCAGGAAGATACCAAGTGTGAGGTGGGGATGACTGGCAAGGCTTCACCTTGCCAGAATGAAATATTCACCCAAACTATCTAAAATTTTGGCTCTGATTCCAAGTTCGCCTAGAAGCTTTCTGGTTAGGTTCTCAAATATCCCAATACCAGGATTCAGATACCACAAATGTAAGTATAGTATTCAGGTCCCTGGAAAAGAATATCCTCCTCACAGTAAATTAAAGGAGTGGCATTCTCATTTAAACAAAAGGCAATACAGTGTAGTGATTAAGGGCCCAATGTTTGGAGGCATAATGATTTCAAATCCTGTCTGCTGCTTACTTAACTTCTCTGTGATTCAGTTTTCTCATTAAATGAGAATATACACTGAGTGGCCAGATGATTATGATCTCTGAACACATAATCATCTGGCCACTCAGTGTGCAAATTGTCCCCTTGACCAGAAGTTTGACCAGCAGGGAAGCCAGCCAACCCACCATGTCCCCTTCCTCTGGCCAGGCTGACTGGACCCCACCCATGTACAAATTCATGCACCGGACCTATATAATTATACACACACACACACACACACACACACATGTAATACTTACATGAAATGTTGTTATAAGGACTGAGCTAATTCATGAAAAGCATTTGGCTGTCATATAGTACTCAATAAAACTATTAAAGTTTTTCATAATAATTATTAAATATCTATCATGATTATGAGTTGAGAATGAAAATCCAAGCATGATCAACTCAAAAGAAATTGTGGTTTCAGACTATCAAAGAAGTGCCACAATGTAAGGCACCAATAATCCTGCAAGAATTTAACATACATACAAGGGCAGGGTGGCTTTAAAAGGCAGGCAGGAGACAGGTTGTGAAGGGCTTTGCATACTATACCAAAAAGTTTGGATTTTATTTTATAAGCATTAAGGGGCCATCTAAAGATAATCTCAAATGTCAAACTATCGTAAAATAAATTTAAAACAAACTTTAAATCCAAGTTACAGAACTCACAAAATCAACAAGAATTCCATAAAACTATGGTAATCAGCCAAAACCGGTTTGGCTCAGTGGTTGAGCGTCGGTATGCGGACTGAAAGGTCCCAGGTTCGATTCCAGTCAAGGGCATGTACCTTGGTTGTGGGCACATCCCCAGTAGGAGGGCATGTACCTTGGTTATGGGCACATCCCCAGTAGGGGGTGTGCAGAAGGCAGGTGATCGATGTTTCTCTCCCATCGATGTTTCTAACTCTCTATCCCTCTCCCTTCCTCTCTGTAAAAAATCAATTAAAAAAAAAAAAATATATATATATATCCTATGGTGATCAGTGATTTAAGTATTTTAGTAGCAACACAACTTAAATTAAAATAAAACCCAAAATATCAGTGAATTTAAATGAGTGGAAATAAAACACCACCTTCACCTCCAATATTATACAGTACATGTTGTTTCCTGGCTCCACAATTCTCTTCCTCCAATTGTTGTAGGCACTGTGGATCAATCTGTTTCAAGCCACTCTCCACAACAAAGAAAATACCAGTCCTTATCATCTACTCCCCTGTCAATCTACAGACCCAGAAACAAAATATGGCACTGGAGTAAAAAGTTCAGCACTCTTGGATGCACGCAACATCATATATTGTATATGCTAACTTATCATCTATCTATCTATCTATATATAAAAGCCTAAGCGACCATTACAACTGGTCGACTGGTCACTATGACGACACACTGACCACCAGGGGGCAGATGCTCAATGCAGGAGTTGCCCCCTGGTGGTCAGTGCGCTCCCACAGCCAATCTCCCATGGCCAGCCAACCTCCCACGGTCCCTCCCCCTCACCAGCCAGCTCCAATTGGACCCAAGGAGGACTGGGCAACACAGCCCCTAATCAGCCCCTATCACAGGCCAGACCAAGGGACCTATCCGTGCATGAATTTGTGCACAGGGCCTATAGTTTATACATAATGCAGAATACAAATACAGTTAAAAAATAGGTTTCCTGACGAAACTGGTTTGGCTCAGTGGATAGAGCGTTGGCCTGCGGACTGAAAGGTTCCAGGTTCAATTTCGGTCAAGGGCATGTACCTTGGTTGTGGGCACATCCCCAATAGGGGGTGTGCAAGAGGCTGATTGATGATTCTCTCTCATCAATGTTTCTAGCTATCACTCTCTACCTCTCTGTAAAAAAAAAACACAATAAAATATATTTAAAAAAAAAAAAAAGATTTCAAAGACTCTGAAGAATAAGTTAAAAAAAAAAAAAAAAAAAGGTTTCCAGAATGTTTAAGACATAGAAACCAAAGGAGAAAAAGAAAGCACCTTAGTCAGAAAAAAAAAAAAAAAAAGGCAGTTGATTTCACAAAAATCTCAGAGTAAGTATCCTTTTTTCCTTTTGCTATTCTAATCTACTTTCACCTGGTGAAACCAAATAGTTTACTATAATAGTATCATAATAGTGAAGGCCATCATAGGGCTCACAGAACTTTGAAGTCCATTGGCCTTAGAGTTTAGGTAGTCCAATTTTCATTTATTTTAAAAACAGATTAGTTTAACAATAGAATCCAATGCAGTATTTTCCAAAGTACAGAGTGAGAACAAGCTATGGTACTAGACATTACATAAGCAACAGCTAAGCATTTAGTATTTATATATTTACTATAATGTATACCAGAAAAAGGTATAAAATACATCAAAAGTATGATTTTATAGATTATCACTTTGGAAAAGGGTAATGTTTTTTTAAAAAGTCCATTAAAATATGAAGTAAAATAACAGATATTCTTCTAAAAGGCAAATTTTAGGATAGTGGTATGTGGTTCATAAGTGAGGTACTGGCAGCTGTTCCATGAGGAATAGGGCTTGATTTTGTTTATTTGCTTTCTTCTTGTTTTCTGAATGATTCGAAAATATGAGATCTTGAGTGAGCTTATTACTATGCTTAAGTTCATTTAGAGTAAAATCAACAAATATTAAGATGCATACAAATATTTTAGTGTTTACAGGAAAGTGTGTACTATTAAGAAAATGGCATAAGTTATTCCTATTTTGAAACTAAGATAGCAGTTTCCTAATGCATATCCACAGACAAGCACATGACCAAAAACAGAACAAAACAAAGCATCCTAGAAACACTGATAAATATTCAAACTGTAGGTTAATTTATATGATCATTTTATTTACTTTCACATGACCTGTCAAAGGAGCACAGTAATGTGGGAAAAGGGGTTTCTCCTCATATTTGCTAATTCTATCCTCAGATACAATAAAAGGGTAATATGCAAATCGACTGAACAGCAGAAGGACCAGTTGCTATGACACACACTGACCATCAGGGGGCAGACGCTCAGGAGCTAGTCCCTGTTGGTCAGTGCACCAGAACCTGGGGCTCACACTGGGGAACGTGGCAGCAGCAGTTGGACATCCCCAGGGCTCCTGGACTGCGAGAGAGGGCAGGCCCAGCTGACGGATCACCCCCCCTCCCTCTGCCAGTGCACAAATATCTGCACTAGGCTTCTAGTATTTACATAAATGTGTTTTCTCACTACCTCTTGCCAAAAGAATGAATAACAATTTCTGAATGATTCGAAAATATGAGATCTTGAGTGAGCTTATTACTATGCTTAAGTTCATTTAGAGTAAAATCAACAAATATTAAGACGCATACAAATATTTTAGTGTTTACAGGAAAGTGTGTACTATTAAGAAAATGATGGCATAAGTTATTCCTATTTTGAAACTAAGATAGCAGTTTCCTAATGCATATCCACAGACAAGCACATGACCAAAAACAGAACAAAACAAAGCATCCTAGAAACACTGATAAATATTCAAACTGTATAATGCCTAGGCATCAATTTTGCTGATGGCAAAAATACTCATTTAAAAAAAAATTTTAATATGAGGTATTTTAAGATTAGATTCCAAAGTGTTCTAGCTAAGTGTTCTCCTTTGATTTCTATGTCTTAAACATTCTGGAAATACATGATGACTCGTGTATTTCAAATGCGGTTATCCGCGCTTGGCGAGAATGTGGGAGAACCACTTCTATCGGGGTATCTGTGGTATTTTACTGGGACATCTGAAAATCAGTCTTAAGGGCCCCAGGACAGATGACTGTATCCTTCTTAATTCTTGAAATACCTGCTACTAAGCCGAAACCGGTTTGGCTCAATGGATAGAGCATCGGCTTGGGGACTGAAGGGTCCCGGGTTCGATTCCGGTCAAGGGCATGTACCTTGGTTGCGGGCACATCCCCAGTAGGGGTGTGCAAGAGGCAGTTGATTGATGACTCTCTCTCATCGATGTTTCTAACTATCTCCCTTCCTCTCTGTACAAAATCAATAAAATATATTTTTAAAAAAATACCTGCCTCTAAGAAGCTACATTATTTTCACAAGTTTGCGGGAACGCAGTCAGAAGCTGCCAGTTTCCAAACTCCCTTCTCCCAGTCACCCCTCCCCCGTCCAAAAGATGATGACAAGTAGCAAAAGACAAAAATAACATTCCCTTCTCATCTTCTTTTCCCAACTTCAATGTTTTTCGGTTTCCTCTACCCTCGCCTGCCTTTCCTACCATTGTGGTGACTAATGACAATAGAAATGACGAGGTGAAAACAGCACTTTCCAGTATCTCCCCGCCTCCCCCCCCCACCCCCTACACCCCCACTACAGCAGCCCCGAATTATGAAATTCATCTTATCAGTCTTTTTCTTTCCCCCGCCCCGCGCTTCTGCGGTAAAACCGCGGAAAGAATGGGCTTTCCTAGAAAGTATGGACTCTCCAAAGCCAAGAACCCCAAAGACCTTCTTCCAACAACTAGTCCCAAGTTGTCTGATCCCTGTGGTCACCAGACAGGCTAGCACGGCGGGGATGGGTGGTGGGGCATCAGGGGTTTACCTTAACTTGGTTCAAGGAAGGAAGGGTGCAGGGAACCGCCATCCCACCACCTTTCCTCCGCCAGCCCCTCCACAGTCTCCCAGCGCCTCGCGCCCCCACTCCGGGCCCGCCGTGGCCCCAGCCGGGTCGGCACGTCCCCTCCTCCCCCGAAAGCCCGACCCTGTCAACTTCTCAATCCTCACGATACACTTTTTCTTCTCGGGGCCTATCTCAGCCCTCACCCCGGCCAACAACTCTCTCAGCCCCATTCCTGGAGACTCACCAAGCAGTTCCGGTCACTCCGCTCCGGGCCGCGGCCGCTCGGACACCCCAGACCCGACGGCCGGCGTGCTGAGCCCGTTTGCGCCTGCGCCCGCGGCAGTCGCACGCCTGCGCACTTCGCCGGGCGCGCGCGCAGACACGCCCCCGCCGCGGGAGCCAATCCGCGGGCGGAGGGTTTAAAGGCCCTGCCACGCAGGCTGCGGGCTGGGAGCTCGCCGTTAACGGGTGTCGGAGCGCCGCCGGCAGGTGGAAAAGGCGCAGAGGATGCCTTCTCTGCCTTCCCAGGATTTTTTTGTTTGTTTGTTTGTTTTCTGATTTGTCTAGACTGGGAGATAATTATGTAAACAAAGGATGGTGGTGAGGATATATACTGCGTGGCATTTAGAAAACCCGACACACCCCTTGGCGCACTTGTTTTTAGGGGTGTCTGGAAGGGTTCCTGAAGGAAGTGACTTTTGAATCATTAAAGAAAAGGCGTTTCTCCGGAAGTCCGGGAGGAAGATAGATTTTTTTCCCCCCCCAGTATTTGGAAACAGCTTGTGCCAAGAATAACATAACGCCTTCTGGGAATTCTTTGTAGTTCCTGCTGGTTAGAAGTTTACAGCTCATCATGTATCTCCTGGTGAAGGGGGGTGTGTGGGGGGAAATAAAGTTTTAAAAAGTAGGCCACCGCTATGTAGATCTCTAGGAAGTTCTTGCACTTTTGGACTAATGAGCCTGCACTTTATATTATGACCATTGGGCGCTATTGAAGGATTTTAAACATTTATGGGAATCCTTCCAAGCACCTCTAAGAATAAAGAAGTGTTGGAAAGAAATTTTAAAAAAAAAAGTGTTAGAAATTTTTAAAGAGGACAGATTCAAAGAAATAGTCTATTTCCAAAGAGTCAAGGAAGATGATGAAACATGAGAAATATCTTTTGAATTTAGTAACATAAGTCAGTGGTGATCTTAGTGGAAGCTATGTGGTAGAATGATGAAATTGAAAGATAGATTGCAGTAGTTTGGATGCAGCAATGGGGGCAAGTTGTAGAATAGTTTGGAAAGCTTGGCTTTGATAGGAGGAGGGAAAGAGAATGATGAGGTCAAAGGTTTTGTTTCTGTTTTTGTTTTCCCCCCACTTGGTTAGAATTACAACAGAAGATGCCTTGGCTGGTGTGGCTTAGTTGGTTGTAGCATTGTTCTGCACACCAAAAGGTAGCAGGTTTGATTCCTACTCAGGGCACATACCCAGGTTTAAGGGTTCAATTCCTGATTGAGGCACATACAGGAGGCAACCGACCAATGTTTCTTTGACTTTGATCTCTCTCTTTCTCTCTCTCTCCCTCTCCCTCTAAAAAAAAAAAAAAAATCAATAAAATGAAATTGAAAAGTTAAAACAGAAGAAATTTAAGCATGATAAGGAATATTCAAGTGAGAAATTTTAGTTAAAGATAAGTGCTCATCAGCTCTTTCCAAAAGCTGCCAGAGGTGACCTCTGAAAATGGATCGCTGTTCACTTGACCCAGAAAACCACCCCAAAGCATGCATATATCAGGAGGTTGAAATCTTCGTGTTAAGTTTAAGAACACTTGTAAAATTTCCCAGGCCATCAAGGGTATGCATATTAGAAAAGCCACCAAGTATCTGAAGGATGCCACTCTACAGAACCAATGTGTGTCATTCAGTCATTACAATGGTGGAGTTGATAGGTGAAACAGTGGGGCTAGACACAGGGTTGGTGGATCAATAAGAATGCTTGCAGTACATTCTTAGAAATGCGGAGAGTAATACTGAACTTAAGGGTTTAGATATAGATGCTCTGGTCATTGAGCACATCCAGCTAAACAAAGCTTCAGTGTAGAATTGACAGAGCTCATGAGCAAATTAACCCACACATGAACTCTCCCTTCCACACTGAGGTGATCCTACTGAAAAAGAGAAAATTGTTCCAAACCCAGAAGAGGGGGTTACACAGAAGAAAATATATCCCAGAAGAAACTGAAGAAGCAAAAACTTATAAATACTAATAAAAGTAAAAATAGAGAGAGAGATGCTACTCGAAGGATCTTGAGAGATGGTAAGAATAAAGGCAACCCAAAGCACTAATGGAAAAAATGTCTTGGAGATAAGACACATCCTCATTTATAAAGAAAGGAAGTATCTGTAAGTTTGAATGTTTTGTAACAAGAAATTAAAGAAGTTCTCATTTGATGACCTTTTGTTTTCTCTGTGAAACTGCTAGTAGAAAATAGGTTGGGAGTTTTAAGGAAAGTGGAAAGACTTAGAATATTATAGAAAGTGATAGAACAAGTTGGCCTGATAAAAGTAATAGGACTAGTAAGCAGTGTTGAGGGCCTGTATTCAATTGTAAAAATGAACTCACCAGTTCTGCTCTCCTATGTGGCTTTCTCAAGCTGGAAGGGAAAGTTCACTTAGGGTTGAGATGGTCAAAGATATAATGCTATTTTTTTTTTTTTTAACCAGGGGCATTTTTGCCCTTTAGGGACAGTTTTTGGAGACTTTTTTTTTTTTAATTGTTGTGATGATGGGAGGGGGTGTTGGGAAAAGATGTAAGAGGGGCACTAGAAGCGGCATCTGGTGTCGAGGGATGCTGCTAAATATCCTATAATTCACAGTACAGCACAAGAATTATTTCCACATTATCTATGTGCCAAGGTTGAGAAACCCTGATCTAGGATTTACCTTGGATGTTCACCAACAGCAGATTTTGGTCTTCTATAAGCTTTTCCTTGGATTATGGCCCCGAGTTCATAGGTAGAGCAATTCTTTCATGTGTCTTTTAAAGGAGAGCATGATGAGCAACATATCCCAGATGTGTTTCAAGGACTTGTGATGTCACAAATACAGAATTGGAATAGTTACTCAATCTTCTAGAAGCAGATCTGGACTTACACATAAGTTGGTAGGAGCTGCTTACATTGATTTGAGGCATTGAAATTCTTATTAAACATAGGTATTAAGCCCTAGCTGGTTTGGCTCAGTGGATAGAGCATCAATCTGCAGACTGGAGGGTCCTGGGTTCAATTCCAGTCAAAGGCACGTGCTCAGGTTGGGATCTCCATCCTCAGTAGGGGGTGTGCAGGAGGCAGCTGATCAAAGATCCTTTCTTATTGATATTTCTATCTCTATCTCCCTTTTCCTTCCTCTCTGGAATCAATAATAATATTTTTTTAAAAGACAACTTAAAACACACACACATAGATATTATTAGAGATTCAATAATATAGAAGTAACACTTCACACCATTATCAACCTTAATGTAATTTGGTTATCTGACTAGTCACTAAAATAGTATTCTGTGGGAATGAGTATAAGCTAAGTTTAATAGTACTGGTAAATATAAGCACAGTGGGTATAAGAATATAATCATAGGTATTGATGGATTATCTGCTCATTTAAAACTAGCAAGAACCTGAGAGATAAGACTATTTTACATTTTAACTCTGAAGAAAGTGAGGTTCCAAGATAGCTGGTAATTTTGTCCAAAGTCACAAAGTTCAACATTCCAACTCAGGTCTGTCTGTCCCAAAGCTTTTTTTTTCCTTTTCTTTTCTTTCTTTCTTTCTTTCTTTCTTTCTTTCTTTCTTTCTTTCTTCTTCTTCTTCTTTTTTTTTTTTTTTACAAATGTTTTATTTTATTTTATTATTATTTAAAATATTTTTTATTGATTTTTCCACAGAGAGGAAAGGAGAGAGATAGAGAGCTAGAAACGTCAATGAGAGAGAAACATCGACCAGCTGCCTCTTGCACACCCCGTACTGGGGGTGTGCCCGCAATCAACGTATCGCACATCCCCCAGACCGGAATCGAACCTGGGACCTTTCAGTCCGCAGACCGACGCTCTATCCATTGCGCCAAACCGGTTCAGCTGTCGCAAAGTTTTTTCAACTTCCATTAAGTGTCAGTAAAGTTTTTGCAGAGGCGTAGTGGTTGAGAATTCAGCTGAAACCGTTGTTACTTAGGAAAAAAGTAAGAGCAAGAGGGAGGCCCAGAAATAGCAGAGAATGAAAAAGTAGCCGGGAAGGCTGATCACGGGCGTGCCTGGAGCTAAGCCTTCCCCCCAGCCAGCCAGCCTGCCTGCGTCTGGGCGTGCTCCTTTCTGAGGAAAGCCTCTTTTCCCCAGTGTCCTTTGCTCTCTCTCGCGTGTTCACATAAAGCTAGATTATTGAGAAAGGCGGAGTCCAAATGGGGAAAAAGAAAAAAAAAGGAAGCGCGAAGCCGCGCCCTGCGCCTGCGCACTGGCGGCGGCGGGGCCGGCGTGGAGGAGCGGGCGGGGGCGGCCGCCGGAGCCGCGGCGGAGGAGGGCGTCTGGGGGCTCCTTCGCCCGGGCCTCGGCGGCCGGATGGAGTAGGAGGGTCGGCGGAGAGTGTGAGTATCCGGGCCGGGCCGTGGGGCGGCGTGTGGGAGGCCAGAGCCCGGGGGTCTGCCCCTGCGGGAAGTGGGGCTGCAGGTCGCGGCCAGGTCTGGCTCCTGCGGGCTGTGGCGCAGGGGCCACGGGTCGCCCCCCTCCCGCAGCCTGCGCGGGTGTGGGGGGCAGGCTGTGTGTCTGGCTTGGGGGTACGCGTTCTCGCGGGGGCGTCCCAGCCTTGCTCCCCGCCCCCGCAGGAACTGGGACTGCAGATCCTTGACCTTTGGGGAAGGCCGCCGACCTCCTTGGGCCTCCGGCGCCGCAGGTGGTCCCTCCACGCAGGTGTCTGTAAGCCAGGGACACCTTTCGACCTCTAGGGAGTGGCAGCCTCTGTTTTGTTGTGGTTGCTTTTTTTAAATTCCTTCCGTTTTCTCCCCAGTGGCATGCGTTTTACGAATAGAATTATGGAGCGCTTATTATGTGCCAGTTTAATATTTAGTTCAAATCTCGGTGCATAGTTATGGAGAGAAAATGCTTTGCATCCCCACTCCCTTCAGTCGGCTCCATTTAATCATCTTGAGAGTCAGAATCACGTTTGGAGAGTCGGAGATTAAGTCATTTTGGGACATTTGAGATTTCCATGGGTCTTAGTGTGGGACTGCCATTCTAGTTCAGCGCAAGTTTGTCTCTTACCTAGTAAATGCATGCTTTTTTCACCATAATGGTTTTTGGCGCATGAACTCAAGCCAAAATAACTTTTCAGCACTTACTAAGAGCCTATTAAGTCTTGTTCTAAATTCCATGATCAATTTTTAAAAATATATATTTTATTGATTTTTTTACAGAGAGGAAGGGAGAGAGATAGCTAGAAACATCGATGAGAGAGAGAGATCCATCAGCTGCCTCCGCCCCCCCCCCCCCCCCGCGGGGATGTGCCGGCAACCAATGTACATGCCATTGACCGGAATCAAACCCGGGACCCCTCAGTCCGCAGGCCCATGCTCTATCCACTGAGCCAAACTGGTTTTGGCTCCATGATAAATCTTAAAATTTGTTTTAAACCCTGTTCTCAAGTTTTAGTAGTGAATGAAACAATGGAAGACAATATTTACATTCAACTAGGATTTATTTAGCACCTACTATACATGTGCCAGATGCACTCAGGTCTGTCACAAAAAGATGAGATATTGTAATGAAAGGTGTTTTTTCTTGGCACACATTTCAGATGAGGGCTGAGAGTTTGGTGGTAATTAGCTCAAGCTAATTTAACTAGTGTTAAGTGGTGATATTCGCAAACAGTGCCTAAAATTATCTTTTTTTCCTGCTACTCCAAGTTAGATATATTAATTACCTTTGCTGACAATCAACTACATTACAGTTATAGTTTCTGGAGTTAACTATAGGAGTCTAGAAAATTGTTAGTCGTTAAGGAAACTGAATGGTTTTTTAATTTTATTTTTATATATATACTTCTTTATTGGTTTCAGAGAGGAAGGGAGAGGGATATAGAGATAGAAACATCAATGATGAGAGAGAATCATTGATCGGCTGCCTCCAGCAAGTCCCCCACTGGGAACTGAGTCTGAAACCCAGCCATGTGCCCTTAGCCGGAATTGAACCTGGGACCCCTCAGTCCTCAGGCCAACTCTCTCTATCCACTGAGCCAAACAGCCAGGGCTGGATAGTTTTTTAAAAAGAACTTCAAAATGGCTTGGAAGGAGGTAGAGGTATGAAGGAGTTTGATTAGGTTAGTTCAGAACCAATTATTCTGATCAAAAGAAAGATTTAAAAAGGAAAAACTGAAACTTAATTATTGTATATTTAGGTTAGAGCATATGTAGTTTGAAGGCTACTATATAAGAAGAGAAGCAAGGAATAATGGCAGCAGATGTTAGCTGTCTTGGTTCTGGGACAAGGAGTGGCTCAGTGAGAAATACGCATATTTTGTAATTTGTAATTAGTATCTAAGTGGGAACTTGGGGATTAATTTGTGTACTCAGTGAATAAGAGTACCTAGGCAGACAGTTATATAAGAATACTCCAATTTGCACATGCGCTATGCTAAGTTGCTAATTGAAACATTAGAGTCAATTAGGTTTCTGTCTTAATTTTTAATCTGAAAGAGATTATCTAGAAGTGAGAGTTCCTAAGTGATGAACCAATAGTGGACTCTTTAAATAAGTTATGCATGTGTTAGAAAGAATGAGCCAGGGTTCCCATCAAGATGGCGGCATAGTTAAATGCCATACCTGAATCCTCTAACAACCACATCAAAATAACAACTAAACAATACAACAACTATTGTTCAGAACCACCTGAAATCCAGGTGAACACAACTCCTATAGTTAGGATATAAAGAAGCCACATGGAGGCTGGTAGGAGGGGAGAAGGTGCAGAACTGGCCAGTCCCATACCCATGTATCCCAGGAGGGATATCTGGGCTGCAGAAGTTCCCCCTGAGGAGTGAGGGTTTCCAGCCCCACACTAGGCCCTTCAGCCCAGGGTTCCAGTGCCAGGAAGAGAAGCCCCCCCTAATTTCTGCTGTAAAAACCAGCTGGGATTGTGACTGAGATGGAGGGTGGCGGGAGATTCTGGTTTCTCTTAAAGGCCCCATACACAGACTTAGACTCACTTGTTCTAAGTTCCAGAGCTGGGACAGTAGCTCTAAAGGCACTAAGGAGGAACTGAAGTGTCTGGCATCAGGGCAAGAGCTGGAGGGGCAGCTTTCTCCCAGACAGGAGTATTGGCAGAGGCTTTTGTTCCGTTTCGGAGCCCTCCACAGAGCCTGCTGGCTGGCACCATATCTGAGTCTTAATCAACCTGGCTTACATAGTTAGCTCTACCCTGGTGTTTCCCTGAGACCCTCCTCACCTAACTTGCGGGCCTAACCCACATCATTTCTCCTAGCTTTTCCATACAAATTTGGTTCATGCTTTAAACTTTTCTAAAATCTCTCAAAACAAGTAGCATCTGGCTCTGCACCTCTCACTAAGTGGCCCCAGGCCTGGCAATAGTGATAGCCAGCCTTGGTGCACAGCGTGGCTTCTCTTGAGCATCTCCAAGCCCACTAGGAGTAGCGGCCATCTGCAGATCACTTTATAGTTCATGGTAGGTGGCCCCGGGCAGAGCACAGGTGGTGGCTGATCTTGGCCTGCGCCTCCCAGGAGGTCTCAGAGTCAATGCACCCGGACAGCTTCAGACCATGTGGAAGCACCACCTAACCACTTCTATACGGACACACTTACGAGGTGGACTCAGTAGGCACCAGAGCCCTGCTGAAGTCAGCCTAGTTCTGTGTGGTCCACCCTGCACAGCACACCCTCCACGTTGGTTGTCTTGGAAGCTAATCAAACTCAGCTACAGCTGGAGGGTATACACAGCCCACATGATACGGAAAATGGTCTTTGACCATATGGGATTAATGTAGGTGTCTTAAAAAAACCTCACAAATAGTTGGTGATTCAGTGACACTTTTAAATCTATAAGTCAAAAAACAAATATCAAGAGAAATTAGAAAGTATTTTGAACTGGATGATAAAAATACAACATCAAAATTTGTGGGCTGAAAAAAAAACACCTGTGGGCCGAAACCAGTTTGGGCCGAAACCAGTCGGCCTGTGGACTGAAAGATCTCAGGTTCGATTCCAGTCAAGGGCATATACCTTGGTTGTGGGCACATCCCCAGTAGGGGGTGTGCAAGAGGCAGCTGATCAATGTTTCTCTCTCATTGATGTTTCTAACTCTCTATCCTTCTCTCTTCCCCTCTGTAAAAAATCAATAAAATATATTTTAAAAAATTGTGGGATAACTGTTATAGCCAAGAGGAGCCTAAGGGGACATAATGACTAAATGTAATGCATCCTGGTTTAGATGCTGGAGAAAAAGGATACTGTGTAAAAAGTGGGGAAATAAAGTATGGGCTTTAATAATTATGTGTCAATATTGGTTGATTAATTGTGCCAAATTATACTAATATAAGATGTAAATAATATGGGAAACAGAGGAGGGGGGCAAAAATAACTTTCAGAGACTGAATAGCCAAAATATTAATGGGTATGTGGGTACTCTGTTACTTTTTCAACTTTTCTGTAATCTAAAACTATTCTAAAGTAGTTTCTTTAAAAGTGCTAAAAAAAACAAACAAAAAAACAAAAAAAAACTTGTGCAATACAGCTGTTACATTGTTTAAAGAAAGTTTGTAGCCTAAATACCTATTTTAGAAAAATCTAAAGACAGTGACCTAAAGTTTTATCTTAAGAAACTAGTAAATGGCCGAAACCAGTTTGGCTCAGTGGATAGAGCGTCGGCCTGCGGACTGAAAGGTCCCAGGTTCGATTCCGGTCAAGGGCATGTACCTTGGCTGCAGGCACATCCCCAGTAGGGGGTGTGCAAGTGGTAGCTGATCGATGTTTCTAACTCTCTATCCCTCTCTCTTCCTCTCTGTAAAAAGAAAAAAAATCAATAAAATATATTTGAAAGAAACTAGTAAATGAAGAGCAAAAGAAACCCAAAGTAGATGGAAGGAAAGACATAATAAAGATGACAGAAATTACCCTGTCCGATTTGGCCTAGTGGATAGAGCATCAGCCTTTGGACTAAAGAATCCCAGGTTTGATTACAATCAGGGGCACAAGCCTGGGTTGTGGGCTCAGTCTCTCAGTAGGGGGCAGCCAATCAATTCTCTCTCATCATTGATATTTCTCTCTCTGCCTTCCTCTCTGAAATCAATAAAAAATATATATTAAAAAAATGACAAGAAATTAATGAAATAGGGAAATACAAAAATAAAATAAAATTACAAAGTCAGAAGTTGGTTCTTTGAAAAGATCAACAATATTATTTATTTATTTATTTATTTTAAAAAATATATATTTTATTGATATTTTACAGGGAGGAAGGGAGAGATAGCTAGAAACGTCAATGAGAGAGAAACATTGACCAGCTGCCTCCTGCACACCCCCTACCGGGGATGTGCCTGCAACCAATGTACATGCCCCTGACCAGAATTGAACCTGGGACCTTTCAGTCCGCAGGTGGCAGATGCTCCGACTGGTAGGTTAGCTTGCTGCTAGGATCCAGCTCTGGACTGGGCAAGACAGGCCAGACACACACTGGAGCCCTCCTGTGGTCCCTCCCCAGCCCCAATCATGCACCGGTGGGGTCCCTCAGCCTCGCCTGCATCCTCTCGCAATCTAGGACTCCTCCAGGCATGTCGGAGAGCTGGTTTCACCCAGGTCCCTGCAGCTCAGGCCAAGGGACCTACCAGTGCAGGAATCCATGCACCAGGCCTCTAGTATACTATAAATCAATAAAGGAAAACAAAACGTAAAAATTGATTTCTTAAGGGGAGGAGGTGGGACTCATATTAGAATCCGTTTTTTGTATTCCAGATAACTTTCTATGCCTCCACCTTAACCCTGACAGAACACTAATGGATTTCTAGTAAGCAAGACAGGTCAACAGAGACAGTGTTCAATGACAGGACAAGTTTTGCCATTACCCCTATGTTGCCCAAAAGGTTATGAAACAAAAATATGACGTGCACGTCATAGCAACTGGTCGAAATTTGGATACTTAACATATTAGGCTTTTATTATATAGGATTATTGTCATATCAAATCTGAGTTATGTCAAAGTTCAAATGTCTTAACCTGTTAACCGAGGGGGACCTATAAATACGTCAAACGTAAACAATATTGGAAACAGGTAGGACGTATGAATACGTCCTGGAAATATATATTGCGCCCTGAGAGGGATGGTATATATTTTTTGTAATCTTTATAACTGTTTATAAAATTTATAATTTTTTAATTCGATGTTTCCATTTTTTTGTTGGTATTCTTTTCTATTTTTTTGTATTTTCCTTTGTGCTTTATATATAAATAAACGAAAAAATATATATTTCATTTATTTTAATTAAGTATAAATAAAAATAATAATAATATGAAATTACGTCCTCCGGGCGTGACGTACTGACACGTCCTAGTGAAAGAGTACGTGCCCATTACAGGTTGTGTAATTAAAAAGGACACTCCCCGGTTAACAGGTTAAGTACTACTGGGTTAGTTGTAATGAATGCTAGAGGTATATGAAAAGACAGATCCCTTTCTCATGGTAAGGCCAAGGAGATTAGACATACCTACCGTCAAACAGCCTGTTCTTGCTTATCTCGAGATTGTTTAAACAGTAAAATTGGATAATATAACAATGTTACAAGTAAAGTTCTTTGACACTAAACAGTGTTTTCCAGCCTTGAGTTACATAATAAATATTTGGAGAAATATTCTCATTTTTTAAAATCCCCAAGTGAGGCTATGTATTAATTTGAGGGAGGGAGAAAGAGAGGGAAGGAGAAAAACATCTTTGTGAGAGACAAACATAGATTGGTTGTCTCCTGTAAGCATCCTAGTTGGGGATCGAACCCACAACCTTTTGGTATACAGGACAATGCTTTAACCAACTGAGCCACTCAGCCTGGGCAGAGAAATATCCTGATATTGATTTTGAGATGGATAATAGTGTTACGAGATAGTGATTATTTGAAAGGCTCTCTTGCTGACCAACTTAAGTCACTTTTGAGGAAATCCTGTTAAGGATGGGGAGAGCATAACGAAGTACAAAACAGAGTCTCTGAAGATTCCAATGCAATAGCTCTACTCTGTTTGCACAACTGTATTTCTTTTTTTAAATATATTTTATTGATTTTTTTACAGAGAGAAAGAGAAAAGGATAGAGAGTTAGAAACATCGATGAGAGAGAATCATCGATCAGCTGCCTCCTGAACACCCCCTACCGGGGATGTGCCCACAACCAAGGCACATGCCCTTGACCAGAATCGAACTTGGGATCTCTCAGTCTGCAGGCCAATGGATGCTCTATCCACTGGGCCAAACTGGCTAGGGCTGGAATCAGCTTTTTTTAAAAATATATTTTATTGATTTTTTACAGAGAGGAAGGGAGAGAGGTAGAGAGCTAGAAACATCAATGAGAGGGAAACATCGATCAGCTGCCTCCTGCACGCACCCTATTGGGGCTGTGCCCGCAACCAAGTTACATGCCCTTTACTGGAATTGAACCTAGGACCTTTCGGTCCACAGGCCAATGCTCTATCCACTGAGCCAAATCGGTTTTGTCTGGACTCAACCTTCTTTTTTTTTAATATATTTTATTGATTTTTTACAGAGAGGGAGAGAGATAGCTAGAAACGTCGATGAGAGAGTAACATCGACCAGCTGCCTCTTGCACACCCCCTACCGGGGATGTGCCCACAACCAAGGTACATGCCCTTGACCGGAATTGAACCTGGACCTTTCAGTCCACAGGCCAATGCTCTATCCACTGAGCCAAATCGGTTTTGGCTGGACTCAACTTTTGATAGGTGGTGATAACAAGATCACATTACAAAAGAGTACATGGGGTGGAGGATATGGCTTTGGAAACAATCTACCACAGTGCTATTAAAAAATTAAGCAGGCTAATAGGGGAATAGTGGAAATGAGGGTTAGAAAATATTCTGTAGGAGATCAGGGAAGGCCTCCTTGATGAGGCTGCATGACAGAATGAGCCATGAGAATCATAAAGAAATCTTAGGAAAAAATATTTCATGCAGAGAGAACAGGAATCATAGAAACCTTAGGTGGAGGAATCACTGGTGTGCGCAGGGAATAGCAAGGAGGACAATGAGTGGAGGGATAGAGGGAGACTGGTAGGGCATGGAGTCAGAAAGTGAGAAACAGACTTTGTAGCTCATGACATGGACTTTGGATCTCTGAATGAGGTGGGAATCTGTTAAAGGATTCTCAGCAGAGGAATTATGTGATCTGACTTAAATTTCAAAAGAATCTCATTCTGAGAATCTCTGGCTACTGTTTTGAGAATAGATTGTAAAAGAATAAGAGTAGAAATAGGAAGTCACATCAGCAGGCTAGTGCTAAGTGATGAGGAATAGTTGGGTTTTGGATATATTTCACGGTGGGACAGGATTTGCTGGTGAGGGTGGATATGGGGTGAGAATGAGGGACCAAGGATGATTCTCAAAGTTTTTGCCCTACGCACCTGGAAAATTGCAACTTTCATTTACCAAGATGAGAAGACTAGGGGAGGAACAGGGTGGAGGTGAGGGAGATGTAAAACTTGTATTTTTGCCAAGCTAAGAAGAATCTAAGAAGAGATCTGGGGGCAGAAAAGGTTACTAAACGTTACTTCCTCATTGCAGGTGTGACGTTGAGTGCTTCAGATCTGGTCACTATGGTACGGGAACGGAAATGCATATTGTGCAACATTGTGTACGGCTCAAAAAAGGTAATAATAGAAGAGGGAGAATGTGAGGCTTTGTGACTGGTCTTTGTTGTTGTTAATCCTCATTGATTTTTAGAGTAGAAGAGAGGGAAGGAGGGGGAGAGAGAGAGAGAAAGCATCAATGTGAGAGAGACACATCGACTGGTTGCCTTATGCACAACATGCACATACCCCCACCAGGGTGGGGAGTAAACCCGCAGCCCAGGTATGTGCCTTTGACCAAGATTGAGCCCGAGACCTTCTGGTACATGGGCTGATGCATTACCGCTGAATCACATGGCCAGGGCATGAATGGTGATTTTTTTCAGAGACATCATATAACATTTATAGATGGGTAAAAGCTTTTATTTTTAAAAAAATCTTTATTGTTGAAAGTATTATATATGTCTTCTCCCTTTCCCCATTGACCCCTTCCAGCCTGCCCAGTGGGTAAAAGCTTTTAATGCTATCTTATTTATGCTTTTTTCTTAGTCTCATTCCACTGTTTTTTTTTCTCATTCATAAAGCCAGTAACTATATTATTAAACCTCTACCCAGAATTTGAGGATACTCAAAAGTAGAGAGTAAAGAGAAATTTAGTTAATAGTTATGGAGAAAATACCTTAACATTTAAGTTATTTGAGATTATACCACTTTCTAATTAGCTGAGAATATCTAAGGATACAGCATTATGTTCACCTGCATTCTGTTTCTGCCTATGCTTGTGAAAAATGCAGCACGGCAGAAATGGTATTAATAATATCCTAGATGTCCACAGGGTGGGGATATTGCACCAAGAAAAACAGACATTTTTAAGAACTAAAAGAATTTCCCTGTGCCTTATGGAAATTAGCTGCAAGTTGTCTCACTTTTTGCTTTTTCTTGACTTTATCTTTGCTTTCAAAGTAGTACAGCTAGCGTAAATATTGAGGAATTTTTTTTCTCTGTTCTTTTAAGGCGTTCTTTAATATTGGGGATTCAGGTAACTGGGAAGATTAATATGAGCTATCATGAAGAATATTTGGAAGTAAGATGGTTTGAAAGAAATAGAGAAGAGATATTTTGGGTGGGAGAACGTGTACAAAGATACAGAGGAATAATAGCATATAACAGTTCTAGGAGTTGTTAAGAGGACTCACGTGGTTAAAACAGTTTCATTTCGGGGATGGGGGATTGTAATTCAATTTGTATGTAAGTGGAGACAGTAAACAGTGTTGCATACAAGACTGAGGGTTTGACTATGATCCAGCGAGTAGGCTGGGATGAAGAATTTTTTTTCCTTACAGGATTTCTGTTAGTGATGGAAAAGTAAGTTGAGATTTCAGAATCATGTTTAATAATATACCTGCTGTCTTTTACAAAAGTAAAAAACAAAACAAACTACTTTTCTAGTTTTAAAAAATTTAGATCAGGGTTTACACAAATTTTCAATAAACAAAAATCCCTTATGGCTACTTTATTGGAGGGATGGGAAACTGATCAAGTGTGAAGTACATAGATAGACACTCAGAGGTGTAAACTCAGACTGATGGAGTAGCAGCCCTATCTTGTGATATTTCATAATTTTGTTATGTTATTTTAAGTCTTTTCTTCTACTCTGGTTTGAAACATATTTTAATATCTTCACACTTTTATATGGATCATAATGAAGTTAAATCAAGGACGGGGACTATCTTTAGGCAAAGTCAACTACAGGCCTTTAAGCAAGGGAATGGCATGATTTAAGTGTTAAGATTAATGTGGTCCAAGAAATTAGCATAATAGGTTAATTGAAAGAAATAGCTCTGGTTCTATTTTTATTTATTTATTTATTTATTTATTTTATTTTTATTTTTTTAAAATATATTTTATTGATTTTGTACAGAGAGGAAGGGAGAGAGATAGAGAGCCAGAAACATCGATGAGAGAGAGTCATCGATCAGCTGCCTCTTGCACACCCCCTACTGGAGATATGCCCGCAACCAGAGTGGAAGGGAGAGGGAGATAGAGTTATAAACATCGATGAAAGAGAAACATCTACCAGCTGCCTCCTGCACACCCCCTACTGGGGATGTGCCCGCAACCAAGGTACATGACTTGACTGGAATCGTACCTGGGACCCTTGAGTCTGCAGGCCGATGCTCTATCCACTGAGCCAAACTGATTAGGGCTCTGATACTATTTTTAGATAGATCATGAACAACTTATGTTGAAGCAGTGCTCTCTCTAGTTTCCCAAAGTAGTGTAACCCTGGTTTTTCCAAATATACTGTGGAGGAGAAAGGAATCTTAGGTTGAGTTCAAGTATGAGCTGTTTACTCCATTCCTGTGTATCTTGATATTCCTTAATTTATCAAAGACTGAAAAGCCCTCGAGTTAAAAAATACATATTTAAAAAGTTTGTTTTTAAAAAAAATATTTTTATTGATTTCACAGAGGGAGGGAGGGAGGGAAGGAGGGAGACAGAGATAGAGAGAGAGAGAGAGAGGAAGAGAGAGAGAGAGAGAGAGAGAGATAAACAATGATAAGAGAGAACCATTGATTGGCTACCTCCTGCATACCCAACACTGTGGATCAAGCTCACAACCCGGGTATGTGCCCTGATTGGGAATCGAATCGTGATCTCCTGGCTAATAGGTTGACGCTCAACCACTAAGCCATGCCATCTGGACAAAAGAAGGTTTTAAAATATTATATATGGTTTTCCAAATTTGTGTGCCCATCAAATTTCCCCATCTCCCTCTTCCTCTTTACACTTGATCTTAGCCAAAAGGCCGAGAAGCGATCCCATCCTCCTCTTTAAGAAACACACACATAGTACTGCTCTGGCCAGGAGGTTTGGTTGAGTGTCCTGTGCAACAAAAGATCGCTGGTTCAATTCCCAGTCAGGGCACATGCCCAGGTCATGGGCTCGTTCCCCAGTTGGGGCTGTGCTGGAGGCAACCCATCAATGTTTCTCACATCAGTGTTTCTTTCTCTCTCCCTCTCCCTTTCTCTCTCTCTCTAAAAAAGCAATAAAAAAGTTTAAAATAAAACAAACAAAAACATGATACTGCCCTGGCCCAGTGGCTCAGTTGGTTGTAGTATTATCTGTGCACCAAAAGGTTGTGGGTTTGATCTCCAGTCGGGGCACATGCGAGAGGCAACCTCTCTCTTCCTCCTTTCTGAAAAATAAATAAATAAAATCAATAAAAACATATTCTTGGGTGAGGATTAGAACACACACATAATACGAACTAATATAAAAGGATCTAAATAGGCCAAAACCGGTTTGGCTCAGTGGTAGAGCGTCGGTCTGCGGACTGAAAGGTCCCAGGTTCGATTCTGTTCAGGGGCATGTACGTTGGTTGCGGGCTCATCCCCGGTGGGGGGTGTGCAAGAGGCAGCTAATCGATGTTTCTCTCTCATCGATGTTTCTAGCTCTCTGTCTCTCTCCCTTCCTCTCTGTAAAAAATCAATAAAATATATTTAAAAAAAAAAAAAGGATCTAAATAGAAGCTTGGTAACTGAGCAGGTATGTGTTACTTTAATCCTGTGCTTGGAGATCTTTACCAATTATTTTGAGAACTCAGTTGGGTTTCTCTTTGCATTCATTCCAAAGCAAGGTGGGAGAGAATTTCATAAATTTAGGAAAAAATTTAGGAAATGTTTTAGTCAATCAACTCATCTTAAAATTAATTTTGAATAACATTTTTATAATTGAAATAGAATAAAGAATTAGGTTTTATGTCAGAGAATAACTTTCAGTGAATACAGTTTTGGTCAGGAATGGTTTCAGTGCAAGGAACAGAATCCAGTTAAATTTAGCCCAAGGAAGGGAGAGAGATAGAGAGTTAGAAACATCAATGAGAGAGAGTCATTGATCAGCCACCTCCTGCACACCTATTGGGGGTGTGCCCGCAACCAAGGAACATGCCTTTGACCGGAATCGAACCTGGGACCTTTCAGTCCCCAGGCCGACGCTCTATCCACTGAGCCAAACCGGTTTCAGCAGCATATGTAAGTCTTTAAAAAATTATTTATTGACTTTGGTGGGGGGAGGAGGAAAGAGGGGGGGTAGGAGAGAGAGAGAGAGAGAGAGAGAGAGAGAGAGAGAGAGAGAGAGAGAGAAACAGAAACATGAATTTTTATGTTTCACTTATGTATGAATTCATTGGTTTATTCTTGTGTGTGCCCTGACAGAGATTGAATCTGAAACCTAGGGACAATGCTCTAACCAACTGATCTACCTAACCAGGGCCTTAGCATATGTAATATAATCCAAGGAAAAAATTGAACAACAAACAGAGATTTGAGCAGTTGTTGTGTATTGCTCATGGATTTTTTTCATTCTGTGTTATGCCACTAACTCGACTCAGTTTTCAGTTTATTCATTCTAGTTAGTGGCAAATCAGTTGTAGTTAGAAGGGGTCACATGTAAAGCTGTCCCCTCCAAAGGAAGCATTTGTAGAGGCAAGAGGAAACAATGGTCATCTTTTAGTAAAATTGCTGTTTAAAGGAGTGTTTTGAAACACAGCCTTGTTTGTCACTCTGTAGTAGATAACTTGAATTAAGACTAGCATGTTAGATTGTTGTATACTTTTTGACAAACGAACTGTACCTAATGAAAAATCTTAAGGCACCAGATATTTACAATGTAGCATGCTGTTTGAAATACTGGCTTTGGGGTCAGATCTGCCAGAGTGTGAATCCCAGTTTGACCATTTGATTATGACTCTATGAAGACAAGCATGGGAACATTTTCATATTTATCCCTTTAGTGCTTATTTCTGTCCTTGATAATAAGCACTTGGTAAATGTTTGGGGAATAAATGAATTAGCTTCTCTGCATGTTTGTGTCTTTATGAAATGAACTAGAGGCCTAATGTATGAAATTTGTGCATAAGTAGCATTCCTAGGCCTGCCTGGTGATCAGGGCTGATGTGTGGGGCAACCAGTGGGGCGATTGGGGGGCCCTGCTGGCACCTGCCTTGGCTGGCCTAGGGCCTGTAGGCTCAGGGCAGCTCCTGCATTGAACGTCTGCCCCCTGTTGGTCAGTGCTCATCATAGCGATTGGTCATTCTGCTGTTTGGTCAATTTGTATATTAGGCTTTTATTATATAGGATAATACTTCCTCAGCAGTGTTTTACAGTTCAAGTGAGAAAATGTTTTAAGCACAGGCCATAGCTAATAGCAATACTCAATACAGCTAATAATATATGTAAAAGTCATTCTCTAAATTTTTAAAAAATTGATTTGAGAGAGAGATCATTAGAAACATCAATGATAGAGAATCACCAGTCAGCTGCTTCCTGCACACCCCACACTGGAGATCAAGCCTGCAACTGAGGCATGTGCCCTTGAGTGGAATTGAACCTGGGATCCTTCAGTCCACAGGCTGACGCTCTTATCCATTAAGTCAAACCAGCTAGGGCTTACCCAAAGCAATCTATAGATTTAATACAATCCCCATTAAAATACTAATGGCATATTTCACAGACCTAGAAAAAAAACTCTCCAAAATTTATATGGCAAACCAGCTAGGGCTAAAAGCCATTCTCTTCTTATGGCATACTGGCTATATATTACTTTGGCATGGCAAAGGGATAGATCTTTACAGCTTTTTGAGTTTTTTGAAATATGTGCATATACATGTGTATGTTTTAAAGTGCAAGCTCTTCCCACAGATTTAATTATCTTTCCAAAAAGGGTGGATACAGAAAGGGGAGAACTAGTAAATTTTGAAACTTTTCTTTAGAACCAAACAAATCAAATAGGGGCAGCAGGCAGTGAAGATGAAGGCATGATTGAGCTGCTGTGTTCAAAGTATTTATAAAATGTTTATGATCAATCATGGAGAAGTTCTGTTATATCCACAAGTTCTGTCTAGAATTGATGTATCCATCTGTTCATTTAACAGATATTGAAAATTATATGCCAGGCCCAGTCCAAGACATGAATATGAGTTGTAACTTACTTTTGAAAAACTTTCAGTTGGGTGGGGAAAAATTAAATGTAGCATATGTATTCCATGTAGGAAAGTAGTCATATAATTGAGAATTAATATGATTTCATAGTTAAAAAAAATAAACTTCAGTGAATTCCTTATATTGGGATAGAATTTAACCCACATAATTTATTATTTTAAAAAATATACATTTTTTAATTTATTTCAGAGGATGTGGTGGTGGGGGAGAGAGAGAGATAGAAATATCAATGATGGGATCATTGATCAGCTGCCTCCTGTACTCCCCACTCTGGGATTGAGCCCACAACCCAAGCATGTGCCTTGACTAAGAATTAAAATTGTGATCTTCTGGTTCATAGGTTGATGTTCAACCACTGAGCTACACCAGTCAGGCTCACATAATCTATATTTATAAAAGCCTAAGTGACTGAATGATTGAATGACCAGTCAATAGGTCACTATGACTCACACTGACCACGAGGGGGCGGACACTCAATGCAGGAGCTTCCCTCTGGTGGTCAGTGTGCTCTTGCAGTCCCTCTGGCCAACAGCTCCAATAGGGCTGGCTGGCCAGCCTTCCACAGTCTCTTCCCCCCAGCCGGCCAACGTCTTGCTGCCCCGATCAGCCCTGTCGGCCAGGCTGAGGAACCCCACCTGTGCACAAATTTGTCCACTGGGCCTCTAGTTTATTCATAAAATTTTTGTCTTCTAAAAACAATATACTTTCTAACCTTTTTAGAAAGCCACTTATATGGGCCTTTCTTTAAAATTCCTTTATTTGAAAATAGAACATAGCTAAAGAAATATTTAATAAGGAACTGGTTTCAATATTGAATTGAGAAGAGTAACCACAAACACTTTTGACACTAGGAGCTTGAGTTCCTATTGTTGATTGAACATGAACAGAGGAATTTTTTTTTTTTCACAACACAATCCCCCTTAGTTTAATCTGCTTTCTTTAATTTTGAAGGAGATGGACGAACACATGAGGAGCATGTTGCATCACAGGGAACTTGAGAACCTGAAGGGCAGGTATGGGAACCATTATCTTCCATAAACTTCTGAATGTGGGGGGAGCTGAGGACGATGAGACCTTTCAGCCTGCTTCATAGTTATCCTTCATAAATGAATATTATCTTAGGGCATAGAACTATCTTTTAGGATTAATAACAAGTACAATAGGTTTTTTTTGTCATTCAAAAAGATTAAATCTTTGTGCATCTCAAATGTGTAGAATTCACAGCAGCTATAGTAAGTAGGAGTATTGAGATGGGCTAGCAAGCTTTGTCATTCCTACACACCAGCCTTGCAATTAGGACATTTTATTGCATGCAGTAAACTTTAGTGTTGCTAGAATAGTCTGAAAAGTCCAAAGTCTGCTAAATAATACAGAATCTCATTAGTGTAAGATCAAAGTGCTATTTTGTGATATAAGGCTTAAGGTGTTTAAGGAAAGAAAACCTAGTAAGTAAGTACCTTTAAAAAATTAAATGTAGCATATGTGTGTATTCCATTGTCATTTTTTTCTTCTATGGTTCCTTTTTCTGATGTTTTGATTTTTGTGAATTTGAAATTTGAAGTCAATATGAAACATAAACATCGGGGAACTGAGAAATATTAATTATATCTTATCAGAGGCCTGGTGCACAAAATTGTGCACGGGTAGGGTCTCAATGCCTGGCTAGCAATCAAGGCCAATCAGGGCCTTCCTTCCCCAGCCTTCCTTTATTCCGTGCCACCCCTGATGGTCAGCGTACATCATAGGGAGCGATTGAACTCACGGTTGAACTCCCGAGGGGACACTTTGCATATTAGCTTTTTATATATGTAGATTCCATGCATAATAGTTACAAGCTTTGTTCAGATGCCAACCTAAGCCATTTGGAGTTATATATATTTTAAGTAATACAGTTTTAGATTGTGTGAGCAAATTAATATGTGATTAAACTTTCAGCACCTGTTTAGCATATGAGTGGAGTTTTCCATTTACTGTGTAAAGGTTAGGTCTTAGCAGCAGTATGATCCTTTCACTCTGTTTTAACGTGGAGAGCCCTTATAACATTGAATATATATCAACTCACTATTATTGGGAACCTATGAAATAGTCAACTTTCAACAATATATGGGCCATCTTAATTACTGAATTCCATTTCCAACAAACTTCCTTCAGAAATTCACCTTATTCTGGGCCATTTGCCTGCCACCTGACTATATTATAAAATAAAACAAATGAGGTCAATAAATCTAGTCATTAGGAGAGATTTTATTGGTAGATTAAAGCCTGCTATATTCAAATACCACTAATCAGCTATTTAAAACATTTAAAAAACAAATTTTATTAAGATTCATGTTCATAATCAATACAGAATCATAAAGTAAAAAAAAGTAGAAGTCATCTAACTCTTCCCACCCCCTTTCAAGCCCCAACTCTTACTCTCCTCTTAGAAAAAAGTCAACAGTTCAGTGTATATCCTATCCAAACCTCTTTCTGTGTGTATGCATAGATTTATATTTAGCTATACACACACATTTTGTCTTAGTAACATAACTGAACCACGGCTACATATGTATTATTCTGTAACTTGTTTTTCCTTCATCCAGTGGAGAATTTAACTGCCATGGAGAATTTGTCTACCATTTTGTTATTTGGAGCATTAGAAGTCTCTGAGCTGACAATATAAATGTCCACTTTAACACCCAAACTCTTTTTATTTAGAGGAGAGGACTTTAATATTATTTACTCTCTAGAGGCCTGGTGCATGACTTTTGTGCACTGTGGGGGAGGGTAAGGTCCCTGGCAGTCAGACATCCCCCGAGGGGTTCTTAGCACTGCCTTGGAGGTGAGAGAGGTTCCTTCCACCGCTGCTGCGCTCACCAGCTGTGAGCCAGCTTCTGGCTGAGCTGTGCTCTCCCTGTGGGAGCCACTGACCAACAGGGGGCAGCTCCTACATTGAGGGTCTGCCCCCTGGTGGTCAGTGAGCATCATAGCGACCAGACATTGTCACTTGATGAATTTGCATATTAGCCTTTTATTATTTAGGATTTTTTAGATGCAATGCTAATGTTATATATGGTTTTCTGGCCTGTAACAAATTATAAGGGAGAAGGCAAGCAGATAGCAAGAAAAAACAGCTGACAAAACTATAAAAAACAAACAAAATCTCAAGTCATCTACTTACTCGGAGCATTTACTGTAAGGACAAGCAGTTACCATTAATTTATGCATAGAGAGAAATAGTTATCAATTATTTATTTTTCTTTTTTTGTCATCAGTTTGTGATTTTTTCCCCCTCTGCTGAATTTCATGTTTAAATGCTGGCTTTCTGATGTTAAAGCTTCCTGTTTTTTATTTTTTTATTTTTTATATTTGTATCACTATAACTTTTGGTTGTGATTGGGTTAAAAATGTAAAGAGCATATTTTTTTAGGTTTTGAATGCCAGCTTGATTGAGAATTAAATAACTTGTCTTATTTGGTTCATAATTGTGGATATCTGAAGCATTTCCTTATTTTTTTCCTAATATACTTGTTCAGATGTGTGGCCTGAAAGTAGTTTCTATGGATAGATGCTATTAAAAAGACACAAACCTTTATTTATCAACCAGCTGTTGTGATATAGTTAGAGCAAGCTTAATAAAGAAAAGCTTATGCTAGAATATCTTAAGGCTTTGCCTTTCACACACGAGAGGAAATTGGGTGGTAACAGGATGAAGCTAATTTTGGCCCTTTGCATGGCCTGAGGAGAATTTTTGCCTTTATTAGTCAAGAAGTAAAGTAGTACTTTTTCACAAAGAATTACTTTATATATTTATACAAAATAATATTTTAACTGGTTATTGATAAAGAACTGAAAAGTCTCATTATTATGATTTTATTTAATTTGCTGTTAACTTCTATGGAAGCATGAGTTTATATCGTGTATAGAATATGCTTATCTCCAGACACAGATATGTTCTAATTTTTAAGACTTGTGGTTGACCTACTCTGTTCTTCCCAAAGATAAATATGGATCCTCTTTTCTCTTTTTGAAGTTTCACGGAAGTGCCCGGCTAGCTCAGTCGGTAGAGCATGAGACTCTTTTTGAAGTTTCTTATAAAGCTTATCTCTCTCTTCTTTAAACTAGATTTTATTTATAAGAAAAATATTAGCAATTTCTGTTTTTTTTTATAACTTGTTTCCATTGTTAATTTTTATGGTGCCTGTACCCTCCTGGGCAGGATCTCTTAAGGTGTTTTTCTATCGAATAACTTAGGAACCATGGTTAATAATTCATTTTTGCAAGGAAAGCAGAAATGTTTTAAAAATCTGTGTTTAAGTGTCTATTACATATCCAACATATGCCTGTGCTTCGGAGATTGCAAAGTGTGTGGGTTTATGAATATGAATGTTTATTTTTAACAGAGTTAAATACTGCCTACTTTACACTACATTCCTTAATATTTTAAAAAGTCAGTGTGGCCTCCCAGTTATATCTTTAAAGAGAGAGGGATTTCGATAGTTTAGAGATGAGGAAAATTTTCTGCATTTTAGAAATAAGGATAAAATCAGAATTTTACTTAAGAATGCCTTTTAGAATGAGGTTCCTGGTACTGCAATATACAGGTTAGCATTCTGTAAGCTTTTAGATAGAAAAATAGACTAAAACATGTTCCATAATTTTAGAGAGTTTAAAACCAAAAAGACTTTCTAACTAGAAAACACAGTTGATTTAAATGAAAAAACAAACAAAAACAAAACAAAACAAAAATATATATATATTATTGATTTTTTTTTTTTACAGAGAGGAAGGGAAAGAGATATATAGTTAGAAACATCGATGAGAGAGTCATCGATCAGCTGCCTCTTGCACAACCCCTACTGGGGATGTGCCTGCAACCAAGGTACATGCCCTTGTCCGGAATTGAACCCGGGTCCTTTCAGTCTGCAGGCCGATGCTCTATCCACTGAGCCAAACCGGATTCTGCCAAGATGAATCTTAATGTCAAAAACTATATCCAGAGCATTTAAGATTACAAAGCCCAAAAAACTATGAATTTTCCCCATTTTTCTGAGGTGTTTTCCATGATTCTTGCAAAGTAAAATAATAGTGTGTTCTTTGTTTTTAAATTTACTCGGCATAGTGGGCATTTTTTGTTTATATTTTGTCACCCTAGACAACTTGTAGCCATCTACTTAGCATGGTACCTAGAATTTCGTATTTGTTTAGTAAGTTGTGTGTTTTTTTAAATGATTGTTTAGGTGATTTGTAACTAGTAAATGAAGTACTCAGTTTTGAAGGTCTCTTCTGGTTAATTGATAGGAATCTGCCATGTCTTGATGGGTATATGTGAGGGGAAGACGGAGTCGTGTATATACATATAGTCTATTTTATCAAAGACAGCATGTCTTCTGTGGTGAGGTTTCTTTTTTAAATAATTTGTATAAGAAATGCAAAAATATTTAACAAAAGTTACTAGTGTAACCCCAACACAGACGATAAGAGTTGAGTTGTTTCTTAATGACCGCATAGACAGCTGAACCATCAAGGGATTTCAGGATGCTAAAAAAGCAGTTAAATTATTCATCTCCTACAGCTTCTTGAACTGGCCAAGCATGTGCTTTACCACTGTGTGTGTAAAGTAAAAGAAGAAGTCTGCTCAATCAATTTCTTAACTAAGAACTTGGTTTTGCTTCTCTCTAAACTGTAGCGTATTCTGAAACTTGAGAAAAACCATTTGCCTAGCACAGCTGTTGACTTCCTACAACTGAAATGCTTTCCATTCCCTTTAAAATAAGCCCTTCTGATGCAGAATGTAGATCACATGTATCACTCAGACCAAAAAAGCTTGCTGAGACAACTCTGGTCATTTGCCCCGGGTCCGGAATCTTCACATTCCAGGCCGAGCTCCAGCTGTTCGGTTTAGTTACCCGGCTGGGATTGGCTGTGTGGTCTACTCTTTTCTCCACCCCTTCACTTTCACTGGGAGAAAGTTCTTGAGCCAGATATTAAATGGAAGTGCTGTCACCAGGCTTCCTGAGTGCAGCTGGCACCATGGGTGTGCTCCAGAGCAACTTCTGTTTGCTCTGAGCCCCCTCCCCTGCCTCCCCTTTCACCATGTTTCCTCTGGCAAGATTTTAAGTACAGCAACTCAAGAAGATTTCTCCTCCTAAACGACATTATTCTGAAGTGTACTGCCTCTTGATTGCTGGAAAAGAATCTTAAATTCATTTAAAAAAGTAAACTATGAACAAACACATTAAAAGGGATGAAAGGACTATTGAGATTGATTAGCACTAATTTTCCACTGTGCCAACCTGTGCAGTGTCTTTCAGAGGAAACTATAGCAGATCTGGTGAGTGTGCCATGCCAGTGGGGAGAATTGAATGCCCCTCATCTCCCTCTTTCCCTAGGGACAGCAGTCATGAGTGCCGGGTGTGCGGGGTCACAGAAGTGGGTCTTTCCGCATATGCAAAGCATATTTCTGGCCAGTTGCACAAAGATAACATTGATGCCCAGGAAAGAGAAGATGATGGAAAGGGAGAAGAAGAAGAAGAAGATTACTTTGACAAGGAACTCGTTCAGTTAATAAAGCAAAGAAGAGAACAAAGTCGGTGAGTAATGATTTTGATTTTTTTTTTAAAAACTTATCTGAAATAGGATAGAGAATACGTTTTCCATTTCCATACTTGTTAGTCTATAGCATTCCATCTTATCTTAGTTGTAAAGTTTAGCTCAAAGTTGCTGTTTTATACATAAAAGGACAGTGGAATGCTTTCTTGAACTCCTGTACTCTTTGGTTAAAAAAACACACCTCAGTGTTATTCCTACATAAAGCTACATAAATTTTTACCATGTTGAGAATTCTGTTTAGGACTATTTTTATTAGTTCCAAAGTTTTGGGTTATTAAAAAATTCTTTTTATTTGATATCCAAATTTTATTGTAGAAAAAGCATTAGTATACAAGCTTCATGTGACTATTTTATATAATATTCTTATTGCATCCCTTAGGAAAAACTGTTTTTGCTTAATTGAATTAACATGGTGCTTCTACCATATTTGATTTATGGTTTCATGTTTAAGTGCTTTAGTAAATATTTATTAAATAAATTTATCTTTTAAATTTGACAAGATCATTTCAGCAGTATAAGTTTTCCTGCTTGTACTACTTAATTTCATACCTACATCTATATTAATGTATTAGGCTGTTTTTTATATTTTAACATTGCTGATTTGTGGTCTCAATACTTTAATTATTGAAGCAGAAATTTTCACATATGAGTAAAAGAGAGAGCCAGTTATGAGATGGGGTAATTTTGCAAGTCCTAGGACATGATGAGAAACATTTCAAATTCTAAAAAAAATTTTTAGGGATCCTTCTTGAGTAATAGTTATATCTGGTCTACCTTTCATTTTTAGTTAGAGGTTTGAATATAAAAAGAAAATCATTTTTACTTTATATGTTAAATGCTTTTTTAACAAGTCCTTGAAGGAGACTTCCTTAGTTTTAAAATGTCATTGGCAATTTGGTTCTTTAATTGTTCAGTCCTTCAAATGACATTCTCACTGCTTTCAGTGTAGCTGTACTTCACTCTTGTTTTAAGATGTTAGTAGTGCCTCTAGGAGACTAACTTCTATTTTGGTTATTACACTCCTGTGCCATTGTTAGCTTATCCGTGTGAAGATTAAACATTAAGTTAGAGGATAAAAGAGCTTCTCAATAAATTCATGTTATAGGTAATTTCTAATTATTATAGTTAATTTCCAGTCTCAAATACAGTAGAAGCCTTTAGAGCCAGTTAAGTCAGCACTGAGCCTGGCCTACATGGCTCAGCGGCTGTGTGTTGACCTGTGAACCAGGAGGGCACAGCTGGATCCCAGCACATTCCCCGGGTTGCGGACTCGATCCCCACTTGGGGATGCGCAGGAGGCAGCCGATCAATGACTTTCTCTCATTCTCTCTCTCCACCTCCCTTCCTCTCTGAAATCAATAAAATATATATTTAAAAAAAATAAAGTCAGTTCTGAGTTTAAGATTCATGTCAAGTTCAGAACAGGGAACCCAACTATAGAAACTTTATTTTGGGATGTTCATTCTCTCAAGGCCTAGTGGCTGAGAGTGGAGAGACTGACTGCCAAGGTCCAAATCTCTGTGATACCACTTACTATTCTGGACAAGTTACTACTCTAATCCTTGGTATCCTCAGCTAAAAAGTAGGAATAATAAAAATATTTGTTTCAGAGTTGCGAAATTAAGTGAGATAATTCATATAAAATGCTAAGCATTAAATGCCTGACAATTAGTAGGTCCTCGATAAATTTTACCTAGTATTACTCAATTTTTTGAGCACCTTCCATATGCTAAGCACTATGCTAGACATACCATAAGAAGTTTGTAGAGGATATAATTTTACACACATTCCTGTGATGTTTACTTAAGTTTAATCACATTTCTGTGGGCTCCCTGTCTAACATGTATAGTTCATACAGCCGTATCTTCTTTATAAAAACCTCAAGCACATGGAACGCCTTATAGCACTTATTGTGGGTGCTGCTTATTTGTTTTGTGCTATTTTACTCTGTGACCATATTTTATCAACTAGGTTGTAAGCCCTTCAGGAATAGGAACAGTGCATACCGTGTTTCCCCGAAAATAAGACATCCTCCGAAAATAAGACCTAGCGCATGGAAAGATAAGACATCCCCTGAAAATAAGACCTAACGCATCTTTGGGAGAAAAAATTAATATGACAGTGTCTTATTTTCAGGGAAACAGGGTAGAAGTTTTCATTCTCTTCTCACAGTCATTGAAAGTGTTTATTAATGAACATGATTATGCATAGTAAAATCTTTTTTTTTTAAATTTGCCCCCACTGACATAGTAAAACCTTACCATTTAAAATAGTTTAAGAAACTGTTTTTGTTTTTGTTTTTTTCCAGAAAGAACCAACAACTGGAGAAATCATAATATTAAGACCAGCTGAACTTAAATTATATTAATTATGATAACTAATCATAGCATCAAAATATAATTGGTTTTATTTTTAGAATGCTGGCCCTGGCCAGCAACTACTATTAAAAATAAAAATGGACTCTATATTACAAAATAGTCTAAGTAACAGGGGAGGGAGGTCGAGGGGAAGTGTGGTGGGTTATGCCTTTTAAGGAAGTAAAAGAATTCCTTTAAATCAGTAATGAAAATCTTTTTCTTTCAGACAAGATGAACCTTCCAGTGGCAGCCAAGAAATAAAGTCTGAAGACAGGCAGCTCCAGCGGAGACGAGAAGACAGAATTCCTTACCAAGACAGAGAAAGCTACAGCCAGCCAGCATGGCACCACCGGGGACCTCCTCAGCGGGAGTGGAAGTGGGAGAAAGATGGCTTTAATAATTCTAGGAAGAACAGCTTTGCACATTCTTTGCGGAATGGTGCTGGACCAAGAGGGTGGCATAAGGGTGTTGCAGGAGGCCCCTCAACTTGGTTTCATAACCATAGTAATTCTGGAGGTGGTTGGCATCCAAATAATGGAACGGTAGATTGGAGTCACAATGGTACAGGAAGGAATTCCGGCTGGCATTCTGAAGGAACAGGTGGCTTTTCCAGTTGGCATGTGAACAGCAGTAACGGAAACTGGAAATCCAATGTACGCAGTTCAAATAGTTGGAATTACAGTAGCCCTGGAGACAAATTTCAACCAGGCAGAAACAGAAATTCTAACTGTCAAATGGAAGACATGGCTAAGCCATGGAACAAGAAATCCAAGTCAAACAAATACAATCAAGAGAGATATAAATGGCAGCGGCAAGAAAATGACAAAGTTAGTACAGTTGCCACATACAGAGGTCCTTCTGAAGGATATAGAAGTGATAAATTTTCTTCACAAAGCTTATTTGACTTCAATTTTGAGCAGCCGGAAAGCCAAACCTCTAAACAGACAGAGACCATAGCTTCCAAAATTGGTGGGAAGAACAGCGGTGTCGCAAGGGAAAAGCACCGCCGCTGGACTCCTTACCCGTCCCAGAAGGCTCTGGATTTACAGTCAGCAATGAAGGACATTACTGGGAACAAGTCAGAAATGATAGATAAGCCTTTCTTTGATTTCACCTTAATCCAAGGAACACAAGCGACCCAAATTGATGAATCAAATAATTCCCCAACATTGAAGACACAAAAAGAAACACATACTGGATCTCTTAATCACAAAGCCACTTCGGACTGCACTATAGAAAAACCTGAGCAAGCGTATAACTTAAATAAGATGCCATCATTCAAATCCCCACTTCTTCCAATTCCAGTCACTAAATCAGTCCCTCTAAAGCAAGATTCAAAGAATCCCTCAAAAAACACCAAAGCAAATTATTTTTTCCCCGGAAAATATTCAAATTCCTCAAACAAACACAAGGGGGAAGACAATCATGGCTCTTCTTACAGGTCCAAATTGCAAAGTTCATGTCCTCGTGTTTTAAAAGGAAATAAAAACAGATTTGGCCCTCAGAGGGAATCTGATGAAAATTTAAGTAATACTCTACAAAAAGCCAAAGAGGTGCTACAGTTTCCTGGGCCATTGCAAGATCCACTTCTTGGCACTTCTAAAAGGACCAGGAACTATGAGAAAGCAAGTAGGAATGTAGAAGAGTCCGAAAAAGGATCTTTGAAGATTGAGTTTCAAGTACGCTCGTTAGAAGATGAGAGTGATGGAGAAATATCTGAGGCGGAAAAGCATGGAACACAAATTGGAACCCTGGATTCTGCAGCAACAGAAGTCTTGTCCTGCAGCACTCAAAATGCCGACGAGAAGGAGGGAGAGCGCCAGAACCTGAAAACACCCGAAAAACGGTCCACGTCCCCATGCGAGTCACTAGTTCACCAGAAGGAATCTGAGTTACAAATGACATCTGTAGCCAGTCCACACTCTCGTTTACTACTAGACTTAAAAGCCTCTCTAGAAGCTGGACAGGTTGACGAGTCTGTTAAATCTCATGTATCTTATGAGACGGAGGGCTTTGAGAGTACCGGCTTGGATGCAGAGCTCCAAAAGAGCGATATAACTCAGCCCTCAGGCCTGCTCCTGCCTGAACTAAGTAAGCTGGGCTTTCCCGCGTCACTCCAAAGAGATCTCACCCGGCACATTAGTTTGAAGAGCAAAACTGGAGCGCACCTTCCTGAGCCAAACCTCAACAGTGCTCGCCGCATTCGCAATATCAGCGGCCATCGGAAGAGTGACACAGAGAAGGAATCTGGGCTCAAGCCGACCCTGCGGCAGATTCTAAATGCATCTCGGAGAAATGTCAACTGGGAACAGGTCATTCATCAAGTAACCAAGAAAAAGCAAGAGCTAGGCAAAGGCTTACCCAGGTATGTGTTGCTTTTCAGTATCCATTTCTCTTCAAGTTTACCCTTGGACCCTGGTCAGGAGAAGAATTCTTCTTACCGTTAATTAAACGTTTGCAAAAAATACGTGTGCCCTGGCCTGGTGGCTCAGTTGGTTAGAGCGTCGTTCTGATACACCAAAGTTGTGGGTTCAATCTCTGGTCAGGGCACATACAAGAATCAACCAATGAATGCATAAATAAGTGTAACAGCTAATCAATGTTTCTCTCTCTCTCTCTCTCTCTCTCTCTCTCAAATCGATTTTTAAAAATGTGTTGTGAATGTCGTATTTAACTATCAGAGTGACTGCTACTCTATAACAAATGGAATAAAATATTTCCTAGCAGGAAATTTAGGTTAAAAAGAAGCTCAATTCTGAGAAATGAACTGGGGACATAGTTAAAAAAAAAAAATCAGAAATCCTGCATTTTGGTTTTAGGGGCCAGAAAGTAACAGCATTAAAAAGTATATAAATCTGATTCTTATCTGTAGATCTTCATTGAGTGATGCAACTTTAAGTATAACAATTTTTATTCTCTTTTACCTAGAATCTTTACCCTTTTGTATTTACTCTGGGCATTATACATGTATTCACAAAGTATTCTTTCTTAAGTACTTATGTAATAATTTGGCTAATCATCTGATGTTGAAGTATGAAATTTTCTGAATGATAAAGTAGCATTCAACAACTTTGCTACTTGAACATCATCCTACTGATTACAGTTATATTTCTATCCTTATTGAAATAATGTATTTATTATACCCCTTTCCCTTTCCCGTAACTTGTGAGTATTGAGATTACAAATACAGGCAGTCCTTGGGTTACGTTGGACTCACGTACGTTGTTTTGTGGTTACGTCGCCATCGCCCATTTATTTATAAAAAAAAAAAAGTTCTGCCATTTTGACATATGTGCATATGTGCTTTATGTTTTTTATCATTTATTTTCCACAAGGAAAGGTCAGGAATTGTTATCTTTCTTTTAAATGTTTTTTACTGTTTCACTTCATTACTGCTTGTATGTGCTCTGTGTGAGTGACATGGGTGCTTATGTAGATGAGTTCCAACTTACGTCAAAAATCGCGTTACGTAGCACTGTAGGAACGGATCTCCGAAATAACCCGAGGACCTACTGTATAAAGCTCTGCCCCGGCCCCTGTGGCTCAGCTGGCTGAGCATCATCCTGTGCACGGTTCAAGTCAGGGCACATACCCAGTCGGGTGTGTATAGGAGGCAATTGATTGATATTTCTCACGTCGGTGTTTCTCTCCTTCCTCCTCCTTCTCTCTCTAAAACATCAGTAAGACATATTCAACAACAACAAAAATATAAAGTTCTTAGTATAATGTCTGACATTTGTGAATGCTTAGTAGACGTTTCTGTTTTGGTTTGTTTGTTATTAAAATTATGTACTTGTTGGTTTCAAGCTCCATGTTAAATAAAAACCTCAATTTTTACTTTCTCATGTTCTCATCGCTGTGTACTAATCTCTAATTTAGTAACAATCACTAATTTAGACTTCTATCTGTGTCCTGCTTTACAATACCTACAATACAAAACTCACCCTGGTTATTTACATAAAGCTCTCAGACTGAGGTCCTTGCAGGCCGAGCCACCTTATTTACATTTGTCTCCCATCCAAGTACTAACCAGGCCCGACCCTGCTTAGCTTCCGAGATCAGACGAGATCGGGCGCGTTCAGGGTGGTATGGCCGTAGACACCTTATTTATGTTTGTCATTTCAGGGCACAGCAGAGGCTGGAACACAGGGTGGCGCTGCCTTCTCTCAGCCATGTTGGATTTATGATTTTTTTTCTTCCTTCCTTAAGGTTTGGCATAGAAATGGTGCCTCTGGTTCAAAATGAACAAGAGGTCTTGGATTTGGATGAGGAGCCTGACCTGTCCACCCTAGAAGGATTCCAGTGGGAAGATGTGTCCATTTCTTCGTCTCCTGGATTGGCAAGGAAGCGAAGCCTTTCTGAGAGCAGTGTGATCGTGGACAGGGCGCCTGTGTATGGCTTCTTCACTGAGGAGGGTGCAGGCAAAGAAAATGAGCCCCAGCGGATTTTTTCACCTACTAACTCACTGAGGGCCGCACAGAGTCAGAGGTCAACCGTGGGCCTTAAGCAGGAGGTGATTCCTCTGGCTGCCTCGCTAAGAACAGGGGAAAGGGCGGAAAATGTTGCTCCTCGAAGGCGGCACAGCGCACAGTTACCCTCTGACTGTGCAAAGTCTCTGATGCATTTGACAACAGACCTGACCAGCCAGGCGAGTTCTGGACCACCTTCAGAGAATCCGAGCACCAAGGAGAGTAACGGGGAAGGAAACTCTTTGTCATCGTACGCATCCTCAGCTCTCGCAGGCTCCAGTTTGGCAGATGCAGGCACAGATAGTAGCTGTACCTCTGGTGCTGAACAAAATGACGGTCAGAACGTTAGAAAGAAACGAAGAGCCACTGGAGTGAGTATGATTCCTTGTGTCTTTTGTAGAACATTTTATGTGGTGACTTGGATATTTTCCTTGGGTGTCTTGGGTGGCATGGAAGACTTGTGAGATTCTTACTCTTTCAGATTATTCTCCTGGTTTCTTTCACTGAGTAATTCTACTAAGTTCGTTGTAACTGAATACAATTGTACTGTACTAGGAAAATATGAAGTCATCTCTAAAATTAGTCATCAAGCCAATCATTTTTATATCACATGACAAGGAGTAAGCCACATCTTCAGCTGTAACTTTATCTGTTTCCATGATGCATTCTGTACGGCTGCAGAAGAAAGGCATTCTAGTCTTGCCTTCAGAGGGCATGCAGGGTTGTTGATCTAGCAGTTTTAGGCTTAACACCAAGTCTTAATACTACTGGAGTGCATCTATATAAGCATAGTCTTAGAAGTATTTGTAATCTCCGTTACTCTGTTTTTCGTACTTCAGTTAGCCAGGATGGCCTTTCAGAATCCGTTCCTTCACTGACACCACTTCTGTTCTGGCATCTCTGTTGCTAATATTGCTTAACTCTTTCAGAAACCTTTTCTGAAAAGGAAGAATTGTGATGATAATACAATCTGGAATCTAGCAGTGTGAAAAAATGGGTATTTAATACTGAGGCAATTCTATATAATAAAAGTCTAATATACTAAGTGTCTGGTCGTCTGGTCAGCTGTCCAACCAATCAAAAGCGTAATATGCTAATGATATGCTAAGGCTATTCAACTGCTCACTATGATGTGCACTGACCACTGGGGCAGACAGTTGACTGGTCAACCAATCACTATGATGTGTACTGATCACCAGGGGGCAGATGTTCCGACTGGTAGGTTAGCTTGCTGCTGGAGTCTGGCCTGAGTGAGATGAGCTGGACATACCCTGGAGACCTCCTATATCCCCCTGGCCCCAATCATGTATGGGTGGGGTCCCTCGGCCTGTGCCCTCTCACAATCCAGGACCCCTCGGGGATGTTGGAGAGCCGGATTTGGCTCGATCCCGCAGGACAGGTTGAGGGACCCCACTGGTACATGAATTTGTGCACTGGGCCTCTAGTATAATATAACAGAGCGAATAAGGGTTTGGGCTGTAGGCTTGGATTCAAATTTCAGCTCTGCCCCCCTTTGAGCTAGATACTGTAGTTGTGTGAGAGATTGTTCTATGATTGCCAATATTTTAGGGCTTGTTCAATAGACTCTTTAGCTTTTCGTTGTATCACTGGTTTTGTCCATACTTCCAGGTCTTGCTTTACCAAGGTATGAAATACTTTGCCTCTGCCCTATGGGGTTTAATATCTCTAAAATGCTAAAAAGGTACTTGACCTTAGATTTAAAAAAAAAATCATGTGTATATATTTATTCAGCTAATATTTTGTTCATATCATGTACAGGAGACTTCTATTACTATCCTGTTGGTGATGATAAAAATAATAAAAGAATATTGTATGACTATCTCAGAACTAATTCTCTCCCCTCCTCCCCCCCAGATAATGGCCATTATATATTTAATATTATTCAATTTTCTGTATTTCCTCAGGATGGATCTTCTCCTGAACTCCCAAGTCTTGAAAGAAAAAATAAAAGAAGGAAAATTAAAGGAAAGAAAGGTATAGTGCAGAATATTCTGGCAGAAGGAAATTGTTCTTTTAGCAATTCAGCCTTTTTACAAGTTTACATAGTATAGTTTGTGGTTTTCAAACACTAATTGCCCATTTATTATTATTTTTTTTTTACACTTTTGTTGTCTTGCTTAGTGCATGGAAAAGTTTGATTTTCGACTATATACATAACATACAGTTGCATCTGTAGGAGAAATGTATGATGCCACATACACCTGTAAGCTAAAGTTAATATATATTTTGGGCAAATTGAGTTCAATATAAAAACAGAAAGTCTCATTGGGCCTTTTCAATGGTATAAAGAGGAATAGGCCTTCAGTAAATTTTTGTCCATTTTGGTCATTTATTCATTTCTTTTAGTCTCCATTTTTTATGAATCTTGGTTGCTTTTCTCATGTGAAATGAGAAGTTTTTAAGGTGGCTCACTGACTGTTACGCTTCTTCAACGCTTGCTTTGCACTGGCCCTAACCCTGATCCAGTATGAGAGCTAGTGTGGGAAGTGATAGAAGGAGCCTTGGGGGAGTGGAAGTGATGTGTAAGGTCGGAACCGAGGATGACCCCAAGTTCTAGCTGGGGCACCTGTGTGGATGATGACAGCTAGACAACTCCATGAGGAGCAGGTTGAGAATAGAGGAAGATGATGAGTTCCCTTTTGGATCCCTTGAGTTAAAGGACCGGCTGGTGTAGCTCAGTGGTTGAGTGCCAACTCATGACCCAGGAGATCACAGTTTGGTTCCCAGTCAGGGCACCTGTCCAGGTTGCCGGCTTGATTCCCAGTAGGGGGTGTGCAGGCAGCCAATTTCTCATAATTGACGTTTCTATCTCTCCCTTTCCTTTCTCTGAAATAAATAAAAACATTTTATTTATTTATTTATTTACTTTTAAAAAGGATCTTAGAGACACCTAGGTAGAGATACCAAGTTGGTAGTTAGATAAGTGAGTCTGGTGTTTAGGGAGGAGGTCCTGGCATATTGAAAGGGGAAAAAACAAACAGAGATGACAAATACATATAATAGAACATTTTATTTAAAGTAACAAAAAAGTTTGATTTTCTACTATAGTAATGGGAAAGTTTGCTATAGCTCCTTCAGGCAGATTTCTCTAATAAACATAAATATGTTAATTAACAAACTAGAAAAATATGGATTGGGAGGAGAGTGCAAGCAGAACAGATCTGGGGTCTAATCTAAGCAGAAGCCCTGGGTGAATAGTGTGGCAGATAAAGGCAGAGAGGGAAGTGCAAACTGCAGCAGTGGATTTGCTTGGGACAAAGATTTCCCTGGAAGGGCAGTGGTGGGAAATGGCTATTAGGAAGATGGTACACGTGGTACTCCTGAGCCTTTGAGGCACCTTCATCTTACCAGTTCTCACTTTCGGTTTCCCGCTCTGACAGCAACTGGCTTGACTGTATGATTTGTGAGGTTCAGTGAGTCTCTGGTACCATTGGGGAGAAATAAAGGCTTATTCTAGATACTGATGTAGTTCCGTGTTCTGAGGAGCTATATTATTGAATAAATACTAAAGAGGATCTCCAGTATTAAACAAGGCTATGGTTTCTTTTGGCAGAACGTTCTCAGGTCGACCAGCTGCTGAATATTTCTTTAAGGGAGGAAGAACTAAGCAAGTCGTTGCAGTGCATGGATAACAACCTTCTGCAAGCCCGGACAGCACTTCAGACAGCTTACGTCGAAGTTCAGAGGCTTCTTATGCTCAAGCAGCAGGTAACAGCAGGTGGAACATTTAATGAAAATGGATAATCTCTCAAATTGGATTTGAAAATTCATAACAAAATGCTTTGTTTTTAGATAACTATGGAGATGAGTGCACTGAGGACCCATAGAATACAGATTCTACAGGGATTGCAAGGTATTTGGATTGGGCCTTCTGTAGCTTGTTATTTTTTTTCTCTATAGAGGGGAATTGAAATAGTCATTAAAAAATCATATGATTTCTCTCCTGTCTCTTTGGTTTCATTCTTCTATTGAAAGGTCTGTAAGCCTGTACATCCATCCCCAAAATGCTTAGCAGTGGAGACAGTATATTACAGAAGGAGCCTTGGCTCAGGAATCAGAACACCTGGGTTCAGATCTTGTCTCCTCTATTAGTTTCTGTACTAGAGGCCCAGTGCATGAAATTTGTGCAGGGGCAGGGGGTGTCCTTCAGCCTGGCCTGTACACTCTCTGATCTGGGACTCCCTGAGGGATATCCGACTTCCCGTTTAGGCCCACTGGGATCGGGCCTAAACTGACACAGACATCCCTCTCACAATCCAGGACTGCTTGCTCCCAACTACTCGCTGTCTGATTGCCCCTAACCGCTTCCGCCTGCCAGCCTGATCATCCCTAACCACTCCTCTGCTAGCCTGATCGACGTCTGTTCCCCTGCTGGACCTAACTGCTCTCCCCTGCCAGCTAGTCACTCCTAACTGCCCTCCCCTGCTGGCCCGGTCACCCCTAACTTCCTGCCCTTGCCAGCCTGGTTGCCCCTGACTGCCCTCCCCTGCCAGCCTGGTTGCCCCCAACTGCCCTCCCCTGTAGACCTGGTCGCCCCTAAATGCCCTCCCCTGCAGACCTGGTTCCCCCCAACTGTCCTCCCCTGCAGGCCTGGTGACCCCTAACTGTCCTCCCCTGCAGGCCTGATCACCCACAACTGCCCTCCCCTGCTGGCCATCTTGTGATAGCCATCTTGTGTCCACATGGGCACAGCCATCTTGTGTGTTGGAGTGATGGTCAATTTGCATATTACCTCTTTATAAGAATGACCTTGGATAAGTCACTTAAAATCTGAAAAATTATTATTATTATTTTTTTAAATATATTTTATTGATTTTTTACAGAGAGGAAGGGAGAGAGATAGAGAGCTAGAAAGGTCGATGAGAGAGAAACATTGACCAGCTGCCTCTTGCATAGGGGATGTGCCCGCAACCAATGTACATGCCCTTGACTGGAATTGAACCTGGGACCTTTCAGTCCACAGACCAACGCTCTACCACTGAGCCAAACTGGTTTCGGCAAAATCTGAAAAATTATTAATGCCTATTCTGTCTATAGCCTTGGTGGTTTTGTAGATATGATAATCTATTTTGAAGAATTAGGAGAGCCTTTAAATTCTTATATAATCTTTAAAAATACATATTGGCTAAGAAACAAGTGACTTTTCAGATAACATTTTTGCTTTTGTTTGTATGTCGTATTCCATTTCAGAAACATATGAACCTTCTGAACGCCCATACCAGCTTCCCTGTAGCCTTACTCGAGAACAGAGGAGCAGTAGATCGCAGACATCTGCTGATGCCACGCTGCTGCCTCCTCCCTTCTTCCCAGTTTTCCTGGAGCCTCCATCATCCACAGGAGTCCCTTGCCAAGTACCCACGTCTCCCACTTTCCAAGCCCATGGCAGTGTTCCTGCTCCGGACTCATCGATTCAGATCAAACAGGAACCTATGTCTTCTGAACAAGAAGATAATGTGACTGCTGTGTCACAAGGCTCTCCTTGCAATGTGTCCAAGGAATTACTGCAAGGTAATAGTATGTCAATTTTTCTCTGACTTAAGGGCAACCCTGTAATGGGCAATTTTATATCAGTGATGTAACATTAGACTTGTTCATTAAACTGAAGTTAATACAATTAATTTTTCTTAAGGTTTTCTTCATTCAGGAGAATTGCTTAAATATCAATAACTTTTCCTTATTTTTCTCTAATATAGAATTACTTATTTGATTTTGTATTAGCACCTAAAAAGTTCCACTTATTAGGATTGGTGCAGAATTATTTAGTTCTGGGGTGATAGATAAGGTTGATGTTGTTCGGTCAGATAAGATATTTTCTCTGAATTTCTTAGCACTTGATTGTCTTTATCACTAAAGCACAAGCCACGGTTAATACAAACCTGAGAAACCAGGTAGCCATGATAAAAGGTAGAGGGGGCTCTGGAGTTGAGAATCATCTAATGGGAACTGGAATGGTTTTGAGAAATAGCCAAGGTTTTTAGTTTTAGTCTTTACCTAAAATAACACTCACTTGGTTACCATTTGAAAATAACTTCTGAGCAACTTAAAATATTACTTGAAATTTGCATAGCCACAATGGTGCTATATTAATAGTTAAGTAAAAAGTAAACAAACAGGCATTGTGTAATTTCTTAAGCCAAAATAAAAATTCTGAAGAATTATTCTATTTCTTTACCTTTCGAAACACTAATTTAGATATCTGTATCAAATGTATATTGTCTTTCATATTGAATTTTGTCACTTTTATATGGGCGATATTTAGTATTTTCTTAAAAAAAAAACTAGTAATAAAGAATATAGTGATCTTTTAAACTAATTTTTAAAAAACAATTTTAATTCTTTTTTTTTTCTGATTGTAAGACTGACTCATGTTGCCCTGGCTGGTGTGCTCAGTTGAACATCATTCCGTGCACCGAGAGGTTGCCAGTTTGATTCCTGGTCAGGGCACAGGTCCAAGTTGGGAGATCCCCAGTGGAGGTGGCGATTGATGCTTCTCTCTCTTATTGATGTTTTCTCTCTCTCCATCTCCTTCCCTCTCTCTCTCTCTCTCTCTCTCAAATCAATTTTAAAAATTTAAGAATAAAAAATGCTCTAATTTATGTTCATTGTAAGTAATTGGGAAACTAGAAATCTAAATACTAAGTTATATGCATAAGTGTCCCCCAAAAATGTATACACTTACCTAATTTTCAGTCCTTTTCAGGTTTAACTGATTTGAAGCCAGATTAAGCTTTGACCAAAGAAAACTTAACCTAAAGTGCCACTAGACTTTTTTTTTTTTTTTTTATGGGGACACATAAAAGTTTACGGTACAAAACCAGCAACAGTCGATGGGTTGAGGGCGCGCAAATACCGAACGAAATGATTCTTTATGTTTGCGATTCCATTGCTTCACCTTATCAGCAGTGCCTGGACCAGAACGGTCACCAGTTTGAAAACAGGCATTGACAAAAAAATTATTCATTTCTGTAGATTCTTTTAAGTTTTGAAAATGAACTGTATATTAATAAACACTGACTTTATAATCATTCAAAGGGTGTATACATTTTTTTGGGACAACTTGTATTATTTCAGTCTTTTTTATGATATCAGAATAAGGAAATATTTTATTTATTTATTTTTAAAATATATCTTACTGATTTTTTACAGAGAGGAAGGGAGAGGGAGAGAGAGTAAGAAACATCGATGAGAGAAAAACATCAATCAGCTGCCTCCTGCACACCCCCTACTGGGGATGTGCCTGTAACCAAGGTACTTGCCCTTGATTGGAATTGAACCTAGGACCCTTGAGTCCTCAGGCTGAGGCTCTATCTACTGAGTCAAATTGGTTAGGGCAGGATGTTTTAAAAATATGTTTGTTAATTGATTTTATAGAGAGGGGAAGGGAGAGGGAGAGAGAAAGAAACGGTGTGAGAGAGAAACATGGATTGGTTTCCTCCCACACACATACCCCAACCAGGGACCAAACCCACAATGTGGGTAGGAACCCTGACCAGGAATTGAATCGACTACCTTTTGGTGCATGGGCTATCGCTCAACCAACTGAGCCACATTGGCCAGGGCTTTCAGTCTTTTAAAAAAAAATCTTACATGTTGGTGTGTACATGTAGACTTTATACAAAGGATAGATTGTAGTCTGTTATAACTTGGCTTTTTTCTATTTAATATGTCATGATCATTTCCCTATGTCATAAAAATAATTCATCTAAAATATTTTATTTTACTAGTTACATAATATTTGAGAAGTTGCATAATTTGGATGTGCAATATTTAATTCCTTTCAATGTTTAGTTGTTTTTTGTTTTTAGGATTCTGTGTAACATTATGTTATATATGTCTTTTTGAGTATGTGATTATTTCATCAGTTTAAATTTATAGACATGAAATAGCTAAGTCAAAAAAATGGACATTTTTAAGTCAGCTGACTTTTTAACTACTAGTATGTAGCTAACTGGATGATATACAGGTAAAATGCATAGTGAAAATTAAGAAGAAATGCACTTTGGTTAAATAGATACTTTAGTGTCTAAGAATAGAACATGATGTTCAGTATGTGGATATTTCAAATAAGAAACAAGGAAAAAAGATTGATAGAAACAATTCCTGCCCATAAGGAGCTTTTGTAGGGTATAAAACATGCGCGTTATTCGTGAGATTGAGCAAGGGAAAGTGTACTAAGTGGTGTAACAGACATTTATGTCGGTTATGGGAAATTGAGGGGTGAGAGAACAGCTTTTAAAAGCCATGGTTTAATATGTCGCTGAAAGGTCATTATTTGTTAGAGATTCAACCAGTAGCAAATAATTGCAGTTGATGACTAGCAGACACAAATAGGTGCCATAATTTTTTCCTTCTCTATTCAGGAGAGGTCAGTGACCGGCGTCCAGCTGATGCATCCCTCACGGCACCGCTGTCCTTGTCAGAGCTAACAGAAAATCTCCATGAGCCCAGCCAGGAACTGAGGCTTTCTGTGCAGCAAGGAAGCACCAGGAACGGGGAACATGCTCTCTCTTCCCAATCAGCTGGTCTTCCTGGCATAAATAAGGAAGGTGAAGAGCCAAGCAAAGGCAACAGCGGGTCTGAAGCCTGTACCAGTTCTTTCCCACGGCTGTTCTTTGCCTCAGAGACCCCGTTAGAGAAGGAGCCCCTCTCTCCCGCCGAGCAGCCTGAACAAGCAGAGTCTACTCTGACATCAGCTGAAACGCGGGGGAACAAGAAAAAGAAGAAACTTAGGAAGAAGAAAACTCTGCGAGCCGCCCATGTTCCTGAGAACAGCGACACTGAGCAGGATGTCTTCACTGCCAAACCTGTGAGGAAAGCGAAGACCGGAAAGTCAACCAAAGGAGCGAAAGTAACAACCTCCACCCGGGAGGACAGCAGGGCTGGGCTCGAGCAGGAGAGCGTCAGGGACGAGCCAGAGAGTGACTCCTCGCTGGAAGTCCTGGAACTGCCTAACCCTCCGCTGGAAGTGGTGGCCATTGATTCCTCTGACTCCGGAGAGGAGAAGCCAGACAGCCCATCCAAGAAGGATACCTGGAGCTGCCCGGAGCAACACTCGTTAGAAACGTCTCGTTCTGGCTGTGATGAAGTTAGCTCCACCAGTGAGATTGGCACCCGCTATAAAGACGGCATCCCTGTAAGGTAGGGGATGTTGTACTGGTCCAATCAGAACAGTTTTCACCATTCTTTTATTTATTTTTAAAATTCTCACTCGAGGATATTTTCCCATTGATTTTTAGAGAGAGTGGAAAAGAGAGGGAAAGACAGAAATAGCGATGTGAGAGAAACACATTGATTGGTTGCCTCCCGACCAGGGCCCAGGCGGGGAGGAGGCTGCAACCGAGGTACAGGCCTTTGCCCGGAATCGATCCTGGGTCCCTTTGGTCTGCTGGCCTAGACTCTATCCACTGAGCTAACCCCGCTGCAGCCATTCTTAAAAAAAAAAAAAAAAATTATATATATATATAAATAAAATATATATATATATATATATATATATATATATATATATATATGAAACTTTCTGTTATGACTCAGAAGTTTAAAAAAAATCAAATTTATAGAAAATCTTTAGGCATTGCAGATGTGGAAGACTCAAAAACTTGGCAGTGGAGATTTGCTGCTTTCTCATTTGTGTTACAAATTTTATTTTTTATTTTTAAAAAAATATATATTTTATTGATTTTTTACAGACAGGAAAGGAGAGAGATAGAGAGCTAGAAACGTCGATGAAAGAGAAAGATCGACCAGCTGCCTCTTGCACACCCCCTACCGGGGATGTGCCCGCAACCAAAGTACATGCCCTTGACCGGAATCGAACCCGGGACCCTTCAGTCCCCAAGCCGACACTCTACCACTGAGCCAAACTGGTTTCGGCTGTGTTACAAATATTTACTATACTTTTATTTTCTTTCATATAGAAATTTCAGATGGGAAAATGATCTCATCATTGCTGCTTTGCCCATTGATTAGAACAATACTTTGACTCGGGAACATTTAGGTCTTACTACCTGTCCTATTCACACAGATGCTATTGTTTTGTAGTGTGGCAGAAACTCAGACCGTGATCTCCTCCATAAAAGGATCGAAGAACTCTTCAGGTATTTGGTGGTTCTGTTTTATTTAAATTACCACAGAGAAAAGGCTTGTAAATGTTAGAGCCAGGGTTTAAATCTGCTTAAATATACTTACGGAATAGGGGGTAGGAGTTAGCGTCAAGAGGATTGCTGTTGACCAGCAGTTATGGTATTCCTAAATCCTCAAATCCTACTTTTCAGTTTCTTACGCCCATCTCTCTTACTTGGCTCTCTTATCTATTCAGTTATTTAGTATTAAGGTTTCATTGGCTCCAGGGGTTTTTGCTTTGAGGCAGAACTGCTTAAAGAATAATGTCTTGCTCAGTGAAATAACTGTATGTGACAAATATTTGGTGCCTTCCCTTTATCACTCAAAAACTCATTATACAAGTATTTTCTTTTTTAAAAAAAATATATTTTATTGATTTTTTTTATAGAGAGGAAGAGAAGGATAGAGAGCTAGAAACGTCAATGAGAGAGAAACATCGATCAGCTGCCTCCCACACACACCCCCGCACTCCCCCCCCCGCTGGGGATGTGCCCAAAACCAAGGTGCATGCCCTTGACCGGAATCGAACCTGGGACCCCTCAGTCCACAGGTTGACGCTCTATCCACTGAGCCAAACTGACCAGGGCAAGTATCATTTTTTAAAATGAAAGGCCTTCCCTGCTTTCTCTTACTGTAAATCTTCATAATGAAGATCTTAATGAAAAACATGGTATTTTGCGACAGAAACTCTAAGGAGAACACAGGGCCACCATGTTATATAATGATTTTAATTTTTGCATATCTTTTTAGACACAGTGGACATGTTTCTGAAACACATTCTTGTTTTCTAGAAATATCTTCAGAGCCAGGAGATGATGACGAGCCCACAGAAGGGAGTTTTGAGGGGCACCAAGCTGCAGTGAATGCAATTCAGATATTTGGGAATTTACTGTATACCTGCTCAGCAGATAAAACCGTGCGAGCTTATAGTCTGGTGGTAAGTTGATACAGCAGTTTGAATGTTTTCAGTAGTTGCAGGTTTTAGAAACTCCAACTCGTAGCAATAGGGGAATTTATTTGCTGTCTAGATATGGGTGGGATTTAGACTAACTTTAGGTAAAGTTGGTCCAGCTGCTCCACAGGGTCCCTGGGAACTTGATTTTATTCTGTGTCTCCACTCTGCTTCCTTCATATCACCTCTTCCTAAGGTGTTCTCCTGCTCACACATAGATCCAGAAGCTGCTGGGGTTTCTTTTCCCTCCCACCACCAAACCAGGGTCTCGGGCATCATTCCCTGAATGAGCACTTGGCACTTGGCAAAGGAAGGTGGGATTACAACAGACCTGTGGGCTGGTCAGATCCCTGGAGCTTGGGATGAAGTCAGTTGCTGGCTGCTGTATAATAGGGGAGTAAAAAGAATCCTGGGGAAGTATGAGAGGAGGCATTTTCCCTGATGGTTGATTAGTTGTACAAGTTATTCAAGAGAGCAGCTGTCTTCCACTACACACATCTAGTATAATCTAATGCCCATTTCTCTGAATTTTCATAGAATGAATTTTTGAGAGTTGAATTTGGTATATGTTAAACTAAATCTGTTTTTCAATAATGATAGCCAAGAAACTTTAGGAACACTGCGTTGTCTGAACAAACACTGTGAACGTATTTAAAATTGCTGAATTTCTGAAAAATCAAAATGTTAGATGATGGAACCAAGAAAATGTGTTTGCTGTAGGCAATAAGTATATAGGTTCCTTTAGTTTAATAACCTGAGGGGCAAAAGGTCACTGATGGAAAGAAGCAATGGTACCAGTAAGTATGAGTGTAAGGTTTGGGGGATTGGCTCTAACTCTGAATTGCAAGATAGTATATGCATAGGTATATATTCTAAATAGATCTCAGAGATAGCACAGATAACTATTAGGCTTACGAAACTGTACCTAGACCACTAGGGCCTGTGATGACACCTGACATGTCTTAGAATGTTATGGAGCATTTTCATAAGCTATTGAATCAAATGCAGGAATCTCTCTGGGTAATTAGCCTCAGTTTGGATTTGGTAGATCTTTGGTCTGTGTGTTGGAGAGCCTTGCCCTAGGCTTAATTAAAATTCTTGCCACCCTTATAGTGAATTGCCCTAAGTATTTTTTGGTATGACTCAGCTGACATGGTTGGAAGCACCTTACTGCATGTGACCACTGGCTGGGCATTATTGATCACCTGTTTACTGAACACTGTTTGTGCACCAGGCGCTTTCCTAGGCACTGAGGATGCAGCAGTCAACTATTGGGTTTTAGCTTTTTTTTTTTTTTTTTTTTTTTTTCTTTTTTCTTTTTTTTTTTGCTGAGGAAAGGTAGTATCTGATCCTTCTATATCCATAAGTAATAATCTGATCTATGCCTGACTTTAGAGTCGGAAATGCATTGGTGCCTTTGAGGGCCATACTTCGAAAGTGAACTGCCTCCTGGTTACTCAAACCCCTGGGAAGAACGCCGCCCTTTACACTGGTTCCAGTGATCACATCATTCGCTGCTATAATGTTAAGGTAAGTGGGTTCAGAGAAATCAAAAGTGATAATATTGACCGGCTCTGGCTGTGTTTATACTATGTAGAGTGGAGACATTGAGACAGATGCTTCTTTCTTCCCACTTCCTCTTTGCATCTATCATTATAGAGTTTGTCTGTGCTTGAACTTCATCGAAATAAACAATACTGCATTATTAGCTTTAGCTCACCATTATATCTGAAGTTCATGTTGCATGTGCCAATAGTTCTTTTTAAAAAAATCATTATATAGAATTCAATTTCCTCTATAAAATTACAAAAAGATTGCACTAATCAGAGGCAACAGTTATTTTTTTTATTTTTTATTTATTTATTTTTTTTTACAACTTCATGTGTGGCATTTATATTTGTAATTTTATGGGAGAAATTGAAAACTTGAAAAGACTGACTCTCGTAGGTATGAGAGAAGATTGGGAGAAGAAAACAAGGGCTTTCACAGTCCACAGCTCTTCATTGTACCCTCAGCTTGTCACATCCTACCCACTTAAAGCCATTTTGTTTTAACCTCTCTGTCCAAACCTGTTTTCAAAGCTACATTTGGCATTTAGTTGCTTGGTATCATTAACAACAAATCTTGAGCACTTAGTGTGTTATTGGCCCTATTTTAGGTTCTAGGTAATTAAATTTGCTAATATAACCCAGTTCTGGAAATTTATCAAAATTGTTTCTTGAAGGTCAGATTAAACAGTGCTTGTTTAACCTGGATATGCATCAAAATTGATAAGGTCATTAAATAAAATACATAATCCAGAGCCTACTGAATTAGAATCTAGTGATTGGCTGTGAAGCTTGGGGTTCTAAAGGCATAGGGAATTATGGATGGGCTAACCTGACACTGGTTTGAATGAGACGCTTGGAAGCTATTAAAATAGAGAATCAGTTGTGGGAAAGCACATATTTCATTAATGCAATTACATTTACAACTATAATTTTTCTTTTAGATGTCAAATACAGCTTTAACTTTATCTTTGGCTACTTAACTTAAGAGGTTAATACTTGATTCCTAGTGCCCTTTGAAGAATTTCTATATTCCATATTAGAAATATGGGTTACATTATAGAATTTCTATTTGTTTTTGTTACTACCTACAGCTTGGGAGTCTTTGGCCACATATTTCAAAGAAGAAAAATTATCTAAGATGGCCTTCTACAAAATAGATGATACTACTTCTTCCTCTTAAAATCATTTCATACTCTGCTTTCAGAAGGGGGTTTCACATTCTGCTTGCTTAACCTCTGCTGATGCGGGGTTGTGTATTTTATCAGACACGAGAGTGCATGGAGCAGCTACAGCTGGACGACCGCGTCCTCTGCCTTCACAGCAGATGGCGAATCCTCTACGCAGGACTAGCAAACGGCACTGTGGTCACCTTCAACATAGAGGTCAGTGCTCGGGGAGAGGAGGCCGAGCTCCCATGCCACTTGAAAACAGTGTGAGCCGAAACCGGTTCGGCTCAGTGGTAGAGCGTCGGTCTGCGGACTGAAAGGTCCCGGGTTCGATTCTGGTCAGGGGCATGTACATTGGTTGGGGGCACATCTCCGGTAGGAAGTGTGCAAGAGGCAGCTGGTCGATGTTTCTCTCTCATTGACATTTCTAGCTCTCTAACTCTCTCCCTTCCTCTCTGTAAAAAATCAATAAAATATATTTTTAAAAAATTAAAAAAAGAAAATAGTGTGAGATGTGTGTGGAAAGAAATGGAAAGTTGTTGGGGAAGAAGTGGAAGACAGACATTTTCTTGTTACGTGAGAAAGCAACGAATCAACCACCACTCAAAAACTGTTATCATTGGGTGTAAGTGATATAAGATCCTGCATTCTGTCTGTACAGACCTTAGCGTGCCAGCACCAAAATGTAACTCTACTAAATAAAACCAAGCATGACGATTAGGAGCCAAATAATGAGTCACAAGTTAAAGTAGTCTATCTCATTTTTAGGAATGACACCCTGAAAAATGAGTTTAAATGCCTGTGAGTATGACACTGATGATGTGGTTTGGAACTGATTTGGGGTTTCATGAGGGTAGTCTGTTCTGTAAAGTGAACTAAGTCAAAGTTTGTTTTCATGCCCACATGACCTCATCCTTTCCTAACTCAAAGATAGATTCATTTGTTGAGTGAACCTTTATTGAGCATCTGTTAAGTGCTAGGCCCCAGGATGCGGCTTAGGAAATGAGTTCTTGATGACCCTGTGTGCTTTGCTAATGAAGTTGGACTTCATTTTGTAGGGTTTTTTTTTTTTTATTTAATATATTTTATTGATTTTGTACAGAGAGGAAGGAAGAGAGATAGTTAGAAACATCAATGAGAGAGTCATTGATCAGCTGCCTCTTGCACACCTCCTACTGGGGATGTGCCCGCAACCAAGGTACATGCCCTTGACCGGAATCGAACCTGGGACCCTTCAGTCCCCAAGCCAACGCTCTATCCATTGAGCCAAATCGGTTTAGGCCATTTTGTAGGTTTTAATGTATGAGATACATGATCCAATTTGTATTTTAGAAAAAGTCATTCTGGAGTTGATAAGATTGGGAAATATTGGTAATAGTAGTCACAGGGAGGCTTTCTAATGGAAGCTGACATGAAAGGTTAGACTAAGGATGAAGAGAAGAGAATGGATAAGAGATATAATTTAAGAGATGGAATTGATGAGTTTGGTTTTAGCGATATATCTCAAGGCCATCTGGTCATCTTTTAGCAGCATGGTAGACATATTAGAATGTTTACTATGTTACACCCAATTATAGTGTCATTCACGTAAGAGTTGTAAAATACATCGTGGTTTCTGTCTTTAAGAAGCCAGCACATACTCAGCACCAAGTTATTTGGTTCACTTGATAGGAAAAGACCACAGAAGGGTAATTAGTGAAGGATTTGTATTCCAGATATGAAGTGCTAACAGCCTAGATTAGATGTGGTCAAGGGAAATAGAAATAAAGAAGAAAGAATAATTTTAAACTATTTTACTCAATGATAATTACCTAATTCTTTTCTCTTTTATTAGCTTAATGTATCGAAGGTAGATAGAAGTTAGGAGCATCTTAGTTGAAAGATGATGACAAGAAATTCAAATATTCTTTAAATGGTTGAAAAACCAGAGAAGATGGACCTCAAGACAGAGATTTGAGCTCTGCAGAGATGTGACTTTTGAAGCCTTGTTAGGGCTAGGCCTTTCTGATATGCCGCACTCCCAGAATGCTGTGCTTGAAAGCCAGGGCATTTAGCAGGGTCTTCCCACCACTGGCCGAACTCTCAGTCTGTCTCGCTAGCACCTCTGGGCGGCTGAAATCGTTGCTTAGCTCTGTGAGCCCCAGCTGTGCTGCTCTGTGCTTACTTAGTTTCTGGGAATTTTGCCCCATGCACACACCTCGGGTACATTTTTTGAGGTTTGGGGGAAGTAGGAGACTTTATGAACAAGATTGGTGTGGGATGAGGGAAACAAGTCTGAAATCTGAGAGAAAGGAATGTTTGGGAATTCAGGATGTGACCGTGGGACTCTGACTGATACAAAGGCTTCTGTGCTCCACTAAAAGATGTCCTGAAAGGTGCCATAGAACTAGAAGTCAGGAACATCAGAATAGCAGAGAGGTGGAGAAGGACAGCCCTTTATTGAAATTGTCTAAGAAAGTCATTCTCAACTTTGGGGGAAAAAATAGTGAATGAGTTCCTGGGACTGTGACATAGAAAATATAGTATGAAAAAAGGTGATAAAAAAAAGAAAAGAAAAAGAAAAAAGATGAACATTCATTATCATTAACTTAACATGAGGGAGGGACGGAGGGCATAAAAAGAGAACCAAGTTCCAATTATGATCAGGACAGTGTGGTTGAAGTTAGAAATGAACCCATAAGGTGAGAGTTTGCCCCACTGGAATGGGGCGGAGAGAGTCACGAACACACAGAGTCGGCACAGGAATGGCAGAGGTGGGAAGTTAAAGATTAGGGAATGACTAAGAGGACTTAAGTACAGGTAATAGAATTCAGAGTGTGTGTTAAGGGAGTGATTTGGGTTAGCTGATTTTGAGGTTTACCAGCTAAGTTGCATTTACTCCATATGATGGTGACTTATTTTTCAGAACAACAAACAACTGGAAATCTTTGAATGCCATGGCCCTCGGGCAGTTAGCTGTCTAGCCACAGCTCAGGAAGGGGCCCGAAAGCTGCTGGTTGTGGGGTCTTATGACTGTACCATTAGTGTACGCGATGCGCGGAACGGACTCCTCCTCAGAACTCTGGAGGGCCACAGCAAAACCATTCTCTGCATGAAGGCAAGTACGGGGCAGGAGAACAGGAGCTGGCTGTCTGGCACAAATAGAAGGGTTTGAATGACGTTTTCCGTGTTGTCTAATGCCTTATTTAGAAAAGAGGAAGAAGATTACAATCCTTTTCTTCAGGCCTGGGTCACCAAGGGATATGCTGGCTTTTTTTTAATATGTTAACTTAGAAACAATGAAAGTGTATTTTACTATAGAATATAGATATGCCCTAATGCCCTTCTCTATAATCATTCTGAAGAGGTAACAGGTCCAATAATACATTGTCAATTCATCAGAGTGATAGGACATGGGTTTTAGTTTAGAAAATTTGAGAAATTTGTTTTATACTTAGTCTTTGCTCATCAGAATTAGAATTCACCAACTTACATTGCAAGTTACAGAGGAAACTCAGAACCTTGTACCGAATCTAACTCTCTGAATTCTTTTCTGTAAGGTGGTGAATGACCTTGTGTTCAGCGGCTCCAGTGACCAGTCAGTCCATGCCCACAACATTCATGTAAGCCCCGTTGGTGTAAAGAAATCTTTAATAGAGAAGTGATTAAAGCCTGAAGGATTCATCAGATCTCCTACAATGTAAATTAAGCCCCTTTTCCAGTGAGAGGCTTAATAATAATCCCTATGTATGAGCTCTTCAATAACATTGAGCACCTTAGAAATTCTGACCTCATCAAAAATTTTAATAGGGGACAGACTCAAAGTTTATGTAAGGTTTAGTATGAATGCTGCATTTAAATGAGATAAATTGAGCATCTGAGGCACTAAGAAAGTGGATATCATATATAGTTTAAAATAGAACTAATGAAAACAGCTGAGAGACTCTTCTCACGTCATAGAGGCAACTCTTTGAAGCCCAGTTCCTGGTCTGTAAACCTGGGGATAATCCAAGTCCTCAGGGACTTATCCAGATCCAATGAAATGATAAAAGTGAAAGTATACTTGACCTGTGAATAATACAGGTTTGAACTATTTGGGTCCATATATATGTGGATTTTCCCCCCAATAAATACCTGTACTGTTTCTGATATGTGATTATGAATCCGTAGATGTGGGGGCTGACTGTATGCATTGTTCTATGCCATTTTATGTAGGGGACTTGAGCCTAGGATTTTGGTATCTTTAAGGTATTGGGGCCATTTTTCCATAAATAATGAGGGACAACTTAAGTTTTGGGGGAGTCAAGAGTTACATGCTGATTTTTAATTGCATGTGGCCAGTGCCCCTAACCCCTGCATTGTTCAAGGGTCAACTGTACTTCGAAAGCTATAAAATACATACAGATAGAGCGGTGACCCTTCTTTTCCTATGACACCATGTTTTTTCCATCAGGCTACATTTCATATATTTTGTGTGGGTAACAAATGCTTGTGAGTAAAATTAGTATAGCTATGTGGTTGTACAAGAAGCCTCAGAATTATGACTTTTAGAATTAGAGAATCATAAATCTCAAAGTGGGAAGATATCTGGAAGGTCTACTGACTCCTCTCTCCCCTGATGCAGACTGGGGAGCTCGTGCGGATCTATAAAGGCCACAATCATGCAGTGACTGTGGTGAACATCCTAGGAAAAGTGATGGTGACTGCTTGCCTGGATAAGTTTGTTCGTGTCTACGAATTACAGGTAGAATTTAGATCTAGTATTTTGCTTGAATGATTTGGGGAGACTGTCTACTTAGGTTTGATGTTGACATTTGAATGTAGTAAGGTTGGGTTGGGACCCAGGAATGTGCATTCTTCACAGGCACTCTGGGTAATGATGAAGCAGTTGATTCATGGACTGTGCTTTCAGAAACGCTGCTCTGGGATGCGTGGTCAGTCAGCCTCATAGTTATCAAAATGGGAATGGTTTCTGGACAGCAACTGCAGTCTCTAAAAGCCATCTAGTTCTCCTTAAATGCAATTTGAAGTTGGAGACTTTGAAACTACAGAAATTGGTTGTATTATTCCAATTACCTGCTCCTCCCTTATTAGGAGGACTTATTAGAAAGATTGCCATTAGAGTTTATTCATTTTCTTTTTTTAAATCCTCACCCAAGGATATTTTTCCATTGATTTTTAGAGAGTGGAAGGTAAGGAGCAGGGGAGGAGAGAGAGAGAGAGAGAAAAACATGGATGTGGGAGAGACATATTGATTGGCTGCCTCCTGCATGAACCCTAGCCGGGGCTAGGAATTGAGTCAGCAACCTTGGTATGTGCCCTTGACTGGGAATCGAACCTAAGACCCTTTAGTCCTATGGGCCAACATTCTAACCACTGAGCAAAACTGGCTAGAGCTAGATTTTATTTCTTTTTCTTTTTTTTAATTCTCACCCCAGGGTATTTTTCCATTGATTTTAGAGAGAGTGGAAGAGAGAGGGAAAGACAGAGAGAAATAGCCATGTGAGAGAAACACATCAATTGGTTGCCTCTCGTGCACCCTGACCAGGGCCTGTGCCTGGGAGGAGCCTGCAACCAAGCAAGGTACGTGCCCTTGACCGGAATCAAACCCAGGACCCTTCTGTTCGCCGGCCCACGCTCTAGCCACTGTGCCAAACCAGCTAGGGCTAGATTATGTTTCTGTTCAAATGCTATTGAGTTATGGCTGGGTGGTTCAGTTGGTTAGAGCTTCATTCTATACACCAAAAGGTTGCGGGTTTGATTCCTGGTCAGACATATATACCCAGGTTGCAGGTTCAATCCCTGGGCATGTACTAGAGGCAACCAATCAATGTTTCTCACATTGATGTTTCTCTCTCCTTCCTCTCTGTCTAAAAATCAATTAATAAAAACAACCAAAAACCTATCCTCAGGTGACTCATGAGTAGTTTTAAACCTGCAAAGGCCTTCAGGGACTGTGCTTATTAAACACAAGGTTTTATAACCTTAATTCTTTTTTTTTTTTCCTCCTCCTAAGTCCCATGATCGATTGCAAGTTTATGGAGGACACAAAGACATGATTATGTGTATGACCATTCATAAAAGTATGGTGAGTATTGTGTGCCATGCCACCCATTTGCCTTTGAATGTATTTACTAAAAACTCTACAAACTGATAATCTTACTACTTGTCACTTCCAAAAATGTCATCTGTTTCTGATATGCCTCATTATTGATTGCCTTTCTATTTCTTGGCATAATGTTATCAAGATAAAACCTAGTAATATTGTTGAATATTTCATTTTCTATTAATAGCTAAATAATTGCAATAAAAATCTAATAGCATCATTAAGTAGAGGATAAATTTAAGATGTTTTTTAAAAAAGAGTGTGCTTTTTCCAGAGACATTATGATCTAAACAGAATATTGGAGCCAGGAGTTTTGGCTAGTATGACATGGTTATAGCATGCCTAAAAGTAGAAGCTAACTCATTTAACCCTGCTAATCCTTGACTTATTTTATTTTTAAATTATGAGGTTGAACAAGAATGGATACTTTTTCAGACTCTTGAGTAGTAGAATCCTGTGTCCCAATGAAATACAGCTGCCTCATAGGTAATGCCCAGTGGAAGCCAGAGCTGCGCCAGTGAAAGTGTAGGTGGTGCCTCTGAGCCCTGCCAGTTTTGCTGTCGGCCAAGGTCCCAGAGCGGCTCTGGAAGGAGCACAGCTTCAAAGGGCCAGAAGAAAAGATCTAGAGGGTACTTTCCCATTGTAGTACCATGGGCTGGTATTGGTTTAGTGTCAGTATTTTCATAAGTTGCTATAAGTAGCTTTTGACTCTTATTTTGAGGATGTTTCATAGTTGTGTTTTGGTGTATGTGTATTGGTCTAACATGATAAACCTCTTTTTCTAGATTTACACTGGCTGTTACGATGGCAGTATTCAGGCCGTGAGGCTAAATCTGATGCAGAATTACCGCTGCTGGGTAAGGAATGAAACTGTTCTGGAGTTGTTTAACTCCAGCCTAATTTACAGACCTTCATTGTCATCAGGGTAGATTTTTTTTTTTTTTAAGTTTTCCCTGTTTTTTTATTTTATTTTATTTTATTTATTTTATTTTATTTTATAGATTTACTACAGATAGGAAGGGAGAGAGATAGAGAGTCAGAAACATCGATGAGAGAGAGTCATCGATCAGCTACCTCTTGCACACGCCCCCTGGGGATATGCCCACCCTTGACCGGAATCGAACCCGGGACCCTTGAGTCCGCAGGCCAACGCTCTATCCACTGAGTCAAACTGGTTTCGGCAGGGTAGCTTTTTCTGTTTGAGCATCAACTTTATGCATTCTACTATAGGACAAGGAAGCTTATTTAAAAAAAAAAAAAAAAAGTACATTGATGCTTTTCTATAGTTCTTTAATGGAAAATCTGTTTTAAGATTGGGAATAAGTTATATTCAAATACCCTCCACTCAGGTTATCTACCTGGTGGTTTTTATTTTTGTTTTATTATAAAATCAGTACATTCTTTTTTTTTTTCCTTAATGTATTTTATTGATTTTTTACAGAGAGAAAGAGAGAGGGATAGAGAGTTAGAAACATTGATGAGAGAATCATCGATCAGCTGCCTCTTGCACACGCCCTACTAGGGATGTGCCCACAACCAAAGTACATGCCCTTGACTGGAATTGAACCTGGGACCCTTCAGTCCGCAGGCCGACGCTCTATCCACTGAGCCAAACGGGTTTTGGCTAAAATCAGTACATTCTTACAAATATATCAATAGTGCATAAGTATATGAAAAAGTGAAGGTGTTTCTGTTCCTTATGTGCCCAATCTACACACATTCCTATGGATTACACGTATTAATAGTTTGGTTTGTGTTCTCATTGGTTTTTGGGGGGATAGGCAAATAAAAATTTGTCTTCCTGAAATATTCAGCTTTCTAGGCTAAATTGCGCAGTTTTTATTTTGGGGTGGGTGCAGGTGATTAACCCTCAAAATGTTCACACTTACTCCTCATAAGCCTTAATTTGTTTCATCAGTTCTAATATCGGCGTCCGAAGAAAAGTTTATGACACTGAATTTATTTCCCCCTAAACCCTAACCTTCTTTTCAGATTGATGGAATAAATTCCATTTTAAAATTTTATTTTGGGCTTATCCACAGCTTAATTACTTTGCAGCTTTTTACACATTACTATTTACTTTTTATTCTCATTGAAGAAAAGCAAATCTAGTGTAACAGGATGCAGAGTATACATATACAGAGTTAACTTATCTAGAGCAATGGGGAAAATACTGTCTGGTTTTAAAGCTAGAGAGATGGGAGATACTGACAGAGGATACGCTCACATTTGTATTAAATTTTAGAAATGAACATGTTAGAATCTGAATCATAAGATTTATTACAAGCAAGCCTGTAGGGAAAAAGCCAAGACAAAAAGTCCTTAGGCTTTCAGACTGATGATTGGAATCTAGTCACATTGAGAAGTAAAATTATAGTTAAAAAAAAGTAGATCCTCACAAGACTGTGATTAAGATGATAAAGATTTTGTGGAAAGCCAGCTTCTATGGCAAACAGTTTTTTACAACACGTATTTTCACATTTCCCCTCCCTTTTTAATCAGACACTTTTAGCTTTAAGTTTACAAGTCAGTAGTTCTTAGAATTATTCAAAACAGCCCCTTCAGTATCACAGGAATGCTCTTTGTCTTTTTAAATAAATGGACAAAGAAACTCATTTTGTGATGGCAAGATAGAGAATAAGTATGATATAAACTGAAATTTGTGGTAACTTATCTATACATATTTACTAATTTAACAGTGTACTGGCTAACTTAGTGCTTTGTCTTCTTAAAATACCAAAATGTCAGAAGACTTCCCAGTCTTTTCAAGGTTCCTTGTCATATTGATCATTAATTTGGATGTCTCTGGCTTTGTTTTGCTAGCCAAGAATAAATTAAATAATAAGGGGCTTATTTTTTGTTCCCATCAAATTTATGGTATACAAGTAGGAATGTTCTATTTGCATGTTTCTGGAACCCTCTTTAACTTTTCTTTCTATTTCTCTCCAGTGGCATGGTTGCTCTCTGATATTTGGCGTTGTAGATCACTTAAAACAACATTTGCTGACTGACCATACAAACCCAAACTTTCAGACTCTGAAATGTCGCTGGAAGAACTGTGATGCTTTTTTCACTGCTAGGAAAGGATCCAAACAGGTACATCATTGGGTTTGAGGTCAGTGTGAGGTCATTTGACCCCTGGAGCAGGGTTTGGAAACCTTTGCCTCGTTAGAATGTTCAGAACTATAATAGACAGGGAGAGCCGAGGGATTGTCCTTCTTATTATTACTCATAGGTTTGAGGGTAGCAGCATGAGGTTTCAAATGAAGAATCTGGGTCCTAACTGCCCTTCATGTGTAGATCATAGGATGTGGCCCGAAAGCTCTCCTTGGTGGACTTCCTCTTGTCCTTCCAACTTCTCTCTCACGGGCCCTTTTCCCTTTCTTCCTAGGATGCCACAGGACACATCGGGCGACATGCTGAGGATGACAGTAAAGTTGACTCATGAAGTTTTTTGCCTCCCATGTTGGGAAGTCATTAGTTAACGAATTTCACGTTGGCCCCTCACACCGGCCACTCTCCTCCCCTCCCCTGTGAAGCGGGGAAGGGGACAGTGATTACCAGCCAGGCTTACCACTAGGGTGCGTCTGAGCAGCTCTATGGAACGATAGGTTACACTTTAAGATCTTGCTGGAGGTGTGTCAGATTTAAGGAACATACTCCTGGGACAGCGTGGCATATGGTAATTTATGCTACTGGTGTCCTCCAGATGTTTATTAAAGATGCAGATATGAATTGGTTACCTGATTTGACCCTAATCATGTTACTGATTTCAAGTTTGTGATTTTTGGTTTATGTTCTTATGATGGTTTAAACTTACAGTCAAGCTTTAAGTACCAGTCTGTTCAAATGCTAGATTTTTAAGATTAATTTTTCTGCTTATAATAACTGGGTATTTTAAACTGGAAGCAAATAGTTTTCTTCTTAACAATTATGTTTATTGTGTGTCAATATTCTCTTGCTTTGTAGATGACAGAGCTGGCCCTAAATGTAAAGGAAGACACAGTAGATTTTTAGCAGCTAGAGTATCTGCTCTGCTGACTGTTTTAGGAATTGAGACAGCAGATCACATAATGGCAAGTCCTTACAGACAGTGCTACCCAGCTACCCTCTGCAGGTTTTGTTGGAGTGCTTGGCTCCAGGCAGCACACAGACCTAATGTTCACTTGAAATGGTGCCGTTAGAGGGGGCACTCACTGCTGCAGGGCTTGTCGGGCTGTTTGACGGGGAGGTGCAGCCTTCATCTCCCTTTGCAGTTCCTGACTCTTGAGGGTGCTGTGGGATTGAGACCTACAGAACGCGTTGCACTCGCCTGCAGCACATCAGATAGGGGAGTTAGGATAAAGCATCTGAATTCAGTTTTAGGGCCTCAAACAGGCTTCTTAGAAACTGACTTCTAAAACCATTGTCTTGCCTTCACCTCTCCACTAGCTGGGAAGAAAGAGTGGAATCTGGTGGAGGTAAAGACCACCTGCCCGTGGAGAGCAGCCGCTTCTCAAAGCCTTAGGGAGACTGCTTTGTTTGGCTCTTCTTGGACTCAAGAGAAGCTGGAGAACTGTTGCTTTTCATTCTTTTGTTTGTGGGTTCACTCCGAAAGGTTCTTCAGGGAGATCGGAGAAGGGAGAGCAGCACAGGCCCCACGACAAATCCTACTGTGTTCTAGGACGGCAGAGCGCCCAGGTCTCTCCCCACTCCTGTTGGTGCTCACGTGTCTCCTTCACTCCGGCTGTAGGGCGGGAGGACTTCACTGGGGATCGTGGGTAGGTTCCAGGAAGGTGTGCGAACCCCCTGAAATTGAAATTGTATGCATGACGAAGGATGTGTCCTTTTTTCCAGGGAAGGCTCTAATGATTTTTACTGGATCCAAAAGATTAAGACGTACTGACGGAGCTACCATGAGATAGCCCCACAAGCTATTTACTTCTGTCTTTGTGAATGGGAAAACTTTTTTGTTAACCACACTATTGAGATTTACATGACACTTGAGAGAGACCAGAGAGAGCCCTATTGCATCAAGACTGTTGGTGCTGTTTCTCTATGAGATTATGAAGCTTTTCCCCCCTCTTACCCCCATTTCCTGAACAGGTGGCCAGAGGGTTTGGGAACGGTAAATTCCCAGGAAAGCATATTTGGACTTCTTGCCAAACCTGGCATTTTCCTCTTCTATTGAAGCAGCATTTCTAAGATGGCTGGGTAGTGTGCTAAGAAAGTCTCGCATGCACTGGTGCATAGGTGTTGTCCTGTCCTGCCTGAGGACATGTCTGCAAAGACGGGAGTGGTGAAGCTTTGTAGGGCAGGTGCTGGGCACGTGAGGGGAACCCTTGCAGGTCGAGTCAGTAAGAACCAGTTTGGGTTTCACTTTGGTGGAATTGTGCGCAGTCTGTCTGCCTCTGTGTAAGGAATGATCCTTGTACACGTGTATATGGATGGGCACCTGGACTTGGAATACTTTTCCTCATTTTATAGAAATGGCCTTTGAAGCAGTAGCAGTAATGTTTTTGTTTTAAGGATGAGCAAAGTTTGTTTAACATCAGGTTAGTGTGTGATCCTAAACGCACTGTTCTAGTTCTGTTTAGAAATAAACGCACCGCAAACATCTCGGCTGCTTACGTATGGTTGTGTTACTACTTTAAAGTGTCCGGAAAGTTATGCAGGATTTTGCCCATTTTTAAGTCTTGTTTGATGTCTTGACTGATTCTAGCCCTCTGTCCCCCTCAGAGAAGAGCTGTGGCTCAGGGACTTGCGTAAACTCTGGTATTCAGTACTTTGTGAAGAAAGGAAACCGTTACATGACCTGACAGAACCTGACTCATTTCTTATAAGGAGTCAGAGGCCATGTTTTAGAATGTTATTTGTTAATCATGTGTGCCTATTCTAACGGCTAGAAGCCAAGGAAACCCTGTTGTAAATCCTTTTGTGTGCACATGCTAGTCTTTCAATGGCAGTTTGTTCTGATATATCAGCCACTTCAAGTTTATTTTGGTGTACGCTTCTACTCAATGAAACACAGCGCAAACACAGCTCTTAAGGGCAAAGAATTCTTTTGATTTGATGCTACGTGAAGAGAACATCATTGCTACCACACTCCCGCTTTGGTGGAGAGAAGTTTTTTTTCTGTCTGAGAAGAGTTAGCATTTGAGTGTTTAACTCCTGACCTCCCTATAAGTTACAGGCAAAGTCATTGCTGTTTAAGTGATTATTTGCTTCACAAAGGCTTCTTTGGTTTTATTTTTTGGGGGTCTTGGGTAGATGATATAGTGGACAACTTTAGTGACCGGGTATGTGGATGGTTTGGTGGGAGTAGGTGTACAACATTTAGTGGAATGGTATGGTATGTTTTATGGAAGAGAATTCATTGGAGGGAGATCAAAGCATATTGTGATGTGATATTTGAACAGCATGTTCCCCCTGGTATGCTCAAATAACTGCAGTTAATATACACCGATGGACAGATTTTGTTCTTGTTGTCTCAAGGGGAGCTTTTAGAACTGCTGGGAAGGCCATGCCTGCCACGTTGATAATAGTGATGTCGTCCCTGCCCCAAATCATCAGGACTCTCGGGACTGCCAAGAAGCTGTCTAATGACTAGGAATAGGAGCTGTGGTGGTGATTTGGGTTATACTGAGTCCCATTTGCTAGTGGATGTGAAATTATGATGTAAACCGCACCTACTGCTTATCAGACAGTAATCCCTTACCTCCAACTCCCAAATATGCGGCCCTGCTGGGTCACATGCACTAAAAATGTCCCATGTTTGTTCTAAATTCAAGGTAGTAGCCCAATTGGATTGGGAAAGAGGGGAGTCAAAGAGGAAAGGCTATTGAAAAATCTTCCTCCTGCCTAAGAGAAACACATGCCCTAGAGCTGCTCTAGCATGCCTGGTATTTGAAGTTTTTATATTGAATATGGATTAGAAAAGTGAAATCAGATGACATTTGACTGCAAAAATGTTTATAAGCAAATAGCTTAGCCTTCTTACATTTTGGTATAAACCTGTGAACTTCATAACTTTGTAAAAGCAAGATATAAAGCAAATTACAAGAGGAAAATAAAGTACTTTTACAAATTGTTTACTTTTTTACCTTATCTGTACATTTCCTAGCCCAACCCCTTCTTTTCCATGTTGGTATAGAGACTAAGAAGAAAATTGGGTAGGAAGCACAAGATGGTTATAGATAAGCCACAGACCATGGGCCAGATAAGTTTGTCAAACAGTTACATTTAGGGATTTGTTCAAGTTCATACACAGAGGTCAATTAATTAATGAAGGAGCTAAGATTAAAAACTACATTTCTCCTCCATTATACTTAACTAGAGGCCTGGTGCATGGATTTATGCACCGGTGGGGTCCCTTGGCCTGGCCTGTGCCCTTTGGCAATCTAGACCTCTGGGGGGATATCAGAGAGCCGGTTTCCACCAGATCCCTGCAGGCCAGGCCAATGGACCTCACCAGTGCATGATCAGGATCAGGAAGGACCGCAGGGCTTATTTGTGTATGTGTGTGTTTTTCATTGTTGTATCATGAAACTTGGGCTCTCACTACGTGAATGCGAGATTGGAAGCTATTCAGCCCATGGCTGATATCTAAATGTGAGAAAACAAAACACAGTAGAACCCGCCTTTATTTAGGTCTACTTTCCAGAAAGCAGCCAAACTAATGAGTCAGATGACCCAAAATCTCCATGTCTGGCCCTTTTTACCCAGTCTCAATGGGCTAGACCCCAGCAGCAAACTAACCTACCAGTCTGCCCCTGGTGGTCAATGCACATCATAGCGACTGGTGAAATAGTTGGATGGACAATTAGCATATTGGGCTTTTATTATATAGGACTAGAGGCCCGCTGCACAAAATTCATGCATGGGTAGGATCTTATCAGGGCCGATTGGGGCCAGGCTGATCCGGGACGGGTTGATTGGGGCCTATAGGTCCCTGCAGGGTGGGGAGAGGAGACGACGGTCACTGGGCTCTGAAGGAATGGATGCCAGACGCTGATGCTGCCATTGGCGCCCCACCACTGACTGTTCCCCGCCTCTCCCCCCCTCCTTCCCTCACCACCGTGCTGCCACCAGTGCCTGCTGACCTCAGGGAGGGATGGGACCTACCACCCAGGGGAGGGATGGGGGGAGGATCCATGGGAGATTTGCCAGCCAGGGGGAGGGGCCCCCTCCTCCTCTCACTATTGCATCACCACCGTGGCAGGCAGATGGCAGATTGGGCCTGTGGCCAGGGTGGGACAGGGCATGGGAGGTTGGCTGCCAGCCCTGAGGCCCTCCTGGGAAAGGGTTGTGTCCACCGCCACCTACCCGCAGGAGGTTGGTCAGCAGGGGGAGGTTGGCTGTGGGAGAGCACTGACCACCAGAGAGCAGCTCCTGCATTGAGTGTCTGCCCCCTGGTGGTCAGTGCACAAGATAGCGACTGGTTGGTCCAGTAGTTCAGTTGTAACAGTCATTTAGGCATTTAGATAGATAGATAGATAGGTAAGTGACCCTCCAGTTATGGGTGACCTATTTATTCTTGTTTTGTGACCAAGAGCCATTCCCCTCCATTTCCTCATATATCTGAGTGATTTCTATGCTCAAGAAATACAAATTGGTATGATTAAAGTGGGACTCGGGGCTTATTTGTGTACGTGTGTGTTTTTCATTGTTGTATCATGAAACTTGGGCTCTCGCTACGTGAATGCGAGATTGGAAGCTATTCAGCCCATGGCTGATATCTAAATGTGAGAAAACAAAACACAGTAGAACCCGCCTTTATTTAGGTCTACTTTCCAGAAAGCAGCCAAACTGATGAGTCAGACAACCCCAAATCTCCAGCTCTCTGCCACCGAGCTAGTTCCCTCCAGAGCAGGCCCATCCTGAAATAACCAGGACCAAGGGCTTGCTTGGTGACGGTGCGGTGGCGGCAGAGGGATCCAGCACAGGAGTACGGAGCGCCATCAGCTAAGGCTTCTGTGAACGGCCCAAGGCGCTGCCGCCGAGGTGAGCGTTCGCTTCAGAGCTGAGGCTGCTCAGGTTCCAAGCAAAGCTCCGCTGGACTACCACTGGCTGAGGCAGACACACACTTGCTCCAGTTAAGGGACAAAGTTCCTTAACGGAAGGGTTGGTTTGGGCATGACAAATGGACAGATGCCCTGGGGCTGAGTGGGCAGGAACAAGCCTGATGAGGCGCCTGGAGGCCTGCTGGGGCGACTGGAGGCAGCCCCGCCCCCGCTGAGGTCAGTGGTTCTAGCTACAGTGGGTGAAGCATCCTGAGGGATCCCGCACGCCCTGGCTGAGCCGGCTTGGCTCAGGCATACATGGTGAGCTGCAGCCACTGAAAGAGGAGGCCCCGAGGTCAGGATGCAAAGAAGAACAGAGTCCAGCCCTAGGGGTCTCACAGGGCAGGGGGAAGGCTCACCCCGGGGAGGTTTTATCGGAAGCAGCAGCAGCCTCCCCCACATCTCTGGGAAGGTCCATGCTCTCCAGCATAAAGTCATTTTAGGATTGAGGACCCTTTGGTGTGTGCATTCCCCGTGAGCCACATTCCCCACAGTGCTTGGCTTTCTGTTCCCCTCCCCCCGTCCTCCCACACCCCTGGGACTCTGTTCCCCTCCCCCCATCCTCCCATACCCCTGGGACTCTGTTCTCCTCCCCCCGTCCTCCCACACCCCTGGGACGTGAGGAGCGCACTGGGTCAGTCTGCCCCATCGACTCCGCCTTGAATTTTAAGGTACACGGCGAGTGTACTGCTGCTCGCAGGCTTTACCTCCAGAACGTTGAGTTTGATGGTGCCGTCTCCGTCCTTGTCAAATGCGTTAAAAGCTCCTGTGTGGAGGAAGGAATACAGGCCAGAGGCCACAGGCTCGCTCTCCCTCCCCTACTGTGACTTTCCGTAAGGGGCCATGTTCTGTCACCGATAGCCCGCCCTCCCTTTGCCCACCCATTCTGAGCCTAAAGAGGGCCTTCGCCCTTGTTCATCCCGGACGGAGGAGGCGGGATGACCAGGCTGAGGTTCCTGCTGCCACGGCTGTCCCTGCGGGGCGGGGGGGGGGGGGGGGAGGCGGGGTGGCAGCCCCCACTTACTGAACATGCCCTCCAGTCTGACGAAGCAGCAGATGAAGCTGTCGAAGTCGATGTTCATTTGTTTGTCCGCGTACCTCATGGTGATGATGTCGTAGAGCTGGCTGTTGAGGTGGAATCCTGTGGGGGGAGCACTTGAGAGGAGGAAGTGGAGCTGCAGTCCTCAGGCCTGCGTTCTGTTGTCCCTCCTCTCGGGAAAGGAAACCCAGAAGCCCTTTCTCTGCCCTTTCTCCGGCAGGCCCAGTGGCCCAGTCCTCTCTCCCCATTCCTGCTTCCACCAGCTCCAGCCCATATCCCCACCCACCCCCTCCCTTCCCCCCCTTTCCCAGCACCTGCATCGTTGACTGCATTTCGCATCTCGTAGCTGTTGATGGTGCCTGATTGGTCTGTGTCATAGCGCTTGAAAATTTTCTGGCAGTGGGAGATCTGAGGTCAGTGGTCACACACTAAACCCAGACTCCACCTCCTCTGCTCCCCCACTTGGTTCTCCCCACCTGCCAGGCTTTGATCTTCTTCCAGAGGTGATGGAACTCTTGCAAGTTCAGCCTCCCAGAGCCATCTGTCTGGGGGAAGGTCAGGGCTACAGGGTGCACATAGCAGAGTCCTCTGGGATCGGGAGGGGGTTTCTGGAAAGCTCTGCCCAGGCTATCCTAGCCACTGTCCTGTATCAATGCCCTGTCCTGGAATTTAACCCTCCCCCAAACCTCCCCAACCGAAGGTATGTGTATGACCCAGGGAACCTGCCTCCTAAGGACCACTTGCTTGGCCAGGGCCCAGGCAGAATCCCAGCCTGAGGTAAGAGCAGGGGCTGGTCACAACCAGGCCTTCCCAACGCGTACCTCCTCCGTTAGCCCCTTTCACACCTGCCGCCCGGAGGTGCTGGCTCAGGACCTCCCCAAACCTTTCCGTGGGTGTGATTTTAGGCCCCTCTGCCTGACTGGGCACCCCTCGCTGTTGCCCTGGCCCCCAGAGGGCTGGGGAGGGTGGCAGGAAGGATACATCCATGAGAGCAATCATGCTACGGCAGGACTCCAGCGTGAACCCTTGTGTCTTCAGGTCCTTGTCTGGGAGGAATGGAGAAGAGGATCGACTTTCAAATGACACACACACACACACACACACACACACACACACACCTGCCCTCCACCCTGCACAGGCAGCTTGAGCCACTCACGTCTGTTCAGAACTGAGTTCAGGATATTCTTGAGCTCATCTGCACAGACCTCCATGTCCTGAGGAGGGAGACGGAGGGCAGGGGTCACGTTCAAATAACAGAGCTGCGGGCAGAGGCTTTGCAGAAGGAGTCCCCGCTGCCCCGTCTGTCCAGTCCCTGTCGGTGCTCCTGCCACGGGGAAGCGGGGGCTTTTCCGCGGGAGGCAGACATGGCACCTGGGCTGTCAGGACTGCAGCGGGCAGCTCAGCCCAAAGGCCTCCGAGCCACCCCATGGGCGTGTTTGTCCAAAACTCCAGGACTTGACTTGTGGACTTCTGTGCTACCCACACATATCCCATTTCCACCAAAGTGCCCTCTACGGGATGACGATGCAGTCACTGGCCGGTGAGCAGTTACTCGGGGAGGCGCGGGGCGGGAGGTACTCACATCACCCGCTATTTGCCTGAAAACGTTCTGGAATTGCTGCTGCTCCTCGGTGTCCTGGTCGGCGTTGCCAGGCCCGGGCTGTGGAAGCGCAAGGCGAAGCTGGCTCACGGGGGGGAGCGGCAGACCCTGAGGAAAGTCTCTTCTGGCCCGAAGGAGCCGGAGTGCCTACAGCAGCCCCAGGGGCAGCCGGAGCTGCGTCCGGGCAGTGCTCCCTCCGGGTCAAACCTCGTGGGCAGGAGTGAGAACCATGGGGGCGCCTGCGATCCTTCACTCCATGCCTCCCGGCCCAGACACCCAGACAGGAGCTATCTCAGCCGGGCAGACATGCAGACAGCCCCTGCGGTCCCTTCCCCGTCCCCGTCCCCACCAGCTAGAGCCTCCCCTGCTGGGAGCCTGACCATCCCAACCAAATGAGCCCCAGCAGGACCCAAGGGGCCAGACCATCTGACATCTCCCAGCTGCTCTGCCATCAAGGCCAGGTCCTCAGAGGGCCCGCCCCCACACGGTTGCATGGCACCCCCCTCAGAGGAGGTGGCCTTGGCTGGGCCTATGGGCCTTTGTCCCTTAGCCCCACCTCCACTAGCCATTCGCCTCCCCACGCCGGGCTAGCCCTCCCCGTGGCTCTGGAGGACTCTATTGCTCATTCAGCCCCTTTTCTGCTACTGCCCCCCCCCTGGTCACGAGCTCGAGGTCTCCAGGAGACAGGAGCTGTTCTGTCTCAGGCTTTGCTGTCCCTCCCCTCATCGTCCTGCGGGACAGGGCGCAGCAGCGAGCTCAGCCTGCCCCTCCCAGACCTCCGACTCCCTGGATGTGGCTGCCCATGCCCACGACAGCGCCCCCAGTTTTAGAAGAACTTGGTGAGAGAAAAAGGTCAGTGAGATAAATCCAACCTCTAGATGTTAAAGAGACACCCCACCCTTGGTCCCCTCCAACTCGAGCACCCCAAAAGCATAGAAGCCCCCGGTGTGCGCTGGCCACCCCCTTCATGCCACATGCGCGGGACCTGTGGCGCTTTCTCGGGCTTATCGGGGCCTGTTTTGTCTGTGCCCTCCTCCTGGTCCACACTCAGTTCCTTGTTGCTGTTTGCTCTGTCCGAAACGAAGATGATGGGCTGGAGAGGGGAGGGCGGTGGGGAGGGGCAGGAAGGAAGCAAGGGTTACAGGCTGAGGAGACAGGTTGGGGCAACCTCGTCCTGGAGCAGCTGGTCCAGCGAAGAGGGAGAGAGCAGGCAGGAGCTCCTGGACCTCACTCGCTTCAAGCTCTATTTCAGCCACTACCAAGCGGTGGGGAAGATGCTAAGTCTCTCTGGACCTCAAGCCCTTTAGCTCCTCAGGATACAGGGACGAGGGTTAAACAAGACAGTGAGCACATGTGAACATGCTAAGTCTGCTAAAAGCAATGTGATCTCGTGCAGTGGGCTTCAAATACTGTGTAGACTTCCCTCCCCCGCAAATGGAAACATGGTTCAAGTTAAATTTCCCCAGAAACCCAGTGTGTGTAGAGTCATTAAAAATAGAGCTTCTATGCCAAAACCGGTTTGGCTCAGTGGATAGAGCATCAGCCGGCGGACTGAGAGGTCCAGGTTCGATTCCGGTCAAGGGCATGTACATTGGTTGCAGGCACATCCTCTGTGGGGGATGTGCAGGAGGCAGCTGGTTGATATTTCTCTCTCATCGACGTTTCTAGCTCTCTGTCCCTCTCCCTTTCTGTAAAAAAAAAAATCAATAATATATATATATATATATATATATATATATTTTTTTTTTTTTTTTTAAAGAGCTTCTAAAACAAAACAAAACCAGAGCATCTCCGCTGGATGAGGAGGGCAGACCCTGTTCCCTCGGTGCCCCTACACGGTCAGGGCAGTTAGGAGGCACCGCCAAGGAGACACAGGACTCTGCAGGAGACACATTGAAAAGGGACTCTGATTAGCGGCATGGCCCGTGGGGCTGGCCATCACCTATGGGAAATAGCCTCTCGGGCTTCAGTGTACTCATCCATTATATGCACAATGAATCCTGCCTTACACTTCTCATGGGGCTCTTGTGGGGGTCACATGAGATACCGAGTGTAAGAGTGGGCTGCAAAACATCTAAGATGCTACACAAATGTAAGGGATAATTTCGAGACATGCTCATGCACGCGAAGACATTCTGTGAAGGGTGGAAAGCAGCTGCCTGAGAACAGAGGAAGGAGGGGAGGTGGGACCCGGGGCAGCAGTGGAGACAGCAAGGGGGCGAACAGGAGCAGAACAGGAGCCCGACTGGTCTGTGCATCCCACCCGCGTACTATGCTGCTCACCTAGGACAGCAAGAATGGACAAACCTAGGGACCCAGCCCCTCCCGCTCCCCCAGCTTTGGCTCCAGCGGGCCCCAGTGGCCCTGGCCTGCTCTGCCTTTTGAGCAAAGGGTCTTGCCCAAGCAACTGAAGGGTGTGGGGATCCCGGAGCACGGGGAGTCAGTCTGAGGGGTGTGTGGCCACGCCGGGCCCACATCTCCAGGCCTCCCTGCTGTGCCCTTTGCCATGGACAGGAAGCACATAGAGCCTCTCGGACCTATGACTTAGAGGGGCCCTCGGTTCAGAGTGAGAGGCCTCTGTCTGGAAGCAGGCTTCCCCTTGAATGAGGCCCTGGCAGTGACCCTTTCCCACCCCTTCCCAGAGCTGAGAAGAAAAGTGGGGAGCAGGCAGGAGAAAGAGGGGAGGGAGAAGGAGCTGGCCTGTCTACAGAGCAGGCAGCTGGCATGAGACCCCCACTCTCCATGGAAACCCTCCCATTAGCTCACTGTACCTGAGGGATAAAACCTGTTGTCATTCCCCCAAAGAATCAAGCCTTGCTTAGCGTCGCTGAGCCCACGGCTGAGAGCCATGGGCTGCTCCTTTTGGTTTCTGCAAGAGCCCCATTGTCACTGGCTGAGCCCGCTCTGCCTCCCTCACCTGAGAGGCAGGCAGCGGAGCATGGTTCCGAGCGCACTCTGCACCTGCCTCCACATGTTCGCATGTGCGCTGGCTGCCCCCTGCTGGCTCCGTGGCCTTGGGTAAGTTAGTCTGTCGTCTGTACCGTTCCTTCCTGAGAAGGGGGGTGACAGCAGCACGCTCACAGGGTGGTTAGGGACTGAGTTAATCCACAGAAAGCACCTGGAGAGTGCCTGGGCCTCAGCTTTCACTCAGCAAGTGGTCGCTCTCACTGCTCTGCACCCAGAGCTGCAGCGGGGAGGGAGGCGTGGGGGCAGCGGGCGGGGGGTGGGGGGGTGGGGGTGGGGGAGGCGCGGCTGGTGCGCATGCACAGAAACTCCGTGCTGTCCACCCACTCACCCTGTTGCACCCACCTTGGGTTTTTTCTTCTTCTGTGCGAGGAAAGAAAACAGTACACGCAGGTTAAGTGAAAAGCCCGTTTCCGGAGAATCCACTGGCCCTTGGCTTCCTGCGGCCCGGTTCTGAGCGTGGGGTGGGTTCTGGGGCCTAGAAACCCAGGTCACACGGAGCCAAAAGGGCCCGGAGGGCGAAGCGGGAGGAGGCTTCTCCAGCCCGGACCGGGAGCGGCTAAGGAAAGGGAGGCTCCCCCTAATGCATTTTTAATGAAGTTGATGACTAAAACACTGAAAAGGTAGCTAACCCAATCTGGCCCCAAAATGAATTTTGTTGCTGAAACTGGTTTGGCTCAGTGGATAGAGCGTTGGTCTGCGGACTGAGGGGTCCCAGGTTCGATTCCAGTCAGGGGCATGTACATTGGTTACGGGCACATCCCCAGTGTGGGGGGTGCAGGAGGCAGCTGGTCAATGTTTCTCTCTCATCAATGTTTCTGGCTCTCTATCCCTCTCCCTTTCTCTCTGAAAAAAGCAATAAAATATATATATATTTTAAATGAATTTTGTTGGATTTACAAAGTTTGGGGTTTTGTTGCTGTTGTTATTTTGTTTGTTTTTAAGCAAATAGTTAACATAGGGAGACTTGTTGGAAATCCAGGTTTGGGGCTTCTTTTGTAAAGTTACGTCAGGCAGCCTGCATGGACCTGAGCCCCATGGCACCATCTGGGAGCACAGCTGCTCTGAGCCCTCCCGGACACCACGGACGCCACCACGCCCGTCAGCCCTCCAACACAGGAGCCACGCGTCAGCTCCGGGCTGCAGGCCGCTGTGGGGACACCCACCCCCTCCCGCTGCGTGCTCTGCTCAGCGAGGCGACATGCCAGCTCCCATGAGCGTTCGGGTTTGCGACTGCTGACAAACACTGTACAGGCTGACCAACGTCCAGAGGCTAAGAATAGCGCTGCGCGCATTAATACTAAAAACAACGTCTGCCGTCATCCGGCAGGCACTTGGAGACCTGGCCCTGGGGCAGGGGCAGGATTAGAACCACGGATGCCAAGTCCCAGCTGGCAGCTCGGTGGGGCTTTTGCTGTCTTCTAATTGGCCCAGGATACACCCACAAAGGACTGCTTCCTAACCGGGACCCAAAGCCCCAAGGCAGCCACAGGCTCCTCAACACAAGGAGACCCCAACATACACCAAGTCAGTGCTAACTCCAGGCCTCACAGCCCGGGGACAGCTCAGCATGGCGGCGGGGAGAGAGTGCGAGCGTTCGGAGACTCTGGCTGCGAGCCTGGCTTAGCTTAGGTGAGAGCTCTGTGAGTTCCAGGGAGTCAGCTAACTTCACTGAATCGCCACTGCCTTACCTGAAAACCTTATTACATCCCAGAAACCCTGTGAGGACCCAGTGAGAGGACCCGTGAGAAGTCCCCGGTGAAGGAGCTAAGCCACGAGTTAACAACCACCCGTGAGGGCCCGGCGCGCAGACACCTCACAGACATGATCTCGTTGACCCAAACCTGACAAAAGCCGGCCAGGCAGCCATTTTAAAGAGTAGGAATGGACCCGGAGGTTTATGTAACTGCCCGGGTACGGGCCCAGGTTTGACGCTGACTGCAGAGCTGTGACCTTTTCTCTTTGGGAGCTTGTGCCTCATAACCCAGTATTAGCTGCTGCTCTTACCATCGCTTCCTGTGGCTTTGATCCCCCCCACCCCTTCCTTCATGGTTCAAACTGCCTCTCGCTCATAGGACTTTCCTCCCTACTTCCCAGCCCCTGGACTGACGAAATAGCCCCGGGACCACAAGACCCACCCATTCCTACCGGTCATGCCAAACAGAAGCTGCAGGATGATGGAGTGATCGCTGCACACCCACCAGACTCCCGTCTCCCTCTGCCAATAGCCCCTCTCCCCTCTGCCGCCCACTGTCCCCTGGACCTTCCCGCATGTAGGAGCTAAACCACTCACCACTGGCCGGTCCACGGAGATTGTATTTTCAACATCCCTGTGAGGAACACAGACATGGGCTCACGTCACCAGGAGCAAGTAGGAAGCACAGAGAGGATTCGCTCAGGTCACATGACTTCTCAGGGCTAAGTCGGTACTGAGCTCAAGAGAAGTCCGGGCACTAACACCCCGACCCCAGGAGCCAGTGCCATGTAGGTGCCATCCCTAGCAGCCAAGTGCAGACACACGGGTTCTCACTGGCTCTGCCTAGAGCTCCCAAAGGCGTGACCCAGCCCCCTGCTCATACACCTGCTTCTTTCAGCGACAAAGACCAGAGAGGCAGGGCCCAGGGACACATGTGTGGTGGCCTTGCTGGCTTCCTTGGCTACCCTCCCTAAAGCTTCAATCACCCCAACACCTCCTACTTTATTTTCTCTCCTTATCACTTACCAAACTATATATATATATATATATATATATATATATATATATATATTATATGTCTTTTCCTATACATTGTGGTCTTATGCTGTTGATAGATTATGCTATTCATCTCCACGAGGGCAGGGATTTATTTCTGTTCAATTTACTGCTCTTTCCTCAATATCTGTGGGATGACTGGCTGACTAAATGAGTGAATGAATGAATGAATGAATGAATAGGGAAGATGTGGCCGGGGCTCAGAGGCGGAGGAAGAGGTGCAGCCCGGCCAGCCTGTGCGGGGATCCTGGGGGAGAAGGTCCAGCTGCCTCATGCCTCCGGGCTCTGGAGCGGGCCGCCTGGGCCTGCAGGGGTGGGAGGAAAGTGGGCTGGGACTCACTCGGAGAGGTTCCTCTTCTCAGAGAAGACCCGGAGGATGAACTCCCCCTCCTGGTGGGGCTCGTAGGTGGAGGGCACGATGACGTACTCGCTGGGAGGCAGGCGGAAGCGCTCGGACACCTCCCGCATGTTGATGTAGGTCTTGCTCCTGGCCTTGGAGGCGTTGTACAGGAAGAAGTCCTTCTGTAGGTGCTGCTTGTTCCCGTGCATCTGCGGGAGAGAGGAGCCCACCCTGAGCCCCGCGGAGGGAGGGCTGCCCTTCCTGCAACAGCCCCCTCCTGGGCTCTCTCCCCGCCTCCCTGGCCACCCAGTTCACAGCCGTGACCTGTCTACTTCCGATCCCCGAGGTCGCAAATAGCTCAGTGCCCCTGGAGCTCCCTACCCCACTTCCTCTTCTTTCTGCTGTGATTCAGAAGGTCATGCCTATCCTACCCGCCCTCGGGGTCACTTACCAGAAGGGCTGCTGGTCAGCTCTGATTGCCTCCAGGCCAGGGGAGGACCCCAGGGGGCAGGAGGGCCCTAAGCTGGGGTCCGAGGGAGGCCACTCCTCCATCCCAAACAGGCAGTCCCCCTAGAAAGTGTCTGTGCGACTGTGGGCGAGTGTGTAACGGCGTGGGTATGAATGTGTATGTGAGCAAGCGGGTGGCTGAGTGTGAACAAGTGACTATGGATGTGTGAAAGCACGTGTGTGACAGTCTCTGAGGGGAGGCCATGGCCCTGCTCTGGGGCTGAGGGACGCAGGCGAGGCCCCCTCCTAGCAGACAGAGTCCTGCCCACAATCCCCCCGGGGAAGCTTCCCGAGGCCCCACAGACAGGCACAGGCTCCGGGAGTGCTGCCCACAGCCGCTGGCGCTGCCCCTTCCGTACCTCTTTGGGAACCTTGGGGAGAAACAGAAAAAGAAGACACTCAGATTCTGTGGCTCTCACATCTGAATGGAGACGAAAAGCATGTCAGAAGGGAACACTAGCAACTGTAGAGGGAATCCATAAGTCTGACTGACTCCCCGTGGCCAGCCCCGGCCCCGCCCTCCCCCCCCACCCTGGTTTTATCCGCTCCTGACAAACACACAGTGGTCTGACGCAGGGGGCCGATGCCCCGAGTTCTGAGGGCCCGGGAGGCGGAGGCCTCTCTGTCAGCCCCGAGAGCCTCCGCTGAGAAGGTGTGTGCCTGGGGCTGCCGCCGGCCGGCCGGTCCTACCTCGTAAATGGCGAAGCCGATGGTGAAGAGGTTGGCCCCCAGCTTCCGGTCCTTCCGCCGGTTCTTCTGCATCAGGGCCACCAGGAAGCTGCAGATGACCTCGGCGTCCTCGGGGTCGTCGTCCTCCTCCAGGAGCTTCAGGCGGTACTGCGGGTTGGTCCAGAAAGTGTCTGCGCCCAGAGGGAAACGCGCATTCAGGCCTGCCTCTCGGAGAAAGGGCGGGGGCAACGAGACAGCGGGAGCCCATTGGTCTCCCACATCCAGGGGCTCAATGGATGGGAAGGAATGATCAGCATTGGGCTATTATGGGGGTTTGGGGGAGGCTGGTAACCTATACTTTTTACAGATGGAGCTGTCCTGACTTCCTCTCTGCACTTCCGTTCTCAGTCTTCGCTGGTGGCTTTGCTGGGCTCGCCTGTCCCCTTAATGTTGCTGGTTCCTGGGATGTGGTCCTAGCCTTGTTCTCTCAGCTCACCATTGTGCCCCTAGGCCAGTGGTAGGCAAACCGCGGCTCTCGAGCCACATGCGGCTCATTGGCCCCTTGAGTGTGGCTCTTCCACAAAACACCACGGCCTGAGTCTATTTCGAAGAAGTGGCGTTAGAAGAAGTTTAAGCTTAAAAAATTTGGCTCTCAAAAGAAATTTCAATCGTCGTACTGTTGATATTTGGTTCTGCGGACTGATGAGTTTGCCGACCACTGCCCTAGGCTGTCTCATCCACTCTCACTTTCTCACTGCCCTCCACACATGGATGGTGCCTGAGCTATAGGTCCCAGCCTCCGTCTCTCTTTTGACTCCTTCCTTCCCTCCCTTCTACAAATACATACTGAGAAGCACGCTGTCCATGTGCTCAGCTCTCTATTACACATCTTCCCTGGATATCGCACTCACACTTTCCATGTCCCAAACTAAACTCCCCTCCCTACAAGCCCACCATCAACCCCGCCAAAAACAAGTGACACACCCATGTTTTCCTCTTGTGTTCCTTACACATTGCAACACTGACACCATTTGCTCATGCCCCAAGCTGGGAATCTTGAAGTCCTTCGTCATTCCTCCTTCCCCACATTCCCCAACCTCTTCCCCCCTATGCCCTCTTCCCCGCACCTCTGCTGCCCCTGAGCTGGCCTGGGAGTTCATCATTTCTGACTTGAACCATTGCGGTAGTTGCTAACAGGGCCCTCTGGTCTAAGGTGACCAGACGTCACGCTTCTGGCAGGACATTCCTGATTTTTAATAATTTGTCCCGTGTCCCACGGTGTTTTAAAAAAGTCCCGATTTTTGGAAAGAATGCACGACAAGCTAGGGAACGGCGGGAGAACGGGAAGGGAATATACAGTTTTCGGCGGCCATGTGGCTCTTTAGCCAGGATATGAGTTTTATATTATTTTTGTTAATTTTATAATATTAAACTTTAATAATAACAAATAATTGTTGAGAACTGATTATCGAGAACTGCTTATCAAAGTTCGCATTGTTGATCAGTTGTTAGAATCCGACCACCATTGTTTGGACTTAATGAACAATGGCATTTTTGGGGATTGGCAACAACGAAAACATTTTGTAACTGTCTCTCAGACGATACATATCGTACTGAGTGCTAGTGAGCTAGTTAGACAAGTGATGTCATTACAAATCAGTTATTCATATAATTTAAGTAATTTATTTATTTATTTATTTCATAAATACATAAATTTTCTTGAATTTAGCATAGAGTACTGGTATTATCTATATTTTATAGTGGTGGCAAAAAATCTAGTGCCGGCCTTGAAAGTACACTTACAACTATACATAATTATTTTTTATTTATTATATTTGTAAATTGTGCTTATGTTGAAATTTTAAAAAAAAATATTACAGTACTATTTTTGCATCCTATGAAAATTTTTGTTGCTCCATATAGACCAAAATTTTACCAATGTTAAAATCTGGTCATCTTACTCTAGTCCCATTCTCAGCAGTAGGAGCACAATCTGACACCATGTCCTATTTAAACGTTGTTCCCAACCTTCTATTGCAAACTCCTCAGCCTGGCAGTCCCCTTCCCAGTCAAACAGGAAGGGCTTCATAAGATGATGTGTGTCTGGGGCTTAGGAGCTCGGCGAAGGCACGTTAATAGTGTTCCACCTGGAGCCTGTTCTGCTGGGACCCTCCCCCCGAGCGGAGCGGCTCCCACCTGGGAAGTTGCGGCAGCCGCCAGCGGAGCAGCCCCTCACCCAGCGGCCCTCGTTCACGGACACCGTCCAGGTCTGGAGCTTGTCCGACTCCAGGGCATCAGCGGTGAGGTTGCAGATCTCCAGCTTGGTGAAATGGTAGACAAAATCGTCGTAGGACATCCTGAGAGGGAGGAAGAAGAGAGAGACCCATATGGAGGCTTGGAAAGGTAAGATTCCTGGGCTAACACAGCCCAGTAAAACGGTTCAGTAGAACTTGGTGACAGTCCCAGAAAGGACCCTGACCACCCCTTTTTAGGGCAAACACTGCCCATTCCGATGTATCCACCCCAAATGATCATCTCTTTCAATAATGACTCAAATTCATGTGTCCTTCATGGGAGAGCTCGCAGCAACTCAGTTCTCCAAAAACATACTGTGTGACCCTCACTGGGGCACAGGCACCAGGCTAGTTATAAGAGAGAGGTAGGGAGAGAAACCAAGATGGCGGCATAGGGTAGACACCTGAATGCAGCCTACCACAACAAATTTGAATTTAGAACTGGAAAACAGGGGAAACATCGCCTGAAGCGCCAGACGGCTGGCAGAGAGGAGGCTCTGCTATCTGGGAAGGAGAGAGAAGGCACACTGAACCTCAGGAACTGTGAAGGTATGGTGAACTGTGCGCTCGAAAAGGCAGCCGCTGGCTTGCCTGCGGAGTGCAGAGAGGGCGGGCCAAGTTTGCTGCTGGCTTACTCCCTGGGCACAGAGAAGGTGGACAGCTAACACGCGGCTGGCTTTCTGGTTCGGGAGGAAAACAGAACCACCCTATTGCTCTGATAGTCGGCACCAGACAGGGAGAGGCCAGACTGTCAGGCAGTGGGCAGAGATCTCTGGAGGTGTGTGAAGCCAGCAGCCATTACTGCGGGACTCAGAAACCAGACCCTTGTAGGGAGGGACTGAATAAAGCTTGTCTGCACCACCCGAGACTACGCCCCATCCAAGCAGAATACAGAAACCCTAATAGCTGAGACACTTCTGATCCTCATAGCCAATTGGCTTGGAGATCAACACTTCCCAGTGATACCAACAACAAGCAAGGCTTTACAACAAGACTGCACACACAGCCACAAAGGGCTACACCAAGACTGTCCACCTCAGGTAACTGGGAGGCTGACCCACTCAACCATATGGACACCTTAGCACACAAAGTCACCCTACCAACTCAGGGAAGCTGTGAAAATGCCAAGACGAGGAAACAAATCACAAACAAAAGAAATGGAGGACAAGAAGCGACTGGATATAGAGTTCAAAACCACGCTTATAAGGTTTTTCAAGAATTTCCTAGAAAAGGCCGATAAAATAAATGAGACCTATGAGGATATGAAAAAGGATCAACTACTGTGTTTACCTGAAAATAAGATATCCTCCGAAAATAAGACCTAGCGCATGGAAAGATAAGACATCCCCTGAAAATAAGACCTAGTGCAACTTTGGGAGAAAAAATTAATATAAGACACTGTCTTATTTTCAGGGAAACAGGGTAGAAATAAAGAATACATTGTCTGAAATAAAAAATATTATACAGAGTCCTAAAAACAGAATGAAAGATCGTAAGAATCAAGTCAAAGATTTGGAACACAAAGAGCCAGAGGACACTCCTCCACAGAAGCAAGAAGATAAGAGAATCCAGAAAGTTGAAGATAGTGTAAGAAACCTATCAAACAAACCAACATCAGAATTATGGGGGTCCCAAAAGAAGAGAGAGAGCAAAATACCGAGAATATACTGGAAGAAATAGTGACAGAAAACTTCCCCCACCTGGGGAAAGAAATAGACTTACAAGTCCAGGAAGTGCACAGAACCCCAAACAAAAGGAATCCAAAGAGGACCATACCAAGACACACCATAATTAAAATTCCAAGAGCAAAAGACAAAGAGAGAATATTAAAAGCAGCAAGAGAAAAGCAGGTAGTTACCTATAAAGGAGCACCCATACGTTTGTCAACAGATTTCTCAACAGAAACCGTGCAGGCCAGATGGGAATGGCAAGAAATATTCAAGGTGATGAATAGCAAGAACTTACAGCCAAAAATACTCTACCCAGCAAAGATATCACTCAGAATCGAAGGCCAGATAAAGAGCTTCACAAATAAAAAAAAGCTAAAGGAGTTCACCACCAAACCAGAATTATTTGAATTGCTGAAGGGGGTTCTTTAAGAAGAGGAAGAAGATAAAGATAAAAAATATAATCAATAAATACGTAACTATCAACAAGTGAAACTGAAAGCCAAGGGAATTAAAAAACCGATGAACAATATTAACTGGTGAATATAATAGAATCAGAGGTATGGAAAGGGAGTGGACTGATGATTCTTGGGGAAAAGGGGAGAGGGGGATGTGGGAAGAGACTGAACATAAACTGTGCACCTATGGATGAGGACAATGGGGGGTGGGGAAAGGGCAGAGGGTGGGGTGGGGACCTGGTGGAGGGGAGCAATTGGGAGGGGGGGGGAAAGAGGAACATTTGTAATAATCTGAACAATAAAGGTTTATTTTTTAAAAAAATAAGAAAGAGTTAGGGAAGAGCAATTAAGCAAACAATTTTGAGGGTGATGAGGATGACAAATAAATCCATTCCATTCCTAAGAAGACAAGGGGTTCCTGAAAAAAGTTCCCTATCAGCTGAGACTTGAAGGCTGAGTAGAAGTGACCCGTGTGAAGGTGAGGGCATTGGGTGAGCAGAGTCAGTAGAGCTTCCTAGACTCAGAAAACAGCTCTGCGAAGGCTGGGGAGCAAGTGTCTGGAGCAGCGTGCACGGTGGAGGGCACAGGGGAGGCAGGAGCCACGTGACGCTGTCCTGGCCCCTGGCTCAGTCATCACACTGACCCGGCCTGGTAGCGCCTGTCAGAACCTCATCCGCGCTGGGCCTCCAGCTGGAGGAGAACAGGGCCCAGGTCTCCCAAGGGCTGGAATCTGACGGCCTCTGCCTGGGAATTGAGGTTTGGGATTTCAGCTCCTGCCCCATCCCGTACCCTTTGGGGTCCTCCTTGGACCTGGACTCACCAGAACTCGCCTTCCTCAGCGACCTCGTGCTTCAGACGGTCCTTCTCATCTTTGTCCACAAAGCTCCAGTCCTTCCAACTGGAGGGAAAAATGGAAGAATTATGGGCGGGAGAAAGGAAGGCTTGATGTGGGTTGGCATAGGAGGTACCAGAGAAGTATGAAGAAATTCAAGGAGTAGCCCATCTCCAAACTGCAGCCGGTTGAACCATCAACATGCAGATCTGCTCTGATCCCCTCACTGTAAAACCCTCCCCTCGCTGTAAAACCCAACCCTCGCTGTCAAACCTTCCCCTCGCTGTCAAACCTTCCCCTCGCTGTCAAACCCTCCCCTCGCTGTAAAACCCTCCCCTCGCTGTCAAACCCTCCCCTCGCTGTAAAACCCTCCCCTCGCTGTAAAACCCTCCCCTCGCTGTAAAACCCTCCCCTCGCTGTAAAACCCTCCCCTCGCTGTAAAACCCTCCCCTCGCTGTAAAACCCTCCCCTCGCTGTAAAACCCTCCCCTCGCTGTCAAACCCTCCCCTCGCTGTCAAACCCTCCCCTCGCTGTAAAACCCTCCCCTCGCTGTAAAACCCTCCCCTCGCTGTAAAACCCTCCCCTCGCTGTAAAACCCTCCCCTCGCTGTAAAACCCTCCCCTCGCTGTCAAACCCTCCCCTCGCTGTCAAACCCTCCCCTCGCTGTAAAACCCTCCCCTCGCTGTAAAACCCTCCCCTCGCTGTAAAACCCTCCCCTCGCTGTAAAACCCTCCCCTCGCTGTAAAACCCTCCCCTCGCTGTCAAACCCTCCCCTCGCTGTAAAACCCAACCCTCGCTGTCAAACCCTCCCCTCGCTGTCAAACCCTCCCCTCGCTGTAAAACCCAGTAATTGCTTTCCTCCCGCCTCAGGATTTGAACCAAACTCCTTCAGTGGGTTGCAAAGGGCCTGGCCCTTCTCTGGCTGAATCTTTTACTCCTCTGCATCCTTTAGAGCTAGGAGTTGGGCTCTGAGATTCCAATTTAATCATACCAGGACCAGCTCAGCTGCAAAAGGGGAAGGATTGTCTAGTATCCGCTCCCGGGGCTGCGATGAGCAGTGCATGAAATGATGCACACAGAACTGGCAGAACCGTGCCCGCCCTCGGACAGGTGACTGAGTTACTGAGGGAAAGGCCAGGCACAGAAGCACCCCCTGCCCCTGCCAGCCCCGGAAACAGCCCAGTTTGTGTTTCTAAAGGCGGGCAGTTTCGTACCCTCTCTGCTGAAGAGGGAGGAAAGGAAGCGCATTTGTATTCCAGCCACTCTGAGGAGAATGAAACCAAACTGGGTGGACCCTGGGAAGGTCAGGGGTGAGGAAGTGCTTCAAAGCAGGGAATGCTGGAGGGGAAATGAGAGACCAGGAGGAGGGGGGAAGGGGGTCTCCCTTTCAGCGACCGAGGGCTGAGGCCCACCCACGGTCAGCAGTCCCTGCAGTGGGAGCTGTGGCAGGAAGAGGGTTAGGGCTGGACCCCAAGCTCCGAGGCTGAAGAACGCAGTGAGGGTCCCTCCGGGTGACTCGGGCCAGTGGAGCAGACAGCTGAGGGGCACCAAGGGCCCAGAACACACTGCCTGGTTCTAATGCCACTCTGTCTGGGCAACCTTCTCGTTCCTCCCTGTCCTACCCAAGCCAGGAGAGGGGTCCCTCTTTGTGACCTTGCCATGGCACTTATCTCAATCCTGGTTAGTGTTTGTCCTTCCCGCTGGACCCGAAGGCCCACAGGGGCAGGGTCTGTGTCTTTGTGTTCATTTCTAAGTCCCTGGACAGTAGGGGACCCAGCATACACTCAGCGCCAAGGAAGTAAGGCTTTGTCACATGGATGAATGAAAGAAACAGGAGGAGCCCAGGGCCCGCTCCTTATCACAGTCTCTTGCGGGAGAATTTCCCCAGGCTTACACTTAGGTGCTCCCTGACTACTTGTTAAGTCAGTGAGTGGCTGAATGAACCAGTGATCGTGGCTGGGATGAGACGTTTATTGAGGTGAGCACAGGGACTGGAGGAAGGGCCTGGCTGTGGTCCTCCTCCGAGGCTGAGCCTCGGAGCACAGGGAGCTGCCCTTCATTCCGTGAGACAGTCGGGACCCAGTGGCTGGGGTGGGGCCATAAAGGCTGTGCACATGCTCTGGAGCCTTTATCACAAATTTCCGGTTTGTAAATTTTGCTGTCTCGCCCGAGTCTACTGCTCTTTAGTGAGAAGCAGTAAAGCTATTTCAAAGGGCCTGTGCACCTTCTGTGGGGACAGTGAGGGAGAGGGAACCTTAGCACTGGCTAAGCACTCTCCAGACACGATCACTTCTTCTCTTCCCAACATCCTCCCAAATGCCAACATCGTTCCCATTTTACAGAAAAGGCAGCAGGGACTCTGAGAAGGGGCGTCACTTGTCTAGTCTAGACCCCCACATTGAGACTCCCTCCTCCCAGGACCTAACCCATGCTTTCTAGAATCTTTCCTTTCCAACCAGTGGCCACCAGCAAGCTCTCTGGCTCCCCGGCTCCCCTGGCTCCTCGCCAGGCCCTTCGCTGGAGCCACATCCTCGCTTCTCTTCTGCGGATCACTAGTTTTGAAGGTAATTATACTTTATTTTTTATTATTTAAAAAATCCTCATCGAGCCGAAACTGGTTTGGCTCAGTGATAGAGCGTCGGTCTGCGGACTGAAGGGTCCCGGGTTCGATTCCAGTCAAGGGCATGTACCTTGGTTGCGGGCACATCCCCGGTAGGGGGTGTGCAAGAGGCAGCTGGTTGATGTTACTCTCTCATCGACGTTTCTAGCTCTCTATCTCTCTCCCTTCCTCTCTGTAAAAAATCAGTAAAATATATTAAAAATAAAAAATCCTCATCGAGCATGTGTTTTTATGGTTTTGGTTTTGGTTTTTGTTTTAGAGAGGAAAGATGGGGGAGAGAAAAAGCATCAATTAGTCGAAACCAGTTTGGCTCAGTGGATAGAGCGTCAGCCTGGGGACTGAAGGATCCCAGGTTTGATTCCGGTCAAGGGCATGTACCTTAGTGGTGGGCACATCCCCAGTAGGGGGTATGCAGGAGGCAGCTGATCGATGTTTCTAACGCTCTATCCCTCTCCCTTCCTCTCTGTAAAAAATCAATAAAAATATATATTTTAAAAAAAGCATCAATTGGTTGCTCCCTAGCGTCCCCACCCCCCACGTACCCCAACTAAGGATCAAACCCAAAACCTAGGTGTGTGCCCTGACGGGAAACCGAACCCAGCACCTTTTGGTGCTCAGGGTGACACTCCAACCAATGAGCCAGAGCTGCAGGTGATTTTAGACCAAACATCTGTAGAACTCTTCTGGCTTTGTACCCGGCCCAGCCTGTCCCGGGCCTGTGTCCCTTCTCCCGGAGTCCCCGCACCTACCCGTCACTCCAGGAGCCCGTCCACTCCACCTGGCCCCAGGGGTTCCGCAGCCGCACCAGCTTCACCTTCTCATCCTTGAACGTGGTCTTGGGCAAAAAGAGACAAAGCTCTCATGCTCTGGAGCCTTTCTGGAAAGGCGGTCTTCGGTTTTGCCCTGAGGGCTGGGGTGGGAAGGGGAGAGAACCCCACAGGGGGGCAGTCCTGCTGGTCCTGGTCAGGACCTTGGGACTGAGCCCTCGGCAGCCAGGGCTCAGCCATGGCCTCACATCTCAGAAGGGACTTCCCCGGTGAACATCTGGCTGTTATGAGCTTTGGGGGAGGAGGCAGGGCATACACTGAGGGCCCTGCTAGCACATTCGGTGTCTTTGTGTGAACTAGAAAAAGTGCCCCTCCTGGCTGGGGAACTACAGACAAATGTACCCTGTAGATGGACCAATCAGAGCAAGGTGCCCTGCCTCCAGTCCGTGCCCCAGATGGGGGCACAGCCTGACCAAATACGCCAGCCAGTCTGACCAGGAGCCTGCCTCTGATGCAGTAAAGGCCAGATGTTCCTGGAGCAAAGCACTGTAACTCTTTGGCCGTGGAAGAACAGGAAGCATGAGAACCCCATGAAATCAACGTCATAAAACCAAAGTGATTTCTATTTGGAAATGTAGGGGAAATGGCTCTCTTTTAAACTGAGCACCATCTAATGGCAAGATGCTGCGAGTGCCCTGGTCCCCTCCAGGCCCAGGCCTTCGGCTTGAGCCCTGAGCGCTTCCCCTGCCTGGGAGAAGGCAGGGCTGTAGCGGCAGAGGGACACCGCAAGCGAAGTCCTGACTTCAGGAGCTTAGTCCAAGCGGCTCTTCCAGTCCCATGCCACGGCGCGTTGCCAGGCTCACCTCATCCAGCCCAGTGACGGAGTAGGCGTGTCCTCTGACGAGCCCGCAAGCCATCCTTGTCTCGTACTGAACCGGGACAATGGTCTGCGGAGCAAAACCCAGGCCGCCTGTCAGGGCTGGAGGCAAAAGTTCTGCCGCCCGAGACACAGTTCCCACGGTGCATTTTCTGGGTTTGGTGAGGGTGAGCACTCCTCCACGCCCTGACAGTGTGCCTCTGGCTATGAGAGAAGAGTCTTAAATATTGGAGACACATTAAGAGTATAAAACTACGTGTTTTGTTTTTGTTTTTTTTAAAAATCATGGTGCAAAGAGGTACGTACAGTATGATAACATTAAAAAATAAAAATTTAGCCGAAACCGGTTTGGCTCAGTGGTAGAGCGTCGGTCTGCAGACTGAAAGGTCCTGGGTTTGATTCTGGTCAAGGGCATGTACAGCACATCCCCGATAGGGGCTGTGCAGGAGGCAGCTGGTCAATGTTTCTCTCTCATCGACGTTTCTAGCTCTCTATCTCTCTCCCTACCTCTCTGTAAAAAAATCAATAAAACATATTTAAAAAATAAAAAATAAAAATTTAGATTAAGTGCATGCATAGAGAAAATCTTGGGAGGACATATGCCAAATCTTAGTTAAGAGTTACCGTGTTTCTCCGAAAATAAGACCTACTTATAGGTTTCCTTCTGAGTGAAATATAAGGCATCCCCCCGAAAATAAGGCCCCCCCTAAGCTAAATATGACAGATTTGGTCCACTGATTCTGAAAGAAATGGAGTCACAAGAAATTCACCAGGAAATTCAGGAATTGGATTGTTATGATGATGTTCCAGAAGATGATGACAAGATTGTCATTGAATAAATGAGTAAATTCTTGATACTGTAGGATTCACAGTTTGTCTGGTTTGTGTTGACAACTACCGTACTACCGTACCGTATACAGGTAATAAATTTCCTTTATTTTCATTTAACAATAAATGTGTACCGTATTCTTCTTCATGGAAAAATAAGACATCCCCTGGAAATAAGATCTAGTGCATCTTTGGGAGCAAAAATTAATATAAGACACTGTCTTATTTTCGGGGAAACAGGGTATTACCTTTAGATGGGGAAAGATGGGTTAATCTTTCTTCTGATTTGCTATATGGCTCGATATTCCTCAGTGAGCATGTATTAATTCTGAAAGTACTAGAATCTAAGTTCTATGAGGGGAGAGACTTTGCTTCGTTCACCAGGACAGTGAACAAAGAGGAGAGAATTTTAGAAGAGTTGCTGGCACCTAGTAGGAGCTCAGTAACTATGTATGGAATGAGTGAATGAATGAATTAGAAGAGGAGAACCGACCAGCGTGGCCCAGGAGATCACAGTTCCATTCCCGGTCAGGGCACATGCCTGGGTTGCTGGCTCGATTCCCAATTGGAGGCATGCAGGAGGCAGCCAATCAATGATCCTCTCTCATCATTGATGTTTATATCTCACTTTCTCTCTCCCTTTCTCTCTCAAATCAATAAAAAAAAAAATTTAAAAAAAAAAGAAAGAGGAGAGACATTTTAATACAAGAAGTCTCTCTTGTATTTCTTCCTGTTAATTCATCAGAGAAACTGCCTGGACCATGGAGAAGGGGCTCCCCTAGAGATCCCTTCCAAACCCTGTCTCTCCCACCCTCAGGAGCCTGGGTGCAGGCAAATTATTCCAACTCAGACCCGTGGAAGGCCCAGGTGGGGCCTGTGTGCGAGGCACTGGCTGCTGAGGGGAGAGTGACACCAACAGGGCCGGGTCATGCAGGGTAGAGGGCGGTTGTTCCGACGTTTGGAGGCGTACACACCCGGGTCGGTCTGTCATCTGAGCCTGAGCGGCTGAGCAGCGAGTTATCCATGTTCCTCACCATCCGTGCAATCAAATCCCCCATTTTCAGCCCAGAAGGAGAGGTTCCATAGGTCATGTTTGTGCCATCCTGGGGCCCCACGGGGAGGGCAGGGGACAGTCCAGGAGGAGAGCAGAGGAGGGAGATAACAAGGGAAGGAGACCGGAGGAAGGGAGGAGACAGACAAAGGAAGAGAGGAGAGATAAACAGCATGGATGGAGAAAACACGGAGAAAAGTGATACAGGAAGAACATGTTCATCTATGGGTGTCTTATGCCACCTGATCTCCCACCCTTTCCTAGCCACGTGAGTGTTGGGAGAGGAAGGCATAGTAATTCACCTCGGGCCTCTTCCTCAGCATGGAAAGCACCAGGACTCGTTCACCCTGAGCGGCCCAGGCAGGCGTGTCTCCTGGCACTCAGTAGGCCTGGCCAGTCTGCCATCTCCTCACCCTTGCCTCTGGTCTCAGTTCAAACCACTTCGTTACGCTGAGATGGGACCGCAGGCTGAGCTCCTCCCAGACCACAGCACAGAGCCCAGGCCCCGCGTGAGAGTGGCGATCGAAGCCCAGTGACAGAGAGGCTTTCTGAGGGAACCAGTGGGCTCGGGTCCACCGCCAGGCATGTGGCCAGCTTCATGGGGGCAGGAGGGGTCTGAGCAGTTCCCACCACAGAGGCCCACACGGATACAGGCCTCTGGACCTGTTCCCAATATTCCAGAGCTTGATATGTCCTTGTCCTATCTCCTTATCGAAAATGCCCAAGAACTCCTCTACCTTGAGAAATTCCCAGTTTTCAAAGTTGCGAGCCAGTTCCTGCTTTGGAAAGCAAACCATTCGCGGGTCCCAGAGGAGAGCCCTATGCTGCCGGTCACCGGGCAAGGCTTTCCGATACGTGGCTGCTCCCTGCCCTGCACCCGCGCCCCTGACTTACATCAATGGAGCAGCCCATGAGGGAGCCCCTCTCGATGGCTTTCTTCATGATCTTGTACATGTCTCTGGGAGCATCCTTAATCTCAAAAAACTCCGTGACCCCGCCTGTGAAGTCCTCCATGGCCTCCGTGGTGTTCCCGCCTTTCAGAGCTTCGTAGGAACCATGCAGCCTCGGAGAGAGCAGGAAGACCCATCTGGGGTCACAGGGTTCCAGGAAACAGAAGCCAGGCAACGCTGCCGCCAGAACTCTACTCCTGCCTCCTGTGATGTTCTCTCATCAACTCTCCAACAACCCTATCGGCTAATGGATCGGCACTGCGATTCCCTTTCTTCACAGAGAAAAACAGCCCCAGAGGCTACGGGACTCACCCAAGGCCACAGGGAGCCAGAGCACTGGGCCCGGAAACTAGCTGTACCCACTCCCCGATAGCTCTCTCTCCGTGATAACCCTGAACCCTGAGGTAGGATTTCATTAAAGCCATCTATAGCTGGGGTGAGCCTTCCAAGTTGAGCGATAATAGGGCTTTATTAACATACTGCAAGCTCATGCGGTTGAGCCAAGCAAAACCCTGGGATCCGAGCTCCAGAAATACAGCGCTTGGATCAAGGACTTGTAACGCCACTGCCTCCAGCTCAGGGACAGCTAAAGCTTTCCTATGTGTGTCATCATTTCTGTTCTTAAACGTAATCTTTTTCATGAGAGCTGTTTCTGCCTGGACTCGATCGTCTCTGACTTTGGGTCACAGCTGCACACACACACACACACACACACACACACGCACACACGCACACACGCACGCACACATGCACACATGCACACATGCACAGACATGCATGCCTCCCATCGTGAGTGAGAGCTTGGCTGGGCTCCGCAGCCCGCCTCCTCCCTTCCAGACTTGCCTCCCCTTCGAAAGTGCGGCCTTACTTCGCGTAGGCCTTCTCCAGCAGAGCGCTCCAGAACTCATTGCGGTGGTTGGACTTGGTGAAGACCAGCTGGTCGTTGTAGGTGGGCAGGCAGTCATCGATAACCACGTCCACCCAGTCTCCGTAGCGCCAGAACTGCACGGAAGCCACAGGCTCAGGTCACCGCTGGGAAATGGCCCTGCCCAACAGCCCTTAGGGGCGCCGGGGTCCTCTGACCCCACACAGACCCACGTCCTCCGCTCTGCCTGTTGGTGCCTGTTCATGCTGTTCTGGGTCTGGGAGCCGTGAATCTCTTCTAAGTGGGCTGTGAGCTCTTTGAGGGCCGGAAGTAGTTACAAACCACTCTGTCTTTTCCACAGAGCCCAGCCCAGGACTGGGGAGCACAGGTGCCCCACAGATATCTGAGGACTTGGGATTTGCATTCTCCAGCTCAGTACGCCTGGGGTGGGGCCGGGTATCAGCATCTTTAAGTATCTCCGCTGATTCTAATGTGCAGCCAGGGTTGAGAGCTACTGGTCTAGATCAGTGGTCGGCAAACTGCGGCTCGTGAGCCACGTGCGGCTCTTTGGCCCCTGGAGTTATTAGCAAAGGCCAGCTTAGGAGGGACCCTAATTAAGTTAATAACAATGTACCTGCCTATATAGTTTAAGTTTAAAACATTTGGCTCTCAAAAGAAATTTCAGTCGTTGTACTGTTGATATTTGGCTCTGTGGACTAATGAGTTTGCCGACCACTGGCCTCGATGGAGGTGATGTATTGATTTATGTATTTCTTGATGGCAAACAAGGTAGAAATTGCTGCTGAAGAAGGGAATTAACATGGAAGAAAATGTGCCCAGAACATACTTTGACCGAAGCAGGAAAACTGTCCAATAATTGCAATTTTGGATGTTGTTCTTTTTTGAACAATTCTGTTTTAATTGAAGAAACTCAAATGTAGTTTAATTTTCTTATACTGACACCACTCCCTACTTATTGACAAAAGGGCAAAAATCTATTCAGTTTTTGTATTTATGTCCCTTTAGATATCAGACCCTTTAAACATCAGTGGGAAGCTAGCAGCTCTGTGGCACAGGGGAAAAACAAAATCCAGGGCCTGGCTGCCTCCCCCAGTGCCCGGACGCAGCAGGACGCTGACCCTGAACCTGAAGAGACTTTTCTGAGGCTTTTAGTCCTGAGGTCCAGGATCAGCAGATACCTCAGCCAATGGTTTAGGCCAATCAAGGCGTTTGGAGCCTTTAGGGCCGGAGACAGATGGATGCGTCAGAACCCTGGTGTCTGCTAGACCCCCACACGCAGAACTCACTGTGTTGGGGCCCAGCACCAGATTTGGCTCTGTGCTAGGACAAGCTGGATCCAGAAAATGTCCAACGGCTGAATTGACTCTGGGACTCAGTCTCATTTCTGGGCCAAACCAGAGACCCAGTCCCCAGATTAACCAGACTTTCCTTCCAGAGCCCAGAGAGGTGAGGGGCAGCCTTGGGGTAGATCTGCCTTGAATGGAAACAAGTAAACAGAAGCCGCCGTTGTGGGTGGGCCCCCCCTAAGAATTCCCCGTGCTGCATCTCAGGGCCTGGCAGAGTAATGGCAGAGCAGCCCGCCAGCTGGACAGGCAAGCATAGCCCTGGAGCCCAGCCGACAGGATGTCGTCCTGCTTTCCTGGGGCGCAGCTGAAGGTGTGTGAGGGGGCGTGTGAAGGGCAGAATCAAACAACTGCCTCCCACGGGCTTGAGGCCCGGAGGGGCTCCCTGTCGCTGGGAGGGCAGGCGGAACCTCTCTGAGCCTCGGAAAGACAAGGCCGGAGGCCGCAGACCGCGGCGAGCGAACTGCGCTGGCCCCTCGGTGACCTCACCTGGAAGTGGAAGATCCCTGCATAGTTTTCCACAAAACTCTGATCGTGGGGTATGACGCGGAACAGCAGGTGCTCGTGGAGGGTCAGACAGGCAATGGCGGCGAGAAACCAGCAGTCCCCTGCAGGCAAACGCGAGGCACGGGTCAGAGGAGGGGCTGCACTTCCCGGCCACGCTGCTCCACGTCCCCGTCCTGCCTCCAGACCTGCCCTTACAGAGGTGCCGGCCAGAGAGGGAGTCCCACAGCAGTCCATGACAATGCGATCGATAGGGCACCTCACACCCTCCCGAGGGGTTTTCCCGGAAGCCGTAGGCAACTCCTCCAACTGCAAAATTAGCTCATTTCCCTTTTGGACCTCAGTGTAGGTCAAAATTGGGCCGTTCTTCAGAACACCTGTGGGAACTCCGCCCTGCCCCGTATCTTTGCAATGTGGGTCCATTTCCCCCTCTGACCTCAGTGCAGGCTGAGCATCTGAGAGTCACCAGTCAAGCGGGTTTGCGTTGGAAGGAGTTGTTAGGCAGTTGCTCTGGAACCAGTCTGTAGGGGGCGCTAAGGCATTGCTGGCAATGGAATGAGATGGGGACATTTTCTTACTCCCTGAACTTCCTTTCTGGTAGAGTACTATACGTAGTCAGAGGAGACACTGCAGTGTGTGTGTGTGTGTGTGTGTGTGTGTGTGTGAGAGAGAGAGAGAGAGAGAGAGAGAGAGCGCACGAGAAAGAGAGAGAGATGTCAGTTTGTTGTTCTACTTATTCATGCATTCATTGGCTGCTCTGACCGGAGATCAAACCTGCAACCTTGGCGTCTTGGGGCAACACTAACCGACTGAGCTGCCCGGCCCGGGCTGAAAGGTTCCTTTCATACGGAGCTATTGTTCTGGGGCAATTTAAACGAGAGTTCCAGTTACAAGTGCTCTTTCTGGTGATGTGCTCTGTGTGTTTATATAGATTCCATGTTCCCAAGGGCCATCCTTGGCACACAGACAGTGTCAGAGCTGCCCTTTGAGGAAGATGGGAACAGTGAAAAGCAGGGCTTTGTCTTGCTGAGAGGGATGTGTGCTGTTCGTGAGATTCCAGAAGGGAGGCTGCGGAGTGAGGCCTACTTCCTGTGACACGTGGCAGAGAACAAGGAACGTGGGAGGAACAGGACTTAAATGGAGCAATCCCCAGCACATAAAATAATGTAAAAGCCTGTTCCCCCAAATCCATGAAAAATAAAAACAGGTTACGGTCCCTTTATTTCCTCTAAAGGGATTATACCTTTAACTACCCCTTGGTTGTTCGGCTGGATATGACCTGAGGGACCTTCCTACCTAATTCTCCTTGACAGATGTCAGTTCTGTTGGCTCCACCAATGATAAATCGGGGATTCTCACAAATTTCCTGTGAAAAAAAAAGGAAAGAATAACAGCAGTAGTAGCTTTAAAAAATTTTTATGTATGTCTTTACTGATTTTTAGAGAGGAAAGGAGAGGGGAGAGAGAGAGATAGAAACATCAGTGATGAGAGAGAATGACCTCTTGGTTCACAGACTGATGCTCAACCACTGAGCAACACTGGCTGGGTTAAAAATGTTACTTTAAATACAAAGATTCAGATCGCTAGAGAGGCCTATGCCATGCTGACACTAATCAAAAGAAGGCTGGAATATTAATTTCAGACAAAGCAAATTTTATAATAAGAAACATTATCAGAGATAAAGAGATATTACAGAATGATAAAGGAGTCATTTCTATCAGAAAACATACAATTCTAAATGTGGGCACACCTACCAACAGAGTGTTAAAGGACATGAGGCAAAAAGTGATATATCTGAAAGGAGAGAAGACAAATCTAGTCTTATCTTTGGAGACCCTGACACTCTCTTTCAGTAATTATAGATTAAGGAGGCAGAAAATCATTAAGGAGATAGTTGACCTGAACAGCACTATCAATCAACTTAATCTGATTGACATTTATAGAAGACTCCATTCAATAAGAGTAGAATACACTTTCTTCTCAATAATGTCTCCAGCAGAGGCTAAGGAGACATGACTACTAAATGCCATGTCATATCCTAGGTGGAATCATGGAACGGAAAAAGGATATTAAGTAAAAACTAAGGAGATCTGAAAAAAGTATGGACTCATTTCAGGGAGCAATGTAACAATTTTGGTTAATTGATTGTAGCAAACGTACCAGAGTAATATAACTGTTCTAGAATGGGAAGTCTATTTGAAAAACAACTGGTTCAACATGACCTCACTCATTTATGGATAATAAAGAACATTATAAACTGATAGATATAGAGACAGTAAAGCAACAAACAGACTGTTAAATTACAGCGAGGAGGGTAGGGAGATCTGGGGGAGATAATAGATCAACCGAAGGACTTGTATACATGCATATAAGTACAACCAATGGACACAAAACTCTGGGGAGGGAGGGTATATATGGGAGGGGGGCAATGGTAAGATATGTACACAGATAATAATTTAATAAAAAAAAAAAAAGAAAAGAAAAACAACTGGTTCAAATGTTTTACGTGCACTCCAATGGGCCAGCTTGCAGACCCACTGGGGTGCACACCCCGCCTTGCAGACCACTGATCCAGGCAGTTCCCTGCTGCTCCACACGCAGTGAACCTTTTGGGGTTACCAGAGCCCCCACGCAGGGAGAGGCTCTGGTCCCGCGTATCCCCGAGGACGTTCTCTGTTCTCGGAAACAAATGGCTCCACAGCTGCACAGTGAAGTGTCTGTGAGCCCATGGCTCATCCTATGAGGAGTCTCACTGGTCAGAGCGAACCTTTCTGTTTAAACAGAAGTGGCACGTCACGTCACTCATGACCCAGCCTTACAGGAGAGGTTCGAAAGGCAAATCCCCAGCTCCTGTAGCCTCCTGTTTCCTAACTGTTCACCATCCTGCACAGATCTCTTCTTGAAACCGGGAGACTTAGTATTCTTTTTTTTTTTTTTTTTATAATATACTTTATTGATTTTTTACAGAGAGGAGGGGAGAGGAGTTAGAAACACTGATGCGAGAGAAACATCCATCAGCTGCCTCCTGCACAACCCCTACTGAGGATGTGCCTGCAACTGAGGTACATGCCCTTGACCGGAATCGAACCTGGAACCCTTGAGTCTGCAGGCTAACGCTCTATCCACCGAGCCAAACCGGTCAGGGCAGCCTTAGTATTCTTAACCCCACTAATCCACCCCCAGAATACCTGCTCTTAAGAAGAGACATGATAATCAATTACATTTACCATTTCACTATAAATTTAAGTCAGTGCATTAGCTCTCTTACAGGCATTTACAGTCTCAGAGACCTATGAAATGTTATCATCATCTCTAACTCAGGAACAGAAAGAACATGACGTCCATTTTGGGAGGAAGCAGGAAGGCATTGTGAGGGCCCCTGGGGCGGGGAACCTGGATAGGCCACCGGCTCGGAGTGAGGATCCATGGCCACAGGCTCTGGACCCCCGGCCTCCTGCCCCCAGAAGCTGTCTGTCCAAGCAGCGAAGCTCCCCTCCCTACCTTTGGTCTTTTCCACGAGATGGCCTTCACCTTGGTGTTCTGGCTCAGCTCCTGGGAGCCCAGGGCCCGGACACCAGCTGGGAACACGTGGTCTTCAAAGAGGCACCTCTGAGCCAGACACCGCTGTCTGAGAATGACAAAATCCTGCCCCGCGAAGCGGAGGGGCTGCGTGGCAGTGCCCTCTCCGCCTCTCCGGTCCCTCTCCCGGATCACACGCTCACAGAATGCCGGCAGCACGGAGGGCATGGTGACGGCTCAGGGCGTGGAGCGGGCCTTCGCTGCGCCCTCAGTCCGGGCCTAATCCTCCCGTGAATGGGCCGGAGCCTATTTAGCCTCCCACCCTCTGCAGCGCGATGCAAATGAACGCAGCCCAGAGCGAGGCTGTGGCCAGAGTCAGCAGCTTGGGCTGGAGGCCCCCGAGCCCACAGTCAACACCAAGGGGCAACACCAGGCCAGTGGGAGAAGTAGCGAGGGGAGTGAGAGAGGGCAGGCCTTGCTGGGATTATTTATTTTTATATTCATTTATTTATTATATATTTGTATTGATTTCAGAGAGGAAGGGAGAGGGAGAGAGAGAACATCAATGATGAGAGGGAAACATTGATTGGCTGCCTCCTGCATGCCTCCATACCAGGGATCGAGCCCAGAACCAGGGCATGTGCCCTTGACCCGAATTGATCCCCGAACCCTTCAGTCCACAGGCCGACACTCTACTCCACTGAGCCAAACCAGCTAGGGCTGGGATTCTTTATATATTTTATTGATTTTTATACCGAGAGGGAGAGAGATAGTTAGAAACATCGATGAGAGAGAGTCATTGATCAGCTGCCTCTTGCACACCCCCTACTGGGGATATGCCTGCAACTAAGGTACATGCCCTTGACTGGAATCGAACCCGGGACCCTTCAATCCCCAAGCCGACGCTCTATCCATTGAGCCAAACCGGTCCCGGCTGGGATTCTTTTTTTTTTTTTTTTTTGCTATTAACTTTTTTATTTTTAAATTTTTTTTATTAAATTATTATCTGTGTACATATTTTAACTCCCCCACCCTCCCATACATACCCTCCCTCCCCAGAGTTTTGTGTCCATTGGTTGTACTTATATGCATGTATTCAAGTCCTTCGGCTGATCTCTTATCTAGGCTGGGATTCTTTTTAAAAAGAGAGAAAATATAGTTGCAGAGGCTTACCCGGCCTCAGCAAAAGGCATTCATGCCTTTGGCACTGGTGGCCAGTGGGATATAGCATGAGGCCTTTGAAACACGCTGTGTACACGAATCCCATTCAGGCCGCTGAATGCATAGGAGTCTGCCCGCGCTGTTGTCTGAGGCTAATGAAGCCTTCGTTGTCCTGATGCCTCTGCCCCGTCCCCCCAGGCCTGGGCGGCCAGTTAGGAACTCCAATCTGCTAGAGGGACCAAGCGGGTAGGTGACCCAGCCTCAATGGAAGTCCCCGTTAGCGTGGGCGCCAGTGGCAGTGAACAGACATCCACAGCTGCAAATTCAGGACCTATGGGGCAGAGAATGTGATGGGTGGGGAAGGAGGACAAATGTGTGTCAGAATTGTACTCACAAGACAGCTCAGCCTTTCCAAAGTTTCACCGCACCAACGGGCAGTGCTGACGTGAGAGCCGGAGCTGCTGCGGGCGGACCTCAGGCCCGGCAGCCTGCGCACCTGGAGGATGCCGCCTCCCTTTACTCATCAATTCTGCCGGCCTTGGCCTGTCCTGTGCTTCTCAAAGTGTGGTCTTTGGACTACCAACATCAGAATCACCTGGGATGTCAGTTTAAAATGCAGATTCCGAGGAGGGCTCATTCCAGACCCAAGGATTCTTTGCAATTTAAATAAGAATACCAGGAGATTCTTATGTCCACTAGAGTCAGAAACCATGACTTTAGCATTACAGTGTACTATCATAGCTCAAAATAGTTTTTTAAAATTTCTTATTTTCAAATTCTTAGTTGCTGATTTGAGAGAAAGAAGAAGAGAGAGGAAGCATAAGAGAGAGAGAGAGAAGGAGAGAGAGAGAGAAGGAGAGAGAGAGAGAGAGATATCAATTTGTTGTTTCACTTATTTATGCACTCATTGGTTGATTCTTGTATGTGCCATGACTGGGGATTGAACTCACAACCTTGGCATATGGGGATGATGCTCTAACCAACTGAGCTTCCAGGCCAGGGCAAAATAATTTTTGAAGTCAGTTCTTTTTTAAATATATTTTTGTTGAGAAAGAGAGAAACATTAATGATGAGAGAAAATCATTAAATCAGCTGTCCTGCGTGCCCCACACTGGGGATCGAGCCCGCAACCTGGGCATGTGCCCTGACTGGGAATCGAACTGTGACCTTCTGGTTCATAGGTTGATGCTCAGCCACTGAGCCACACTGGCTGGGCGAGGTCAGTTATTTTAAGAAATAACCTTATTTTTGTTCAGTTTATACATGAACAAGGTTTTTAAAAATACAAAATACAAAAGTACATGGAAAAATAGCAGTCTCTTGCCCTGCATATCCTCACCACCTGCAAACCTCTCTACTTAGAGACGGCGACTTTCAATATTTTAGCTAATTTTTCTGGTATTTACTGCTATATTTCTAAATAATATGCTTACGTTATTACTTTTTAATTTATTATTTTTAGCAAGTATCAATATAATTCCTATTTGGTGAGTGAGATTTAGGCTTCTCACACTATACTGTGTCCACTATCTTCCCCAAATAATTATATCGTATATTTTGGTAAAATTAAAATTCAGTGTTTTCTTTAGTATTATTAGGAAAATATTGTTCACTTCTTAATTAGGTGGTATCCTGTGTTATATTCCCTTTCTGTATAAATGTTTCTTTTTTTATTCATTTTTTAAAAATATATTTTTTATTGATTTCAGAGAGGAAGGAAGAGAGAGGATAGAAACATCAATGATGAGAGAGAATCATTGATGGGCTGCCTCCTGCATACCCCCTACTGGGGATTGAGCCTGTAATCCAGGCATGTGCCCTTGACTGGAATCAAACCCACGACCCTTCAGTCTATAGGCCAACACTCTATCCACTGAGCCAAACCAGCTAGGACTAACTGCTTTTATTTTTGAAGCAGAATTCAATTAAGTTTCACACATTGAAATTTAATAATTGGATTAGGTGATGTTAAAGTGAAAATTGGTGAACTGGAAGCTAGATAAGAAGTCACAACATGCCACACAGAGATTCAAGGAGATGGGAATTTTTATTTTATTTTTTAAAGAAAATGAGGTTAAGCCAGGACCGGTTTGGCTCAATGGATAGAGCGTCGGCTTGGGGACTGAACGACCCGGGTTTGATTCCGGTCAAGGGCATGTACCTTGGTTGCGGGCATATCCCCAGAAGGGGGTGTGCAAGAGGCAGCTGATCGATGACTCTCTCATCTATGTTTCTAACTCTCTATCTCTCTCCCTTCCTTTCTGTACAAAATCAATAAAATATATTTAAAAAAAAGAAAAAAAAAGAAAAAGAAAATGAGGTTAAAATATATGTGAGATAAAGCCAAGTAAGTTTCAAATATATCTAATTGGAGCTCTAAAAGAAAATAATAGAAAACATGGGGAGAATTAATATCCTAAGAGATTTTCTACAATTGAACAATGAATTTAATCCTCAGAATCAAGAATCCTAATGAATCCTAAGCAGGAAAGATATAAAGCAATATATGTTTAGACATAACAAAGTGATATTGCAGAATACCATAGACAGAGAGATCTTAAAAACAGTCAGAGAGAAAAGGCATATGGCCTATTACAGGGAAGGAGCTTACAGGAAAGCAGCTACCAGGAATTACAGTGTAAGGTAGGAGACAGTACTGAGAGTCAACCTAGAATTGATTACTCAGGAAAACTATTCCAAGAGTGAAAGCAAATTGCATACAAATAAGTACTGAGATGCTTATTAAAGTAGACACTTACTAAAGGAACTTCTAAACAATGTACTTTAGGAAAAAGTGAGATTATTCTGGAAAGAAAAGACAAAGACTCAAGATGGAACAGTAAGCAAGGGAAGTGGTAAACATGTGTAAATCCAAGCAAATATTGACTGTTAAACATGTTATTGTCTAATTTTTTAAGTTTGAAAAATGAAGATAGAGCTAAAAATCTGAAAAACAATGGCATATTAGTTACAGGAGGAGTACTTGGGATTAAAGTGCTATATGGTCTTCATTTTATTTCTGAGGAAAATAAGACTATTGAACAATTTCAGGCTTTATCAAAATAATAGGTAAGTCAACAATTTAGGGCAATTATAGAAAAAACAGTCAATAACTTGCAAATTGGTAGGAAGAAAAAAATGAGAGAAAATACTTTTAATCAATTAAAAAAACAGGCATAAGGAGGAAAAAGGAAACATTAAAAAAGCAATACAAACAGAAAGGTTATGGTAAATTGTGGAAATAAATTCAAAATAAATGCTCAGAATCAATGCAAACAGACTAAAATCTCCAATTAAAAGACAAAAGGTTTTCAGACTGGATTTTTCAAAAGAGTTATAAATAGTTTATAATAAATGCACCAAAGACATCAGGACATAGAAATGTTGGAAGTAAAAGAAGAAAAAATTACATATATGTATAAAGCAAAAACTTGCCCCCAATGCTTGCCTACCTACATTAATATCTAACAACATTGACTTTAAAGAAAAAGAAAAAAGCACAAAACAGACAAACAAAAAACCCACAAAATTTTCTTAGAGTTAAAAAGAGCCACCACAAATTCCTAGAAAAATACTTATTACTACTGTATCAAAAAGAAAAGCAATTGCAAATTATCCCATGGTTTTTGAAGAGGTTGCATCAATAAATAAATATATTCCCTTAAGAAAACACTGGCAAAATGCTACCAAATATTTAAGGAACATATAGTTTTCATCTTACCACAGTCTATTTCACAGAATAAAAGATCATTCCCCACTCATTTTATGAGGCTAGTGTAACCTTGATAACATAATAGGACAGCACAAGAAAGAGAAATAAAAGGCCAGTCTCATTAACTATATATGCAGAAGCTTAAATAAAAGTGTTTTTTTTTTTTTTAATTTAGTGATGTGTAAAAAAGATATACATTATGCCTTAGTCCATTTTGCCTAGTGGTTGGAGCATTGGCCTACGGACTGAAAGATCTTGGGTTGAATTTCTGGTCAAGAGCATGTGTCTGAGTTGCAGGTTTGATCCCCAGCCCAGTCTCCCCCGCCCAGTCAGGGCATGGGTGAGAGGCAACCAACTGATGTATCTCTCTCACTTCAATGTTTCTCTTTCTCCCCTCCCCTCTGCTCTCCCTTCTACTCTGTCTGAAAATCAAGGGAAAAAATATCCTGAGGTAAGGATTAAAGAAAAAATAATAATACATCCTAAATTTGATTGTTTGGTTTATTCTAAGAATGCAAGGCGGTCAACATTGGAAAACTTTATTAATGTAATTGTTTAAAGGAGGAAAATCACATGACTTTCTCAAGTAATGCCAAAAAAGTATTTGATAAAGTTTAACAATCCTTATTTTATTTCTTTTCCATTTATGATTTTTAAAAATTCCTCAGCAAAGCAGGAATAGAGGGGATCTTCATATATATATATATATATATATATATATATATAATTGATTTTTTACAGAGAGGAAGGGAGAGAGATAGAGAGCTAGAGTCGTCGATGAGAGAGAAACATCGACCAGCTGCCTCTTGCACATCTCCTACCGGGGATGTGCCTGCAACCAATGTACAAAGGTCCCGGAATCGAACCTGGGACCTTTCAGTCTGCAGACCGATGCTCTACCACTGAGCCAAACTGGTTTCGGCAGAGGGGATCTTCTTAATGATAAGTTGTATCTACAAATAAATCTACAGTAAATATACTCAACAGTGAAGCATTAAGGATATCCCTTTTAAATTTGGGAGCCAGATGGAGATTCTTGTTAGCCCCTTTGTTATTAAAATTATTCTGGAGGGTTTAATTAGCACAATAACACAAGAATTGGGCTGGTGAATACAGTTGTGCATATGTACTGGGAAGCTCACCTAACTATAGAAACACAGAGGCTATAGCCAATATCTTGGGATATGCTATTGTTATTAGAATTATCAAGAATTTATAAGATATGAGTCAAATGAATATTTTTGCTTGAGAAATCTAGTACAATTTTAAGGAAGATGCCATTTATAAAAATAACAACAACAAAAGATGCCTAGGAATAAATCTGACAAAGATATTCAAGATCTTTACAGTAAAAATAAAATAACTTGACTGAAAGGTACACTAATGGAGATCTATTTAAATGGAGGGCCATCCCTTCTTCATGGATAGGAAGATTCAATATTGCCAAGATGTGCATTCCTCTACATTGATTCAATGTAATCTCAGTGAAAATCTCCCTACTCATTTCTGTGAAACTCAGCATTCTGTTTCTAAAATCTAAAGAGGAAGGCAAAGAGTAGGAGACAGCTAAAATGACACTGAAGAAGAAAAACCAGGTTGGGAGGACCTGCTCTGCTGGATGTTAAGATTTATTGGCACGAGGTGTGGCATTGGCACAAAAATAGACAAATAAACGGAAATAAAACAGTACAGTGTGGAAACAGAACCACACATTGATAGAACTTGATTTATTTAAAAGTGGTTTGCAAAACAGTGGAGGAAGGGCTGTCTTTTAAATAAATTGGGCTGGCACCTTTCAATATCCATATGGAAAACAACAAAATGTGATCCATATTTTTATACTACATGCATAACTCGTTTCCAGATGGATTATAGACCCAAATATAAAGGCAGAAAAATAAAGTCTCTAAATGATAATAAAGAAGAATGACTTTGGTTTAGGAAAAATTTTTAACAGAACACATAAAGCATTAACCATAAAAGGGGAAAAAATAAATTAAGAACTAATTTAGAACTTTTAATTAAGATATTTTTAAAATTAAAAATACCTTTAAGAGAGTGAAAAGGCAATTCACAAAGTGGGAGAATATATAGTTCACCTGACCATCAAGTGATTTAGTATCAGGATATGTAAAGAATATCTACAATTTAAGTTGAAAAAGACAAACAACTCAATAGAAAAATGGACAGCTAAGGAACATGGACAGCAAGATAACAAATGTCCAAGAAATACATAAGCGTATAAAACGATGCTCTGACTTATTTATAATCAAGGAAATGCATCTTTTCATACATTTCTTGGCTGTTTCTGTGCCAGCCTGTCCCATCGCACTGCTGTTGTCAAGGTGCTGTTCACCGTGACGTCTAGAGTCCTGTCCCAGGCGTGACCTCAGGAGGAGCTGCTGTCTTTGGAACGCAATGAAAGGCAGTCCTAAAATTATTTACAGAATTGTCACTTTCGCCAACACTGAGGCCTGCTCCCCTCCACCTCGGACGGCACTGTCAGGATTCTTTGCTGAAGAGAAAGCGGGAGGCTGGCTCTCAATCGGGCACCTCATTTTGCCTTTCAGTTACCATCATCGCTATTTACTGACTCATTGTACTGAGCATGTCATACACAAACATCTCATTCAATTCTTAAACAGTTCTTAGTGATGGAGATTCATTCCAGGTCTGAAGTTTCTACGACGGAGAAGCTTTTATTTTCCTTTCACAGACGAGGAAACTGAGGCCCGGGAATGGTCAGTGACTTGCCTGAGGCTCCACTGATAAGAGATGGATTTGGGATTTGAATCAAGTTTGTCTAACTTTTAAAGCCTGTGCACTGCATCCTTGTTATACTTGTGTCCTTTGCTGCCTATGCGAATAGTGATTGCTGCCTTACCCTGAGCGCCTGCTAGGACTGTAAGGATGCTGGCTCAGAACAGCCACAAGATAAAAGAGCAGTATCCCGTCACAGAAGAGAAAAGCGACACGTAGAGAGTTATGTGACTTGCTAGTGGCAGAGCCAGGGCTCCGGCCAGGCTTGTTTGTTTCTAAGTCCAGCGGTCTTCACCCCCGCACAGTGCCCCCAGTTCTTCCTCTGTGGCTCGCCTCGGCATCCCACTTCTCTCTCAACTGTCTGGCAGAAGATGGCTCTCTCAAACAGATTACAAGCAGACCTCCTGCCAAGCCGGATTCACTGGGAAGACAGATGACATCCCTGAGAGAAGCAGCTACGCAGTGCCTGTGCCCGGTGCCCTAAGAACAGAGGCACACGCTCACAGCCGGGGAGTTTCTGTACTCCCGTTCCCCTCCTCTCATCTCACACGGCGTGGAGTGACCTTTATTTTGTGTCCACCTAGATGTCTTCTTTCAGAATCGAGTAACAGGCCAAGCGAACGCTTGGGTGGGAAGCTGCGCGGGGCGGAGTGTTCATCACAGAGCCACGGGCACCGGGGCGATGTCGCGTCAGCACGGGCTGCACGAGGTTCCAACGTCAGATTGCCGACGGAACGGCCGGGCACGGGCCCTCGGAAGCGGGTGGCCAGCTGCCCTCTACAGGTCACCCCTTTTCTTTAACTCCACCTCAGGCTCAAAGAAGCCAGGCTCCTTAAGGAAATGATTCATTCCAGGTCCGGGGCAGGAGCTACACACAATGAGCCCGGGCCACCGGGTGCTGGCGGGAACACAAAGAAGCTGTTCAGGATGAAAGGGGTCATGCCAATGCTGCAGTCACTTACAGGCTGGGGCGGGGCCGTTCCCACGCTTCAAGGACAGGTCAACTTGAACTTCAAAAACAATAATGACCGCAACGGATTAAAATGTGTTGCCATGTTTCAGACTGTTCACACTCTGGAGTATTGTTTCGAGTTGTGATATTTAAGAATACAGAGCGCATAGGAAATCTAGGCGATTCCCTTTGCTCATAGTAGTTACGTGCTATAAAGGTGCTGTGAGCGCTGACTTAGTGAATACTGAGCCGCTGCTCCTGGAGGAAACACAAAATAAGGTTCCCGGGAGTCTGATCACACATTTTCATCAACCGATAAATACACAACCTTGTTTTATGTGTGTTTTTGTTCAAAGACCCCTGCTCTGCTATATATTATTGATTCATTAACATTGATCTCACAGCCAACAGCACCATAATGAATGCCCGAAAGAAGCTTATCTAACACTCCTACGTTCTCCCTCAGGCACATCATATCCATCTTGAACTTAGGAACGCTAGACAGCCCTTCAGGCCTAGGCTTGGGGGACATTTTAAACAGAGAAATCGCCAACAAGAAGCACATACATATGAAAAAAATGTGACACCAACTAGACTGTGAGAAGGACTTGAAATAAGAAGGTGGAGTGTAGCTTTGTTTGACTTCAGTTGGGAACCCGCTCATAGGGTGATTCACTGCCCTACACCTGCCCACTAATGACCATGGATACTGACTGTGGGGCTGCAATGACATTTTAGTGAGTAGTGAATTCACAAGGATCCATGAATAATGAGGATGGACTAAACATGGATCATAGCACTGACCTACCCAGCTCTGGAAAAAAATCGTCATCCTAGGGAGTAAAGGTAGAGGAGTCTGTGAGTGTTTGAGCTGAAAAGCAGGTAAAGGAAGGATGATGATATTCACGAGTTGGGAGAATTATCATATAGAGGAAATCAGCCGACTCTGTTTCGCTGTCTTCTGAGCTAGAGGTAATGTGATAAAACGGTGGCTGCAAGAGTTCTGGCTAGAAACAAGGATGACTCTTCAGACTGGGACAGAAACTAATCGCTATGGAAGGGGATGGGCATCCGTTTATCTGAAATAGCGGAAAGAAGCAGTTTCCAAACATTTTCAATCTTATGATGTATAAGGAGTTTTTAATAGCAGTTTTAAACCTATATTCCGGGTGTTCTGGGAGAATGTAATAAACTTCTGATAGTTCTGATGGTGAGTATTTAAAGTTGAAGGTTGGATGAAAATAGTAAAGCAAGCGTCAGCTTCTCTTCAGCAGGATGCTTCCTAGGGGTCAGCCGGGGCCTCCCAGTTCCTTGGAGATCTCGCACCCCCACTTCCTGGCCTCTGAGAGGGCAGAGCCTCCTCACCCCACCAGGTTTCAGTGGGTTCCTGGCACTTTGCTTCTTCATGCTTCCCTCTTTTTCTCCACCCCTGTGCTTTCCACACTGACTCCCGGGTGTGTTGGCTCAGTCCTGCCTGTAAAATTCAAGGTACTTCCTCCAAAGTTACTTGCCTCAGGCACCACACAAGTTCATCACCAGTAAAGACTTTTGAGGGTCAGGTCAAGGGAGGGATGACACTGGGGCATGTGGCCTCTTGCCCTATTCCATGCCCCCCCACCCCATCCCTCTTGGGTTTCTAGTTCTCCTCCTTTTATAAGTAAATGGCAATTACAATTTTTGTCCCCATTGAAAACAATCATGTCCGCCCCAGAGAGAAATTACTCCTTCTGTGATCTCAAGTATCTTCCTAACTTTTCCTTATGAGAGTCCCTCTTGAAGAGAGAAATGGAAGCGTCTGCCATGCTAAGGGTTTACATTTGTTAAGCCAGTGGTTGGCAGACTGCGGCTCTGTTGATTAGTGAGTTTGCCGACCACTGTGTTAAGTACATTTGGCTAAAGAGGTGCAAGAAATCAAAGATAATTTTGCAGTAGTAACAAGACCTCATCTGAAGAATGTGATGGTTCCCCTCCCTGCTCCCGACATGTAACAGTCTTGGGACAAGGGAGGCGTTGGTTCTGCCCGCATGATGAAGACTCAGAAAGGGGCAGGAGACCAGTCAGACAGACAGCAGCAAACCCAGCAGGTCTGGTTGAGTCCATGATAGGCAGTGTGCGAGAAAGACTTGGTTTTGTAAGAGGAGTAGAAAGGAGATAGCAGAACTGCGTTAAATAAAAAAGGAGTACTACTTTTTTTCTTTTTCTTTCTTAAGGTGATTTATTTTATTTTATTATTATTGATTTCAGAGAGAAAGGGTGAGGGAGCGAGAGATAGAAACATCAATGATGAGAGAGAATCATTGATTGGCTGCCTCCTGTACACCCCACACTGGGGATTGAGCCCCCAACCTGGGCCTGTGCTCTGACCAGGAATCGAACCATGACCTCCTTCCTGGTTCATAGATTGATGCTCAACTACTGAATCACACTGGCCAGGCTTATTTTTCCATTCTAAAGCACCCCCCTCACATTTTAGTATCTCTGAAATTGTGATGCGTCTTATATGAAAATCTTCCTTCAATTGCATTCAGCTGGTGGCGGTCATGACTTTCTTAGGACACCTGATAAGATCAGGAAAGTACCAGTACCAAAATCTTCTAGACTTGGTGAGATATGATTCATGTCGAATTGCAGCTTGGGAAACTTACATAAACTCTATCCTTAAAAAGAGTCGAATGCAAGAGATTTCCAGGCATGAGAACTATAGGGAATAAAGTCACCTGTTTGGAATATAGAGACTGCTGTCTGTCTGGGAGAAGGTTTCCTGAGGTCCAGCTGTTGGCAGAGGGAACTAGTTGGCCCAAGTCGTGGGAAAGAACAGGGTCAAGAGCCAGGTTAGACCAAAGCACAGTGGCAAGTGGGGCTGTAATCAGTAACAGCAAAGTGGGAGGGCACACACCAGAGAAATGTGGGTGAAGATGAGACCCAGCTCTGACCCTGATGGAGGGATGTGAACCCATTTGAGGGGAAGAGGTAGGTTAGGCAGCCTGTGACCTGGAGGTCCAGTAACTGGCAACAAAGTAGAAAGCCCTGGATCTGAAGATAAGGGAAGGTGGTCAATTCTCCCAACCTCCAACAGCCAATGGAAACAAAAAGCTGAGCAAAAAGTTGCAAAGAGAAAATGCAGAGTCCCAGATTTCAGCCCCAGGAGCTTGGAGGGCAGAGGAGGGAGGGCAGGTTTCCTGGGGGAAGAGCTGGGGGAGAAGTGGAGGTGTTTGGTACTTGCATTTTCATAATAAAACACAAATTTTGTGTTTAATGTAAATGACTGGAATTGTCCTAAAGTAAAAGCAGTCACGTGTCCATGAGGGGCTTGTTTACATAGATACCCTCATGTTTGGTTGGATTGATTCATTTAGATCAAGCATGAAGTGCTCAAATACATTGCTGTGGTTAGCTATTTTTAAAAAAGCCCTCACCTGAAGATATTATTTTCATTGTTGTTTAGAGAGAGTGGAAGATAGGGAGGGAGGGAAAGAGGGAGACAGAGAGAGAAACATTGATGTGAGAGAGAGACATTGGCTGGTTGCTTCCCACATGACCCCTGACCAGGGACAAGGATGTAACCTGCAATCCAGGTAGGTGCCTTTGACTGGGAATTGAACCTGAGACCCTTCAGTGTGCAAGCTGATGCTGTAACTGTTGACCTACACCAGCCCAGGCTATTGATTGGTCCTGGACACAAATTAAGCTAGAAAGATGTGTTATCTCTTTTGGAGACTATACAACAGATGTAGGTGGTGATAAGACTGCACAACAGAAGAGAAACCGAGATGGCGGCATAGGTAAACACCTAAACTGCTGCCTCACACAACAATTTCAAAACTACAACTAAAAGACAAAATGAACATCATCCAGAACCACAGGAAAGCTGGCTGAGTGGAAATTCTACTACTAGAAGGAAAGAGGAAAGCACACGGAGAATCAGAGGAGCTCCCTAAAGGAGACCTTATACGTGGAAGCCATGGAATTCCCATCTGCCAACTTCTCCGGCCTGATTTCCTACTCGGTCTCTCTGGTAGAAGTGTCTGAAAACACGTTGATTCCAAAGACCCTGGTGAACAAGGACATGGTTGTGTTCAGGGTGGCTCCTTGCATCTTCACCCCAAGCACCCAGATGTGTCTAGAGATCTACCTGTGCAGAGAGCTGCAAAGGCATGGTTTTGTGAAAACAGTGACCGAGCTCAGCAAGAAGAGTAACATCCAGGTGGTATCTGTCTACAAGGACCCCAAACACCTGGGCAGGTGGCTCCAGGACGAGATGGTCTTCCGCTACACTGAGGCGCCCCACAAGACGATCTCCTTGGTCTTCGACACCCCCCGGGTCTCTAACCTTGAAGACTTCCCCATGAAATACTCACTGAGCCCAGGGATTGGCTACATAAACCAACACACTGAGGACAATAAGGTGATCACTATGGATTCCATTGGGAACCTGATGGTGTCCCCACCCATCAAGGTCGAAGGGAGAGAGTATCCTCTAGGCAGCATCCTCATTGGCCGCAGCTTTTACCCCAGCAAGGGGGGCCAGGACATGAGAAAGGACTTCCTCTCTGCCCAGCAAGTCTAGACCCTGGTAGAGCTCTACCCGGACTGGCTAATGATGGGCCACGCGGTCAAGTTCATGTGCTTCATCCCCACGCAGGTTAAGGCTGAGAGTGACAAGGGCTTCCGGCTCCTGCTACCAACTCTTACAGGAGAAACAGAAGGAGGGTTATGGAGACACCACCCTGTGTGAGGAAGTGTGGGAGGACCAGCTCCTTTCCAAAGGGAGGGAGGTCACGACCATTAATCAACTTCTGGATAATGACATCATGAGGAAGCAGAACGACTATGTGGAGAAGTGCATTAACCGGAACCGAGACATCCTGAAGCAGGAGCTGGGCCTGCTGGAGAGGGACGTCATCCACACCCCACAGCTCTTCCGCTTGGAGCAGCTGAGCAACATGCCCTCCACGGAGCAGACCGAGAAACTCTACGCCAGGCTCTACTTCCCCAGCCTGCTGCAGCTGACTGTGACGGGCAAGAGCCTGGGCATCCCCAAGCCTTTTGGGCCCCAGATCAAGGGCACCTGCTGCCTGAAGAGAGGATCTGCCAGCTGCGGGAGCCCTGGGCTTCAAATGCACCTTCATCAACGACTGTCACTACATGACTGAGTCCGGAGACTCCACCGCCTGCCCTTTGCCTATAAATGGTGGGAAATAGTGCCTTAGACCCAGCCTAGTGCTGCCAGCCCTGGCTGCCCCTTTATACTGGGGGGTGGGGGGGAGGGCTGGAGAGTTGAGAAGCCCCCTTCTTATCCTGTTCCCCCACCCCTCAGAATCCAGTGGGGAGGCAAAGGCTGCTATAGCTGCCACCCTTTGGGTAGAGATGGAAACTGTCTTCAGCTGAGTAGTTAGTTATTAGCTCCCCATTAAAGCGCTAGTTGTTCTGAATGCAAAAAAAAAAAAAAGAAAAAAAAAGAAAATATGGCTTGTTTGCTCCCCTAGAGAAAAGGGGAGAGAAGTCAGATTGTTTGGCCTGCCGACTCTCTCGCAGAGGAGGGGAGGCAGTGAGGCAGCTGTGGTCAGCAGGTGAGAGGAGATTAAAGGTGTCTTCTGGGAGGGAAGGATTGAAAGAGCAGCATGTTACCCTAACTAGAATTATTGTTGGCTGTGAATAACTCTCCCTTCCTCCTCATCTGATTGGACTAAGTAATACTTTATTGTGAAGAAAAAAATCATGTTAGTTCTCAATGATTCTGTGCATTAGATTGTAAAAGCAGGAAGGGCCTCTCATAGGACACCGTCTCCTTTCCAGAATGCTCAAGGCTGGCAAACGTCCCTATGCCTGTGGCGCACATGGAAAACGTGTCCCCAAGAGTGCTCTCCGTTTCAGAAAGTTCTGAAGTCGTTCTCATTTTCCAACTTCAGTCAACGTGTGTGACTATAGATAAGTCATTTGCTCTTTCTGGATCTTAATCACTTCACCTGTCAGTCTGTGAGGGGGTTAGACCACATCTCTAGGATTCATTATAACTCTGACCGTCTCTAATTCTATATGCTAATTTATGCTAATAAGCCCGACAGGCAGTGTTTTCCCCATCTTAACCTCGGAGGAAAGGCACATTTTAACCAAGAATGGGATTTGCCACCTGGACCTTTAGCAACAGTAGAGAATTGAGGACTTTGGCGGTGGTGGGAGCACAGTTTGGGACAGACAGGTGTGTCAGTGCTCCTCATGTCACACTGATACTGACAGTATAGCTTTTAGGACTGATCTGGAGCTTAGAGTATAACAGAACCTTAAAACATTTTAATTAATATGTAAGTCTAGCTTTTAAGGCTAAAAATTCATCAACGATGTTACTAAAAACAGTGTGTTTTTTGGCTTTGTCTCTGCAGTAGTGTTGGAAAAGGCTTTTAGGAACTCCCAGCCTTGGCAGGCAGGGCTGTCTTAACTCTCAGGGTCAGCGCCTTCAGACGTGGGTTTATTCACCAGCCGCTGAAGACAGACGGAAGGCCTGGCCCGTTGCCGGGTAGGAGGCTCAGAGATGAGCAGGAATGGCCCTGCTCTCAGAAGATGGGCAACAGACACGAGCAAGCTTGAAGGAAGGGACACCTGAACAGAGTTTTGGAGAGACGCTGAGGGGAAGCGAGTGACGTGAGAACGAGGGCATTCCAGACAGACGGACAGACAGCATGCGCAAAGGCCTCCGGGTCTGAAAAGAGCTGGAACCACAGAGCGGCTGAATGTGTCAGGGTCCAAGGGGAGAGGCTGGAGACGAGATGCACAGGTAGGCAGGACCAGCTCTTGAAGGGCCTATATCTTCGCTCAGGGCTTTGGATTTATCCTGAAGGCATGGCGGCTTGTGCGCGTGCGTGTGTGTGTGTGTGTGTGTGTGTGTGTGTGTGTATGTGTGTGTGACATAGCCAGTGCCCTAGCGGCAGGGCAGCAACTGGGTTAAAGAATAAAGATATTTCAAGTCCTCACTTCTAGACTGCGGGCTGTGGGGCTAGTTCTGGGCCTCCCCACAGAGTCCTCAGCGGAGGGGAGAGCCTGTGGAACACACAAGGTGAGAGCAGCGTTGTTGGCTATCTCGTCCCAGGTTAGAAAGAAAAACATGGCTAACGAATTGCACTGGGCCTCAGCTTAGCTTGATGAAACTATTCAATAGCTCTGGGCCTCAGAGTAAATGATTTCTCCCTAAACCGGGGGAGCTCCCCTTGCCTTACGGTCCCTGAACATTGTCTCCCGACAGGCACTCTTTTTCCCCTTCCCCTCAGGACTCCAGGCTCCAGGAAGCAGGGATTTTTGTCTTCCTTCCTCACTGCTGTCTCCCCAGTCGCTTGCCCGGTTTGAGCTCTAGTCTAGAAAATGCTCAGTAAGTATTTCTTGAATTAAGAACAAGAGTCATACTGGAGGGGTGATCAGAGGGGAGAGCCAGGAGAACATGGCAGCTCACTGCAAATGAAACCCCGAGGCTGGAAGAGTCAGCTAGAAGAGAAAGGGTTTAAATCTGAGCTGTCATGTGCTCACTGGCTATACCTCACGCTGGCGTGCCATTATGCCTTCATTTGTGAGCTGAGGAATATGCACAAAACAATTGCTAGGGGTGCTCCTTCTAACCCTAACATTTTGTGCATGAAAAGGTAGTCTTTGCCTGCCCCTCTCCCCTCGCCGGGGCTTCCATGCTTCAGAAAGACATGGCTGCCGGCAAACCAAAGAAGAACATCATGACTGCCGCCCAAGAAGTTGAAGGAATCTTATAAAATGCAAGATATTTAAACAGGCCAGATCTGGATGGTTTGGAATATGTTTTGGGAAAGGAATGTTTACTTTTATAGGATAAATTAAACTGAGTTCTAATGACTTTTATAAAAAGCAAAACGGTTTTGAGAGAGAGAGAGAGAAAGAGAGAGAGAGAGAAGGAAGCACCCTGCCTCAAGAGGACCGGGCCTGGTGGAGCTGTAGCCAGGCCCCTTCCCCCAGCCCATGGGCACCGTGGAGCTGTGGGAGGTGCTCGGTGGGAGGACTTCTCTGAGGCAAAAGCCCAACCAGCAACCAGTAAACTACTCACCGGAGGTCTCTTCCACACGAACTGGATGGGAAACTTCTGGCTATAGAAGAGGGAGGTCTCATCCGGCGGGAACTCAGGATCCACATAAAGAACCTTCTTCTCTAGACACTTCTTATGAAGCTGCTCGTATGTCTTCTCTTTCACTCCGATGATAGGGAAATTGCGGCTGATGATGGCTGAATAGATGCCACTTGGGTTAGCGCCTCCGGCCTCCGTGGTCTTGCCCTGGGCCGGCGGGGGAACCGGCCCTGGGGACTTGGGCCCAGCCCCTGTCTGTGGGGCCACAGACGGGCTGATGACTGTTGGCATGGCAGGCAAACGTGGAAGGGACACGTTTAAAGAAAACAAGATACAGCTACCTTCAAGGAAAGGAAGCAACGGCAAAGGGGAAGTTGGAGTGCTTCTGTCATCTGAGAGGAAAATGTCCACATCCACTTCAAAGTTTCAAGCCCATCAGAAGGTCGTCCAGCTTGTGTTCATCTTCAAAACTGAGCTGTGATCTGGAAGCCGTAAGTCCTCCGGAGGAAGGAGCAGTGAAGGATTTATGCCCCGATTTTAACCTGGGGGGCTCCTACCAGCAGCATGTATGCCAGAGGGAGAGAAAGAAAGTGAGGCGAGTGTTCCAGTGGCCTGGAGAAGCTTGAACCAGGAAAACTAAAAATAGACATGAAAAAAGATCCTGATGTGACAGCAGGAGCGTGCAGCTCTACTGCGTGGCCGAGAGAGAGGGACCCGGCGAGGACTGTTAAGTGTGATCAGTAAGTGCTGGTGCTGTCAGGGGATGAAAGGAAAACATTTGAGTAAGTTGAACACTGAAACTTAGTGAAGAACTTCTGATGCATTATTGAGTTGGCCATTATACAGACCATCAAACTATTGGTTACCAAATTATTTGGAAAACTTAATTGGAAAAAAGCTAATAAGAGTGAGATGCTCAATTCTAGTAGAATATGCACTTTTAAGGGTGAATTTTACTTTCTAAAACTCTAAAATATCAGAACATTTCAGTTGGATTTTATATATCTCTGGAATGTTCTGGTATCAGCACTGAGTGGAGCTATGTGGGTGGAGGACTCAGTAGAGTCCTCTCAGTTGTCTCTTCTTGCCCACTCGACCTAGCCACCCCTTGTCTATCCCTACCCCCAAAATAAACACTGGGACCATGCCTGTTTCAAATAGTGCATCTGAGTAGAGGTTATCCAGGCATACCATGCCAGTCATCTGAGCCAGAGTTGGATAGTGACCCAGGTTGGTGGTCAGGTCCCGGCGTGTCATACGGAAAGAGTTGGTTTCAGGGCTCTTAGATGAGAACGCAGAGGCTCTGGGGAAGGGAAGTGCCTCCTGGCCTCTGCCTTGTCTTTGACCCACAGTCACTGCTGCCTAGACTGTAAAGAGATGGCCACGTTCCAAGTGTGGCTCAGTGAATGCTCGTCCCAGACTTTAGCCCAGCCTGTTCCCGAGGTGAGGCTGTGAGAGAAGGTGGGGAGTGACAGCTGCAACAGGAGTACAACGAGGCTCTTGGTCGCTGGGGTTGCAGCTTTGAGGATCCCTGTGTGTGGAGTTGCACCTGGAGGGACCATCGGCCTATCCTCGTGGCCCATGAAGGCCTTTGCTCTCCTGGAGAGGCAGATAGAGGAGGGCAGCCGCTGGGTGCTGACTGCTGAGGTGCAAAGCCTGGGCTGCTGCTCACTGGGGGCCTGGGTACCGTTAGGTGACTTATTTCTTCCTTGTTTCCTATGCCTCGTTTTCTCAACTATAAATTGGGTATAATAATAGTCATTCTGCTATGCAGTTGTAAAAATTAAGTTAATTTATGTAAAACATGTAAAATAGTGTCAGGATTGACTGAAGCACTCAATAAATGTTGTTAGAGAGTACCTGAATTTAATAGTACTTTGAGGTTAGATGAGGTTGAGTGACAGCCACTCATTGGTGCAAATCAGCACTCACTCTATGAGCAGGAGCGTTTCCCACGGGCACAGCACCAGGAGGGGTGCAGTCTGTCAGGATCCTGTGGTCACAGGTCTCCAGTCAGAGGCATGTCTCTCTGCCTGCATAAAGGAGCCTCTGAAAAGAATGTCTTCCACCCTCAAACTCACCTATGGCATGGAAAGCAAAGAGGGGCAGGTAGTTTTCTTCTCCATCATCATACGTTTGAGTCTCAGTGCTTTGCCTGTCCCACTTTAAAAGTCACAGCAACGACCCACATTTTATTGTTTCTGTTTATTGAGCTTCCTGTCTGCCCACAAGACTGTAAGCTCTGTGAAGGTGGGAACGGATCCCTATTCCACCCTCAGGGTTAAGTACTATATGTAGAAGGCTCTTAATCAATACGTGTTGGGTATCTGCTGAATGAAATTTCTCTATGCGAGGAGAGATTTCTTACATTTCTTATTGCTTCGCCAACATAATGCAAGTTTCTTGGCTGATATGCCCCTGGGAAAGGAGCTGCCCCTGGGGGGAGGAGCTGCCCCTGGGGGAGGAGCTGCCCCTGGGGGAGGAGCTGCCCCTGGGGGAGGAGCTGCCTCTGGACCACACGTGCTTTGATCTTTCTTTTCTCAGCTGTCTAAGCCAGCTCCATCTGTTAGCAACTGAGCTAAGTGTACGACAGAAATGAATCTCTTATCATAGCAGGATGGGAATATCAAACACACAGAGTGCAAAGAACTATTCATTTTGCTCTACCAATTGCTGTGGATAAAACACCCTCTCAGATTAGCAGGTCCAAAATCAAGTTTTATCCAGCCACCTGGCTGTAGAATGCACACTATCAGGGAGAAATCCAATCTGAGGGCATGAACAAAGGGCAGATAAGCACATAAACAGCTCCTCATTTCAATTCCCAGAAGCCTCTTTGAGGATAAAGAACTAGTTTTATAACATATTTTAGCCAGGGTCATGCAATATTTGTGGCTGGAATGATTTCTATCAAAACAATAAGGCCAATGAATGGCTCCATATCACTATCTTTTCCACCAATAAATATTTCTTTGATTCAACAACTGTTGGAAGCAATGTATCTACTTATAACACATACCATTCAAAAAGTGCCTAGGAGAAGCTAGCCACAATCACATAGTTTAAAAAAAAAAATTAGGAGGTGTGAGTGGCCAGGGAGAGGTCAATGGGGGAAAAAGGAGACATATGTAATACAATAAAGAAAAATATTTTTAAATTTTAGAGTAATTTTAGACTTACAAAAGTGTTACAAAGGTAGAATAGAGTTCCTATATACCATTCACCCAACTTCCCCTAATGCTTACACCTTATATAACCATGGCACAATGATCAAAATGAAGAAATTAGAGTTGGTATAATTCTATTAATTAAACTACAAGACTATTTTGGTTTCTTTGTACTTCCAAGAAGGTTTATTATTTCCTTCAGTTGCAGGATCCAAATTAGGATCCTGAATTGCATTAATCATGTCTCCTCAGTGTCCTTCAGTCTCTAACAATTCCACAGTCTTTCCCTCTCATGACCTTCGCACTTTTAAAAAATATATATATTTTAATGATTTTACACAGAGAGGAATTGAGGGGGATAGAGAGTTAGAAACGTCGATGAGAAAGAAACATCGACCAGCTGCCTCTTGCACCCCCCCCCACTGGGGATGTGCCCGCAACCAAGGTACATGCCCTTGACTGGAATCAAACCCGAGTCTACAGGCCAATGCTCTATCCACTGAGCCAAACCGGTTTCGGCACCTTCGCACTTTTGAAGAGTATTTGTCAGTTATATTGTAGAATGTCCCCTAACTTGAATTGTCTGATGTTTTTCACACGATTAGACTAAGTTATGGATTTTGGGGGGAAATATCACAGAAGTAATATGCCCTTCTCATCAAATCTTATCTGGAGGTACATGATATTGATGTGTTTTATTACAGGTGACATCAACCTTGATTACTTGGCTAAGGTGATGTCTATCAAGTTTCTCTAAAGTAAAGTTACCATTTTTTTTTTCTTTCCATTTACGACTGAGGAAACTTGAGATACCTGCTTATTTTACAGTTAAGTCATGGCAAACTCATGGTAAACAGTCAGGGCTTCCGTTCCCCCCCCTCCGATTGGAGAGAAATCTAATACCATCAGCCCTGCTTAAGAGGACTGTCAGGACGCAGCTGCCTGGTTCTGGCAGGCCTTGCTGTGGCACCGCAGGCTTTAGCAAGGCTGGTCACAGGACAGGCAGATCTGGTATCAGAGGCCAGCGTCTCCTTTATTTCTCCTAGAATGCTCATTATATGGCCTCACTGACTGTGGCTAATGTGCTTCCAGAGGAGCTGCTGTTGGCTTTCTATTTCCTGGGCAGAGAAATTTAGTCTAAAGCAGCGGTAACCAACTGGTGGTCCCTGGACCACTGGTGGTCCATGAGGTCTGAAAGGGTGGCGACCGCTGGTCTAGAGTGCCCCCATTGGACTTAGGCAGGACATTCCAAGGGTTGGTAGATGGAAATCCTATTTTTTTAAAAAAATATATTTTATTGATTTTTTTTTTTTTTTTTTTTTTTTTTTTTACAGAGAGGAAGGGAGAGTTAGAAACACTGATGAGAGAGAAACATCAATCAGCTGCCTCCTGTACACCCGCTACTGGGGATGTGCCCACAACCAAGGTATATGCCCTTGACCGGAATTGAACCTGGGACCCTTGAGTCTGCAGGCTGACGCTCTATCCACTGAGCCAAACTGGTCATGGCGGTAGATTGAAATCTTAAAAGCAGAGTGAAATGCCTGATATTGTGATAGGAATCCCATTACTAAGGCGGCTTTTAGGTAGGATGGTCAATTATAAGCTAAAAACCATTCATCTCCAGATGTTTATGTATTTTGACTGTGTTTCTGCTATCATTATAATATCCTGTTACTGAAAGAGGTGTGAAAAAAAGGAATTCTGCACACAGACCAAACTCCAGAACTGCAGTCTCCCCTCCAGCTTTAGTGATCTGATTGGTGAGTTTTTATTTTTATTTTTATTTTTATTTATTTATTTTTTTAATCAATCTTTATTGTTCATAATATTACAAAGGTTCCTCATTTCCTCCTCCCTCCACCAGGTTCCCACCCCACCCTCCACCCCCTCCCCTTCCCCCAATGTCCTCATCCATAGGTGCACAGTTTATGTTTAGTCTCTTCCTCCCTCCCTTTCCTCGATAGTAAATCCCTTTTCAGATAGTAAATCAGTTACTTAGCATTTTCTCATATCAATAATATCTCCACATGCCCAATGATATACTTCAGACAACAGACATTTCCAAATAGTTCAACCAACCTCATCCAGGCCCCACCCAAGGCGCTTACAGATCAACACCCCAGCGCTATACTAACTCAACACATTCAGATCTAAGCCTTCATCACTTGATTCAGCAGACCCTCAAGTTCCCGCCAAAGTCTCCAGCCGTGTCTGAGAGGCAGCCTTGGGGCGGGGGCAGGCGAGGAGCGAGCTGTTTCGGGCCTGGCTGCACCGGGCCTGGCCTCTGTTGCTATCATTCGTACCACAACCAGCTGCTCCGGGTCTGGCCACTGCCGCTCCCAACCTAGTTGCTCTGGACTTGGCTGCTGCTGCTCCGGGCCTGGCCGCACCCGACTCTGCTGCTCCGGGCCGGGCCGCTCCCAGCCTGGCAGCCGCTGCTCCGGGCCTGGCGGCACCCGACCCTGCTGCTCCGGGCCTGGCCGCTCCCAGCCTGGCAGCCGCTGCTCCGGGCCTGGCCGCACCCGACCCTGATGATCAGGGCCTGGCCGCTCCCAGCCTGGCAGCCGCTGCTCCGGGCCTGGCCGCACCCGACCCTGCTGCCTCGGGCCTGGCCGCTCCCAGCCTGGCAGCCGCTGCTCCGGGCCTGGCCGCACCCGACCCTGCTGCCTCGGGCCTGGCCGCTCCCAGCCTGGCAGCCGCTGCTCCGGGCCTGGCCGCACCCGACCCTGCTGCCTCGGGCCTGGCCGCTCCCAGCCTGGCAGCCGCTGCTCCGGGCCTGGCCGCACCCGACCCTGCTGCTCCGGGCCTGGCCGCTCCCAGCCTGGCAGCCGCTGCTCCGGGCCTGGCCGCACCGGACCCTGCTGCTCCGGGCCTGGCCGCTCCCAGCCTGGCAGCCGCTGCTCCGGGCCTGGCCGCACCGGACCCTGCTGCTCCGGGCCTGGCCGCTCCCAGCCTGGCAGCCGCTGCTCCGGGCCTGGCCGCACCCGACCCTGATGATCCGGGCCTGGCCGCTCCCAGCCTGGCAGCCGCTGCTCCGGGCCTGGCCGCACCCGACCCTGATGATCCGGGCCTGGCCGCTCCCAGCCTGGCAGCCGCTGCTCCGGGCCTGGCGGCACCCGACCCTGCTGCTCCGGGCCTGGCCGCTCCCAGCCTGGCAGCCGCTGCTCCGGGCCTGGCCGCACCCGACCCTGATGATCCGGGCCTGGCCGCTCCCAGCCTGGCAGCCGCTGCTCCGGGCCTGACCGCACCCGACCCTGATGATCCGGGCCTGGCCGCTCCCAGCCTGGCAGCCGCTGCTCCGGGCCTGGCCGCACCCGACCCTGCTGCTCCGGGCCTGGCCGCTCCCAGCCTGGCAGCCGCTGCTCCGGGCCTGGCCGCACCCGACCCTGATGCTCCGGGCCTGGCCGCTCCCAGCCTGGCAGCCGCTGCTCCGGGCCTGATTGGTGAGTTTTTAGTTAACCAGGACACAAGGCTCAGCACAACGTTAAGGCAAACCCATGATGACAAGCTGTGCTTTTTGCTCTAGAGAAACTTCAGGTGAATGCCGAATCTGGAGTTGGCCTGGCCATGCTGATACCTGGGTCCATGACCATGGAGTTTACTTAGTACTGAAGTGAGCTGTACCCCAGGACAGAATTAATCCTCTGGGTCATCTTAAATGACACCAGCCTCTCGGGGCAGGCAACGTCTCAGTAACCAGTCTAACTGGGACCTGCACCCTGGTTTCACTTCTATCAGGAACTGACCACCCCCGGTCCACAGAGCCAGGGTCTGCAGGATGACCTGGACCTGTGGCAAGAAGGAAGGTGACCAAACTGGCCATCCAAATGTATGAAGGATTTCCCCTGGCCCCTATCCAGGGGTTCTGCCTTAAATAAATGCCCACCATAAACGTGTTCTTTTCTAGTTTATGTATTTCTTAGTGTAAATACCCTTCTGAAGACTCCCTGGTCAGCTCCTGTGGTCAGACAACATCTCTGTGGTGCAGCAGCAGGTAGGATACCACAGTGTAGGCGGGTAGGGTCGGGAGCTATGGCCTGGTACCCAGAGGATGGTACCCTGAGGTAGAGGATTTGGGTTAGCCCAGCATTCGCAGGTGACGAACAGTTGGTCTGATGAAGATTGTGAAGCAATCTGCAGCATCAAAGATAAAGGTATTTTTTTTTTTTGTACTGGGGTTCATAATTAACTCATTTTTTTTCATCCTATTCACATGCCATAGCTTATAAGCCTTAAACCAAACATTTAAAAGATACTAGATATAGAGAATTGCCCAGCATCATTGCTTTTAAGCTTCTTGTTTTAAAGTAGTTTAAAACTCATTGGAAAGTTGAAAATAGAGTCTAGAGGGTTCCTGTAAACCCTTCACCCAGATTCTTCAATTTTAATATTTAAACACATTTTGCCTATTTTCTCTCTTTGTCTCTGTCTCTGCCTCATACATACATAAATTTTTTTTCTGGGCCACTTGGGAGTAAGTTAGAGATATGATGGTCCTTAACCCATAATACTTTGGTGCATATTTCCTAAAAACAGGAAAATTCTTCTATATAATCATAGCACACCCTTAAAGTAAGAAAACTACCATAAAATCACAAGATGCCATTCAAATTTTGTGAACTGTCCCAATAATGTCTTTTGTGGGTCCGGAAACCAACCTAGGATTGCACTTTTGTTGTGATGCCTCTTATACCCTCTTTCATCTGAACAGTCCCTCAGGCCAGTTTTTGTGGCCTTCACATTCCTCAATTTGGGTTTATTATAAGTTTTACTTAAAGGAAACCATTCAGTAAACATTTAATAAGAGACATTGTTTTATATGATATATATATATAGTTATTTTAATAGTTGCATAATATTCTATTGTACGAAAGGGCTATATTTAACCAATCCTGTGTTAAAGGACATTTACCTTGCTTCTAATTTTCCACAATATAAACCACATTACAATTAGTAGTTTTGAGCAATTCATGGGTTTTATGGGTGGAATTACTGGGTTAGAGTATGCAAATTTAAAATTTTGGTCCAACTGCCAGATTACCGTCCTGAAAGATTATACTTATTTAAAATTTCACCAATGATTCACAAGAATGCCTATGCCCCACACAGCATTAGCACTGGACATCTTTACTCTTTTAATCTTGACTAATAATGTAAAAAATCATTTATTTGATTATTAATGAGGCTGAACAGCTTTCATGCTGTTTAAATTTCTTTTGGAAATTGCTTTTACCCATATTTTTATTGGGAAGTTTCTGGTTTTCTCTTTTCTTTTGTTTTGTTTTTCCTTTATTTTTTTCCATCATCATTTATCTCCCTCTCCCCCATACCTTCTTCCACCTTGCTCCTTCCCTCTCCCCACAAAGTTTCTGTTTTTAAAGTGATTTGTCACCTCATTACTTGCCATTTAAGTCTTGAGGGAAAGACACATTATGCATCACTTTAGAGCTTTGTTTGAAGCTCTGTTGAAACGGTTCTAGTTTCTTATATAAAACCAGTTTCCTGAGAAAACACATGAAGAACTACAAGGTAATAGAACAGCTGTTGGTCAACTCAGTCCCACACAGCCCTCTGGTATATAGCTTCAGGAACAGGAGTAGGTAAAATGTGAAAACAATACTAGTGAAAGCAGAAAACAATGAAAGAATGCAAGCTACATTTCTCTCCACTCAATGTCTCTGGTGAAGTGTTTTAGTATAGCTCAGGGTCAAGACAGAGCAGTTCCTCACTAACTTACTCTACTAGTTCTTGTTTCTTTCTTTCCTCCAAAAATATTTTAAATGGAAGAACAGGTATACAATAAGTGTCGATCTGAATGCAGGTCTTAGTTATTTAGGTTTACATGCTATTAAAACCCAACATTTATATTAGGTAAGAGCACTTAGTTTTCAGGCAAGGAAAATTTGAAGCTTAGAAATAAAACAAGTTAATGTAGGCGTCTTCCTTTCTCTTTAATTGCAAAACTTACAGAAATAGGAACAGAAAATCTGCATATATCTATGTAAGCTTATATATGGTGCAAAACTCAAATCTCAACTGATACAATGAAATGTGTCCTGAGGGAAATGCGTAATGTTTACTACTTCTAAAGAGAAGAGTTCTTTGTCAGAAAAGTAAATCAGAAACAAATATATTCAATTCTTACTTTTTAATCAATCAAATTCACCAGTTGACCAGTTATAGTCAATACTTACTAAAAGCCAAGTATAATGGTACTCTGGCAGATATAAGAGAAATATAACATGCTCTTGAGGAACATTCTATCTAGCAGGGGAACAAGGCAGACAAATCTGAAACATAAGAGGACAATCCCTGAGAATGCCAAGTTAGAGCACATACTGTACCTGGGGCAGGATTTCAGAGAAGGGGAGTCACTGTTCATGGGGAGTGGGGCTGCCTGGCGTATTTAGAGAGGCTTAGTGAAAAAGGAGGATTTGAGTTTGGCCTGGACAGATGGTCAGAGGTCAGATATGCATAGGCAGCGGGAAAGGGGTAGATACCGGGGGCTCAGGAAACAGAGGTACAGAAGTGGCAGTTAACAAATTGCTGAGTGAAGAGGAGTGCTAAGGAGGTGAGGTGGGGTGCCCCAACAGATGCTGTGGCAGGCAGCTGGAAGTCACTGAGGTCTCCAGAGCAGGGAGCACCCTGAGGGACAGGTAGGTTGTAATGTTCAATTCCACACCAAGCTGTTCTAGAACCAGAGGCAAAAGGAGAACTCAGTAATACTGATCCTATCTGTATTTAAAATGTTGATATTTTGGTTAATTATGGATTTTAGTTTTAAATATGATTTATTTTGATTACTATGCGTTTTTTTTGTGTGTGTCACACATTTCTTTGTGCCCAAGGTAAGTGCCTCAGTGGCTTTACCCTGGTCGAAGCTATGTGTTCTATTTGTAAAATTCAGTGATGGGCACATGGTATTTATTATTAATTAGAGTTTATTTATGTTGCAAATATTCTTTTGCTTAATAGACAGTATTTAATAAACAATTAAGATAAAGAAATTAGACTTTTGAGAGTAATTTGGAATTTTGGAGCCCAAAAAGCATGACTGAGAAAAGAACCCTTTGTACTCCTGAGTCAATCTCTAGAGAGAATTACTCCCTGTTGCTACAGTATAGGCAGTGCAGGCAGAAAAGGGCTGTTTGCCCACCTCTGAGGGGTTGAAAGACACTGTGGGGGATACTGGAGGCTACTGCTCACTTGGAGACAGGCCTCGAGCCACTCAGCTGCTCTAGCCAGAGTGACTCTGCTGCATGGCTAGAGACAAGCAGCCACGAACGGGCCACACGCACGTGAAACAAACCAGCCTGCCATGCTCAAGGAGAAGCCGCTCACTGGGCCACAGTGCTGACAACGGGGCCACAGCCTAAGAAGCAGGGAAAGGTACATGAACGCTGTACATGTCTCAGGGCTCCTTGCACTAGGAGAGGGGGTGTTTTGACACAAGGAGTATTAATAATACATCCAAGAATGTAAACCTGAAATCTATTGTTCACTAGTAAACTGATGACTAATGAAATGTTGTTTTTTTTTTGAGTCAATTCGCGTATAACACAAATCTCAAAAAAGGCCAAGAGAGCGGTTGAAGGGTGCAGGCAGCTCCCTGTACTCGTCACCAGATGCACTTCTCTGTCACTTAATGTGGACCTCCCAGTCAGTGCCAATGTTCAGCGAGAGGTTCTCCAGGCTCAGGGTGGATGTTCTGGCACAATATATAAAACCCACAGGCTGATCTTTACCATCTAAATATCAAAACAATAAAAGGGAAATTTTGATGAACATCTAGGAGAGAAAATTTCTTTCTTTGTATCTGAAATCTTTCCAACTTCATCCTAAAACTTTATCCTCTACTTAGGAGAATTTTACCTACAATTTTTACCCATGGACTTTTAAATATGAAACACTCCCATGGTTTGAATGCAAGATCGGTTGAAATCGGTTAAAAATAAACTATAAGGAACGAAGTGATTTGTCCAGGAAATTCAGTATGTTAAAAAAGGATATATCTCAACATATGCACTTTAAGAAACTCCATAAAACAAGTAAGGCTTCAGATATCTACAGTTTAACAAAAAATAGTCAGAGAAGCCACAATATTATTTCAAGCCCAAGCTAATTTACCTTAGAAAAACATCAATAGCTTACAGCGAGCAGAAAGACTAGTTGATGAAGAGAAGCAGGATGGCCTTGCTGCCTCTGGATACCAGTATATTTGACTTCTACCAGGAAGTGTAGAGTTCACTTGGCTAAGACATTATGTCAGTTTTAGGGCTAATCATCTCTTCACCTTAGCTATTTCTATGTTTACAAAAGTAAATGGCTTGTTTCCTCACCAGATGAGTGGGTGGTCACAGAAGATGGCTGCTTCTTGAGGCCGAGGACAAAGATCTGCTCCACCACACACTTGCTGGTATAATGACCCCTCTCGTCAGCACAACTTAAATAAATGTACATGGCATTAGGAAAAGAAGAGAAAGAGGGGTTTGGACTGGCGAATTTTAGAATTGGGAATTTTAGAATTGTTTTTTCAATCTCTGTGAAAAATGCCATTGGGATTTTGATAGGAATTATATTGAATTTGTGGAGAAACCAAGATGACAGCATAGGTAAACACCTGAACTTGTCACCTCACACAACAACTTCAAAACTACAACTATAAGACATAATGGACATCATCCAGAACCACAGGAAGACTGGCTGAGTGGAAATCCTACAACTAGAAGGAAAGAGAAAAGCACACTGAGACTCAGAGGAGGTACGGAAGGCAGAGATACAGAGGCGCACATGTGGAGAGGGCTGGCAACTGAGTAGGTGGCTGGCTTTTTCAAGCCGGAGGGAGACACAAGCTCCTGACTACTCTGAACTCCAGTTCCAGGCGAGACTCTGGGGACCCAGACTCATACGGGGAGAAGCTGGACTGTCTGGCAGCAGGTGGAACTCAAGGGCTGCTTTCTCCCAGAGGTGCTTGCAGCGATTACCATGGGACACTGAGACTCAGGGCCTCTTAGGGCAGGGCTGATGGGAAGCCATTGCTGTTTGCTCTGCCCTGAGACTCCGCCCCATCCAAGCTGTGTGCAGAGGATTTTGTATATGAATGGCCTGGTCCTTTGAAATCTAAACTTTCCTATCAAACTGCAGCTGAGTTAGAGAGACCAAGAACATCCAAAAGAAGGCCCAAGGCCCCATAGCAGCCTGCATTGCTTCACAGCTGGGCCTCAGCTGGGCACCTCCAAAACCCAAACAAAAAAGAGGAATCTACAGATCTCTCTCTAGCTCTTGCTGGGTGGCCTCAGGCAGAGGTTAAATTAGCACCTCCTTGGAGATCCAAGAGCCAGTGTACTCAGGAGTCAGAGAAGGACCATCCAGATTACAACTCTTCAGATCCATAAGGGACATACTCAGGGGGCAGACTCAGAGAGCACCAAAGCCCCACTAAAGCAAGTCTTGTCTCATAAGGGTCTCTCCAGCTCAGAAGTTCTCCCATCATAGACACAGCTGATTCTATTCAATTGGCCTGGAGGTCAATTCCTCCCAGTGATACCAACAACAATCAAGAATTAACTACAACAAGACTGTGCACACAGCCCACAAAGGGGTGCACCAAGAGTGTCTACCTCAGGTAACTGGGGTGGCTGAGCCACTGGGCCCTATAGGACATCTAGCACACAAAGCCACTTTATCAACTCAGGGAAGCAGCTAAAATGTGGAGACAAAAAAACACACTTCACAAATGGCTCTCATCATCAACTTCTCAAATTATATCTTAAAATATCAGCTGTGGCCGAGACCAGTTTGGCTCAGTGGATAGAGCATCGGCCTGCAGACTGAAAGGTCCCGGGTTCGATTCCAGTCAAGAGCATGTACCTGGGTTGCGGGCACATCCCCAGTAGGGAGTGTGCAAGAGGCAGCTGATTGGTGGTTCTCTCTCATCGATATTTCTCTCTATCCCTCTCCTTTCCACTCTGTAAAAAATTCAATAAAATGTTGAAGACAAAAAAAAAAAAAAAATAAGATTTAAAAAATATATATATTAGCTGTGTATTTGAGGATAGCAAAAGAGTAGCATAATTTATTTCAGAAAACACACAGATTTTTAGCTGTCATTACCTGTTGCTCAAAACACCTGAACAGAAACAAAACTTCCTGTGTAAGAATTGCTGCTTTTGGAGGTATTGGAATGAATGGCCATCATCAAGATACAATTCACCTACAGCAGAACCCTAGAGAGTGAATCACAGATAGAGAATGTGGTTATATAATAGTTTCTGGGAAAATAAGGCCACACCCTAAAGGGAAATAATAGATTTAAAAATTTGTGGAAAATTATGTTAAACATAAGCTTAATATGCAAGCTGTATAAAGTAGTCATACAATCAATATCCATTAGTGAAATAATATAAATAAGGAAGTCACATAAGAAGAGCACGAAGAGTTAGGCCTTATTGAAAGAAATTTAAACCACGAAGTATGGTCAGTGGCATAGGCTTCCCTGAAAATACAATCCTAGAATGTGATAACAGGTCATAAATGAAACTGAAGTTAAAAAAATTAGTATATAATGGATGAGATCAACTCTCTTTAGTATACCCCCCATGTATGGAATGATATTTAATTCCTACTTTTTTTTAGCAGGAGGATTCCCTTTGCATGTCCTACAATGTCACAGCACTCCACATGGCAGCTTACTGTTTTGGACAACACTTGATGAGCTATGGATCTTGTATCTTATTCTGTGGCCTCTTATGTGCCTGAAGGCCATAGATTGGCCCAATAAAACATGCCTAAGTGAAACAGATGGAAAAGAAGGATGTAAAAAAAAGAGAAAGCTGAATTATTTTATAATATTTGCATGAATAAGAATTTGTGTTTGGTACTGCATTTGGGCAAATGGACAGATTTGGGCAAATCTGCTTTCTCATTTTGGCTTAAAAATACAGATCAATTCTGAATTCTTCCAGGCTGTATCCAAGGAGTTATCAGTTGTTTTAGCCATCTGATGACAATAGAAGTTATTGTGTGTGAGTGTGTGTGGGGAGTGTGGATGGGAGGGGGGAGGTGTCCCTGAAATGTTGCATTGGTACAGATACCTCTTTCTAGGACACTGAGTTCCAGGGACAGGCTGCCTAGGCCCCAGTGACCTTTCAGTCCAATGGTATCGATGCCAGGTTGCAAAGCACCAAAGGTCTTGGTGCCCAGAAGAAATTTCTATCATTTCTAGTTCTCAGAACTCTTTAAAGAACAACTCCAAGTAAGTCAGACAAGTTTCAGAAATGATTCAGAAATAATTCAAAGCTTTGATTTCTAGATAAACATCTGAAGTATTTATCCCATAGACGGGGTTCACCACTTTTACACAGTGTCACACACTCAAGAGGCTACCACTGTAAAGAGATAGAGTAGTATCAAATGAAATGTGTAAAGGTAACATTTTCCAAATACCTTAGTGCTTAGAGCCACCCGGAGTCCATATGGGGAATCAGTCATCCAGCCTGTGGACTTTCCTATAGTTGTCTTTATAGGCACTACACTTCCACCCCGTTGAAACACTGGTATCTATAACAGAGCGACATTCTCAGGGAAGGAGCTTTCATATACTAGTAAGGCAATTTCAAAGTAGAATTTAAAAATGTTTCATTGTACAAGACTCACATTTCTTACTAGTACAGATTCAAAGCCAATATAAATTTATGGAGGCCCTGGCATTAAACGGAATAGAATTCAAACACTAAACAAACTTCTCAACTTTCATCAATTTATTACCTGTTCTGTCTATCCTTTAAGTGGCCTCTCCTGGTTTATATTTTTAATTTTATTTCTTTTAAAAAATATATATATATTTTATTGATTTTTTACAGAGAGGAAGAGAGAGAGGGATAGAGAGTTAGAAACATCAATGAGAGAGAATCATCGATCATCTGCCTCTTGCACATCCCTTCCTGGGGATGTGCCTGCAACCAAGGTACATGCCCTTGACCGGAATCGAACCTGGGATCTTTCAGTCCACAGGCTGACACTCTATCTACTGAGCCAAATTGGTTTTGGCTATATTTTTAATTGGTAGTCCCTTTGTTTGTGGGAGATGACTTTTGTTCTTATTCACTACAACCTATACCCATCTTGCTCCCTGATTCCCTGGGTCATCAGGATGAATGATTCAATTCTAAGGCTAAATCTGTGAAACTTCTGTTACAGAAGCCACCAAGGGCACTTTAAGTGACTCTAACAACAGGACTGGAGGCATGACCCATACCTACGGGACTCCTGGAATGCCATTCCCAGCAGGGAAAGCACAGCAGGTGTCCTGTCTGCCAGGATGGTCCTCTGTAAGAAAGCTCCCTGGATCACCTAAAGGAGTGTACTTTGCTCTGAGTAAATGCAGCAGGGAGAAGAGTACAAGAGTCTAAATGAAACTGGGAGTGAGGGTGGAGTAGCTAAGATGTCCATCCTCTGCTTGACTTGCGGGTGGCAGCAAGAAGTAAAGCACATCTATCTTCCGACCCTCATCAACCAATCTCTTCTCTTCCCCTCAAAGAATGAGGTAGTAAATTAGCATGAAATGGGATCTAGTCTCAGTTCTACCATAATCTAGCCACAATCCTGGACAAGTAAGTTCACCTCTCTGAACCTCGGTGTCTTTACCTGTAAAAAACATGAGAGATTGGAGTAAATGCAGGTTAAGGTCTCTTCTAGGTCTGAAAGTTGACATCTGAAATAATTTTCTTTATAATGGAGTTCATAGTGCTACTCATAATTAAAATAAAATAACATCAATACCCACTTGTTAATCTTCACACTACTTAGGGTTTGTGATGATGCTGGCGATTCAGCTGCAGGAGCCACCTTCCCTTCAGAAATTCTATCCAGATGGGCCTCTTTGATTCTAACGTCATAACGGACTGCATTCTCTGGGGCCTAGAGGTCCAGCATTACAATTCAAACATGTGTTTTGACTTGGTCCAGTAGAAGGACATGCTGTATGTCCTGTGTGATGACTTCCATGTTTGCTTTCTATGTTCAGTGTTGTTATTTTTCTTAGACATATTATTGTAAATATATGGGGAAGAGTTGTTTGTCCTTTAGGTTTCATCAGAGTATATAATATTTTTACACTTTTTTTTCTCATATTTTAACAGCTTTATTAAAGTAATTCACATGCCATACAAGCCACTCTTTTAACATATATAGTTAAATGGCTTTTAGTATATGCAGAGTCATGCAACTATCACCACATGAATTTTAAAACACTTTTATCACCCAAAAAAGAATCCCTGTGTTCATTAGCAGTCACTACCCATTACTCCCCCAAATCTCTCCTTTCCCCAACCTTAAGCAACCACTAATCTATTTTCTGTCTCCATATATCCATGCCATTTTGTAGGACTCTAATATCTTTGGTTCTTTCTATGTAAGCACATGTTATGGACTGAATGTTTGTGTCCCCCCAAATTCATAGGTTGAAGCCGCAATCTCCAATGTGACTGTAAACATTTGGAGATAGGGCCTTTACAGAAGTAATTAGGGTAAAGTGAGGTCATAAGACTGGAGCCTTGATCCAATACCTCACTCTCCCTCTGTTGTGTGAGGACAAAGCAAGAAGGCAGCTGTCCACATGTCAGGAAGAGAGTCCTCACCAGGAACTTAATTGTTTGGCACCTTACTCTAGTACTTTTGCCACCAGAACTATGAGATATTAAATTTCTGGGTTTTTTTGTTTTGTTTGATTGTTTGTTTGTTTTTAAGAGAGAGAGGAAGGGAGAGGGAGAGAGAAAAACATCTCTATGAGAATTAGTATCAATTGGCTGCCTTCTGTACACCTCCTACTGGGGATGGAGCCTGATACCCGGGCATGTGCCCTGACCAGGAATCAAACCGACAACCTTTTGGTACACAGGACAATACCCAAGCAACTGGCCAGGGCAATATATTTCTATTTTTTTTTTTAAAAAATATTTTATTGATTTTGTACAGAGAGGAAGGGAGAGAGATAGAGAGTTAGAAACATCGATGAGAGAGTCATTGATTAGCCGCCTCTTGCACACCCCCTACTGGGGACATGCCCGCAACCAAGGTACATGCCCTTGACCGGAATCGAACCCGGGACCTTTCAGTCCCCAAGCTGACGCTCTATCCATTGAGCTAAACCGATTCCGGCTATATTTCTATTTTTTAAGCCAACCAGTCTGTGCTATTTTGTTATGGCAGGTCAAGCAGGCTGATACAGTATAACAGGTAAAAATAACAGTCTGAAAACAACTTACAGTGTCCAAGGCTACTGGGATCTTCACAGTACATGCTCCTTCCCAAGAAGCAAATGTCTTAGAGTCATACCAGACCTGGAAAGGAACATACCCCAGTGAAAAAAAGTATATGAACAACTGTGCTCACAATTTTATTATTCAGTTAAACACCCATTTATCTTGATTTCAAATACATGTAACCAGAAAGCTAAAATAAGTATAATTTAAAAAATCTTGAGTAGAAGTTAGGAAGGACACATACTTTTAAGAAGACCCCAAAAGACTAACCTATTAATGTGACAGATTAATTTGACTAAAAAGGCATCTCATTTGTCCATCCATCCATCCATCCATCCATCCAAAAGTTATCAATTAAATAACCTACCATGTGCCTAGCACTGCTAGGTAAACATGAGCGAACAGAAAGATGCAGTTCCTGACCTTATGGATTTTACAACTCAGTTGGCTTATTAGAACTTAATATGTCTATTAGTAAAAAATGTGATGAAAGAGAGAAGGCAGCAACAAAGAATGAAAGCACATTGCAAGCAAATGAATGACAGACGAGGCGTGGAAAAAAGAAAGTGTCAGAGAAGGAAGCATCTTGTAGAAAAACAAATGGACACTAGAATGACTATAATATGATCCTTTTTTTTTTTTTTTTTTTTTTACAAAGTACAATTCAGGGATGAGGTTTAAACTCTTATCTTCGGATCCTGTCCGAAGGATTTTGTTGCTGAAGTACCAAAGAGGTACTACAAAGTAATTTGATGGGCTAAATCCTTAAGAAACCATCAGTGTGAAAACAAAAACCTTTTTCTCTCTTCCAATCCAGCCACAGAGCCTCCTTCACAAGTTCATGTCCTGGGATTATCACATCCTTTATATAGCTGGGCTGTTGCGTCTGTCACTGTCCTGCTGCGACTGTGAGAGTTGTGACTTTACGATGATTAGCTACATTGAACTCTTAATTCAACAGGATCAATCTCACCTCATCTCAATGTAGTATCCTTGGCTGGATTCAATTTGCTAATGTTTTATCAAGTATTTCTCTGTCTGTGTTTATGAGGGATATTGTCTTAGGTTTCTTTTCTTGTAAATGTCTTTCTTTGGCGAATTCCAGTAGCTTTAAATAAAGAGATTTGGGGAGTAAAAGCTAAAAACAAAAAAACACTGACTAAAATAGCATTTTAGAATTACCTGTCTATCACTTTTAGAACTAATTAGAATGAGAGGTAGAGGGTATTTTTGTTGGTGCCATATACAAAGATCTCCAACCTAGAAAGGGAATAACTGGTATAAAACACCATATAGACCAGTAACCAAGCTTCTCACCCAACAAGTATTTATCGAAGGCCTGCTATGTGCCAATAACCCATCTAGATGCTGAGGATGCAGCAGTGAACGTAGATAAAAATAACCTTAAAAAAGCTAACATTCTAATGGGAGAGAGAGATTATAAACAAAACATCTAAGTAAATATACAGAATGTTAGGAGGTGTCACCATTTTGTGGAGAAAAATAAAGGATGAAGGAGGGCTGAACAGGAGCAGTGGGGGTGGTGTATCATCTTAGAGAGGTGGTCAGAGAAGACCTCGCTGGGAAGGAGATGTTCAAGGAAAGCCCTGAAGGAAAGAGAATGGGCCATACAGAACATGGGGAAAATGACAGTGAGGGACCTTAGATATATTTCCCGTGCACCCTGTGATGTGGTGCTAGCCAATCAGCGAGGCAAATGTCTGGCAAGGAACAGCTTAGCTCTTCTACCCAGGCTTTGGGAAGATGCAGCAAGAGAAACAATTAAAGATGCTCTGGGAGATAGTGTTGAGGGAGTACATTACATGGTCACAACAATGTGCTTGCAATGATGACAAGCCATTCATAAAAATTTATGGCCAAATCAGAAAGGAGGCTGGTTCCTCTTAATGGGAGCCTATGCTTTGTTAGAATCAACTTGAGAAACTCTCAGCAGAAATGCTTAGCAGGGCAATTTAAAAAAAAGTCTTCATTGTTGGAAGTATTACATATGTCCCCCTTTTCTCTCAGTGTTAGTTGGCCGGAAAATTTATTTAGCTGTTGTATTCGACCTTTTTCTCAAGTTTCTACTTGGCAAGGGAACCTTTGTAAAGAGCCCTCAGCTTCAGAATTGTAAATTCCTGGAGAAACCAAGGACAAAGACCACACTGCATGAACATTCTGGAGAAAAGCCTGGCTACTTCCTAATCCCTGGATGGAGTGAATATTGGTAACAGATTTGACTAAAGTAAGGAGCTTGAGATAAGGAGATTATCTAGGACTATCCAGGTGGGCCCTAAATGTCATCACATTTAAGAGAGAGAAGGAAGAGGAGACACAGACACGGAGGAGGAGGCACTGTGGAGATGGAGGGGTAGACTGAAGTAATGCAGCTACAAGCCAAGGAACAGCAAAGATTGGGGGGAGCCGCTAGAAGTGGGAAAGAGCCATGGAATAGATCCTTCCTCAGAGCCTCCAGAAGGAACCAATCCTGCCAACACACTGATTTTGAACTTAAGTCTCCAGTACTGTGAGAGAATAAATTTTTGTTGTGTTAAGCCACTAAGTTTGTGGTAATTCATTACAGCAGCCCCAAGAAACCAATACAAAAGATGAATATATAAAGAAAACACATTAAACCATTTTATTCAACCTGAAAAAAAGGAACCAGTGCAACAACCATACATGTAAAGCTGGATGGAGGGAGAACACTGGCACTGGCTTCCTGGTGTTGCCATGTCAGTGCTTGATAGTACTGAGCATTGAGCATGGCCTGGCTCAGCTACCGCACCACTTACCATGACAATCCAAGAATCCTGACAGGCCATCAGTTCAGTATTCTTCATGGCTCTTCCCCATCCGCTGAAGCCTGTGGCAATGCTCCAGTGCTCACGGATCCTCTGCAGGTCTGCCTCCTTCCTGCTCTCCGTCCCTATACTCTTGTCCTAGTCTGATGCCTCGAGTTTCTGCCCTGTCTCTCCTAAGCCGCTTTGGATGGATCCTTGGTTTGTCTCTGGAGACTGTTGCTCTTATCACCCTCGGCTGGCTGCTCTGCAGCCCTTTGGCTTATATCCACCTCTGCCGCTTGCCCTGCCTGAGTTGGAGCCCAGGGCTCCAACAGATCCAGGATTTTATACAGTTTCAAAAATCAATGGCAATACCCAGTACAAGAGCAGAGAAGGCTGGAGGGGCAGAGAGGAAAGTCACGGTTATTATTTTTTATCCACCTTGGTGAATGTTTGGATACCAGCTTTTGGTGACAAAAACTCAGGATTCAGAGAGAGCCAGAACCGAAGAGCAAAATATTTTTATACTTGTTTTCCCCAGAGTTTGATACCTCTTAGTAGATGAAAGATTTATTCCTACTTAAAATCTCAGTGTGTTTATAAGGAGTCACTTACACAAGTCAAAGTGTGAAGATAAAGAACCATTCTAATCCACCTACTCAACTTTCTCCCTGTTCTTCCATTAAGTTTCTTGATCTCTGAATACAGTGTCATGACTTATAAGAATCTTTAGTTGCTCTAGTCATTTGGGCTGTCTTCACAATTGCATGATGAAGAAATCTATTTCCTATCAGGGGATAATTCATCAGAATGAGGAATGAGATATGAGACATAAAATATATGACTGTCATTTACTCTTACCTCATTTGATCCTGGCAGAAACACATCAACCACAGTAGCTTTTGGCTCTGTGACTGGATGAACCAATAAAGCACTTCCTAAAAAAATGGAGAAGAAATAAAGTTGAAAACAAAGTCTGAAAACATCCTTTCCTTTTAATTGAGTGCTTTTGTTGTTTTAAGGACCACTAGATTGAACTTCTTAAAGGTAGAGAGAGATCTTGGTGAGCTGAACCTATGAGTCATCAGAGAGATACATTGCTAGAAAAAGGATAGGTGCTCACAGGGGTGACTATTATTGCCTGTTGTCCATTCCCTTACAGTATATTGAAATTCTAGGGAGGGAGCCTCAGTCTCTTTCTGTGCATCAGTGTGGCAAGTAGTTGGACAAACATAGCAGAGCATGGACAATGGGCAAGGCATAGAATGTCACCAGGGTGAAAGCTCCAGGTGCCTAGCATTGGGCAAAACTGAGAAAACAAGGACCTCCCTGGTCATGTGGTTTAAACCCCCTGGACCTTCATATCGATGGTCATGCAATTCGGACCTTCCTCTGACCTTTCCTCCCTTGGCGTATTGCTAGTCAAGTGGTTTTAGACATCCTTAGAGGAAGAATAAGAGGGCAGGGGAATGGCCTCATAGGATTCCCTTGCACGACCACACCCTTAAGCATTGGGCCCTCAGGACAATTAAGTTCTGACCCACATCAAATAATCTTAGGAACAAAGCTCGGGTCTGTTGACTACAGGACAGAGTTTTGGTCAATCTAGAGACGGCATTTAGGCCTCAGATGTTTCAACTCCAGGCCAGAAAAGCAGCAAAACCAGAGGGGGCAGCACCATGGTTGACAACAGAACCAGATGCAATGACTAATGACCCCTTCTCTTAGTTCTGACCAAGCAGTGGAAACCATGACCCTGAATGATACACCTAGAAAGCCAGTGAATATTCTAGAGATTCTCCCCTGAGACCTCCCGAGAAATTTATATTTAGAAACCAGAAAAAACTTCTTAAGGTAAAGGAAGCCAGCCCAGAGGGAGCCACACCTTTCTTCCCCCTTTCTTTCTCAGGCATATATCTCTGCTCTCTTTCCCCTGAGTTCTAAGGATCCTCGCAAGACTTGCAACCAGGAGAGCAATGACAGCAGCAACTCATCCTGGCTAAACCCCGAGCCTGTCTCCAAGGCTCCCTTTCTCGGACTTTTCAGGGAGGTAACAGCAGCCTCGCCATGGCTCACTCTGTCATGTGACTTTTACTTCTCAGTGAGTCCACGCACAGCCCAGCGTGGCTTACTTTGTTCCTATACTGTTTCTAGAGACCAAAGCAGAGCCCCGCCTAGGCTCTATCTTGTTGCTTCTTCTACCCTAAGCCCTTCCTTTGTTTCACTGTCCCCAGCTTTAATAAACATACTCTCAAAATCATCTGGACTCGCGTGAAATCTTACCACACACTACAGGCCAGCCCCAGGCACACCCTCTCTGGACCTGGTGCCTTTCCAGTGACAAAACTGCTTGTGTGTCAGTAATCTGAAAGCATCATCACACTTTCCCAAGTGCCTCATTGTTTGCTATAAGTGATGTTGGTGATGGTGAGTCTACAATTATTTTCTAGAAGTGTGGTCAGCATGGACATTCAGATATTTGACTACAGGACAGAATTTTGGTCAATCTAGAGATGATATTTAGGCCTCAGTGTGTTTTAACTCCAAGCCAGAAAGCAGCAAAACCAGATGGAGCAACACCATGGTTGACATCAGAACTAGATGCACTGGGAAAGCTAAAATTCTCCTAAACACGATCTAAATGATTAATTTTGTTTAGCCTTGGTACCACACATGTGTAAAATTCATCCATTTATGAATTCACTTATTTATTTACTTACTCATTTATTTATTTTCTAGAAAGGAAAGGTGAAGGAGAGAGAGATAGAAACATCAAAGATGAGTCGAAACCGGTTTGGCTCAGTGGATAGAGCGTTGGCCTGCGGACTGAAAGGTTCCAGGTTTGATTCTGGTCAAGGGCATGTACCTTGGTTGCGGGCACATCCCGCAACCAAGTAGGGGTGTGCAAGAGGCAGCTGATCGATGATTATCTCTCATCGATGTTTCTAACTCTCTATCTCTCTCTCTCTTTCTCTCTGTGAAAAATCAATAAAATAAATTTAAAAAAAAAGAAACATCAAAGATGAGAGAGAATCATTGATCAGTTGCTGCCTGCACACCCCCAAATGGGGATCAAGCCCACAACCCGGGCATGTGCCCTTGATCGAAATTCAGTCCGCAGGCCCACCATTGAGCCAAACTAGCTTGGGCTATGAATCCACTCTTTAATTCAACAAGTGTTTATAGAATGCCTACGGAGTACTAGGCATTGTGCTGAGCTCTGGGGATATAGTGACAAATAAGGCAGACATGGTCCCTGCTCTCACGGATTTTACAGTCAATGAAGAAGTAAGCAATTACAAACTAATTAGAGTTCAGGTGGATACCAAAAAGGAAAATTAAAAATGAAATAAAAGTTATGTAATAGGAGGGACTGACTTGGATTTAAATAGGTGGAATTAGGTATTAGGAAGCAATTTTGGTCAGGATTTTTTCCCCCAAGAAAGTTGCTGTTGATAGATCCTTCCTTCCCTCAGTTGATGGACAGAAGTAAACCCCACCTGCGGCCAGACATTCCTGAGCTCTGAACCACCAATCAGCACCTGCCAAACACCCTAAGACCCCATTCCTAAGACCCTAGGTCCCTAATCAATCAGCGTGTGCTAAGTGCTTTAAGCCCTGCCTTCTATCCTTAAAGGTGCTTGTAAGCCCCTCACTCGCTCTCTTCCGCACCTCTCTGTGGAAGCAGCCGGCAGGGGTACCCTTCCCTCCAATAAAGCCTGTATCCTGCCACCCAGTCTCCGGTCTACCTTCTCTAATTAATCTATCAGCTATTTCAACTGAGAACTAAGGATGAGTGGAGACCTAAAGAGCAAGATGTTTTACATTTAGCGTTTCCATTCTCTTTTGTTCCATCTTTTGGCAATTCTGTTAAGCCTGGCTTTTTTCCCCCCCCAGGTTTTTCAATCTCCTTTTTTGTGGTTGTTGTTGTTGTTTTTTTAATTAATAAACTTTTACACTTCTAAGAATAAATTTTAAAATCTAATAATTTTAAACCTTGTTTTTTCTGCCCTGGGAATTGAGAAGCAAACTTGTTTACATGTAAACTTGCCCTTATACTATCAAAAGGTGTAGCCATTCAAATGTAAATGAACACACTGTTTAAAGTTGGGATTGGATTACCTGTTCTGGGTGGGAAGGGCTTGTCCTCCCCTTTCTCCATTAAAATTAAGGTGTTAGCTTTAAAACCTCTTTTTGGCAAGAGACCTTAAACTTTCAGAACTTTAAATTTTTCAGATAGTAAATCAGTTACTTAGCATTTTCTCAAATCAATAATACCTCCACATGCCCAAGGATACACTTCACACAAAAGACATTTCCAAATAGATCAACCAACCTCATCCAGACCCCACACAAGGCACTCACAGATCAGCAGCGCTATAATAACTCACCACATCCAGATCTAAGCCTTCATCACTTGATTCAGCAGACCCTCAAGCTCCCCCAAAAGTTTCCAGCCATGTCAGAGAGGCAACCCTGGGGCGTGGGCAGGTGAGGAGCGAGCTGTTCCGGGACTGGCTGCTCCGGGCCTGGCCTCTGTTGCTCTGGTCCGTTCCACAACCAGCTGCTCGGGGTCTGGCCACTGTTGCTCCGGCCTGGCTGCTGCTGCTCTGGGCCTGGCTGCTCCTGACCCGGCTGCTCTGGGCCTGGCTACTCTGGGCCCGGCCGCTCCAGGCCTGGCCACTCCCAACCTGGCTGCTTTGGGCCTGGCTGCTGCTGCTATGGGCCTGGCTGCTCCCGACCCGGCTGCTCCGGGCCCGGCCTGAGCCTGGCTTTTTGAATCTTATTGCCAAGATGACAGACTTCCATGTTCTAGATTTGGCGGTTAACACTTGTTAAAGAGGGAGCTACCCACCCCACCCCCCAAATTCTATTTTGCATATGAAATAAGCTCCTTTGGGTCTTTACTACAACCATCAGGTCTATTTTTCCCCCACTTCTTCCCTTTAATCACAAAGCTGAGGAGTGGACCCAGAACAAGAATCCATCACAAATAGGATGGATTTATTTAAAGTTAATATGAGAGGTGCTACATGACAACAGAATAGGTATGATTCCACTTAGCACAAACAATCTTGGTGATGAAATTTCTTTTATTTTTTGGCATTCTTGAAATTAGGGATATATATATATTTTAGTGCTCTTACATTAGAAAGTATAATAAATGATAGATCCTTCCTTCCCCCAGTTCATGGATGGAGTATGACGTAAACTGCACCAGCGGCCTGGACATTCCTGAGCACCTAACCAGGCACCTTATATGGATTGTACCTGCCAAATACCCTAAGCCCTTGATTCCTAAGTACCTAAGTGCTTAATCATGTGCCTTATATGAAACCACCAATCAGCTCATGCCAAGTATCCTAAGCCCCATCCCTTCCTGTTCCTCCCCTAAACAGCCCGGCAGGGGTCCTTCTCTTCTAATAAAGCCTGCATCCTGGTTTTCGGCCCTCTGTCTCATCTTTCAATAAGACACAATTACAGTATTTATCATAATTATAATTAATCAAGAAATGCTTACCCAGCATGTATTCATCTTCCACACCAAAAGTCTCTAATTCATCAGGGAACTCTACCCACAGAGGCCTGGGGTAAGAAAAAATAAATTCTTTCTTCAACATTATTAGATTCTTATTACAATTCAATCACTTACTAGTATACTTTCAGTTTTGTAAGCATTCAAAGGAAATTAGAAAAAGCCAGAGCCAAGTCTCCTTTCATCTATTTCAAGATTTTATGAGCAATTGCTATGATTACTTGTATTTTTCTTATGTAAAAGAACTATCAATTAGCTTAAATGTTTAAATGAAAGATTGAGAAATCTGGTACCTGCAATTTTTCCTTCTGATTGTTGAACTAGAAATAATTACTACTTTGGCAGGCAGAATCAGAAGTCCAAATGCCTAACATGTTTGGTATAAAACAAATTAAATGTTTGTAGAATCATTTTATAATGTAAAATCTGTGCCATTTCTTTATGCTGTCACTGCCTTTCATGCATCTTTTATCATTACCTATTGAAATGAGAAGTGTTTTTTCTTGTTTTCAAACTGGCAACATTTTTAGAGGTTTGAAAAATTGTGTGTTTTTTGTTTTATTATTATTGTTGTACATAACACCTAGAAGGCATTTGGGCTTATAAAGAAAACCTTCAATATCTATGTATCTGAATATTACCTTAATGGTTCTATTAATATTTTTCAATTTGAGGAAATTATCTTTTTTAAATAAGAGACTTACTTTTAGTTAATTCACTAGCCTTTGTAATAATGTATTCCCTTTCCTACTGAAAATGGTAACAAAGCAATGGTCTCTAAAGCTGACTGATGTCTAGAACCACCCGGAAATTTTCTAACAAATATAGATCCTTGGAACCTTCCCAAAGGGGTTCCTAGGAGGTCTGGAGGCATGGCCTTACAATCTGTGAATTTTTTTATTGATTTTCCACAGAGAGGAAGGGAGAGGGATAGAGAGCTAGAAACGTCGATGAGAGAGAAACATCGGCCAGCTGCTTCCTGCACATCCCCTCCTGGGGATGTGCCCGCAACCAATGTACATGCCCTTGACCGGAATTGTACCTGGGACCTTTCAGTCCGCAGACCGACACTCTATCCACTGAGCCAAACCGGTTTCGGCACAATCTGTATTTTTTAAGAAGCTCCCAGATGATTCTGACCTGAGCCAGGTTTAGGGATGGAGGATCCAGGAGACTTAGTATGTGTGATTCCTCCTCTAGCTTAAAAAGTTGGTATTTCATTTCTGCCTTCCAAATATAATCAGAATAGAAAAATGTTCACCTCAAACTTGGAACAGTTTAGTCCTAAGGGTGAGATAGAGCTCAAGACTGGCAGAATAAAATGTTCTTCATGAGAGGATGCTTATGGGTTAAATACTGAATGAATTCAGTTACAAAGCCATTTCATTTTTCTTTGAAAAAGCTCTATTTCTTTCTCACATCAATGATTAACATTTGAATCACAGAGTTATCTTCTGCTACCTCCACTGCCAGCACCCTCCTCCCAGTTGGTGTTCAGTAAGCTGAGTGACATGATTAAACATGGCTTTCCTTCGCCTGTTCTCTTGAAATCACTGTAATTACTCCGTTCCCCAGTGGTTGGTTAGGCTGTTTGCCGGGGCCTCGGACAGGTGAAGCCTATTTACCTCATGATGGGCTCGGCAGTCACATGTGCACAGTAGAACAGACAATACCAATAGGGCAGGAGGGTGTAACGCTCTCTGATGGCTTCTCTGATGAGCCGGGTGTGTTCCTTCCCAAAGAGCCAGGGTTCCCGTCGCTTGCTTTTGATGGTGGCATGGCCACGGAAGAAGGGCTGGTAGGCTCCGGCCTGGTACCAACGCACTAGCAGCTCCACATCTGGATCCCCCACGAAGCCGCCGACATCAGCTGAGTCATTAGTCAAAGAAAGGTTTGTGGATTTGATTTCTGGTTGAGGGCATGCATCTGGGTTGGGGGTTCGCTCTCCACCCCCTGGTCAGGGAGCATGTGGGAGGCAACCAATCCATGCATGTGTCTCACATCAAGGTTTCTCTCTCTCCCTCCCTCCCTTTCACTTTCTCTCTCTGAAAAGCAATGGAAAAAAATATCCTCTGATGACGATTGGGGGGGAAAAAAGGAAGAAAAAAGAAAAGAAAGAAAGTCTTGTGAGGCAACCAGGCTTCTAATAAATGATGCTCTCAGGTAAAATGCGGCTTTGAAGAACGACGGCAGGAGAAAGATGCTATGCATGCACTCAAAATGACACCGAGGCCTCAAATTAGGGAGCGCACAGTAAAAAACTGCCTGTTTGGGGATCTGACAGTATGCTCTTTTACATTCTATTCTTGTCAAAGGTCAGAGGCTTTACTGCAAGATCAACTTTCAGGTATGTTCCTGAACCCAGGTAACCCAGAAATTGCAAAATGTCTGAGTCAATGTCTGTATTTAGGGGTGGGATGGCGGTGGAGGGCTGGCAATTGATTTCCTTTGAAAACAACAGCTAGGGCAAGATAAAAATTACACTTATTTTTTAGGAGTCTGATTTTAGGAGGAACATTTATTATAGAAATAGCTAAAGAGAAACTGATAATGACAATAAGAGGTTTAAGTAGAATTTCATTTTTAGTCCTTAAGCAGTATATATATTCCCTGGATGGACCAATGCCATAAAAACACACTTACCAAAAAGTGATATTAAGTCACTTCTATTCCTAGAGAAAAGAAGGAACAGCTGGATCTGTTGCCCTCCTGAGCACCTTCCATATCTAGATGTCTCATCTGCAGAGAATTATTAGGATTTGGGAGGTGGCACACTAGGGAATCTGATTTTAACTAAATTTATCTTTCCCAAGGGGATAAAAAATATATATATTTAACAGTAAAAATATGTCACAGAATTTTAAACTTGCATAATAAAAATGATTTCTATAAGGCTGATTTCTTATTTGCAAAATTCTTTGTAGTTCTTTCCATTTTTCGTTCAAGAAGAAAGGCATGTTTCAGGACGAGAAACACAGTTACCAAGAGTGGCTGAGGAAGCAATAATAGAATGAGGGAAAGCAGCACTCTGGCCCCCTCCTGACTTTATGTCCTCAAATTCAGATCGAGGGCTTAACAAAACAGCTCTGAAGCTACCCTTTGTCTCCTCTCTAATCCCCCCTTCACTTTCCTCATCTTCTCTTTCCCACATTCAGACCTATCCAAAACAACCAATGAAAAGGGATTTGTGGCTGAGACTGGTTTGGCTCAAAGGATAGAGCGCCGGCTTGGGGACTGAAGGGTCCCGGGTTCGATTCCGGTCAAGGGCATGTACCTTGGTTGTGGGCATATCCCCAGTAGGGGGTGTGCAAGAGGCAGCTGATCGATGACTCTCATCGATGTTTCTAGCTCTCTATCTCTCTCCCTTTCTCTCTGTACAAAATCAATAAAATATATTAAAAAAAAAAAGAAAAGAAAAGGGATTTATGACCAGCTTTGACAAAAACACCCTCATTTTTTATTTTCTCTTACTTCAAGGCTGAGGATATCATCTTACCTCCACAAAAAGAGATCCCAGTAACGCTGAGAGTGAGTAACATAGGGATAGAAATTTTCAGGTAACTCCATTTTGCTCTGTTGTCGCCTGTCCACACAGTACCTTTGGGCACCAGTAACAAGGTATTAAAAAAAAAAAAAAATCACAAATCAGCCCATGCCCTTGATTTCATGTTTAGATTCCTTATTTGTATAGACAAAATTAATATAAAGGAATGCATTTCTTCATTACCTTAAAATATATAAATTCTGGTCTTCCACAATGAAAATACATTAATTTTCTGATGTGAAAAGTTACTAAAATCGACAAAATAAATTGCAAAAATATTCTGAAATCACTTATTTTTGAAGTCTAACTAAATGCATTTTAAGTGAAGAGTTTGATGTGTTTTTAAAATGTGTGCACCATGCAACCATCACCACAAGCAGGGTATAGAACATTTCCAAAACAGCAAAAGTTTCCATCTTTTCAATAACCCCCACCTTACCCAATCATTGACTTGATTTCCATGATTATAAATTAGTCTTTTCTAGAATCCTATATAATAATAGAGGAATATGCTAATTATCTGTTACTCCGTAATGTAACGACCGGTTTAGCAGGCTGCACACGCAGCAGACTCAGGTGGGTGGGCGGTGGCAGCCGGGGGATGTGAGCCTATGGTGCCTCCTCTGGAGGTGGGGAGCTAATGACTGACGGCTCTGGTTCTCCTCCAGCAGCCCCGTCCAGCAGGCATGGGGCTGCTGAGACCCAGGCCGGGCATCTGGCCACAGATCCACAGGTTCGCGGAGACTGACTCTCCCAGGCCGCTGGGAGGCCATGTGGCTGGGCCGCAGGGTGCCCGAACCCGGTGCCTGTTCAAGATGTGAAACCGAGAGGAGGTGTGGGAGGAAATCCAGAGAATGGGATGTGGGGGTTCAAGACTCACCCCCTTTGGGCTTTGTCCTTCTTGGCCCAGCTGAGGGACTGCTCCCGGGTCAGCGCTATGGCTTCAGCGAAGTGGCCGGCCAGGAGGCTGGCGGCCCAGGGGGGTGGGGTGCACCGGAGGGTTGCTTGGGCCAGGGCAGGGGTCCAGCGGATGGGGATCTGCCCTGCCTGCGGAGAGTGAGGTTCTGCAGTGGCCCCAAAACATGGATTGGCTCTGTGGGAAGCAAATGGTGATGACTACCTGCGTGGAAGGATGCCCGGGTGGAGGGGCATAGACCCAACGGCCCTGAGGCGGAGGTTGAGAGAAGGTGCCACCTCAATGGAGGGGCGCTACACTGCCAGGCACCCCACTGCAAAGCTCCCAGCACTAACCAGCCCTCGCCCTGGCGGCCTGCGCACCTAGAGGTGGTGACTCCTGCTCCTGCTGTGGCCCAAAAGCAAGCCTGTGCCCGCCCCACCTCCAGTTCCCACCCCACCGTGCCCCACATCAGGGAGAGGAAAGAGTGTGGCGCATCCATGATGAAGAGATGCTTGAGAATGCACTGGGTCTCTAGTAGAAATATACACTCACACAAAATAAGGATTGTGGATGTGGCTGCAGTGTTTAGACAGGTTCATTCTTGCACTGATGAGAGGACACAGTCCTCTCGTGGCCACGTGCAAGTCCCAGGGTGGAGGACAGAGCCTTCCCAGAGCAATTATAGCCAACAGCTAGATGTAAGCTTGAACCCATGGTCCAAACATGTGGTGCCACGTATCGAAGTGATACAGGGTGCAAGTAAACAAAGTTTGATCAGGTGCATGTAATTGAGCAGGATTGAAACCCATCAGAATGTTGTAAACATCTTTTTTTTTTCCTTTTTTTAAAAATATATTTTATTGATTTTGTACAGAGAGGAAGTGAGAGAGATAGAGAGTTAGAAACATCGATGAGAGAGAGTCATCGATCAGCTGCCTCTTGCACACCCCCTACTGGGGATATGCCCGCAACCAAGGTACATGCCCTTGACCGGAATCGAACCCGGGTCCCTTCAGTCCCCAAGCCGACGCTCTATCCATTGAGCCAAACCGGTCTCGGCAAGAATGTTGTAAACATCTTGACCATGCCCTTACTTTGCCTCGTGGCTTTGGCTATAAAATAAAGACACGCTTGTAGTCCATGGCACTGCTGGGTCCCCATCAGGGAAGCAGCATCCCACTGAGTCCCTGCTTTCCTTCTCTTATCTATCTTTTCTTAATCCTTCATTGCCTCCACTCGGATTCACCTTTGGCCATGCTGGCATGGCACAAAGGATGATATATAAATATATTTAGGCTTTTTCTTTTATCATGATGTCAAACATTTTCTCATGCAATTAAAGCTAACCTATATAATAAAAGGCTAATATGCAAATCGACCAAGTGGCGGAATAACCAGTCACTAAGATGCACATTGACCACGAGGGGATAGACGCTCAATGCAGGAGCTGCCCCCTGGTGGTCAGTGCTCTCCCACAGGGAGGACACCACTCAGCCAGAAGCCGGACTCACCGCTGGTGAGCACAGTGGCGATGGTGGGAGCCTCTCTCGCCTCCACAGCAGCGCTAAGGATGTCCAACTGCAGGCTTAGGCCCACTCCCCACGACATCCCCCAAGGGCTCCCAGACTGCAAGAGTGCAAGAGGGCACAGGCCGGGCTGAGGGACCCCCCACCTCGAGTGCATGAATTTCATGCATCGGGCCTGTAGTTTTACATAACTTTATGACAGTCTAACATATAAATATACTATAGTTTTAAAACTATTCCCTTACATGGATTTTTTTTTTTTGTTTAAAGAAATAATACTGTGGTGAGAAAATCTGTATATAAATCTCTGCTTAAGATGACAATATTTTAGCCTTTTCTTGAGTACCACAGGGCCTAATTTGCAGGGATGGAGTAGGAGGCCTAGTAATGGCTATGTACAGTAAAGGCTGGATTCTTCAAATGAGAACCTCAGCTCCCAGTTATCTGTGCCTGGGGACTTAAAATAGCCTTCCTGCCACAGGGTGGTAAAGTTGAACTAGAGCTGCATTAGCTAGTAAACCAGATCCAGTAATAGATGAACCTGACCTTAAGCCACAGCTAGGTCTATTTTAAGGCATTATGCTGAGTGAAACAAGTGTTTGAACGAATGTGTTAGAAGTGTATTTTCCCTAGTTTTGATAAGTCAAAGAGGCAGAATCAGAGATAACCATCCCTGCAAACAGATACTCTGAAGTCATTCACCCAAAAATTAAGTGGCCATTTTTTTCAGGGGGAAATGAGTAAATGTACTTTATTAAAATTGGTTTACTCTGATCATAGGACAAAAATACATACTTCAGGGCACACCTAAGGTCTGCCCAATGGCTACTGAAAAGGAAGGCATTAACAGCTCTATAAAAATTTGTGTTTTTAAGTCTGATCATATGAGCTATTCCTTACCATACTTTTGTGATCCAGCAAAGAAAGAACGTGTAAGAACAAAGGGTCTCTCCTTTCCCTTAGATCGTTGTATCAGTCCTTCTGCAGTAGCCTTTTGCTATAAAGTCAAAGGATAAAAATGTCAAACAGATGATTGGATTAAGGCATTGTGTAGACATCCCCAATAAACTATTAACATGCAAAAAACAAATAGTAGGTGGAAATGTGAAATGGAAAATATTAAAATAAATCCATAAAACAACTTTTATGATGTAATGAAACTACTCTAAATTCCCTTATTAAAATAATGGAACATTCATTTGATTAGAATAGCAATGAAATTATATATATATATATATATATATATATATATGAAAGTCTAAATGACTGAACGACCAAAAGACCAAATGACCATTTGACCAGTCACTATGATGTGCACTGAACATAAGGGGGCAAGCATTCAATGCAGGAGCTGCCCCCTGGAGTGCATTCTCACACCAGGAGCACCGCTCAGCTGACTGACAGGCACCAGACACTGGCCTCATGGCTGGCGTGCGTAGCTGCAGTGGCATGAGCCTTTCCTGCCTCTGTGGCAGTGGCAGCGCGCTACTTAGCAGCCACCTTGGCAGGCATAGTGGGGCCAGAATGAGAGGGAGAAGCAGGGTTCCTGGCTGCCTGCAGCTTTGCGCACTACTACATTCCTTGGGGGATGTCGGACTGCTGATTTCGGCCTGATTCCCACAGGCCAGAACAAGCCTTTTGGTGCTTACTATTATCAAGCATTTTATAAGATTTTCTCTTATAATCTACACAAAACCTCTGAGACAGTCTTCGTTAATGAAAGATCTGAGATTCAGAGAGGTTAAGTGACTGGCTGTAGCCTACATAAGGAAACTCGCTAAAGTTATTTGCAATTATAGCAAGAGGCTATTAGAGAAGTAAACACAGAAAACAAAGCTATCCCTAGCCAGCAACTCCCACTGGAAAATACCAGTTGGTGGGAGGGCCATGAGAACAGTTACATTCTGAAAATAATGTATAAATTAGGGCCAGTGACTACCAAGTAGAATCTCTACACATGCCTGGGTCTTTTAGATGTAATTGGCCAGTGGTTGGCAAACTCATTAGTCAACAGAGCCAAATATCAACAGTACAACGATTGAAATTTCTTTTGAGAGCTGGAAAAATGATTTCTGCACATAGGCCAGGAAGTTTCAATCACACTGTACATGCGTGCCCGCATGTGATATTTTATGGAAGAGTCATACTCAAGGGGCCAAAGAGCCGCATGTGGCTCTCGAACCACAGTTTGCCAACCATTGTGATTGGCCAATGGAAGACAATTCTATTGAGAAAGGTAAGTACTTAAGACTTTCTACTTTTAAAAAGTGTACTTATGAAATTAAGTAAGACTTCATGTATTTAGAAATTTGTAGAATTGCAGAACATTTGTTCTAATTGCCTTTATGTATTTACATAAAGGCAATTAGAACAAATAATTCAATAAAAGTTTTGAGGTAGCATGCAATACCATTTACTAATGGCTCCTGTCCAAGAATATGTTTCTATATTCCATTAATCTTACAATATCTATGAATTCACCAAGTTCATTATAGAAGGCAAAGTTACAAAAGGAGAAATGAGTCTTATATTGGCTACAACCAGGTAGAACTCAATGCAGAAGAGACACACAGTATAATATGGCTATTACAAAGGAAACAACTTTCAGCTCAAAAGGCAGGGTACATGGGTACAGTTGGCTTCTTCTTGACTGTCTTACATGATAAAAGCCATAGATGTTGTGAAGTTCTCTGTGCTCCCAGTTGCCATGATGAATGGCGTTCTTCTGCATGGTTTGCTCTGGCCCTCTAAAGACCGAGGGTTCATTCATGTCATTCCATATGTAGAGGATGTCAGTAGATCCCTAGGAAATAAATCTTGGTCAAGGTACTACTTCTACAGTGATTATGTTAATATGACAGCTGCTCCTATTCCTCTTTCCTACTCCATTTCATTTATTATTCATTATGTTTATTATCTATGCTCTGTCCTCAGCTCCACTGCTAGAATGAAAAGCTCTACTGGGCAGGGAGTTCACTGATAGTTCCCAAACACCTAGAATGACACCCGAACCATAAAAGGTTTCCAATAAGTATTTGTTAATGAAAGAAAGAATGCTGTGCTCTGTTGTCTTTGAAGTACATATTTCCCAGCAAGGCTACTCTGAGGTCTACCTGGAGAACCCCCACAGGAAAGGTTGTGAATGATCACAATTAAGCTCTATCATCCATCATCTGCTACAACTCTAAACTGAGGGAAGGGCAACTGTAGTTGTACATGATAAAATTCTGCTTTTCCTCTAATACTTTGAAATATTTGACAGCTAAGATGCCTGCTTGTTAGTATGATCTATAGTTTATTTTCTACATAGAATTCGTCAATATAGAGTGAGTGAGAAAGGACGACTGAGTCATCTAGTCATGGTCTTACAATCTCTTTATATAATCCCTGGTCTCTCAGCATTTGACTCGATAGCTACAATGACAAGGAGTCCCTCAGGCAGCTCATTCCATTATTTCCTGCATGGTAACATTCTCTCACAAGGTCTAGCTTGATTTCTGGGATACCACAGAATACATCTATTGCCTCACCCACATGATAGTCTTTCAAATGCCTAAAGGAGGCTCATGTGTTTTCTTTTGACTCTTTACCTTTAACTGTTTCTAAATGTGTATGTCTATGAACAAGGCTATATGATTTTCTTTTTTTTTTAAAATATATTTTATTGATTTTATACAGAGAGGAAGGGAGAGAGATAGAGAGTTAAAAACATCGATGAGAGAGAGTCATCGATCAGCTGCCTCTTGCACACCCCCTACTGAGGATATGCCCGCAACCAAGGTACATGCCCTTGACCGGAATCGAACCCGGGACTCTTCAGTCCCCAAGCCGACGCTCTATCCATTGAGCCAAACCGGTCCCGGCAAGGCTATATGATTTTCAATATTTAAGTACCTTCACTGTTCTTCTTTAGCACCATATAGGGCAAAGTTGGCAGTCTTTTTCTGAAAAGAACCAGTTTTTTAACTTTGTGGGCTATAAGATCTCTTTTTCATTAACTCAACTCTGCTTTGGTAATGTGAAAGCCATAGACAACACAACAACGAAATGAATGAGCATGTGGCACAAGTGTTGTTCATACTTCTCTTATATTGTGTCCTAATACATGATGCTCAGAAACTAGCACTGAATGGTTAAGAGCTGAGTTTGGAACAAACAGAACTGAGTTCAAATCTTAGGTCTGTCAGACCAGGATTGGGCCTAAAAGGGTAGTTGGACATCCCTCTCACAATCCAGGACTGCTGGCTCCCAACCGCTTGCCTTCTTGCCTGCCTGATTGCTCCTAACCACTTATGCCTGCCTGATCACCCCCTAACCACTCCCCTGCCAGCCTGATCAATGCCTAAATGCTCCCCTGCTGGCCCGATTGCCCGTAACTGTCCTCCCCTGCAGGCCTGGTCCCCCTCAACTGCCCTCTCCTAAAGGCCTGGTTATCCCAACTGCCTTCTCTTGCAGGCCTGGTCTCTCCCAACTGTCCTCCCCTGCTGGCCATCTTGTGGGGGCCATCTTGTGTCCACTTGGGAGCAGCCATCTTATGTGTTAGAGTAATGGCCATTTGCATATCACTTCTTTATTATATAGGATCATTATCATCATCATCATCACAATTGGTTGAAAACAGTTCTCTAGAGGAGGCCTCTCCTGTTTTCTCAGTGGATTTTATAAGATTTAGGAATCAACTTATTATTATACCTTACTTTTAATGACATACTTTGCACATATATCATCACCTTTCAATAAAATGCTATTTTATATAAAAATATATAGTAATTTCAAAATTTAATATATCTCTATAATTAAGTACTTTGATATATTGTAATAGAGGTCAAAATCATAGCTTTTTGCATTTAATAATACACATGACACCTCTCCTAGCACCACCAAAGACTAATGTGATTCCACCCTTTCCTTTTCATACAAGCATTACTATTTATTAGGGGCTACTCAATGAAGCAGTATAATTCTATTCAATCACTTATTTTCATTCTTTCATCATTTCAAGTAATCAAGAAAAAGAAAATGAATAAAAACATACCTGATAAACAGAAAGAGCAAAAAGACCTGAATACCACTCTCTGACCTTGGGGTTGGTGAAATCCAGGTAAGAGGAGAGACCTGTGGAATTACAAGAGTAGACAGGCTGTTTGGAACAGTGGTCCTCATGGTAAGATGTGTAGTAAGGAGGACTATCAGATGTGAAAGCTCAGCAGTCAATGGTCATCAAACATAAAAGTCAGCTGACACAGAGGCTTGGTCTGGGGAGAAGTGGATGGAGGTAATACTGAACTCCAGTGATAACCTACTAGGCTTTTCAACCCCAGGGCATGCCAATGAACAAGTATCAAGGTGGAGCCTGTCCTTCACTGAAATGGCCCAAAGAAGGATGGCAAGTAGTCTGTAGTGACCTGTCTGCTCTTAAAAAGAACAGAGAAGTGTTTATAACTAATAAAAGGGAGAATTTCATGGGGTTTCTCTGACATGCAAGGATTTATGATAGAGTGTTATGCTATGATAGAGTGGTGATTTCCTCAAAGAGTCTCTACCAAGTCTTTTAAACTAATAATTTCTGAAAGGAATTGTCCAGAGTTGCCAGAGGCAGCTGAGGTCACTTACGATAGTCTGGAAGTCAAAAGGTTGGGCTAACAGGGCAAAGACTAATGGCAGGGGGAAGAGACTGCAGGGCCCTTTTTCTTAAAAAAAACAAACAAAAAAAAAACAATTTCAGATAGGAAGAGAGATAGATAGATAGAAACATCAATGATGAGAGAGAATCATTGCTGGGCAGCTTCCTGCATGCCCCCTGTTGGGGATCAAGCCTGAAACCCAGGCATGTGCCCTGACTGGGAATCGAACCATGACCTCCTGGTTCATGGTTCTATGCTCAGCCACTGAGACATACCAGCCAGGTAACCTTTTTTCTTTCTTTCTCTTCATCTCCTTTTCTCATTCCTTGGCTTTTCATTTTTATTTGCTTAGAGAAATAGCATGCTAGAGGTTTATTTTTTATTCACCCATTGACTGATAAATGGATACAATGTACACTGTATCAGTATTATGAAAGATATAAAAGAAGGTAATACCATTTCTTAAAGGAGCTTAAAATGTAGCAAAAGACATCTACAAGGAATAAGAACAGTGGCTGTGAAACCTTCGTTAATTGGTACAGAACAAGGGAAATAAATGTATAAAGTAATATCTCACCCGGCCAGCATACTCCTTCAAAGTCTCCCCCTTCAGGATTCCTCACAAAGTAGCCCTGTTCTTTGGCCGTAGTGTACACTGAGTAGTCAGGGTCAATCTTGATATGCGGGTCACTGATGACCACAAGCTGTCAGGAGGACATAAAGGTTTGATGATCTCATCAGTTTCATGTGAGCCATATATTCATTTATATGTTTTCATCATAGTTCTTGGCTTCAAATTTTACTCAGAAACAACTACTATTAGCACTGAAGTATTTTGTGTGCTTACAGAAATATAGATTGATGTCAAAACTAGGCCATTGCTCTTTTATAATTATTGCTGCTTAATACATTTTTTAAAAAATAGCTTCTATCTGTCTGTGGTGCTGGGTGCTATACATAAAGGAGGAAGTAGGCAAGGTCTCTGCTTCCTAGACGTGTAGAAGCTAACATAACACTGACAAAAGCAAACATGAAGGAAAATAGGAGAATAGCATGTTAAAAACCCAAAGGTATAGGCATAATGAGGAAGGAGGTCTGAGAAAAGCTGTGATCACAGCTGTGTCTCCACCACCTCTCCTTGCCTTTCTAACACCATTATTTTGTTTGTTTGTTTGTTTGTTTGTTTTGTTTTGTTTTGTTAATCCTCATCTGAGGATATTTTCCATTGATTTTTTAGAGAGAGCAGAAGAGATAAGGAAAGACAGAGAGAAACTTTGATTGGTTACCTCCTCATGCATCCTGACCAGGATCCAGGCCAGGAAGGAGTCTGAAATCAAGGTTGTGCCCTTGACCAGAATCAAACCCAGGACCCTTTGGTCCACAGGCCGATGCTCTATCCACTGAACCAAACGGCTAGACTCTAACACCTATTCTTTACACCTCGTCTCAAACCTCAATACCATTTTATTTAACTAGGACCTCCTAATCATCTTTCCTTATATCTATTTAAATCTATTCTACATACTAAAGTTTAATTTTCCAGTGCTATTACTACCACCACCACCACCACCACCACCCTTGCATTATACACTTTCCAGTGTTCTTTTCCTTCCCCATTTTCTGTTTTAGTTCTTTCCTTGGCCAGATTGACTGGAGGAACCCATCAGGGAGGCATGCAGGAAAAATGGAGTAATAAAAAAATCAACTCTGTTTTTGATGGACTGTTACGAGCTTTCAAGCTCAACACTCCCCCTGACCTTCCTACATCTGTGCATGCCGACAAAGAAAGCCCTGATGCTCCCTCCTTTGTAGCCAGCAGAAAGATCAAACTCACAAGCCCTGGCACGTGCACAGGGATCTTCACCCCAGTCTAACTCTCTACTCATGGCAAAAGCTGAGCTGTCTCCTTCCCAGCTCTCTCAGGACAATTTCAAATGAGCTTGGGAGCTTGGGAGCCAGCCTTACTCCCAGCCAGAACGCCTTACTATGTGACTAATTAGTAAGGAATATTTATCATTTTTTAAACTTTATTTTTATTCATTGACATTATTACAGATATCCCCATTACCCGACCTTCTTCCTTTGCCCACCTCCACCCAGACTCTGCCCCTTGCCTCTGGCCATCAACACGCTGTTGCCTGTGTTAATGGGTTAGCCATATATGCTCTTTGGCTAATTAATCTTGGTACCTGTGTGATGTCATCAATCTTGACATCAGAACCAAATTTCCCAAGGGCAGAGGGATCCATCACACTACTACACGGGTGGCCATAACAAATGGCCTGAAAGTTAGGCCGCTGTATCCTTATGGAGACCTAGACAGCTGAAGCAGGGATGGATGGTGTCACCACCACCTTGTCACCATTACTTTTCTGCCATCACAGTTTTAATTGCATTTGAAGGTACTATTTTCATGACCATTTAAAAAATAAGATAGTTCTCCACTTATGTATCAAATCAAGTTTTAAAATGTGCTTGTAACTACAAGGTTCAGAAATGTTGGTTCATTTTACCTTGCGTTTTTTGTCTCGGAGCTGCTCCTGCATCCTTTTGGGGTTGGGGAATCTTTTCTTGTCCCAGGTGAAGTACCTTTTGCCCTCGGTGTGCTCTATGTCCAGCCATATGGCATCATAAGGAATGTCATGTTTGTCAAATCCTGCATCCACTGCTTTTACATCCTGCTCATCTTCATAGTTCCAGCGGCACTGGTGGTACCCCAAGGAGAAGAGAGGCGGCATGGCTTGTGTGCCTAAAAGAGGACAATAACAACTGAGCCAACTACCACCACAGTGATAATTCTGTATTTGTTAAAACATTTCCTAATGCCGATAGGGTCCAAGCACTCAGCGCTTCTAGGAATACATCCTAAGTAACCCGAAACACCAGAAAGAACGCATGCACCCCTACATTCATAGCAGAATTTATTCCCTTATTATTTCCATAGCACTAGGCTGATGCCTTAAACATAGCACTTATACCTCAGAGCACAGCAGTTCACTTATATGCCTGCCTCTTCAGCCAAATTGTTAAGAAACTCTGCAGCCATTAGGCAACAACTTCCCATTACCCATTTCATCCTCCAGCCCTTGGTAACTGCTAATTTACTTTCTGGCTGTATAAACTTGCCTATTGTGGGTACTTCTTATAAGTGGAATCATACAATATTTGTCCTTTTGTGTCTGGCTTATTTCATTTTGCATAATTTTCTCAAGGTTCATCCATGTTACAAGTATCAGAACTTCATTCCTTATGGCTAAGATTCCATTTTATGTATATCCTAGTGGCCCAGTGCTTTTTATTAATATACACACTTTACTAATTTCCTTTATTCTGACACTTAAAAGGAAATTAGTAAAATGTATATGTAGAAGGCTGCCTGAGAAGGAACATGGACATCCTTTAAATTGTTAACTGAGCCCGAGGCACTGGCAAAGTCCTTGTCCGGGTTACACCCCCATGAGGGTGGGGGTTGTGGATCTAGATATGTAAATCCAGTAATGCTAGGGCCTAGTTAAGAATGCAAATAAGCTCCTTTGACCCTATAAATAAACCTGCTGCGTGGCTCGGATCGCTAGCTGCCTCTCCATCAGAGAAGATGGCACCCACCCATCAGCTTGATGAATCTATTTCTGCTTCTTGGTCTCTTGCTTTCTTTAATTTCTTAATCCCCAGCTTTTCCACTCAGGAACCTGTTGTTTTCCGTGTGGATCGTGGAAAACAGAGAAACAGTCCCTCACGTGTATATATAAATTTATAAATTAACTGGGTGGGGACACATGCAGGCAGGCAGCATCATGTTAGCTGGACAGGCCTGCACGTGCCTCTGCAGGAAGCTGTCCTGGGCTTGGCTGTGTGGAGGCCATCTTGGTGATACTGTTTCCCCGAAAATAAAACATCCTCCAAAAATAAGACCTACTTACAGGTCTCCTTCTGAGTGAAATATAAGGCATCCCTGAAAATAAGGCCCCCTAGGCTCTGTCTCAGAATGCTATTGCTAAACATGAGAGATTTGGTCCACTGATTCTGAAAGAAATGGAGTCACAAGAAATTCACCAGGAAATTCAGGAATTGGATTGTTATGATGATGTTCTAGAAGATGACATGATTGTGATTGAATAAATAAGTAAATTCTTGATACTGTAGGGTTCAGTTTGTCTGGTTTGTGTTGACAACTACCATACTACTGTACCATATACAGGTAATAAATTTCCTTTATTTTTATTTAACAATAAATGTGTACCATATTCTTCTTCATGGAAAAATAAGACATCTCCTGAAAATAAGACTTAGCGCATCTTATTTTCGGGGAAACAGGGTAGCAGTCCCTGCCCACCCGCTCCTGCTGTACATGACTCCTATTGAGCGGTCCTAATATTATGGCATCCTGGACAATTTGCATATTCCTCTCATTATATAGGATTACATTTTGTTTATCCATTCATCTTTTTTTATCCATTCATCTTTTTTAATTTCAAGAAAAATGATTTTAAATATGATGTTACATGCAATAAATACAATTATTCAAGAAAAAATATTTAAAAAAATTTAATAAATCTTTATTGTTCAGATTTACAATTGTTCCTCATTTTTCCTGGATGCATGATGTAAAAGCAGTGGATGTAGGATAGCTCCCCTCCACCTGGTTCCCACCCCACCCTCTGCCCTTACCTCCCCCCACACTGTCCTCATCCAGGGCCTAAATGGGTAGTTGAACATCCCTCTCTCAATCCAGGACTGCTGGCCCCCAACTGCTCACCTGCCTGCCTTCCTGATTGCCCCTAACCGCTTCTGCCTGCCGGCCTGCTCACGCCCTAACCACTCCCCTGCCAGCCCAACTGATGTCTAACTGATCCCCTGCCAGCCTGTTTTCCCCCAACTTCCCTCCTCTGCCAGCCTGGTTACCCTTAACTGCCCTCTCCTTCAGGCTTGATTGCCCACAACTGCCCTCCCTTGCAGACCTGGTCCCTCCCAACTGCCCTCTCTTGTAGGCCAGGTGTCTCCTAACTGCCCTCCCCTGCTGGCCATCTTGTGGTGGCCATCTTGTGTCCACATGGGGGCAGGATCTTTGACCACGTGGGGGCAGCCATCTTGTGTATTGGAGTGGTCAATCTGCATATTACTCTTTTATTAGATAGGATAGAGGCCTGGTGCATGGATGGGGGCCAGCTGAAGGGTATCCCGGATCAGGGTAGGAGTTCTATTGGGGCGTGGGGCGGCCTGGGCGAGGGGCCTGTGACAGTTTGCAGGCTGGCTATGCCCCCTGACGACCAAGCAGAGGCCCTGGTATCTGGGATTTATTTATCTTCTACAATTAAAATTTTGTAGCCTGGAGCAAAGCCAAGCCTTCTGCTTGCTCTGTGGTGGCAGCCATTTCTGTTGGAATTTATTTATCTTCCATAGTTGAAACTTTGTAGCCTTAAACGGAGGTCAGAGAAGACCAGGGCTGTAGAAGCTTGGCTTCCTCCATCGCTGGAGGCAACCCTAGCCTCCTGCTCTCTCCAGCTCCATGGCTGCTGCTATTCTGTTGGAATGTATGTATCTTCTATAATTGAAACTTTGTAGCCTTAAGCAGAGGCCTGGGCCAGCCAGGGTGTACAGAAAGCTTGGCTTCCTCCATCACCAGGGAAACCGAAGCCTGCCTCCTGCTCTTTCTGTGGCTGTAGCCATCTTGGTTGGGTTACTTTGCATATTTTCTCCTGATTGGCTTGTGGGTGTAGTGGAGTGATGGCTAATTTGCATATTACTCTTTTATTAGATAGGATAATGTTGAATTTTGTCAAATGCTTTTTCTGCACCAATTGAGGTGCAGAAAAGAGTATATCCTTTAAAGATAAAATGCTTTAAAAAATAAAAAAAAATTAAAAAATAAAGATAAAATGCTTTAGAGCTAAAGCCAGTGGTATATTTTAAGAGAAGAGAACAGAGCTAAAGCCAGTGGTATATTTTAAGAGAAGAGAACATAGAAAAGATTGGGATACTGATAATCTTTTTTTTAAAAAATATATTTTATTGATATTTCACAGAGAGGAGGAAGAGAGAGAGAGCTAGAAATGTCGATGAGAGAGAAACATCGACCAGCTGCCTCTTGCACACCCCCTTCCGGGGATGTGCCCGCAACCAATGTACATGCCCTTGACCGGAATCGAACCTGGGGCCTTTCAGTCCACAGACCGACGCTCTACCACTGAGCCAAACCGGCTTTGGCGGGATACTGATAATCTGAGATGAAGGTAGAGAAAGCTCAGGCATTAAAGGCTCCAAAGAGGCAGATAGCAAGTATGAAGGATGAGAGAATGGAGAGTTCTAGCCCCAGTGCAATGTTTAGCCAAGCTGAATAGAATGAGGGTGGGAAGAGAAATGCTTCTTAAAAAGCCTGGGAAAGTTGTTTATGAATTCTATATGGTACACAATAAATATTAACTTACAGCAATGATATAGGGGATAGAGAAAATATAATGGAATAAGAAATGGGCTCTTCTACATGCAAGTACCTGTAAGAGATGCGTACTGCTTGAAGACGTCAAAAGGTGTAGGCCCTGTCAGCAGAAAAACATCAATGATTCCACTCTCTGACATCCAACGCACATCAGTTCGAGATCTGCTCTTTTGTTTAGCATCAACTGGGCCCATCTGGAAAAGGAATGGAATGAAGGTTTGAAATATTTCCCTCTAACCTACAATGTCCATCTATATGAGAGTAACAGTCTGTTCCTTTCATATATACCATAAACTTTCACGGGTTTTACGTAATGACTGTTGGCAGAGAACTGCCACTATAAAGCCCAGAGCTATGACTGTTTCTTCTGTAAGTAGGATACACAGAAATGGTCCACAGCTTACCTTTACTGCAGGCTCTGTATTGATCTCCACTAGTGTTTCTGAAGAATTCAGCCAAAAAATGCCTACAGTCCTACCTAATTTGTGGGCTAAGAGATAAGGCACTGAACCATAAATGCCCATTTTGTTATGTATTTCGTAGCCATAGACATCCAGGTTATAAAGACGGTAAGCGTCCTCATCACTGAAACACACAAGAGGATTACCAGTTATCATCACAAATGTATTATTAATGAATAAGATGGCTCCATTCTCCTCTGCACTTGGATCCTATGCATCTTTCAGGTTCAACTTTACCATTTCCCTAAGGTTTCTGACCCAACCTGGGTGAATATGATCCTCCTCCTCTGGTTCCTTTGCATCCCCTCCTTGACAATTGTTATACATAATCTTATATTTAAGATCTCTTTTCTAAATATTTCTTGTGAGTTAAGGACTGCTTCCTGTGAATCCCCTACAATAGCAAACACACAATAGATATTTTTGACAAATTTTGTATTTCTCTGCCGCTTAAACAAAATGATAATGTCTTAACATGCTGACCCAGTAGGGAAAAATTCAGGACCTGAGTTGGGAAGGGGGACGGGGATGGGGGGAACAGAGCTCAGATTGGTGTTAGAGCAGCACAGTTTCTGATACACTTGCCGCTATGCCGTCCTGTCACATAAACAGGATTTAGACCTTGCGAGCCTGATCAGACTCTGTGTATCTTTGGTTTTGCTTCCAGTTAGTCATATGCCTCTGGCATTTATTTGCCAGTAGTATTTGTCTGAAATGATCTCCCTGAGAAAATCAAAGGTGATATGAAATGCCACACTTTCCCATTCTCTGGCTCACTGTCCTTTCTTAGTAAAAGCATTTTTCTAGGTAGGTGTTTTTTGGTGCATTCTCTCAGGGTTCCACAGTAAGGCCTTGAGAGGTAAAGGCAAAACCTAGGAGGTGATGTGATGAAAATTCCCCCTGACCCTCATTTCAACCACAGCAACTCCACATATTGACTTCCTTTATATTTTTAGGTTCAGCATTACAGTTTTAGAATTATCTAATTTTTTGCCAAAAAATTGAGAACTACTGCTCTGAGTGGAAGATTCTTTTTTTAAAAAAAGAATTGTTATTTTTATTAATTTCAGAGAGGAAGGAAGTAGAGATAGAAACATCCATAATGAGAGAGAATCATTAATCAGCTGCCTCCTGCATGCCCCCTACTGGAGATAATTGAGTCTGCAGTCTGGGCATGTGCCCTTGACCAGACTCGAACTAGGGACCCTGCAAGCTGACACTCTATCCACTGAACCAAACCAGCTAAGGCAATTCAAGGGAGATTCTTCAAAATCTATAAGCAATACGTTTCCCATAAGAATTATTGTTTTCACTTTACCCAGTATTTTTAAGTTGGTGTGATTCTGCATGTTGTGGGATCCCATAGAGATGCTCAAATCCATGCAAGGAGAAATCCAAACCAATGGAGGCAGGACCTGTGGGGATCAGGATATTGGCTGAGTTTTGCTTCTCATTGGGGGCAATCAGTTAACTATGAGTTTAGTAAGATGATTAAACTAGAGATCTGGAGATCGGAGCTTTCCCTGAACTATCAGTTAACCACTGTGCTGACTTCTGTATTCAGGTGTGAGGATACGATGCAAAAAGAAAAGTTCTGATCACTTATTACTTATGTTCACTTAGCTGTGTGCTGAATCTCAGTGTCCTCATTTATAGTAAATATTTTTATTGGTAAGATATGACTACAAAGTTTTAGCTTTCTTTCTAATCTTTACTTTAAAATATATATATTAGGCACTCCTTTGCTTTAAAAAGCAAAGGATACTGAGCAATTTAATCTTTACTAAATGAAAGAGTGGATGTCTTGTGCCTGATTATTTTTCTGACTGTGTTCAGGGACTATAATGTCAAGGGCACCAGGAGGATCTTTCCTGGCTCCTCAGAATACCCTGTTATTATAAACACATAAATTTCCTTTAACCAAAGACAAAGTCTTTTATTTAACAATTATTTTAGAAATATGGGAAAATTCAAATAATTAGGAAGGATAACATTGCCTTAAATTCATTCGTAGGTTAAAGTATTTGGCCTCAAATGAACCTTATTTGGAAGAGTTTATGGAATGAGGGTACCACAGAAAAGATTATGATATCCCCCTGCTTATAAATTTTGGGCAAGTTGTCAGCGCTGATCATGTACTAGGCTATAGATATAGATGCTAGAACAGGGATTTTCAATAAATTAGGGAGGGTCTGGCCTCCTAGAGGGCAGGGAGGAAGAAGGAAGGAAGGGATTTTTTCCAGCTATGTAAGTCCCAAATATCTGAAAGGTATCTCCCAAAGAGACAAAACACACACACACACACACACACACACACACACACTCCCATCACTAAGCCTAGGGAGAAATGTTAATAGATGGGGATTTGATGGGGAGGCCTGGCAATGGTTGAGAACCACTGGCTTGCAATGTTGGAGCTGATGAGTTCTAGAAATTGTTTTGTCATCACTTGACTCTCATAAAAATAGAATGTGGAATTTGCAGCTATCTGATATACTGGATAGTGCAAGTAGTGTGCTGATCTCGGGCACTCCATGAGACCATAAGCTCCATGAGGCCTATAGTTCTTTTATACTCCCCACAAAAGGCATATAATCATTATTTCTTTGATGCAATGCATTATGGAAGAATAGGGGACTCAAATCTGAGATTTCTGTTCATCTTGCAGAAGTTATTTGTTTAGGTACCAAAGCTCTAGGAACTTTTGGATAGAGATATTTAGCCATTTTGGAAAGATCTGTTTTAGCACTATACCAGATTCAATTTTACCATTAGCTTTGACATCCACAAATTTTCCAAATTCCTCTTCCCACAGGCCTACATCCTCTTGATTTTTCTGTTGGCACACAAAAAAGAGGAGGGAGCAAATTAAATTTATATGTTGCAAGCACATTTTGATTAAAAAATTAGACCAAAAAATTAGTTCATCTCAAGACTAGTTTGTGATGTCAGTATATTTAACAAATTAGATCTGTGTCCTATATAAATGTCAATAATCATCCTTGTGAACAATAGATGACATGAATATATATTTTTTATTGTGGTAAAATACACATAACACAATTTATCATATTAACCAATTTAAGTGTATTAACCTTTTTAAGTGGCATTAAAAACATTCACATTGTTGTGCAACCATCATCACCATTCATCTCCAGCACTTCTACATCTTCCTAAACTGAACCTTTGTACCCATTAAGTAGTAATTCCCCCATTCCTACCTCCTCCTAGCTCCTGGCAACCACTATTCTACTTCCTGTCTCTATGAGTCTGACTACTCATCTAGATATCTCATGTAAGTGGTACCATAAAGTATCTATCTTTTGGTGTCTGGCTTATTTCATTTAGTATAATGTTCATCCATTTGTAGCAGGTGTCAGAAACTTCTTCCCTTTTAATGGAATAATAATCCATTGTGTGTATGTACCACATTTTGTGGATGCATTAATCTGTCAATGACACCCGGATTGCCAGACTGCTTCCAGCTTTTGACTGCTGTAAATAATGTGCTCTGAAGAACATAAGTATGTACAAATATCTATTTGCTTACCTTTGTTTTTGGATATGTACTCATAAATGGAATTGCTGGATCATACTGTAATTGTATGTTTAATTTTTTGAGGAACTGCCACACCATTTAACATGGTTTGAAATTAGGTGAAAGCACTTTAAGAAAATGTGGTCTTTACATATATAAGATATTTTTTTCCTTGTAAATATGTGAGGCAAAACATTTAGAATCAAACTACTTATGTCCATTTGAGAAACCCTAAGATAAGATTTTGGCTGAGATGGGTACTTTCACCCTGTTTCATTTATCCACACTGGTAGTTATGTTCCTATTGCTGGCTTTGGAAGTAAACTGGGATGGCAACCATTCAGGTTCATAAATTCTTGATCTAGACTTATAAACTATTTCAGCTTTACAAAGGTCTCAAGTCTTCAGTAGAAGCAAAAGTTTGCGTTTTTTGTTTGTTTGTTTGTTTTTTAAATTATGTGTGTGTGAAATGCATTATTTCTTTTAAAAAAGTGAGTCCTGCCAGTGAATAGAGCATTGGCCCTCTAACTGAAGGGCCCCAGGTTTGATTCCCGTCAAGGGCACATACCTTGGTTGCAGGTTTGATCCCCGCAGGATCTGTGCGGGAGGCAACCAATGGATGTATCTCTTTCATATCAACATTTCTCTCTCTGTCTCTCCCCCTCGCTTCCACTCTCTCTAAAAATCAATGGAAAAATATTCTCAGCTGAGGATTAACAAAACATTTTAAAAAACAGTGAGTCCTTTGCCCATTTCTAAGTTGTTTCTTCATACTTAAAGCTTCTATAAAGTGATCCTGTGCGTTTTAAATCACACTGAATTATTTTTTTTCTTGTGTAATATTTCTTTTACTCAGCATAATGTTTTGTTTTTAAATAATTTTTTCCAATTATAGCTCACATACATTTACAGTTGAGGTCTTTCCTGACTCTCATCCTGGTCAAGTTTCTTGTTGTAGTCTCCTATAGCACCATTTTATAACAATCTTCATACCTGTAATTATTTAGTGCCTGTCTTTCCAAATAGATTCTAAATTTCATAAAGACACAGGAATTGCTTTACTCACTACTGACTCCCTTTGCCTAGCATTTTTTTTGTGGCTGGCACAAAGCAGGCACTCAGGAATTACCTGTTTTATAAATTAATAAATACATGTAAAAATGAATGAAAGAATCAATGAGAAGATAAGATGAGCAAAAGAGATAGGTGATTACATTTACAGGGAATTTATCAAATATCCATCTGTAGAAGAAGAAAAGAACAGGACACATTATATACTACAAAATGAAGATTATTAAAATGAAAAAAAAAAGACAAATTGCTCAATCTAGATTACCTGAGAGGTGTCAATTGATGCATTCTCCTTTTCTCTGGTAGCTCTGTTGTAATACAAATAAAATTGTTTTACACATGGAATTTTGTTCAATTATAAAGATTTTCATTTCCAACTTTTGAAACTCTATAACTTATAACTATAAATTTTAACTTATTAAAAATAACATCCCTATAAAAATAAAAATAAAGTTATGAAATTGAACATTTATGATAAACATTAATCCAAGAGTTTGCTTTCTTATTCAAATATATATTTTAATTTTCTTATCTTCATCAGTTTTTTATTATAAACGATAATACATGCTCATAATATTTAAATAAACATAAGCAAGGTAGAACACAGTTTCCCTCATCCAGTGTTACTGTAGTAAAGCAGCATAATGCCCTACCTTCTAAAACGACTGTGACAGCTTACTCTATCACCTACAATTGTATTTGAGTGCTCATTTCTCCCTACTTGTCACAATACTGAACTTTATAGATTTTTAAACTTTTGACAATACTTTCTAAAGTATTTTAGAAAAGACAATGCATTTCAATTTGAATTTCTATAATTAACGTAGAATTAAAAAAAACATTTTTATTGATTTCAGAGAGAAAAAGAGAGGGAGAGAGAGAAAAACATCAATGAGGCAGAGGATGTCCCAATTTACTTTGACATTTATCAAACATTTCAACTTTTAGCTAAATGAAGCTCAAAAATATTTTTAAAATTTTTGGAGGATTCTTCTTTGACTTGTGTGTTATTTAAAAGTGTGTTATTTAATCTCCAAGTATTTTGGAATTTTTCATCTTTCTTCTATTTATATCTGGTTACTTCCATTGTGATCTGAGAGTTAGCATGGTATGATTTATATTCTTTAAAAATTTTTAAGGTGTGTTTCATAACTCAAAATATAGTCTATCTTGGTGAATGTTCTATGTGAGCTTGAGAAGAATGTAATCTATGTTGTTGAATAAGGAAACCTATAGATGCTAATTATATCCAGTGATTCATTTTGCTGTTGAATTCAACTATGTTCATACTGATTTTCTCTCTGTTGGATCTGTCCATTTCTGATATAAGGGTGTTAAAGTTTCTAATTACAACAGTGGATTCATCTATTTCTTCTTGCAGTTCTATTAGTTTTGCCTCATGTATTCTCATGCTTTGTTGTTAGGCACATACACGTTAAGGACTGTTATGTTTTCTCAAATAATTGACCCCTTTATCATTATATAATTCTCTTTTTAATCCCTGCTACCTTTCCTTGTTCTTTTTAAAAAATATTTTTATTGATTTCAGAGAGGAAGGAAGAGGGGGAGAGAGAGAAACATCAATGATGAGAGAGAATCATTGATTGGCTGCCTCCTGCATCCCCTACTGGGGATTAAGCCCACACCTGGACATGGGTCCTTGACAGGAATTGAACCTGGGACCCTTCAGTCCACAAGCTGATATTCTATCCACTGAGCCAAACTGGCTAGGGCATAACTTTCCTTGTTCTGAAGTCTAATCTTTCTGAAATTAATATGACTACTTTCACTTTATTTTGATTAGTGTTAGCATGGTATATCTTTCTCCATCTCTTTACTTTTAATCATGTGTTTTATATTTAACATTTCTCATAGACAAGTCTAGGGTAACTCAAGTAATTGTAAAAAAATACAGTGAAATTCTGATTAGTTCGTATTAATATTTATCAAGTCAACAGAGTGCTTTTTTAAGAGGGTGCAGTAGGTTGAGAATGCCATTACCTAGGATGTGATACCTTATGCTTGCAAAAGTATGGAAATCATTCTTATCATTAAGCCTGCATTCACCTGCACAGGTGAAAGATGAAAAATTTCAGAACAATATTCCATAAAATAAGGCAAACCAATTTTCTGTATTGATGTTTTATAGATTTAGGCCATTGGTATTCACTATCAGGTTTTCTTAAATTCTTTATGTGCCAAGTAATGTGCAAAAATACCTTTGCTTGAGAGGAATCTGCAGATGCTCAAAATACAGTTGGCCCAGGGCATTTATGCTCATCACAACTTCTTCTTTAGACACCAAGTCTACTTTGAATGGGTTTGCCATGATATGAAACTTTAGATCTCCTTTTTCATCTGCCAATATGAGACTGCCTGTGTCTCCTGAACATGAAATCAGCCTAGAAAACAAAGCAGGAATAGAAAAACAAATTATTATAGGTTTTGGATCAATTTCTCAATTCAAATTCATTAATTAGTAAATCAGTATTCATGTGACATAGCATAGATAAGGCAATGGCAAGCCATAACTGAGAGCATAGTCTAAATAACACATTGTGAGATACAAGGGATTAGGGTTTTAATACATAAGTTTGGCTGGGAGCACACAATTCAGCCAATAACACTAATATCTCATCCTCTAATGAAAATCAGGTCTTCATAGACTTCAAATCCAATTAGATCAGCTAACCAACTTCATGTTCCCATCCTTAACTATCTGTTGCTTCTACTCACTGACTATATCAACCAAAACTCAACTGTAGATAACAGAAACAACTCTGGCTATTTTAAGCAGAAAGTAAATAGCTTACTATGGGGGAATTAGGAGCTTACAACATCATGGGAAAGGTTGAGGTAGCAGGTTCCTGTCTGAGCATCTAGAAATGGCCCCTAGAACAATCCTATATAATAAAAGGCTAATATGCAAATTGTCCCCTCTGGAGTTTGGCTGCCCGCTATGATGTGCGCTGACCACCAGGGGTTGGTGCAGAATAAAGGGAGGTCCTAGCTGACAGCCAGCAGCCAGGAAGGTCCTGATTGGCCCTGATCGTAGGCCAGGCCTAGGGACCCTACCCATGCACAAATTTCATGCTCCAGGCCTCTAGTACTACATAACTCTATGGCCAATGGAACTTCCATCTCAGTTAGAATCAGGAAATTGGGTAATCAGAAGTCACTGTGGCAACTGCTGGGGCTCCAGGATCATGCTACCGTAGCTGCAATCCAGAGATCAGGAAACCACCGCATTAACGGGTGTAGCGTTAGAGTCATTCTGTATCTTCCAAATTCATACCAGCAAAATGGGAAACTCAGTTCTGAAGTATCTTGAAGTTCTCAAGATACCTGTAAACACTTCTGATTGATGGAACCGGACTGACATCTGAAACTAGCTACATGGGAATCTGGGAAATGGAGAGATGTAGTTTTTAGCTCTCTAGTTACTACAATAGCCTAAGGCCTTCTACAAAGAGCCTGGAATAGAAGCAGATTTACTACATAAAGTTGATATCACCCTGACCCCTAAACATGGCAAAGACAACACAGAAAAAGAAAACTACAGCTTTGACAAGGATTTAATAGCTAAAATAAAATAAAGAACTTATACAACTTAATACCCCAAACCAATTGAAAAATAGGTAGAGGACCTGAACAAACACTTCTCCCAAGAAGACAAACAAATTAATGGTCAACTGACATATGAAAAGAGGCTTAACTTCACTTGCTATTAGGAAAGTGCAAATCAAAACTACCATGAATATCACCTCACAACTGTTAGAATGATTATTATCAACAAGGCAAATAATAACAAATGTTGAAGGGGTTATGAAGAAAAAGGAACCCTCATTCACTGCAGTGGGAATGTAAACTGAGGGCCACTATGGAAAACAGCATGGAGGGTCTTCAAAAAATTAAGAATATAGTTACCATTTGACCTAGCAACCCCTCTTCTGGGTCTACCCAGAAGAAAACATTTATTTAAAAAATATATGCACACCTATATTCACTGAAGTGCTATTCATAATGGCCAAGACATGAAAACACTGAAGTGTCCTTTGATAGATGATTAGATAAAGGAGATATAGTACATACATACAATGAAATACTACTCAACCATAATAAAAGATGAAATACTGCCATTTGTGACAACATGGATAGAACTTGAGAATGTCAAGCTAAGCAAAATAATGATTTTATTCATGTGGACTATAAAAACTGAAAGTTACAAGTAAACAAACAAGATAAACAAACAAAAAAACTTATCACCACAGACAACAATATGGTGGTTACCAGAGGGAAGTAGGACAGGGTAGTAAGGATTAAGGGAGTCAAACAGATGGTGATAGAAGATTTAACTTTGGGTGGTGGGCACAGAGTGAAATATACTAGTGCAGATGATGTACATACAATTGTACACTTGAAACCCATATAATCTTAATCCCAATAATGTCATTGTCACACCAATAAACTTAAAAAAAAGAAAATATATACACACAACAAGAAAACCACAGGCTAATTTTACTTACGAGCACAGATATAAAAATGTTAAATGACCTACTAGTAAAATGATTCCTTCAGGATAGTAAAACATAATATAGTATGGCCAAGTGGAGATGTGTGTGTGTGTGTGTGTGTGTGTGTGTGTGTGTCTGCCCGTGTCTTACATATACAATCATTTGTCAAATTGCAAAGCCTGGAGAACAGTTTCTTTTTAATTCCCATTTCCTAAATATTGGCATATAGTAGTGGCTTAATGAATAGACATATTTTAAATTTATGATGGTTCTATCATAACTGAATTAATTTCTCATTATAACCTACTGATCTTTTATTTTCATGGAAATAATGAAAATTATTTTTCATGGAAAAATAATCTACATGGAACTATAACAATGTAGTGAAAAATTAAAGCATCTGGCATAATCTTATATTCCTTTAGGGGAATAATATGAAAAAATAACAGAAGTCAACAGGCAGAACCAAATTGAGATATCGCTAGAAATTGTGCTGAGAAGTGATAAAAGATTCTGTAGGTATATGAAAATGCTTTAATCCCCAAAGATTTTATTTTACCTAGAGACTGATTATTAATTATCTCTGCTTCTGTCAATTAGATGTTATACTTCTAGAACTATTCTTAATTAAAAGTGAGTCAATCTAACTAAGTATGGGAATTTGGCTAGTGTATGAGATCTCTGGAGCCCTGCTGATAATCAGAGTGAGTAAATGAAACAGCTCTTCTTCTATTTGCTCCTAAAAGACTGGCTGATCAACTATTTGCTTTGTGAGGAAAGAAGGGATCAAAAGCTCTATCCTCTAAGTGTTGATGAGTCAAATGGTAGATGAGAAAACAGTGTGGATAATTTACAGAATGGAAACTAACTCTGCAGGTGACTATGGATTTGAATAAACAAACTATGAGGAATACACAAAATCTACTTCTCAAAGTATGATAAAATAACATTGAGGGTGTACTCAAGATATCTTGATCCTTGGCTTACCTTACAGTACTTGGCTTGCTTGTGATGACATCTGGGACTTCATACCTGGGCTTCAGGGGAGTTTCTTCATTGATTTTAAGCCTGAAGATATTTCCCTCTATACCAAAAACTTCAGCCAAAAGAGGAACCTGGGCACAGACATGAGATTAATTTCCATAGGTTAACCCAGTGATGACCAGTTCTATAGTCAAATGGCAATAATTAGAAAACTATGTTTTAAATTATTACAGGCCAAGCAAACTGGAGAATAATGGTAATCATGAAGAAATAAAGCTCCCCAAATCTATATATGTACTTGCTTGGCTATACCTGTGTGAGACAAGAAACACTTTTATGTGTTGTATGGCCAGTAAAACATAATTGTCTGGACCAGGACCTTCAAGAGTGGTCTCTATTAAGAATTATACTGGATTACACACATAAACTCAAACTGCTCTTGCAAAATTGGGACATATGGCCACTGTATCTTTGACAAATTACAGATGTCTATAGAATAAGAGTTTGATGTTAAAACTAGAGTAACTGGATTCCACCTGAATGAAAGATGAAGGGTAATAAGCCATGGAATAGAATACAATAGGGAGTAAACCAGTGGTCATTGGAGCTCTCTAACATAGATATATGAGGCTTGTTACATTAAAATCAACGTTTTTCTGTACATCAGAGCATATGACCTTGGGAACTTTCTCAAGAGGCCGGGATATTCTCATTTTTCTTAAGAGGCTTGGATTTTCTCAGTTTTATTAAGAGGCTTGGCAGCTTAGGTAAAATTCTGCTTACAATGGGAGATGGAGGCAACATAGAATTATAGAGAATACAGGATTTGAAAAATAAGACATAAGACAACAAAACCCAAGAGAGCAGAAGGGGCTTCATTAAGGTTACAAAATGAGACATTTATATCAGAGAAATACTTTAAGACTGTGTTTTTCAACTGTGGTGCCATGATACACTGCTGGATTGCAAACCCTTCATTAAGTGTGATGGCAAATTCGGTTATCATGGGGACACTGTTACTATAATGTCTGTAAAATGAAAGGCTAAGCTGGGCAGGTTGTGTGACATACTAGTAGTATATAGCAGATACAGTATGCAAGTAAGATATAGGAGCATATCAAATCAACACCAAAAGAAGAGATGTTATTGGAACCTCACTTTGGAGAATACAGAAAAGTAGTCAGGGCACTTAAACGGTGACATGACACTGAAGAGTAACCAGGTAAATTAGTGCAGTGGCTGTGGCTGCTTTTACAGACATTTTAAAGATAGGCTTATGTTGTAGTAGTAATAATATTGTAATTATTTGCCCCAGATTTATTGAAATGTAATAAATAAATCTAACATGCAAATTGTCCCCTCGAGAGTTTGACCGCTCACTATGATGTGCGCTGACCACTAGGGGGCGGCACAGAATGAAGGAAGGCCCCCGCTGGCAGCCAGAAGGCCCTGATCGGCCCTATCCAGGTCTAGGGACCCTATCCATACACTGGGCCACTAGTTGGTGTATAACATTATGTAAGTTTAATGTGTACACTTATATACTGCAAAATGATTACCACCATAATCTTTAGTTAACATTTGCATCATGTCTCATAATTATCATCTTTTTGTGGTGAGAACATTTTAGATCTACTCTTTTAGAAACTTTCAAGTATATAATAAAGTATTATTAACTATAATCACTATACTGTACATTAGATATCTAGAAGTTATTCACCTTACAGGTTGCAGGCTTGATCCCTGGTAGGGGGCATGTAGGAGGCAGCCAATCAATGATTCTCTCTCATCACTGATGCTTTTCTCTCTCTCCCTGTTCCTTCCTCTCTGGAATCAATAAAAAAAATATTTTTAAGAAACCAAATAACTTTCTGTTCACCCAGAAATGGGAATCACAACTACTAGAGACTGTGACTGAGTTAACAAATGCCCCTAAAACACACGTTTAAATGGCAGTGGGTATTAAAAAGGGAAATTATGACCTCCAAGTTCTCACTGATGGACAGAGTTCTCGTTTTTTCCTCTGGCACCAGGTCTCCCTACTAGACTCTATGAAACAGTTAACCTAAAAGGCCAAAAGAGTGAGCAAAAAACCTCAGTAACAACCTCTTGATCAAGCAAGACCTCCAGGGATGCAGAGAATGGTCTAAGATTTAATTAAATTGTCATAGGGCACCAACTGTCCCTTCCATAGTCGCAGCCAGCTGGTTTATTGCAAGCACCAATTCCCTATGGAGAATGTTAGCACAATCATGCCGGGTTAATGTCCATCTCCAAGTACAACTAGCCTGTTTAGGTGTGCTTCTGATTGTTTGGCCAGTTTCCAAATTAGCTGCCTGTTCCTGGCCATTTCTGCAGAAACAGTGTTGGTTAAAAAATGGTAGTTGTGCCTCATCCTCTGAGGAGGAAGCTGGTTGGGCAAAGTCCTATTTTCATCAGGCTTAGATGAAGAGGCAAGGGGTTACTTCATGAAGGTGCTCAGATATATATATTCCTTCATCCTTGGAGAAGCTGCTAGAAGTGTTGTCTCTGTTAAAAACTTGCAAACAGGCTGCAGAAGAAAGTAAAGAATGTCATGAGAAAGCATCAAAATTAGCAATATGAAGTAGGTCAAAGATAGGATAAGGCTTTTTAGCTAGTCTCAGAAGACAGCATAAATTTCCCTGCTCTGATGTCATAAGACTAGGTCTTCTCTGTTTTTCAATCCTGGTCAAATTTTCACTGAAGGTAAAAAACTAAAACCACTATAACAAAAACAGTTCTAAAAAAGCTGTCAACATTTTATTGATAACTCCTTTCTTTTTAGATTTTCTTCTGTAAGCTTCTTTATCAAATATCTACCTTATTCTTCTGTCATTAGAAATAGGCAAGATACTACACTGGGATCCTCCTGAGAAAATATATGCATTTGAACCTGCAAACAGCTCTTCTTCAAAGCCTGACCAGAGCATGACCTGAGATAATACACAGGGTAATACTTCAGCTTGTATTATAATACTAGGGACCAGTGCACAAAATCCATGCATGGGTAGGGTCCCTAGGCCTGGCCAGCAATCAGGGCTAATTGGGGACTTCTGGCTGCCTGCTGGCCCGTGGGGGAGGAGGGGAACTCCCTTCCCCAGCTGCCAGCTGGGGCCTTCATTAATTCCGTGTTGCCCCCTGGTGGTCAACGCACATTATAACAAGCAATAGAACTCCCGGTCCCAGGTCAATTTCCCATGGGGACACTTTGCATACTAGCTTTATATATATAGATTACTGTATCCCAGGAATATCATGTTTGCTATGACTGAATTGTATGTCCCCCCAAATTCATGGATTGAAGCTCTAACCTTCAGTGTGATGGTATTTGGAGATGGGACCTTTGTCAGGTGATAAGGTTTAGATGAGGTCATGAGAGTGGGGTCATGATGGGATTAGTGCCCTTACAAGAAGAAATCAGAGTTAGCTCTCTCTTCACCATGTAAATATACAGCAAGAAGATGACAATCTATAAGCCAGGGATAGAATCCTCAACAGACACCTAGGTTTTGGACTTCCCAGACTCCAGAACTGTGAGAAATAAATGCCTTTTCTTTGAAGACCTCCACTCTATGGTATTTTGTTATGGTAGCCTGAGCTAAGATATTTTTGAATGAAGCCTGGTTGTTTCCTGGTTGCTTATTAAAAGGCAGATTGGGGGTTGGGGATTGGGGAAAAGGATTTCAAAAATTAACAACGGACCTTGCTAACAAGGTTACTGCTTTAAGAGCTTTAAAGGCGTTGGAGAGGCTGGCACTAAAAGTGCTGGTTTTGTCAGAATCTGTCTCATCAGTGAAATATGAGAACTACAGCTGTGAGCTGAATAGGATCTTCTTACATTTTGGGCTCTATTTCTCTGAACCTCAAATAGAAAGCTGTTATTCTGAATAAGTCGATGTATGCAGCTTGTTTTAAATTTCCAGACTACACCTATACCATAGGCTAATGTGAAATCACCATAAAACACCAATCTCATCCCAGAAACAAGCTCTAGCAGAGACTCCTTGACTATGTTGTAAGCAAGATATAAGGCTCGGACAACTTTAGAGATTACTGTCTGGATTGTTTTTGTCCCTATCAAACTGACAGAGGGCATAAGGTCTTATATCCCTATCAGTCATCACATTAAAATGGAGTTCGGCTCAGAATTTCAGGGTGACCTCCCAAAACATATACTACATTTGCAAGCATTTGCCTGAGATCAGGTTATGTAGATTCCCTAGGTAGCCCTGATATTTCCAATACCTGAAAAGGAGGTCTGTTTCAAGGGGTCCTCGAAATTCTCAGTATTGAGAGCCATGTTGCTGACATCGGGATAACTTGTCTTTGCTTGTTGGGCTCCTCAGTTTGGCCCATTGTGAGCCATGTGCTGCCTTGCGCTGAGGTCCTGTGGACTGTGGTTTCTCTCCCATTGAAGGCATCCAAGCTCTGGTGGGTTCTGGTTCTAGCATCTGATCTGAACAGCATTATCCCTCAGATTTTCAGGATCCCAAAAGAAGTGTGTGCTGAGTAATTGATCTATAGTCTGAAAAAGGCCGTGTGTGGAATCTACCACTAACTGCATGGGCATCAAGCTGTATTGAGAATTTTCATTTGGGCCCACCCTGGCATACTGGGTGCTTTTGCCTCATTTACTTTTCCTCAGCATGTGTCATCATGACATCGGATTGTTCAGGTGGTGCTCAATATAACCCCCCCCAAGGATGGAAAGGGATGGCATCTACAACTCCGTAGGGTTAGACACATTGGGGACAGGAAGTAAAATGAACAATGACAGGGAAGATGAGACAGGAAAGGTACCTGACTTCTGGTACGAGGCCTAACACATCCTGGAAGGTCTCTGCTGGACTCCTTGCATTTCCTGGAGCCCGCTGCCTCTGCTGACCCTGAGTACAGGGGTTTGGCTGGGGATCAGGAAATTAGACCACACACAAATGTCAGGTGGCTCTCTAGGAAAGAAATTAGTGCTGCCGCATGTTTTCCCATGAACAGCTATCAAATTAGATTACAAAAGGATGTATAGTTTGGGAGACTTCAATCAGCAGTAGAGGATCTATAACTTCAAGGATATCATGAGCTGAGAACTCAAAGGGGACAGATTCCTCCAGAAAAAAATGGGTGGTACAAGAAGCAGCACTCAATTTGGAGAAAAGCTAACCGTCCCATCTGTGTAATTAAGAGAGATAAACTAAGTGTACTGCCACTATAACTATATCCTTAAGTAAACAGAACTTGGGAACAGGGATAGAGAACACGGAACTGTTGATATGATTCCAGTCTCTATTTTGAATTCGGGCAAGAAAGCTAAGTCAGACTGACTGGTGTGGTTCAGTGGTTGAGAGTCTACCTTTGAACAAGGAGGAGCAGCTCAGGAGACGGGCCATTTGTGGCTTAGGTTTTTCAGCTGCACAGTCCCTTGCTCCCCCTGCCCACCTCAAAGTGTTCACTGAATCCGTACCATGCTCAGGCTGCACGATCAACGGTATGTTGTGTAATAGTGATAGAAAGAGTATGGTCGCTTGATAGAGTCTACAGATGCAAGTGAAAATCCTGGTCAGTAGCTGTCACCAGTAAAGATTCTGGTTACTAGCTGTGACTTGGAGTGAGTGACTTTTTAGACTTCAATTTCCTTATCTGAAAATTTGGGATAATATGATAAGCCTTTGAGATGTAATATGAAGACTACTTAAGAGGAAATAACATTTGTAACACATCTAGGAAAGCATCTGATATATAGGCAACCTAGACTGTTGATATTCATGTTACTTTTAAAGTAATATTAGTTAGATACGAAGAAGTTTATAGTATTTCCCTAACAAAGTCTATTTTTAAAACACAGTTTTAATTAGCTCCTGTGGAAATTTACTTCATTCAACCCAAATAAATGTAGAAATATATAATCCTTTGTAGAAAATACTCGTATCTCACCTTCGTTGCTTCATTGGTGATTTGGAATCTGGTGCTGTCTTTGCCCATTGTGACTGAGTCTAGCAATGCCTGATAGGTGGATTTCTTGGAGAGCTGCTGTTTCTGACGCCTACAGATGTGAAGTGTACAGATGCCTGAGAATTACTTGTGACTGTCAACATTCAATAGACTATATTACCAGGGATAAGTCATTAAAATTTACTATGATAGTAAGTGAATTAGGCACAGACAGTAATAGTACTCCAATAAAGTATTAACAGGAGTACTTTGTTATTGGAGTGCTAATAAAATTAGTAGTAACAAGAAAAATACTAATAAAAGTGTTTATAATGTAATGCTACTAAAAGATGGTCCTTTGTCCCCTTTACTGAGAAGGTGGGGCAGTCTTCATAGATGACTTTTATTAGCTATTAATTTCACTGTTTCTTTCCATGAAATGTACACTTTAATAAAAACGCAATAATTTCTCGTAGACATCAACATAATCTAGGGGTTTAACAAGGTGACCAGGAGTTCACTGTACAATTCCCTCTAAGGTATTTGTTAAAATTAAAATGATAGAATTTTCCTCCTCTAGGCAGTGTGAATAAATTAGGAAGTTGTAATATGTGATACTTTCAGGATCACATAAGGGTCTGGGGAAACAGGCAATCTTATATAGTGATGATGGAAGTACAAAATGATACAGTCTTATGGAGGGATAGCTAAAATTTCAAATACATTTACTCTTTGATCCAGTAATCCCACTCCAGGAAATTTATCTTATAAATATGCTTGCATGTGTAGGAAATGACATATGTATAGCTTTTCATTGTGGCAGAGCTATTATATCAAAACAGTCCCAAAGCCTACTAATATGAGAAAAACTGAATAAATTATAGTATTTACCCCATGGAATACTATACAGCTGTAAAAAGAGAGGACAATCCCCATATACTCATGCAAAGCTCTTCAGAATAAAGTATGAAGCAGAAAAAAAAACAAAAAGAGGTACACAATAGTAGATAGAAAACTACTTGGTATACGAAGAATGGTGATATGAGAATATCTGCAGCCACAAAAACTGCTGGAAGGATAAATAAGAAATTAATCTGGTTACAAGGACAAGATGTGGAATTGGGTGTAAGGGAACAGGAATGAACATAACTTTTCAATGTATGTTAAATTTTTATTTATTTATATTTATTTATTAAATCTTTTTATATTATTTGATTTTTGAACCTTGTAAATGTATTATCTATTAAAAGGCAAAGCTTTAACATCATTTAAAAACACTTTGACTTTTAAAATAAACTACCTATTCACTAAAAATTTAAATACTACAGTAGTCATCTGTAATTCTTTCAACAATAAAGATAAAAATACTACCGTAGTAAGTATATAAAGTTAAAGGCACATGTCTGGGATAAATTCCTTAACCACCAAATTTCCTAATTGGTTATTTCTTTATAAAGCCTATCAGTTCTCAAAATGTATTAAACATCAGTTTTGAAATAATGTCAGAAATATTTTGATCTAAGGAATTAGTTTCCTCTCCTTACCTGTAGAAAGCAATTTTGCTGCAGTTTTTGAAAGTGTTTTTATCCACAGCTTCATCTTCAACACTAAATAAATAGATATTTTTAAGACAGTTATTTTACACAGGGTTTGTGAGTCCTTATTTGCACCTCTCTAACTACAGTATGAACATGAGAGGTAAACCTCTGCAATGCAAAATTGTGTCATGACCATAATATAACACAATAACATGTGCTATAAAACAAGACTCTTTTAGAAATTATCCAAGGTAAAAAACAAAACACGAAGTTACAGGATTACTCTGGAAGCAATAGAAAAAGAGCACTGTCACTTATGAGGAAGAGTTTTTTAAAATATGGAGTGAAAAATGGCCATGCAAGGAGGCTTGGCTTGGAGTGGTGAACACACAAGACAATATACAGTTGCTGTATTACATACCTGTACACCTGAAACCTATATGATTTAATTAACAGATATCACCCCAATAAATTAAATATATAAAATAAAATAATTAGTGAAGGCCATGAATACAACAATAAAATCTGAAGAAGCAAAACCAAAAAACCCAAACCAAACAAACAAAAAGCAATCCATCCATTTACTTATTCAACAAAATATTTTCAGAATATTCTTACTGAATGCTGGGTTCTGAGGAAGATACTAAAGACTGTGTCCATGATTTCTGTGAGAGCCTAACCAACAATCATAAATTAACCTGACAAATGCTACAACAGAGTTATGTGCAAGGTGCTAGGATAAGAAGAGAAACAGGTGTAGGAGAAAAATCTTTAGCTTTTTAAGATGATGATGACAATCTAGGTGTCAGTGTTTTTTAAGACCAAATTTCCAGAAAAGCTGGTTCTGGACTAGACGATGAACAAAATGTATATATATTGTTAACTGAGATTATGTATTTAACATATGCCCATTAACAACTACCAGGTATCCAGGGGGGAAAACATTGGATTTCATGCAGAGATGTGGCTGAATGCAGCTATGGTCAGCATGTCCATGATTAAAACCGTGATTGAACACCAATTTCAAAATATGAAAACAAGTCCAAGACAGATATACTTGGCCATACTAAAAAATGATTTATCGTGGAAGTAATCAAATCCTTCACTGACTCAGTATTTGTTACTGTGTTTTGTTTTTTTTAAATTAAGTGTACAAAGATTAAGAAATTGGCAGTCTTCTGTTTCCAGCTCTGAAGAATGACACGGGCAGAAGTAGGTATAGCAGAACTTTGTAAGCAACATGCTTGAAATCCATGTGTTAGAATTCTGATCACAACTCTTCCAGTTTTGTTAACCATCCTGAAAATATTTTATGAAGGTCTAGCTATTAATACCAACCAATCCCCGGGGAAGTGAAGAAAAAAAAAATGACAACAACAAAACAAACCCCATAGAGTAAATGCACAAATATAAAGCATGCAAATAAGTGCAATCAAACAATAAAAACATCAAAGCCAGAATGTTGCTTGCAGGCCTTCCATATACTATCTATTATCCCCTGTCTCCGCAGGATCGCTGAGTCTTTTTACCTGATTTCTTCTTTTTCGGATTCTTCGGACACTTCCATGGTTTCCAAGTCACTTCACAGGCTCCAGGCCGTCAGTCCAAGCCCCTTGGTCGACCTTTTCAAAAGGAGGATAGCCCTCTTTCTAAATTTATCACCAGCACTTCACCACCATCAAGATTCTGGGAAATGGGAGTTAACCTCCAAATACTTAAGGAGCGACAATTCCTCCTGGAATCTCCCGGCCCAGGCCGAGTGTTTCTATACGAGGCTTATTTTATTTTGGCAAATTTTTCTTGGTCATGAGCGGCCCAGGAGAAACTGCTTTCGTTAGAAACCAAAACCGTCTCTGCAGCAGAGGGGGCGTGGGCAGAGTTGTAGCGGATGACAGTTAAGAGCAGGAAGGCAGGAAACACCTAGCTGGCTGCCTGAGAGCGGCAGAAGCTTCTGCGGGTCTCCCTCAGTGAGGGTCACGCCGTCTACAGAAAACCGACCCATTCCCTCCCCGTCTTAAATTCTGGGTGGGAAGTGCCGGCCACGTCTTTGCTGGCGCTTCATGTCCTCCACCCACCCAGACTACCCAGGAGCGTCATTCTTTTCAGGGCTAGAAAGGGGCTTTTTAAAGAGGTTATATATTCTATTCTCCAGTTTAGGAACCGCTTAGGCTGCAACTGCTTCCCTCTCCCCCAATTCCAGTCTTTGCTTAAATGAACTCCAGGCGCCTTGGTAAACTCACGACCAGAGCCTACACAGGCAGCCAGGTTACGCTGGCTTTCCCGGGCTTGTGGCCCTGAAGTCTGGCTTTGACTTAGACGGGATAAGGGTAAGGTGATCAGACGTCCCGATTTCTAACTATTTGTCCCGCGGGACTTTTTTAAAACGACGCGGGACAAATTGTTAGAAATCGGGACTGTCCCTCCAAAGCCGGACGTCTGGTCACCTTAGATAAGGGGCAGGAACGAACGAGGGGGTGGGGGTGGGGGAGAAACCAAACACTAATGGGGTGTTTGCCTGGTCCCCAAACCCGCACAGGGTTGGGAGACAGAGAAGAGCCCACAGAGACGGCGTGGCTTTGGGAGACCATCCTCACTCACCAAGGTGACCAGGTTCTGACAGATCGGCGCCTGCGCAGTTTCCCCCCCAAAGCCTCGCGCCGAGCGTGACGACACCGGGAGGGAGGGGCCTCTGAGTCGCCAAACAAACGAACCTCGCAAGGGTGCGAAGACCCGGATGATCCGCCCCCTGCCCCTACTTCCCCCCCAAGCAGAGCCGGAAGTGGGCGGGACGAGCCGGAAGAAGGTGAAATGCTGTCGGCAGGCGCTCCCAGGCTGTGAAGATGGCGGCGGCTGCGTGGCTTCAGGTGCTGCCTGTCCTTCTTTTTCTGGGGGCTCAGCCGTCCCCCTTGTCGCTTTTGGGCGCAGGGCCGGTAGCCGTCGCCGCTGCCGACCGGTCCAAGTGGCACATTCCGGTACCGTCGGTGAGTGTTCCCGAAGCCACTGAGCCCGGAGGAGTGAGGGGTGGGGCTACGGCGGCCCACGGGGTCCATGAAGGTTCTGCCGAAGTCCGCTTCCCGAGGGGTGGGATCGCCGGGAGTGTCCCTGCGGCCGCGGCCCGGGGGCCCACCCACCTCCCTGGAGCGGGGAGCCGCGGGTTTGGGTGGATGGGCCGGAGTGTCAGGGCCGCCCGGGAGCGCAAAGGAGCGGAGAACGGTTTCCAGCCAAGTCCGGGAACTTTCGGTGCCTGGCTTGAGGCTGGTAAACGTGATGTGTAGGTGCAGAGTGGCTTCTCTTCCAGCCGAAGTTTTACGGCATTCGGCGACCCCGGGTTGGAGAAGAGGGATATGTAAATAGGCGTCTGTCTTTTTCCCCCTCCCTCCGCACTTTTTTGTTGCTGGATAGTTTTACGTACGAAGTTGTGTGACTTCGTTTGAACGTTGAAATGGTTTAAGTTTTGCCCTGTGATTAGGAACCCGAGGCATTAACACAGTGTGTTGTAAATACTAGCATGGCTCAAGCGAAAGACATAGTATTGTAAAATTGGATACGGTTAATAAGGCTAGTCTTTCTTTTGGACTAGTAGCTAGGTAGGTTTACCTTTTCTGTCTGTCCCCTTCCCCCTTTCAGAACTTAATTCGAATCAGAGCTATGGTCCTGTGAGCAGACAAAAATCAATGCAGGTAGGAAAGGCGGAAAAGTGTGACGACTACTAAAACCACGGTGGCCTTTTTGTTTCATTCTGCTCTGCTCACTGGGTGAAATGTCCAAAACTTAACTGGAGATTTTATATGGCAAGCATGATAGTTTTTGTTCATTTGGTGGAGAACTTTAGGTTCTCAATTTAGGTGTTTACTTGTTACTAAAATGAGTTAAATCTGGCTATTTTCTCATTGAATAGTTTCTTATTTTTTATGATTGGTTATTTTGGCCAGTGATGAGTGGGTAAAGGGGATGAGCTGATTACGAAGTGCCTCCTGTGACGATTTAAGTTGGGATTTCTTGCAACATAGCCTGAGGGGTGGGGGTGTGAAGGGATCCCGTCTGTACCAAAGCTTCAAAATCCTGCAGTTTGGATATCGTGGAATTTTACTAAAAGGAAGGCTATAGTTGCCTTTTTTGTTGTTGTTGTTAAGAAAATAAACTTCAACATTTTATTAATTTAGGCTTTTATACTATTTATATTTTACCTTGGGAGTTGTTCTCATGCTAATTAACTTTCTCCTTTATCTTTACAGGGGAAAAATTACTTTAGTTTTGGAAAGATCCTCTTCAAAAATACCACTATCTTCCTGAAATGTGAGTTTTTGCACTTCATGAAGCTTTTGTTTGAGTTTTTGAGTGATCCTTAAACTTTTAAATTACCTCTTTTCTACCTCTGTTGACTTATTCTCAATATAAGTTCCGAAATTTAATAGTCCACTATCTAGGCATTAACATATGTGGTATAACTAATGTCCTTTCATGGAATAATCTTGAAAATATTTACTTATGTGAACTTTCTTGTTTTTCTGGTGTTTATACAAATGGCCATTGAAAAATGAGGGGGTCAAGGGCTCCAGCTCCCCACACAGGAAAAAAATCATTTGTAACTTTTGACACCCCCAAAACTTAAGTTGTTCTTCAGTATCTGTGGGGGATAGATTGTTTCCAGGACCCCCACAGATACTAAAATCAAAGGATCCTCAAGTCTCCTATCTAAAATGGCGTAGATCAGTGCATACATTCGGCCTTCTGCATCCATGGACTCCTAGATGCTGATGAAAGCAATATGGGTATTTATTGGGGGGGGGGAGAAAGCCCTTGCAGTTCAGACCATGTTGTTCAAGGGTCAGCTGTGTCGTTAGACAGATTGTGTTGGTTGATTGCGAGCGTGGTGTTTTAATCTGTTCTGAGTTATAGAGACAATACCGATTTTGCTTTTGGGTGCCTGACGGATGTTTACTGAACATGTGACGTAGGTTTGTCAGATCACTGGCTGTGAATGAATATGTATAGTGTATCTTTTGTTTGCAAAAGGAGTATTTTACCACTTGGATCTTTGCAAGAGGAAACTCAAAGATATTCTTTATTAGGAAATAGGGGTTATGTAGAACAAAACCAGTTTGTCCAGTTTAAAAAGCCACTGAATCCAAAATATCTCATTGTGCATTAAAGAAAAGCTTCCTTTTATTTCTGAAACTGCCTTTATTTTAGAGAACATAGGCAGCTCTATTTCAAGATCAAGGATAAAAAAAATCTAAGTCATCCATGTATATTTCTATGCATATCTCCATGCAGTGCAAAGTTGGAAGTCATAGTTTGGTTATTTTATCCTTTTAATAATTTAGTAAGTAGTTATTAAAAACTTACTATGTGCCGGGCACTGTTTGAGACAGCAGGGAAGTGATAGAAAAGGATCTTTCTCTAGTTGATTTACTGTGGTTGAAAGAGGACAGTATACTCTCCTGATAAGTGACTTAAATTTTATTTAAATCAAATGTACTCTGACACACTGGTCTTTCTTATGAGGTTGGTTTACTAGATTAGGGTAGCTTTTAAGGGTTAGGGTAGTAGTGTTTTATCTTTTGTCTGACAGTCTGTGTTTCGGTATGGCTAGTGACTGGGGCTGTGAAAGAATTCACCATTAGAAGAGATGCAGAGAGGAAAATATTTTTACTAACAAGGGAGCAAAGGACCAAGTATTGCTAGTCAGTACAAGGCTGGGAACCAAAGCTTGCCTGCTCTTTTAAGCAGTGGCTATTGCAAAGAAGGGAGGGGGGATTCTGTTGAAGTTGAGCAGATACCAGGGCGGGTTGTCTTGAAAAGTTGGTTTGCTTTCCAGGAGACAGTCCGGCAGATCTCCTAAGGAGATGTCTTATCAGTATTTTTTCCACGCCTGTAAAACATGCTTAGGACAAAAGTTATGAAGAGTTCAAAAGAGGCTTGTTTGAAGGGGAGTAGAGAAAGGAACTTTTCTACTAACTAGAGGCTGCTTTGGTATGAATTACTCCTGTGTTGTTAAAATAGCAGGGAGGAGGACAGGGAGGCAAGAATGTAGCCTTGAGAGTAACATCTTGTCCTGCAGTTGAACCGAAGGCTGTTTGAATCAGAGGAGCCCGTAATCTTGGGGATTAATTATCAGGTGCTTCTCATAAATTGTGGAAGGCCAGAGCAAAGAAAAGGAAAGGACTTTTTCTGTCCTTACAGCCTGTATGCTATTCTTTACTTTTATTATGTACAGTCTTTTCTCATCTGTTTTTTGATCTAGTGGTGTTTTGCCAAGTTACACAAGCTACATATTTTGAAGCTACATACATTTCATTGTTTTTGGAGGATTTGCAGCTCCTTAACATTTACATTATCTTTCCTTTTTTCTTTTAAAAATATATTTTATTGATTTTATACAGAGAGGAAGGGAGAGAGAGAGAGTTAGAAACATCGATGAGAGTCATCGATCAGCTGCCTCTTGCACACCCCCCACTGGGGATATGCCCGCAACCAAGGTACATGCCCTTGACGGGAATCGAACGCGGGACCTTTCAGTCCCCAAGCCGACGTTCTATCCATTGAGCCAAACCGGTCCCGGCAACATTTACATTATCTTTCACTTTACTTCTGTGCTTTCTCAATTTTCCATGTCTCTGATCTTACACTTTTGTGAGTATGTTATATAGCTTTCCATGAAACTGTCATGACCATTTTCATGATCTCTTAAAGCCACCCAATTCAAAGTTCTAACTGGTGTCTTTTAACATAAATAGTAGTATTTTTGACAGCCAAGTTTCCTTGCAAATCTCCTTTTTAGAGGCACTTCCCTTTTTTTAAACTTTATTCTTTATTTTATTTTATTTATGATTTCAGAGAGAGGAAGGGAGAAGGAGAGAGAAATAGAAACATCAATGATGACAGAGAATCATGGATCGGCTGCCTCCTGCATGCCCTCTACTGGGTATAAAACCCACAACCAGGCATGTACCCTGTCCTGGTTCACGGTTGATGCTCAACTACTTTGCCACACCAGTCAGGATAAGGGTATTTCTAACTGGCTCTTATTTAATTAATGCTGTCTCTGTATGGTTCTTCTGAGTAGTTCATAGCAAGTTAGCAATATCCTTTTATCATTTCCATAAATTCTGTTCAGCACATCAGATTTTTGTGTATTTCAATTGAACCTTGTGAAAGTGTGTCATTTAAACATTAGTTTGAAAAAACAATTTAAAAAAAGAAAAGTGAAAGATTATAACTTTAGGTATGCTGCTTCTGTTAGAACCAAAATAGGTTCCTAGGTTCAGTCATGTTTATTTGTCATGTTTGCGTAAAGTTGGAATTTCTAGTATATTTTCCTTTCTATAGCAAGAAGCAAAGTAAAAGGTAATATTGACCCTCCTTCCCGCCCAGACAACGAATCATTTCCAAATCTTCCAATGCCTTGGTCCACTAGAATATTGTGTTCCAGACTAAGTTAATGTGGCTTTTATGATTTCGTAAGGTTCCTTGAGGTTTCTCTTAAGGTGGGTTTTGAAAAGAATCTAATACTCTTTTATTTTTGCTTTTGCCATTTTCTATCTTCCTCAGCCAGGTTTGTTTTTTATTCATAATTCTTCCTACCCAATCTCGGTATCTTTCAAGGTTTAAACCATGAATTTTCTCCGTGGTGGAACTGTTTTGAATATTGCCTTGTGATATGTCTAATGTTGTTATTCCTTCTCTCTCCAACTAGAATGGAGTCTTTTTAAGGGTTTTACTAATTTCCCCCCTCTTATTTCCATCTTTGGCTTATCATAGTGCTATGTAGCATTGTATTTAAGTGCACTGCTCAATAAATATATGGATGATAATAGAAGAGGATTTTAACTTAGAATTGCTTTATTGTTTCCAGATTTTTCAAGGTTTTAAAGCATAAAAGTAGATATAGTTTCAAAGTTTAAAAACTGCTTAACTGCTTTTTCTTTTTGTGGGTAATTTAATTTTATATGAAGAATATCCAGTTCTTTTTGCATGTATTACTTCATTACCTACTGTGCAGAGAAGAGATGGCCTATGAGTATCTCATTTTAGCAGAAAATAAGTGGGGTGATGGGGTTTATCTTTTATTCACAAAGATTCTTCTTTTATAGTTGATGGAGAACCTTGTGATGTATCTTTGAATATAACCTGGTATCTAAAAAGTGCTGATTGTTACAATGAAATCTACAACTTCAAGGTAAGGAACATAAACTCACCGACTTTTCTTGGACTTTAGAGATCATCAGGTCCTAATCCAAGAGAGGAAGGGGTGTCAGGAAGCCATGGAGGAGAAAAATTAGAGTCCATGCTTCCGAATTTGCAGGCGTAGTTAATTGCCAGCAGTTCTCAAACTTTCTAGTCTCAGAATTCTGTTACATTTTAAAATAGACTTCAAAACTCCTTTGATCATATTTGTATTTATATTAAAACTGTGCTCACTTTGACAGCGCATATACTAAAATTGGATCAATATAGGAAAGATAGCATGGCCCCTGTAGACGGATGACATGCAAATTCGTAAAGTGTTCCATATTTAAAAAAAAGAAAATGAAAAAAAAGAGAAAATAGAGAAATATTTATTCAGCAACAATAAACTCACTGCATGTTATAAAAATTTTTTAATAAACTTAAAAACATACACCAGAAGGGTGGTATTATTTTGTGTATTTGCAAATCTCTTTATATAATGTCTGGTATAGTAGAAGACAGTGTAATCTTGTATCCTTTCCTCTGTTTCGATGTTATTTTGGTCATGGGCACATAGCCAGATTGCAGTGGGGCATGCAGGAGGCAGCCAATCAGTGATTCTCATCATTGGTGTTTCACTTTCTCTCCTCTCCCTTCCTCTCTGAAATCAATAAAATATATTTTTAAAAAAAGCACAATTGCAAGTTTGTGACTATGAAGAGTACAGTGAGTACTAGCACAGTTAGGTGCCATTGCATTGGTTCCTGATAAGGGGCAGCAGCTTACTCATCATTACTTTTGCACTATTAGTACAAGGCAAATAACATGGTGATGATGATGTTGGCAAGGCAAATAACATATGATGATGAGGAAGAAGAGGAGGAGGAAGAACGGGGAGAGAATAGTTTTGACTTGTTAAAACCTCATAATCGAAAGGGTCCATGGACCATACTTTGAGAATTACCATTGTACACTGTACTTGAGCATTGAAGATTTATGGCACCTGTGCGTTTTTCTTTCTTTCTTAGGACTTTTTCATTCTTTAATAATTTTTTTAAATTACATTTCTCCTTCTATTCTTGAGGTTACTTTTCAAAGATAATCTGACGGGTCTTAAAAATATCTACCATTCAGTCAGTTTTCAAACCATAAACATTTTAAATCTCTGCCTAATATTAGGGTTTAAATTATCTTCTTGTGGTGGTGTTAATTGTTTTTTGCACTTGTTATGCAACATTGGGTAGGATTAATAGGAGGAGGACTAAAGCACTAAAGAATTTAGAGAGATGATGATATCAGAATATAATTTGAAATATTATTGGCTGATCTTTTTCTCCTAATTTATTACTAATGCATTTACAGTTAAAAACTTTATATATTTGCAACTTCTGATAAAATTGGTCAAGAGCTAAGCAGATCCAGTCTTCATAGGTAGTATACGTTAAGAATGTAAAAGTTATTTTGTCATGGGACAAAATTATGGAAATGACATGCAGATAGAGTTGTGATACTGGACCTTAGAAAAAAGAGGGTGAGGTTAGGCACGTAGATATCGGAGAAAAATACACAGAACTGGTTAGTGAAGCCACAAAAATGGAGTGTTTTCAGAGTATCAGCAGTGGGCTATTAATGGCTACAATAATTTTGTGCTCTATCCTAGCTTATGAGCACAAGTATGTCTTTTTATTAGTGGTGTTAATTTAGTCAAATAACTTGTGTATTTTTGAGGTGATGAATGTTAACCAAATTTATTGTGACATTTATTTCAATACATATATACAATTATATCTCAATAAAACCAGGAGGGGGAAGATTTACAGCTATCAAAGTTGAAGAAACCCATGTACTTATTTTACCTCACATACCTCTATTACCTTCATATTTGTCAGCTCTATTATTTTTATGGTACCCTTTCTCCCTTTTACCCCCTCTAATTTGTTTAGCTTTTCTCTCTTTACCTTATTGGTTTGGCTAGAATCTCCAGAGTGATTTTGAGTAATAGTAGTAAGAGTGGCTATCCTTGTCTTGTTCCTGATATTAAGGAAGAAGCAGTCAGTCTTTTACTGTTACACATGATGTTAGCTGTAGCTTTTTGGTAAATGGCCTTTATCAAGTTGATAAAGTTCTGTTCTATTTCTAGTTTGCTAAGAGTTTTAATCATGAATGGATGTTGACTTTTGACAAGTGATTTTTCTGCATCTATTGAGATTGTAAGAATCATATAAATATATTTTCTTGTAACAAAATCCTCTAGGATCTGTTTCCCAGTTTTGCTAGAATTTTTAGAGGACCTACCCTTTTTTTAGAGTCTAACACTATTAGAGTCTAGGGTACTCTTATATAGAATCTTTATCTGCTGTTAATTTTTAAAATAGCAAACCCCAAACTATATTTGTATAATAGGTGATCTGTATGTTTTAAATATCTTAGGAAAGTAAGTTAAATACTTTGTATTTCTTTGTTTTTCCAGACAGGAGATATGGAGAAATATTTGGAAGACCTTAGGGAAAAAAAGGGCTTGTCTGGGAAATATCAAACATCATCAAAATTGTTCCAGAACTGTAGTGAACTCTTTAAGGCACAGGTAATGTTTGGTAGTGGTGGGAGGGAAATAGAAAAAAATGAAAAATATTAATGCCTGTATTTTTGGTGATATCTATTTCCTGCTCCCAAGTTCGATCTTCTGACAGAAATAAGTTAGAATCATGTTTTGATTGATGCACAGCAGTCACATAATTTCTCATCATAAAAGAGGATGTACTTATTTGTGTGTAAAAAGCAAACCCCCAATTTATTTTATATTGGTAAAGATACACAACATTTACCGTTATAATCATTTTAAGTGCACCATTCACATTGTTTTGAAACTATAACCACTAAGCATCTTTAGAACTTTTTCGTCTTCCTAAATGACACTTTATAATGCTTAAACAATAATATCTAGACACATGTTCCTGGTAACTATTCTCCTTTCTGTCTCCATGAATTTGACTACTCTAGATACCTCACAGAAGTAGAATCATAGCAATATTTGTTTGGCTTCTTGCACTTAACAGTGTTTTCAAGGTTCATCCATATAGTATGTACCAGAAATTCTTTCCTTTTTAAGGCAGAATAATGACAACTCTTTTTTATCCATTGATGGACATTTGAAATCCCCATTTTTAATTATTTGTCATTTCATCTAATTGCTATATCCCCAAAAAGTCAGCATTTTTAGATTTTACTGCTATAGACCTGAAGTGAAAGTGTTGAATTTTACATATATAAGTGGGATTTATATTGTAAAATTATCTTCTCTTAGAAATAGGATTAGACACAAATTTTTAAACAAAAATTATATATCTTATAGCTGTAATTATATATCTTATAGTTACTGTAATTAGAGCTTTTGCTTTGTGTTTACTGAATTTAAATATTGCTTCAGAATATTTAGCAAATTTCCTTGAAGAGGCAAGGAAGTTCATGGAGAGCTAGGTTTTCTGTCTAGTTACTAGAAGTAGTTTATTGATAAGGCTTTAAGGAATAATTAGTAATAAGCAAATGAAATAATTGATAATTGAACTGTAAAGATTGAGTTCTTATTAAAACTTAGATTTTATGGACTTGGAGAAAAAGAAAATATCTTGTAATGGTGGAAGAATGGTAGAAAAAGAAAACTAGGAACAATGTGATATTGAGTAGGGGGTTTTCTGTTTTTTCTCCTAATTTATCCTCTTGGCTAGGAGAATCATTTGGCCTTTGCTGAAATGTGAAAGCTACCTATTGTATACTGCTGCCCAAAATTTCCTAATTTTAGATCTGCTATATAATTTTTCCAGGGTGTGGACATATACCCCTATTGGTAAGGTTTCCTCTCCTCAATCTAATGTAACAGAGTTGAAATATGTGCTCTAAATACTCAGGAAGGAAATGCCTCCTCACCTGCTGGTAACTAGTAACAAAGGTAAATGTTATAATTAGAGTGGGGGTTTTTTTATAGCCAGGGAGTGCATTGTGGTGGAAGGAGCAATGGACCAAAGAGGTACGAACCTTAGGTTCACATCCAAAGCTTTGTAGCTTTGAGCCACATTTTCTTTATCTGCAGAATGATGGGGAACTATAAGATCCCTCCATCCGAAGCATATGTCTGATTGGGCATGAGCCCATGGCAGGCACGGTGGGGCCAGGATGAGCGGGAGCAGAAGGTGGGAGCTGCAGGGTGTTGGTCTGTGGCTTTCAGCCCAATCCCTGCAGGCCATCCAAAGGGATCCCACCTGTACTCGAATTCGTGCACCGGGCCGCTAGTGTCATTGTATTTACTGTTTTAACATGTTTTGCTTTAACCATTTTTATGAATTTAGAAATATATTTTTATTACATACCTTTAATTTTAGTTTTATATATTTCTCCCATAGAGCTTTTCTGGGGATTCAATGCATCGATTGCCTCTTTTAGGAGAAAAGCTGGAGGTAATTGTTTTCCTTGTTAAATATTTCTGGGAGTAAATAGTAAAATTTTTGAATTTTCTTTTCTGAGTAAATAGTAAAATTTTTTAATTAATTTCCTTTTCTTTTTCTTTTTTTATTGTTTTAAAGGCTAAGGAGAATGGAACAAATCTTACCTTTACTGGAGAAAAAATTGTAAGTGTAATAGGGAATTCAGCTTTTTTATGTTTGTGTATTTTGAATTATCTTGATATGCTAATGTTTAAAAAGAAACTTAAGACTGGAAGCTGTACACCAAAATGTTGATAATAGTTTTCCCCGGTTGGTGATAAGAGTGATTTTTATTTTCTTTGGCGTTTTCTGTATTTTTCATATTTTCTGCAATCACTTTTTATTGTTTCTGTAGTTATTACCCCATACATATATTCACCTAAAAATAAAAGCAAAGGTGACAGACAAAAAATTATATTTGAGATCCAGGAGGAATTGCAATCTTGGGAATCACTGATTCTGGCAGAAACCCAAGTAGTGTTCTGATTGGGAGGTAAAGGCAAGGGGTATTTATGAAAAAGGGAAGGAATTGAGCAAGGAATTCTGTTGATGTTAATAAGTCAAGGAAGGGTTTTCTATTAAGTGCAAATAAGCTAAATTATTCTTTCACTCTACATGGTGGCGCTAATTCTAAAGAATGCCTTTAGTTTTAGTCCGGTGGTCTGGCACTCTGCTTTTCAGATAGCTTTGCAAACAGGGTGTTGCTTTGGCCCATTCCAAAGATTTGAGGAATAAGATGTGCAAGGCGATTCCCCTGGGGAGGCAGCTCTGGCTTCATTTGGAAGTGGTTCCGGTTATATTATTTTCCACAAATATTACTTGTAAAAAGGAAGAAACTTATGAAAGAATCTTCAACTCCACCTTAAATTATCTTATAATAGAATATAACTAGAAGAGATTTTGAAAAATTGCGATAGATTGAAGTCTATAAATATGCTTAAAAATTTTCATAATTCACAATGACTAATTCATCAAAACTTTGCCAGTTAAAAATATAGAAGAAATAATATAGTTATTCACGTTGGGTCATGCTTTTTACAAAACTGATTTAAGCTTTTAATTTTATAACTTAATATTAAGACATACACATATCTCAGAATTTATTCTTTTAAAACATACAGTTCAGTGGTTTTTAGGATATTGAAAACCACCAGTTATATTTAGTTCCAGAACATCTTCATCACCCCAAAAATTAATGGCATAGCCGTTAGCAGTCACTCCTCATTCCATCCTCTCCCCACCCCCACTCCCAGGCAACCACTATTCTTTTCATGTAAATGGAATCGTGCAATTTTTGGCCTAATGTCTGACTTCTGTCACAATTTAAAAGTGCCTGGACTTTTACTTTCTGGTTGTGCAGCGCCTGAAGATCAGCCAGAGGTGAGTGATCAGGGTCTTCTCAGGTTTCTCGCAGTCACGTGTGCACAGTCTCACAAATACACGCACAGCCCTGCAGGAGCTCCTTGCCTTCTAGATTTCCAGGGATAGCTTAGAGCTCTTCAAAATGCCTATGGACATCTTATTTCCAATTTTTCTTTTTAAGTTTCAGTCACCCTCTTTATGGCCCCCCTAGTAACACTGACGGGGCACCTGTGATCTTTCACAATTGCTGAGTATTTTTTCGAGAGCAGTGAGTACAGAGCCATAGGAATGTTAAGCCCTGGAATGGAGCTTTTCCGCACCTTCCAGAGAGCTCTGGCAACTGGGCTTTTCGGGCCTCCAGACTTGTTCCCCCAATGGTTGCCAAACTTTTGTTTTTCACAGTTGTTACAGTTGTGAGCATTTTGGTTTCAAGGAGCTTGGAACAGGGGCATAGGATTAGAACAAAAACACCACAAGCTTGCTTTTTCTCCTGGTTTCAGCTACTTTTCTTACTGAGGTTACAGTTATTTTTCATCAGGAAACAGTTGTGGAATTTCCAGAGTTCCAAAAGAGTTTATTTTGATAGCTTTTGCCCATATTCTTGTCGCTTTTATGAGTGTGTATTTTCAGAAGTCCTTATTTTGATATTCTAGAAGTATCTCCACACTCCTTCCTTTATTATAATTGTACAGAATTTTAACCTAAAAATAAATAGGCATGGCAGACTTTTTTTTTAAGCAGAGAATGTCCATTGGATTTTTTCTTATTACTCATATGTATATATTTAATACTATAAAATTTTAGAAAATATACATAATTGAAAAAATAATCATCCGTAATACTACTACACACTGGGACTATTTATCTTGTCTTTTGTCTTTGTGCATATTTATTTTATTTAAAAAGAGGAATCTTACAATTTGTATTACTATAACTTTTTTAGCTTAGCAATATAACTTGGACATCTTTCCAGTTCAGTAACTATTTATGGCATCATTATTTAAATGCCTGAATAGTATTTTATTGTATGAATACATTGCTATGTAGCTCCCCTCCACCTGATTCCCCACCCCACCCCATGCCCTTACCCCCTGTCACTATCTTAATCCATAGGTGTAAGATTTTTGTCCAATCTCTTCCCTCACCCCTCATACTCCCTTCCCCCTGAGAATTGTCAGTCCACTCCTTTTCTGTGTCCCTGATTCTATTATATTCACCAGTCCATTCTGTTCTTCAGATTTTTTATTCACTTGATTTTTAGATTCACTTGTTGGTAGGTATGTATTTGATGTCTTTTTGTTGTTCATAGTTTTTGCCTTTACCTTTTTCTTCTTTTTCCTATTCTTAAAGAATATCCTTCGGCATTTCATGTAATCCTGGATTGGTGGTGATGAACTCCTTTAGCTTTTTCTCGCTGTGAAGCTCTTTATCTGACCTTCAATTCTAAATGATAGCTTTGCTGGATAGAGTAATCTTGGTTGTAGGTACTTGATGTTCATCACTTTGAATATTTCTTGCCACTCCTGTCTGGCCTGCATAGTTGACCGTCGTATGGGTACTCCCTTATAGATAACTTTTTCTCTTGCTGCTAGTAAGATTCTTTCTTTGTTTTTTGCTTTTGGCATTTTAATTATGATGTGTCTTGGTGTGGTCCTCTTTGGATTGCTCTTGTTGGGGTTCTGTGCACTTCCTGGACTTGTAAGTCTATTTCTTTCACCAGTTAGGGAAAGTTTTCTGTCATTATTTCTTTCAGTAGGCTTTCAATATCCTACTCTCTCTCTTATTCTGGCACCCCAAAAATCTGGATTGGTACGCTTAAAGCTGTCCCAGAGGCTCCTTACACTATCTCACACTTTTGGATTCTTCTTTCTTTCTGCCTCTCTGGTTGGGTGTTTTTTGTTTCCTCATATTCCAGATCTTTGGTTTGACTCTTGGGGTATGTTGATCTACAGTTGAGTTTCTGTATATTCTTTGTATGCTTAATTTCTGACTGGTCCTTTTCCATTTTTTTTGGTATTCTCATTAAGGTCCTTGAAGGTCTCTTTAAGTTTCTCAGCGATTTTTAGAAGCTTCTTGAGTAACCTTATAAATGTGATTCTGAACTCTGTGTCATCCAGTAGTTTACTTTCCTTTATCTCTCCTATTCGTGACATGCTTCTGTGTCTCCACATTTTGGTTGCCTCCCTGTGTTGATGGAGTGGCTTTGTGTGGTAGGTGACCTATAAGGGTCAATAGCTCAGCTTCCCAAATCACCCGAGGTGGTGATTCTTGGTACACTCCTTTGTGGGCTGAGTGCAAAGTCTTGGTGTAGTTAAGCCTTGATTGCTGTCGGTACACTGGGAGGAATTGACCTCCAGGCCAATTGGCTGTGAGGACCCGCTGTGTCTATAATGGAAGAACTGCTGTGCTGGAGACACACTTATGGTGCAGGCCTTGTTTCAGTGGGGCTTTGGTGCTCACTGAGTCCGCCTCCTGAATGTGTCACTTATGGATGTGAGGAGTTGAGATCTGGTGTCTCACACTGACCATTAGATATATTGGCTTCTGGATCTCCAATGGGGTGCAGTTCAGCTACTGTCTGAGGCCACCCTGCAGGAGCTACAGCGAGAACCACAGTCCTCTCCTCCCTGCTTGGAACTTGGAGGCTTTGGAGCTGTCTGCACCAGGTTTCAAGTTTGCTAGGTTAAACTGCCATAGAGAAGGCCATTCATATGCAAAAGCCGCTGCTTGGAGTTTGGGTTTGTTTGTAGATTGTGTGGGGTGGAGTGTCTTCGTGTCACTAGGCTAGGGCGTGGCAAACAGTGATGGCTGCCAGTCAGCCGACTCTGCCTCTCTGACCACGTCCCCACGTCTCACCCCCCCAGCACAGCAAACAATTATTCTTGCGCGCAGCTCTGCAAGCAAGCCACCCTCACTTTCCGACCCGATGGCAGACAGTCCAGCTTCTTTCCAGAAACTGGATTTCAGAGAGCTTGGGAGCTTGTCTCTCTTCAGGTTGAAGAAAGCAAGGCCCTCCACCAGCCGGGATCCGCTGCCAGCTCGTATCGTGCGTGCGCACCTGTACCTCAGTTTTTCAGCGCTTGTACCCTGAACGCTCCTTTCTCTTTCAGTCTAGTGTGGAGCTTCCACTTGGCAAGCTTTCCCGTAGTTCTGGGTGGTAGACGTTTTGTCTTTAGTTGTCGTTTTGGAATTGTTGTGCTCGGCAGCAGTTTAGGTTTGTTTACTTAAGCCGCCATCTTGGATCCTCGTGTTTCATTATCTTGTAATTTTAAACAGCACTGCAGTAAATATTTTTGTAGATATATTAGTTTTTATATTTAATAGTTTCTTGTTGGTGAACATTTTGCTTCTATAACTTGTGCCCTAGCTGGAGTTGCCCATGCACCAAAGAATGGCAGGATTAATTCTCAGTTAAGAGCATGTACCTGGGTTACAGGTTCCATCCCTGATGTGGTGGGAGGCAATCAATCGTTGTATCTCTCTCATACATTTTCTTTCTTTCCACCTCCACTCCCCACTTGCACTCTCTAAAAATCAATGAGAAAATATCCCCTTGGGTGGGGATTTAACAACAACCTTTGTATTTTAATTTTCTAGTTTCATGTGATCTCACAGAACATATGCATATTATTAAAGATGAGGTTATATTTTATAGACCACTATGTAATTTTTTCTTTTTACTTGACAAATTAGTACCTTTAGCACCACTTCACCTTTTTATGTCTGTGTGCTATTTCACTTTACCGGGATTTTTATAATTAACACCCAGCTGATGGGCATTTGATTGTTTCCAGATTTTCACTGTTATGGATGATATCACATTCATAATGTCTAGTTATATCTTTTTTATTTTTATTTATTTATTTATTTATTTTAATTTATTTATTTTAAATATATATTTTATTGATTTTGTACAGAGAGGAAGGGAGAGAGATAGAAAGCTAGAAACATCGATGAGAGAGAGTCATCGATCAGCTGCCTCTTGCACACCCCCTAGGGGTCTGTAACGACTGGACCAGTAGGGGGTGATATGCCCGCAACCAAGGTGCATGCCCTTGACCGGAATCGAACCCGGGACCTTTCAGTCCCCAAGCCGATGCTCTATCCACTGAGCCAAACCGGTCTCGGCTATATCTTTTTTTTTTTTTTTTTTTTTTAAATATATTTTATTGATTTTGTACAGAGAGGAAGGGAGAGAGATAGAGAGCTAGAAACATCGATGAGAGAGTCATCGATCAGCTGCCTCCTGCACACCTCCCACTGGGGATATGCCCGCAACCAAGGTACATGCCCTTGACCGGAACCGAACCCGGGTCCCCTCAGTCCCCAAGCCGACGCTCTATCCATTGAGCCAAACCGGTTTCAGCTATATCTTTTTTTTTTTTTTTTTTTTTTTTTTTAATTCTTACCCAAGGATATTTTTCCTTTTCTCTCTCTCTCTCTCTCTCTCTCTCTCTCTCTCTCTCTCTCTCTCTCTTTCTCTCTCTCTCTCTCTCTTTTTTCAGAGACAGTGGAAGAGGGAGGGAGAAACATAGAAATATTGATGTGAAAGAAACACATTGTTTGGTTGCTTCCTGCACTTGCCCCACCAGGCCCCTGGCCAAGGAGGAACTCTGGACTCTTTGTCCTTAATCCGACACTCTATCCACTGAGCCAAACCGGCTAGGGCTGTCTAATTATATCTTTGTGCACATTTATAATATTTCTTTGGAGTAAATTCCTGGAGGGGGAATTGTTGGATCTAAGTTCCTGTATTGATTTTTAAATTCTTATGTGTTGTCAAAGTGTTCTGGAGGGAAATATTGTAGTAATTTGTTGTCAAAAGAAAAGACTTGAATTTCCCTATTTCCTAACAAACTGGCTATTTTAATTTAAAGCACTTTATGTAGTTTGTTGGGTTAAATTGTTTAAATTGTACTTTTAAAAAATGGTTGTTAAAGCTGAACATTTATGTATATGCATATTAGCTATTTGTAAATTGTGTTTTATTCAGTAACCTTCTATATATGCACTTTTAAGTTCTACTCAAGGCTTGAGTCCTATTCTAGTGATTAAAGATGGCTGTTCCCTGCCGTCCTGTCTGATTGCCTCTAATTTACTATTCAGATTATAGTGAAAAAAAAAAAAAAAGTGAAAGGATTACCTGCCTTTTGATTATTTTTCCTAAAAATTGAACCTACCAGTAAGGGAATATACTTTATAATCCTATTTAAGGGATACAAGTTCAGTGCCTCTCTATTCTGATAAAATATTGTTTTTTAGGGAAAAGGCCTCTTTTCACTTAAGAAAAGATTTAATATTTGATTAGGTCACTTTTCTGGTTTAATTTCAGCAATAATGCAATATACTTACCATAATACTTTTTCAATTAATAGACATTTTTAGAGCAGTTTTAGGTTCACAGCAAAATTGAGCAAAAAGCAGAGAGCTTGCACATACCCCCTTTAAAGATGCACACTCAGACTACCCCCCGCCCCCCATTCTGGTACATTTATTACAATTGTTGAACCAACACTGATACATCTGGGCCTATCTCCAGGCCTAAGCAGAGAGGTGGGGCTGATCAGCAGCCCCCCTGGAGGCCTGGAGAGAAACAGGCGTGGCTGTTGGTGAAGCCTGGAGAGAGAGAGAGGCAATGGCTGATCAATAGCTGCCACGGAGGCTGCATATCAGACCCTGCCTCTCTCTTCCGGCCTTCCTCTGGTCCTGATCCGCAGCCCCCTCAGCTGACTGCAAGACTGACTTCCAGTGTTTGGTCAAGCCTTCGTATTGATTTTTAAATTCTTATGTGTTGTCAAAGTGTTCTGGAGTTCAAAGTGTTCAAATTTTTCCTCATTGAGCCCCTATTAAGTTTATAAATTAAGAACTTATTTATAAGTAAAAAAAAATGGTATACTATTCAGGCTATGGAACCCTAATATATTTGTTAAAATATCTGTAATCATAAAATGTAATTATCTCAATCTGAGGTAAATAGGAATATTGGGAGAGAGTTAGGAGAGAATGGATTTATTTTTAATAGGGTCGTTACAGACCCTGGGTTTTTATATATATTAGGATACAGAATAGTTTCATTGCTCTGAAAATCCCTATGCCCCACCTATTCATCCCTCCCTTCTCCTAAGCCCCTGGTAATTACTGATTTCTTTTACTATCTCCATAGTAAAAGAATGTTAATTAATTGGAATCATAATGTACAGTTTTTCAGATTGGCTTCTTTCACTTAGTAATATGCATTTAAGGTTCTCCTTGCCTTCTTGTGGCTTTATAGTAAATTTTTTTAGTGCTAATAATATTCCAATATCTATTATCCATTCTGAGGGGCTTCCTAGATCAATGAAGTTTACCCATTGGTCTCTGGATAGAAGTTCTCTGGATGTACCACAGTTTATGCGATTCACCTATTGAAGGACACCTATTGAAAGAACTGTTAATGGTACCTATTTGGTAGGGTTATTGTTGGTATTAAATAATATAATAAATAAGTATCTGCTATATGAATGTTATTTTTACAGTGTCAAAATATCTATCATTTCAAATTAAATGTAAAATTTGTCAAATTTGGGAATATAGGAATCATTCAGTCCCTTTTGAAATTTGTAAGAGGTAGTTTTAAGATATATGAAATTAATAGCAGAGCAGTGTATTACACCAAAGTTGTATTGGTTAATGAGCAAGTAAGTCCAGTAAAGGTTCAGTTAATTATGGGTAAGTAGGAAGTGATATACTTGCACCTTTGAAGCTATAAAATTTTCACACAAACTGCTCCTGAATTTTGTCAGAAGAGGACCATCAGACAGGAATAAATGTATGAATCATCATGGCATTTATGTTAAATTACTAAGGTAACCTGGAAAATGTATAACTGAAAAATTATTTAATCTGCTTTGTGTGACACTTTGGATTTGTATATGGACTATAATTTTTAAACTCTTGTTTAGCCTTTCTTGTGTTGTAGGATAATTTGAGCATTTGAGAAAAGCTGTGATTCCACAGGAAAATGCATAAACGTACAAAATCTATTACCTACTCTGAGGGGTTTCATAGAGCAAGGAAGCTTATTCACTGGTCTCAGGATAGAAGTTCCTTTTAAGATCATAAAGTAATAAATTTCAGGTCTAAGTAGCAATACCTCCTTTCATGCATGAGGAAGAAGCAGACATTTGTTTTCTATGTTCATCTCCTTTTTGAAGGCCCCTACTCTAGAATCTATGGCAACAAGTCCTTTGAAGACTTTTTCCTAGGGCTACGCAAAAACTAACTGGCATTGGGATGGATGCTTCCTAAGTAGTCAGTTCTGAAAACCTGGAGGCTGTAACTCCACTTCCTGGACTTTGTGGGTCAGTGACTCTTGCTTTCCACATAGACTAGCCAAGATTAAATTTCATGTAAATGTGAGACCTGATCAGCAGAAATTCTGGTAATCTTGGAAAGACCAGGAGTAAAGGGAAATTAGATTCAGAAAGTGGTGTTTATAATTCATTAATTCATTGATGTCATCATGGGTGTTATTTTTTAGGTGATTTAAATAATCTTAGTTTAAGATATTTATGTTTAAAAATACAACCTAGTGTCCTATCATGGCTTACTTAAATAGAGATTCAATTTAGTGGTTTTAGTTGACGTTTTCCTTGTAGAAAAATAGATAAGTAAAAGGTATGATTTTTTGTGAGGAATAAGGTAGAAGATCTCCTGTCTTTTAGTAATTTATAACCTAACCAATTTTTTAAATATGTACAATAGGCCTGTTTGTTTTGTTGTGTCTACTGTTTTAATGAATGAACATTAAGGACTCAACCATGTTTCTGGGTACATTCTGAAATAATTATTAAGTTATGCTCTTAATTCTTTTTTTTTAAAAATACATTTTATTGATTTTTTTACAGAGAGGAAGAGAGAAGGATAGAGAGTTAGAAACATCGATGAGAGAGAATCATCGATCAGCTGCCTCTTGCACACCCCCTACTGGGTATGTGCCCGCAACCAAAGTACATGCCCTTGACCGGAATTGAACCCGGGACCTTTCATTCCGCAGGCTGACGCTCTATCCATTGAGCCAAACCGGTTTTGGCCTTATGCTCTTAATTCTTAAGACTTGAAGTTTTAATGATTTTTTTCTCTCTCTAGGCAATGCATGATCCATTGAAAACTTGGCAAGATGCACCATACATTTTTATTGTACATATTGGCATTTCATTCTCAAAGGAATCATCAAAAGAAAATTTACTAAGTAATCTTTTTACCAGTAAGTACATTTCATTTCTTTTTTCTATTTGTATTATTATCTAGTTGTGTCATGTATGGTGAGTCGTGTAATTGCTTTCAGGGAGGGAATAATTAAGAACGTTCTCACGTAGAAAAATTGAAGGAGAGAAATTAACATTTTTCTGTACTCAAGATGTACCAGATATAGTCTTAGGCACTTCACATATGCTTTCTTATTATATACTAGAGCCCTGGTACACAAAATTCGTGCACAGGGACGGTCCCTAGGCCTGGCTGGCAATTGAAGTGTGAGCATTTAGCGTGGAGGGGCAGGTCCCAGCTGACCTCTGGGCCCCGGGCAGCACCTGGGCACCCAGATCCTCATGCGCCCCCTCTGCCTAAGTCATTGGGCTCCCACCCGGCTCCCTTAGCACTTGAGGCTGGACAGTGGCCCCACCTCCCGCTGCTGCCACTGGTTGCCGTTTGTGGAACAATCAGCGGGGCGATCAGGCTCCACTCGCACCCGCCTTGACTTGGCGCCGCCCGTTTACCTGCTCCACCATCCCGTCGTGGTCCCACTCTTGTTGGGGCCCATTGTGGCTGGTAGAACCTCCGCTGCTGCCAGCTGCCAGGGCTGCATCGCTGATGCCCGCCACGTTCCATGCTGCCCACTGGTAGTCAGCACGTCATAGTGAGCCATCAAACTCCTGGTCAACCTCCCAGTTGAGGGGACAATTTGCATATTAGGCTTTTATTATATAGGATGATAGATTTGATTCTCCAGCTTTTTAAATTAGTAATTTGATTTCCTTTCATTTGATTCTCCAGCTTTTTAAATTAGTAATTGTTATCATGTTCTTAGTATTTGTTAGTAAGCTACTGCAAAATTCCAGAAAGTGATGTCTTGTCAAAACTTGATTATTGCCGAAACTGGTTTGGCTCGGTGGATAGAGCGTTGGCCTGTGGACTGAAAGGTCCCAGGTTCGATTCCAGTCAAGGGCATGTGCCTTGGTTGCGGGCGCATCCCCGGTGGGGGGTGTGCAAGAGGCAGCTGATAGATGATTCTCTCTCATCGATGTTTCTAACTCTCTATCCCTCTCTCTTCCTCTCTGTAAAAAAAAAAAAAATAAATAAAATATATTAAAAACAAACAAACAAAAAACCCCCACAAAAAACAACAAAAAATACTTGATTACCAAATCAAAACATGGCAACTTAAAAATAAATGGACTTTGATAATTATTTAATGTCTCAATATTTTTTCTTTTTTTTAATTTTAAATTATAGTTGAGATACAAAATCATAATACTACTATGGTGTACACCTGGGACTAATATAATTTTGTATGTCAACTGTCTCAATTTTTCTTGATATTCTCCTTTCCACTCTTGCTGCCCAGTTCATAGAAGTCATCTCTTTCTGGTATTTTGCAGTAGCTTACTTACTGTTCTTATTTCTTAAAATTTTTTGTTTTATTTTGTTTCTTCCTTCTCTGTGGTTTCCTTTCCACCTCTGCTTTCTTACGGAGAATATCGAATAGAAACAATTATGGTGGCCATCCTTATCTTACAATATTGGCACATTCCACCATTAAATATCATGTTCACTGTAGATTTAAAATAATGTGTTCTTTATTTGGTTAAGGCTATACCTTCCTGTTCCAAAAGTAAATATATTTTTATTAGTATTAAGAATAAATGCTCAGTTTTATCAGCTGCTTTGATTGTATTGATTAAAATGATCATATAGATTTCCTAATTGAATCTGTTCATGTGATGTATTATATTAACTGGTTTTCTAATGGTAAACTGTTCTTGAATTTCTGAGATGCCATTATTTGGTCTTGACACACACACACACACACACACACACGTACACACGTTTTCCAGTTTATATTCTTTTTTTGTTTTATCCATCTGTTGTTTGGAGCTAAGAACTTTAAAGCATAGACCGAACTACATTATGTGAAAGTTTTCTCTCTCAGACAGTTTTATCATTTTTCTTCCCTTCATTAAAACCTTTGAAGTCTCCATATTGCTTATAAAATGTCCATATTTATAAGCAAGGTTTATAAAACTATAAGTTGTCCCAGTTTACTTTTTGTTGCCTTGTAGCAAAATGCTAGGACATGGTACTATGCATTATCTCAGTCTACATGTTCTTTAAATATATTATGCATTTTTGCACCTGTCATTATTATTTCTTTTGCCCGGATGGCTTTTTTTTTACTTTATCCTGGAAAATAGAAATTTCATGCTTCTGGGTCTGTCTCAGAGAACAGTTCTCTGTGTTGCTTTTCAACTAACTCTCTCTTCCCTCTAGATGGTAATCCACTAGGATGGCAGAAAACATCTTATACATCTGACCATCCCCTATTTTCCATAGTGTGTATCATATAGTAAGTGCTTAAGTTCTATTTTAGCATAGAGCAGCGGTTAGTCAACTTTTTCTTAAAGGGTCAGACAGTAAATGTTTTCTCTCCTATAACTACCTAACTTTGCCATTGTGTGAATGTACCATAGAGAATATGTAAGTGAATGGATATGACTGTTTTGTATTAAAATTTTATTTATGAAAAGTGGATGGCCAGATTTGGTTCATGTGCTGTGTTTTACTGACCTTCTGGCATATTGTAAGCAAAGAATGTGACAAATATTGGCTAATTATCTTATTTGCTTTTTTATTAAATTAAGAAAGTATAGATTTAAAAACCAGTTCTGCTATGACATTTTTGTAATTGCTATTATGGGATGTTCCTTTTGTTCATAAAAGTATTAGATCTAATTTATTTTATTTATTTATTTATTTTTAATCCTCACCCGAAGACATGCTTAGAAAGAGGGTCGTTGGTGATGGGGGGGGGGGGGAAGAACACCGATGTGAGAGAGAAACATTGATTGATTGCCTTCCCTATGCTCCCCAACTGGGGCTTAAACCCAGCACCCAGCCTAGGTATGTGCCCTGACCAGGAATTGAACCGGCAACCATTCGGTGCACAGGCCTGATTTATTTTTAATAATGTTATGTCCTTTCTGCCTGATAAAAATTAGCGGGGCCCAGCTGGCATGGTTAAGTAATTGAGTGTCGACCCATGAACCAGGAACTCAGTTTGATTCCTGGTCAGGACACACGTCCAGGTTTTGGGCTTAATCCCCAGTGGGGGGTGTGCAGGAGGCAGTCTATCAATGATTCCCATCATTGATGTTTCTATCTCTCTCTCCCTCTCCTTTCCTCTCTGAAATCAATAAAAACATATTTTAAAAAATGAGTGGGATATTTTTGATGAATAGGCATTTATTAGTGTGTCTCTGGAGATAGGTACTACTTTTTATTTGTTAATCAAATATAAAATTTATCCAAATAGTTTTATCCATTACAATTTAAAAGTAGTCATAGGCTTGTTTCTGTAAATCAAATCCGTCTTTCAGGTATTTGTTACCTTCATTTGTTTTGCTCCATTAAACACTTGTTATTAAGCACCTTCTAAAAATGATATATTAATGTAGCAAAGTCATATGAAATTGAAGTAGGTAAAATAAAAAACAATACGAAAATATAGGTAAGGAGAGAGAGCAGATAGAGGGAGTCAGAATGGAGGAATGAAGTCCTGTAATTTTCAAAACATTAGTGCTGTGTTGTAAGAAAAGTATATGTGAAGTGTGTTTGAAATTTAGAGGAGATGGGGAAGTTCCTGTTGGGCAGCTCACAGAAGGTTGTCTGGAGGAAGTACATTCAGCCTAGTGTTTAAAGGGTGTGAGTATGGAAACAAAGGGCTTTTCACTTACGATATTGACTGTAGCAGAGGTATGGAGACCTATGCAGGACATAGCACAAACCATGAGAACACTTAGTGAATTTGTAAGTGCTCTACACCTGTAATATTCACCAGAATTGAAATGGTTAAAAGTAAATGACCCACTGGAATTTTCATTAATTTTTATCAGACAATATAAGATGATGTTTTTGTTTAAATCCTTCATTGTTCCCATTAACTCTGAGGACTAATGTGTTTTGGCAGTGACTGTTGAATTGAAGGGTCCCTATGAATACCTCACACTTGAAGAATATCCATTGATGATTGTAAGTAAATTTATATTCTTGATAACTTCAATATTAAATATTAACTTGAAAGAGTGGGAACTCCATGTTTTGTGGCAATTTTCCTTTTTTAAAGAATTGTTTCTGAGCAGTTCACAGAACATTGCTTGTACTTTGGCAGTTTTTACTAGAATGTGACCCTGTGAGCGTTAGTGAATCCCTTTGTGCCTCATTTTCTCATCTGTAAAATGAAGAGGTGATGATGTGTGGAATTGTAGAGTTGGAAAGTAACTCAAGGATTGTTTCAAATCGCACATCTTCTCAAGGAACCAAAGCAGGACACTTCTTACTAGGTGTACTGGTTAATAATGGCGAATTTTGTAATCAAAGAAAACAGGATAATTTCAAGAGAAACATCAAAAGTGCTATATTCAAAGTAATGCCCATCGCTAGCTACACGTTTCTCCCATGTTTCAGGTAATTTGTGGATACCATCCCAATAGAACTTTCCTTATTTTGAGGCAAACTCTTCAGAGATCCAATTTTCCACTTCTTCATATATTTTGAAGTGTTGCTCAGAAGGTGCGTGTGCCATTGATCAGAACAAGTGGTAATCTGAAGGAGCAAAGTCTGGTGAATACAGTGGATAGGTTAATACTTCCCAGGCAAGATCTTTTAACGTGTCTTTAACTGGTTTTGAAGTGTGTGATGGTGCGTCATCATGAAGCAAAATTACTTTGCCGTGTCTTCTGGAACATTCTGGTTGTTTCACAATCAAAGCATGGTTCAAATTGATTATTTGTTGTCAGTAGCGATCAGTATTAATGGTTTCACCTGGGTTTAGAAGCTCATAATACACAACACCTTCCTGATCCCACCAAACACAGAGCATTGTCATCTTTCCAAAGCTATTTGGCCTTCCAGTGCATTTGGGATTCTCAAAATAAATCTACTTTTCATCACCAGTCATAATTCGATACAAAAAAGACTTCCTTTTGTGCTGTTGAAGCAACATTTTTCTGATGACTTGTCGATTTTCCACTTGTCTTTTTTTCAGTTGATGTGGCACCCATTTTCCTTCCTTTAAAATCTTTGCCATTGCTTGTAAATGATGGGAAATTGTTTGCTGAACAACGTTTAATCTTTCTGCAAGTTGTTTTTGAGTTTGACACGCATCTTCATCCACTAATGCCTGTAATTGTTAGTCTTCAAACTTTTTTGGTTGACCTGGCCATTCTTTGTCTTTAACATTGAAATCATCACTTTTAAAGCATTTAAACCAGCATTCACAAGTATCTTGAGATGGAGCGTGTTCACCATAAGCTTCCCAAAGTATCCTATAACTTTTTCTTCAAAATTATGAATTAAAACTTTCTACAAATGCTCTTTTTTTGGCACGAAATTTGACATTTTTTTCTTTTTTTTTTTTTAAATTTGACATTTTTAAGGGTAAAAATATCTGATGTTAACACCTTCAGCAAATTTGACATAAGTTTTGAAGTTTGTTGTCAATACAACAAAATAGCATATATATCAAATCATATATATATAAGTCAACATATGTATAACTCCATGTATTGAAAATATCCGCATTATTAACTGGTACACCTAGTACAAACCTATAGTTTCTGATCCCACTTAAAGTAATTAAATGATGAAGCTTCATCCTTTTTATCGTGTGTGTGTCTCTATGGGAATATCCTTAATGTATTTTTTAGATTTCCTTTGTTCAGTTTTTTTCTTCCTTTCCCTTTTATAGTTTTCCTTCTTGGTTATATTTCATTTCCTTGCCACACCTTTTTTCTTCAGTGTTCATTTATTTAATTTTACATTGTGAGCTGAAAAAGCTCAGTTAATACAGATGAACAGTCACTTGATGACAAGCTCTTAGTCTCCCTCTGCTCAAGAGAATATAATTTTTTTGTGTATGAGTATTAAAATCCAAAGAAATAAAATAATTGTCTTTCAAGTAGAAGATCTGATATGCATATTTTTTTATATCTTGTTAAGAGTGTGTATTGATGCTAAATTGGCTCTTGGCCTTAATCCTTTTCTTTAATTCTTACCCACTTCTGTGACAGTTTTTCATGGTGATGTGTATTGTGTATGTCCTGTTTGGTGTTCTGTGGCTGGCATGGTCTGCCTGCTACTGGAGAGATCTCCTGAGAATTCAGTTTTGGATTGGTGCTGTCATCTTCCTGGGAATGCTTGAGAAAGCTGTCTTCTATGCAGAATTTCAGAACATCCGATACAAAGGAGAATCTGGTATGTAACAAAAAAATGCCAATTTGTGAGTGAACAGCAGGTGAGACATGACAGTTTTTCCTAAGGTTGCAGTCATTAAGTAAGTTTAACTTTTCAGTTATTTAATTACTAGAATAGCTTTGTGACTTTTTTTTTTTTTTTTAAATCTTATAACTTGCAGGTTCAGTGACTTAGGAGTATTTTACTAAAATATATTCACAGAAGTAGTGACTTTTGGGAAAGACTATTAACATCATTGAATCTCATTGCCATTGATTTTTAAAGCACCATTATTATATGCATCTAAGAAAGTAAATACTGTGAATTTAATTTAAAGATACCATTGATTATAAGAGACACTTTGATTTTAAAGATGTTAAAATGGGGGTGGGGATACATCTAAGAATTGGTGAAATAGTACCAAGAAAATAAGAGGTTGCTTATAGTTTAGTAAGGTGAACAGATAATGACAGAAATTGTTTTGTACTGAAGTTTTTTTTTTATGATAGATTCAGTTCTTTTCAGATCATTTAATTATTGATAATTATTGTTACAAGTTACACTAATTAAATATTTCCCTGGTCTTTGAAAGGCCTGAAAAATAGTAGATGTGAAAATTGTCTGTGTGTGTGTGTGTGTGTGTGTGTGTGGTACTTTTCTATGGATAGTTATATTTCATAGTTTTAAAAATGGGGAGAATATTTCCTAGTTGCTATGTGCTGTCTAAGTAGGGGAAAATATTCTGCTGAGGTTTTAGTGAAGTGAGGGGTGGGGAGGGAAGATAAATTGAACACAGCCAGATTGCTATTCACGTGAATAAGATTGTATCATTTTATATACTTGTAAAAATTGAAGTAGTATTTTTTTTAATAGAACTAATACCAGTGCTTATTCTGAAGAGTGTTAAAGATCTACTACTATATTCTGGTTCTAGAATTGCACCATTTCTCAAACCTAGATTTACTTTCCCCCCTTTCTGTCTCAGTTCAAGGTGCCTTGATCCTTGCAGAGCTGCTTTCAGCAGTTAAACGTTCACTGGCTCGAATCCTGGTTATTATAGTCAGTCTGGGATATGGCATAGTCAAGTAAGTATTCACTTCCTGTCTGGAAGAGCAAGTTGAAACATTGATTACATTGCAACAGTATTGCAGCTTCCCAGTGTATTAGTCCTGTAACAGTTGGTAAAAAAAAATAGTTCTGAAATTTTGTAGATTTGTAAAAGTTGGAAAAATGTTAGTTTCATCTCACAGCTGACAGTTTAAGGAGCATCTCCATATAGGAAAGCCTGCAACTGTAGCAAAGGACATTGAAACATCAATCTTTTAGAGTAAACTTATAGTGACTTTACTCTTCCCACATATTTTGCAAATCAAGTGGTTTTTATTTTATTTTATGGGAAGAGCATTCTTGCTGTAACAGTCTGAAAACAATTTGTTGAAAAAAATGTATTAAGTGCCTTAGCATTGTTCTAGACCCTGGGGATACAGCAAATAAACAGAAGACTTGGAACTTATATTGGGGGGAAACGGATAAAATCAGTGAATAAATGTCTAGTATGTCAGTGATAAGTGCTAGGGAGCAGATAAAGCAGGCAGAAAGTATAGAGAGACTGCTACACAGGAGGTAGGGCTTGCAAGTGTTAAATAGTGTCAAGGAAGGCTTCACTTACTGACAGTTAAGCAAAAATCTCAAGCTGGTGAAGGAACTGCATGTATCTCCAGAGGAAGAGGTGCTAAAATGCGGTCAGATTCTGTATATATTTTGAAGGTAGAGCCAGTGGACTTTGCTGCCAGATCAAACATGTGATGTGAGAGTGATCAAGAATGATGCCAACTGTTTTGGTGTGAACAAATGGAAGGATGCAATTAACATGTGCTGAGTTCAGGAAAATCTTAGGTGGGTTAAGTTTAGAGTGGGGGCAAGATTAGGAGTTCAGAGTTTAGTTAGTTATACAAAAGAGGGAAGTAAGTGGGGGAGAGATAAATTTGCAAGTCATCAGGATGTAGTGTTATTTAGCCATGAGATGGGATGAGGTCACTACGTATAAGTATTTAGAGGAGAGGTTAAAGGATTGAGTCCTTGAACATTTTCTATTAGTTAGAAGTCAGTGAGCCAAAGTAGAATTAGAGTAGAGGAAATTGAGGAGGATGACCAAAGCTGTGGGAGGCAAGCCTAAGGACTTTCAAGGAAAGAGTGAACAATTTTGTCAAAGAGGGTTGAGACTTGACCATAGGATTTAACTACATGCAGGACATAGTGATCTTAGCAAGAATAGTTTTGGTCAAGTGGTAGGACTTAGTGTGAGCTTGGTTGGAGTAAGTTCAAGCAAGAATAGAGCAGGAATTGGAGTTAGGCAGGTATAGACAGTTATCTCAAGGAGTTTTGTTTTAAGTGGGTTAAAGAAATGGGAGATTTTCACTTTTAAATCTCATATAAATGATACTAGAGGAATGGGGGGAGTTACATTTTTAAACTTAAATATTTCAATGCCTCTTATATGCCAAAATGTATCCTAGGATTTTAAGATACAACAGGGTGGAGAAAAATCACAGCCCATATAGAACTTTTTTAGTATGTAATGCACTAATCAATAACCCAGGGATCTTGTTAAATTACAGATTCTCATTCAGTAGCATTTTTAATATCAAGGATCCTACTTCAAGCAGAAGCTGCTTAAAAGATTTTTTGTATTTTGTTGGTTTTGAGCTCTACAATGTACTATTTAATGAGCTTCAATAGGGTATTTGATTATGTTAAGAAGTTGTTTAAATTTTTCTATTTGAAAATGATATTATGATTTCTTTAAAAATTATTATTTGTTTAAAAACATAACAAAACGTAGACAAATAAAAGATAGGATGTCTAGGATTTGTTTCAAGGTAATATGAGAGGATGAGAAGTGGGTGGGTTGTGCATGGGACAGTATTGTCCGTAGGTTGGTGAATGTTGGGACTGGATAATGGGTATATGGGCTTTATTATTCTGTTGAATATGTTTCAGAATTCTCTACAATAAATTTATATTTTTTACAATGCTGCAGTGCCCTGGCCGATGTGGCTTTTGGGTCCATGCACCAAAGGGTGCTGATTCAGTTCCTGGTCAGGGGACATGACTGGGTTTGGGGCTTGGTCCAGCGGAGGAGGCAGGTACAGAGTGGGTGGGGAATGGGGAGAGAGAATGACTGATGATTTACTCTTCCTTTTCCTTCCTCTCTAAAATTCAGTAGGGGGGAAAAAACATTTAAATGTAGAATTAAGGGGATCTGATCTAAAATTCTGGTATTCAGTATCTTGTTTTAAGAGCATAAGTTCTGAGTTTTTCTCTCTCATGTGACTTTACAGAGTATGTGTGGCTTATCCCAACTAAGTTGTTGTCCTATATTAATCACTGTGAGTTTGTCTCAGGGTTTGTCACATTTGTACTCAACTTTATCTCTGCTTTCTCCTTAGGCCTCGCCTTGGAGTCACTCTTCACAAGGTTGTGGTAGCAGGAGCCCTCTATCTCCTGTTCTCCGGCATGGAAGGGGTCCTCAGAGTTACTGGGGTCAGTACTGCTTAATCTGCGTTTTTGTGGTCAGTTTAGACATAACTTTTTGTTTTGAGAAGGTGAACTGGGAATATCTGTGGGATTCTTTACTGTTTTCTCTTAAGTCACCTTTGGACTCTGATTTTTAAAATGTATATGTAATTCACTTTTTCTTTTTAATCTGTATTAGAGCTTTAAATTCAATGTGTGACCAGAATGAATGCTTTCTCACCCATCCCTAAATTATTATTTAGTTCCCTTCTTTTGTATAAGAGACAAACTTTGTAATCATGCACTTGCTGGTAATCTAATTTTTGTTTTAAAGTGACAGTGCTTTTTGCTTAACCATCCCTTAAGTTTCAAAGGCTTTCTTAAAATGTAACTAAGTTCACATAATTCTTGAGAATTACATAATTATGCTCTTTTAGGGGAGGAAACCAAAGCACTGAGATAGATATAAGCGATAAAGAAACTTATGTTAGAGCGGGGTTACTGTGAAGAAGTGGGCCTCCCTTGGTCTTTGCTGTTACTTCCTTATTTAAAAATCACTCTCTAAACTCCACCTCTCCCTTAAGTAAACTGGGCTCAGTTACTTTTGCTATATTGCTTCTTAAATAAAACACTTTGAATGCAAATTAGATGTTCAGATCACACTGTCCTCTGTAATTTTCTTGGACTTTTAGCTACTTTAACCCTCTGTCAATTGCATTTTCTTTCTTCTGCTGCTGTAGTATTTTGCTCATACCTTGGCTTTGATAGTAAACCTGGCCCTGTCAACAATCGATGCCTGTAATATTTTATGGATATCCTTTTAATAATACCCTGGTAATTGGGTAATTAGGGTTATATAATTAGCATCTTACACACACACACACACACACACACACACACACACACGCAGCATAATTTGGGGGACAAATCCTTGTATTAATATCTTATTTTGAGATGAGCTCTTTTTTTTATAAAACTACATTACAATTCAGGAAATCAATAATTCTTAGTATGTTAAAGACATAATACTTTTAAATATGAGAAGGGCTTTTTAAGACTTGTAGCCAAAATAAAAATGATAGAAGATGATAAGATGGATGGAGACTTATATCACCATAATGTTTTTAGTGTGGTCATGTAAAGTGGATTTTAGCATGCTAGGAGCTCATTGGAGGTTAGCAGCATGTTTTATTGTATTGAGATTGTAATTGACAGTTTTCATGAAACACAGTTTTATATTCTGCATGATGGTTATCAGAGGGGCACAATGTTGTAGGTACCAAGTGTTATTTCTTTTCTTTCAGTGCAGATGCAAAACCATTCCATGTGATGATATAAATGCCGAATTGTGCGCTGGTCTCTTCTCTGTGCCTCTCTAGACTCTCTTTTTACCAGCTCTCTTTCTTTGTCTGCAGGCCCAGACTGATCTTGCTTCCTTGGCCTTTATCCCCTTGGCTTTCCTAGACACTGCCCTGTGCTGGTGGATATCCTTCTCATTGGCTTGTTGGATGGTGGTCCATTTTCTCCCCTTGAATATGGGTTTCCATCGATCTTTCTGCAAAGGGTTTTTACCATTTTTGTTGATTACTTCTTAATCTGGGGATTAGGATATTTCTGTTTAAAAATCTGAGAGCTCAGGTAAGCAGTTTTGTGTGTGTGTGTTTTTAATTTTGAAAAGTGCTGGTAACTGTCGGTGGAGCATGAAGATAAAAGCTCTGATTTTGTTTTTATTTTTAAATGAGCATTTTACCTCGATTTTGGACTTACTTGTGCACTCCAATTAGTGTTACAATCACTGATCACTCTGCTTCTGCTCTTTCAGCCTCTAGGAATTATTAAATGCTTGAAAATGATTAAAATATTTTAATTCTTAAAATATGATTTTAGGAACTATATATGATGATTTGACTCTCTTAAAATTCTATGTAGGTTTAGCAGATTACAACCCTTATAGCGTTAGTGTTTTGTACCTTTATTCAAAAGTTAACTTGGCATTGTCTGAAGACTTCCACTGTAAAATAAATGTTGATTCATTTACAGGCAGAGTTAACCAGTAGATAACAAGCACATTTATAGTTGAAAAATCTTTTTCTCCTGCTGCTGAAAATTAGACCCTTGTTTATTAGAGACTTGATCTGTTAAAGGAAGAATTAGTTTTTGGACTTTTATCTTTTAGGGGTTTTAAAAATTTGTTTTGGTTATGGATTTCAGTCCAATGTGTAATTGTGCAATATTATTGTTTTGCTAGACTGACTGTTATAAAAAACTAAATACAAACCAAATTATAATTTTGTGAATTTGAATGGATTGTCATATATCAAAAATGTTTGAAATTGAAGTATCTTGGGTTTAAATAGCCAAATCTTTTCTAGGTCAATATCTTTCAGGTGTGCTTTATAAACCTCCATGAATACTGGGAAGAAGGGAGAGAGGGACTGGACCATGCAATAATGTAACCCAATGGATAGGGAGCAGCTAAGTCTGTCACAGGCAGACTAAGGTCCAACTCATGTATTTTAATATCTGCTGATTCTCAAAGTTGGACATGAGAGCAGATATCATCTTTGGTAGTCATCACTTCCCCTACTGTCTTTCTGTGGCAACTTCTACTTGGGAATAATGATCTGAAAATAGAAAGTTGCTGACTTTAGAACCTTTCTCCCTGGGATTTTCAGCTAATTATAACCGTATGGTCCTTTGAATTCAGAATTGAACAGGAAGAGGATGGCACAGGGGACTGACTATAAACTCGGAGAGGTTACTGGCATGACTGTATTCATGACCCAGGACTGGCTTAGCTATGATGTAGAAAACAGAACTATCTACTTTAAAGGAAGAAAGATTTTACTCATTTTCATTTCATCTGTCTGTTGTATGTTTCCTTGTCTGATACTCACCTTCATTTCATTTTTTTCCATTTGTCTTCCTTTTTCTTCTTTGTTTCTCTAAAAAACTTCTTCTGGTCTTTCACTCTTTTTATATATATATATATTTTTTTTTTTTGCATTTTTATTTTATCCTGATTCTGTATTCTCTTCAGTATCTCATTAAAAATGAAGACTTTCTTAGTCATCATGGTCAGGCTTGGGATGTTTGTGACATTGAGAATAAGATATATCCTCTGGGATATCCAGAGCTCTTATCAATATGACCCCAGAGTCTCAAAGAAATTTGAGGATTAATTTACTAGCTTATTGGGGTTTTTTGAATGTTGATATCCTTGACCTGCAAACACATATTTATTAGCCTGACTCAAACAATGAAGCTATTAAAACTTCGGAGGAACATTGTAAAACTCTCGCTGTACCGACATTTCACCAACACCCTTATCATGGCAGTGGCAGGTAAGTGGGGGCTTCTTCCTGCTGTTTAAATGCCATCCTTTTATAATAGATATTCTGAACCTGAGAGGCCATAGGCGGGATCTCTGAAATCATCTAGAAGGTTTTGTACATTTCACTTGGGGAAGGGTCTTTGTCTTTTAGCTTTTGTCAAGTTCTCAAAGGGATCTGTGGTTCAAAAAAGATTGAGAACCACTTATTTTAAGTACAATAGCTAAAAACCAATTATATATAATTTCAGTTCTTGTATATCTCTCTCCTGTCTCAGTTCTTTTTCAGAGGCATTTTTTTTTTTTCTTGAGGCAAGTTAGCTTGAGTGCCATATGGCATCTAGATTCCTTTTAGAAAACCTTAATACTGGCTTATTTGGCTTTATTAAATACCAATGTAGCTTATTACTATTATTAGGCTTTTACATATGTCATAAGCATCCATAAAATACAGGCATTAGGTAGACCATAGCCAAAGTAGGCTATTAAATTTGCCTGCCTTTTGCCCCTTGTACCAGGAATGGGAGGTCTGGCCTATAATTGGAACCAACAACTCTGTCTTGGTTTTATCAACCTTTTCCCCCTCCTGACCAGCCAAAGAAAAGCTAGCATTATCATACTAAAAATGAAGGAAGGGAAAAAACTATACTGTTGGTAATGCTGGGAAATGCCATGTTTTCAATACGTTCTTTTCCAATTTATGAGGATTACTGCAGTAACCAGACGGTAAAATTAGTCTTTAAGTACAGAAAGTGTTGACAAGAGTGTGGGCCTTACTTATAGTAGTTGTGAAGGAAATCTGCATTGAATAAATTTGTTAAAATCACTTGATAAAAAATGATTGTGATATTTTGGGTGTTAGGGATGTGTGGGATTTCACTAAACCAGAGAACATAATTGGGGATGTAAACTGGTATTCATATTCTGACTAGAATTTTCATTTCCTGTTAGCATCTATTGTGTTTATCATCTGGACAACCATGAAGTTCAGGATAGTGACTTGTCAATCGGTGAGTCATGAACACATGCATTTATGAACAGGGTACTGTTTTATATGCAGATAGCCATGTTGATGACGATGGTAAGTTCACACCTTACAAAAAATTAGGGCTAGGACTCTACCCTGAGTGTTAGAATTCTTCCTTCCTCCTAAGTATTCTACATTACTATAGTTCTTGGTATGATAGAATTTTTTTGTTTTGTTTTAGGGTGGGGAATCTAATTATTCCAATGGTGGTGAAAAAAAATTTATAAATGATAAACCACAGTATGTCATAACCCAGTCTTATCTTAACTAAAAATTCTCAAGAAATTCAGAATTTTAAACATTAAGTATATATGAATAATGCTAATCATGCTCCTAAGATCTGAGCACAAAGATTGTGGCCAATTTCTTTGGAGGTGCAAAGGCTCCATTTTGGTAAAAATAAATGTATTAATATGAAAATTATAAAAAGGGACAATCTAATGTTACTTTTTCTTTCTTTGTATAAAAACCTGTCCCCAAAGATTCTCAGAGCTCTAATGAAGCATTCACAAGTGCTCTACAGTTGGTGCCTTTTTATTCTTTGTATTTTTAAAAACATGTTTTTATTGGTTTTTAGGGAGAGTAACAATAGAGGCAAATTTTCACCGTGATGTGTGCCTTGACCAGGAATTGAACCGACCTGGTTCCTGGGTCAACACTCAACTGCTGAGCCATACCAGCAGGGCTGGTTGGTGTCTTTTTAAAAGAAATGCTCTGACTGATTTTAGAGAGAGGAACATCAATTTGTTGTTCCACTTATTTATTTGTGCATTTATTGGTTGATTCTTGTATGTGCCTGACTGGGGAATTGAACCTGCAATCTTAGCTAGCTAGTTGGTGCCTTTTCTCTAACAACAATAAGTACTACAAGGGAAGAAACTACGTTTCTTCATTTTGTATTCCAGTCACTTAGCACATAGCCTAGCACATAGCAGGCTCTTAGTAAATATAAGTTGAATTAATAAATAAGTGATCCTTGTTCTATGCCATAGGGCTTCTGACCAAAGAAAGAAGATAATGTAATACATGTTATACTTTTTCCTCTTTGGTAGGATTGGCGGGAGCTATGGGTGGACGATGCCATCTGGCGGTTGCTGTTCTCCATGATCCTTTTTGTCATCATGATTCTCTGGCGACCATCTGCAAACAACCAGAGGTTCTTGGACACTTCCTATTTACGCAGCTAGACGGTGTTATCAAATAAGGGTGGTGCAGTGGGTGTTGGGGTCATAATGGAAGGAGGAGCACTCACTGGGTCTGGAATCAGGAGAATTAAGTTCCTGTCTCGGCTCTTCTGTTAAGTTGCATTGTGATTTTTTGGCATGCTGCCTCTTTTCACCAATCTGAGCTTTAATTTCCTCTTTGTATAATGTGGGGGAATTGAACCTATTGATCTGAGGTCCCTTTCAGTTCTGACAACTAATAATAGACATATTTGAATGGGAAAATAAAGAAGGTAGGTATATTTGACACTGGTAATGAGAGTTGTACCTGTCTAATGTCCAGAAGGAAAGAACAATTTCTATAGTCAGTTTGCCTAGCCCAGCTGGTAACAATAGAGGCAAATTTCAATTATTTAGGAATTATCTTAATTTTGTGATTATCTATACCTTTGTTTCCCTTCTTTTTTTTCTCCTTTTGTGCATGTAGACAGTTAAAAGTGTAGATTACACAACCATATCATCAAAAAAGGAAAAGGATTGAGATGCTATAACTAATCAACTAATTTTGTACTTAGACATACCAGTAAAATATTAAGAAAGAAAATAAATGGCATTCTTTTACCCCATGGAAATAGTCTTGTCTTTTCACACTGTACTGTTAATATTTGTGTTTCTTTTTTTTCTTTTTTCTTTTTTATAAATATATTTTTATTGATTTTCTACAGAGAGGAAGGGAGAGAGAGAGCTAGAAACGTCGATGAGAGAGAAACATCGATCAGCTGCCTGCCTCTTGCACACCCCCTACCGGGGATGTGCCCGCAACCAATGTACATGCCCTTGACCAGAATCGAACCCGGGACCCTTCAGTCTGCAGACCGATGCTCTACCACTGAGCCAAACCGGTTTCGGCTATTTGTGTTTCTTAAAGAAAGTTGAAAAACGAATGGTGCCGAAACCGGTTTGGCTCAATGGATAGAGCATTGGCTTGGGGACTGAAGGGTCCCGGGTTCGATTCCGGTCAAGGGCATGTACCTTGGTTGCGGGCACATCCCCGGTGGGGGGTGTGCGAGAGGCAGCTGATGGATGACTCTCTCTCATCAATGTTTCTAACTCTCTATCTCTCTCCCTTCCTCTCTGTACAAAATCAATAAAATATATTTTTAAATAAATAAAGAAAAAAGAAAAACGAATGGTGTGAAAGATAATAAAGATCTAAACTCATTCAGAAAAAGCCTAGACATGCTGATGACCATCTTTAACATTGATCTATTGCTCTGTTCACATGCTAGCTATATCTAAGGATGGGGTAGGCAAAAGTAGGTTTACAGTTGTAAAAGAAAGTTTAATTTATTTTTTTGTTGACTTTAGAGAGACAGAGAGAAACGTTGATGTGAAAAATATTGATTGGTTGCCTCCTGTACACCGACCTGGGGTCAAACCCATGACCTAGAGATGTGCCCTGAGTAGGAATCGAACCTATGACCTTTTGGTGCATGGGACATCACTCTAACCAAGTCATGCTGGCCAGGGAACAGTTTATTCTTGTATTATTATTTATTAACTAGAGGCCCGGTGCACGCATTTGTGCATGGGTGGGGTCTGGCTGGCCTTCAACATGTTATAGGTGTTTCCTATTATTCCTAGTTTATAGAGTTTTCTCTTTTAATCACAGAAGGGATATTTATTTATTTATTTATTTATTTTTAAATCAATCTTTATTGTTAATATTATTACAAAGGTTCCTCATTTCTTCCCCCCTCCACCCCCTCTCCATCCCCCATTGTCCTCATCCATAGGTGCACAGTTTATGTTCAGTCTCTTCCTCCCTCCCTTTCCCCGATAGTAAATCCCTTTTCAGATAGTAAATCAGTTACTTAGCATTTTCTCATATCAATAATACCTCCACATGCCCAATGATACACTTCACACAAAAGACATTTCCAAATAGGTCAACCAACCTCATCCAGGACCCACCCAAGGCACTCACAGATCAACACTCCAGCGCTATACTAACTCAACACATTCAGATCTAAGCCTTCATCACTTGATTCAGCAGACCCTCAAGTTCCCACCAAAGTTTCCAGTCATGTCTGAGAGGCAGCCTTGGGGCGGGGGCAGGCGGGGAGCGAGCTGTTCCGGGCCTGGCTATACCGGGCCTGGCCTCTGTTGCTCTGGTTGGTACCACAACCAGCTGCTCCAGGTCTGGCCACTGCTGCTCCCGACCTAGTTGCTCTGGACTTGGCTGCTGCTGCTCCGGGCCTGGCCGCACCCGACCTGGCTGCTCTGGGCCCGGCTGCTCCAGAGGGAGATTTAATGACAAGGTAAATGAAAATAACAGGCAGCAGTAAGTACAGTGCAAGTTCAAAGATAAAGCATTCTAGGAATGACCTGTCTGCTGAGTCTCTTGGAAGTTGTGTAGGAAATATATCTGAGATGCACCTGATTAGGCCTTCATCTTCCCACTTCCACACTTGGAAACAGATTTTAAATTACTTGAGACACATAAGATCAGCAACTACCTAATTGAAGGCTGAGATTTTAAATTACACGAGAATTTACTCTCAGTGATACAAATGCTTGTAAATGAACATTTATTAAATGCTTGCTGTGTGTCGGATATTACTTAAAGTACTTTTTAAAGTGACTTATTTACTTTTCAAAGAACACCTCTGAGTAATGTTCTGTTAACCCCATTTGCAGATGGGGAAACAGGAGGTACACAGGGAGAATAAAGAATAAGCAACTTGTTGAAGTCATAGGTAGCATGTAGCTGAGCTGCACTTATAAATACGGTACTGTCCTGCTTCTCCCTTGCTAATACAGGCAATCGAGAGCTTTCCAAAGGGGAATTATTTTATTATTCACAAACTGATTTTACGAATGACTGTGATTGGGAGCTTCAGCAGTCAGTCCTGTCAAGTCCAGAGAATGGAGCAGCTTTTGTAGTTTTCTGTTTTTCCCCCTTACGTTCTGCCTTTGTTCTCTCAGGTTTGCCTTTTCACCTTTGTCTGAAGAAGAGGAAGACGATGAACAAAAGGAACCTATGCTCAAAGAAAGCTTTGGTAGTGATAAAATTTACCTTTTATTTGTGCCTTAAATATGCTTTTCTGGTTTTTAGACATAAAGTACGTACAGTTGACCCTGAACAACATGGGGGTTAGAGGTGCTATTGAAAATTCATGTATAACTTGACTCCCAAAAACTTTACTACTGATAGCCTACTGTTGACTAGAAGGAGGCCTTACTGATAACATAAAGTCATTTAACACATATTTTATATATTATATGCAATATTCTTACAATAAAGTAAGCTAGAGAAAAGACAGTATTATTAAAATCATAAGAAAAAAATACATTTATTGTGTTTATTGAAAAAATTTCACATATAAGTGAACCCTCACAGTTCAGACATGTTTGTTCAAAGGTCAACTGTGTAACATTATTATTTTATAGCTGTGTGGGGGTGAAGTTAGGGAGAAGCAAAAATAAGGGCATGAATCTTAAGGTGAAGCTATGGTAAACTCTGTAAATAATTGGATATTAAGTGTTCAGTTTACTAACCAGAGATGAGCTGGAAATCTGGCTTTGAATTTCCCAGCGTAAATGTAAAGATAGAGAAGCATCTGTTATATAATTCAATGTCAGTGAACCTAAAGGTTTGAATCTATTTTTGTAATACTCTTGCTTGTATATTGGCATAATTAGCCAATCTCCTTTTTTTCCCCTTTTCTAGAAGGGATGAAAATGAGAAGTACCAAACAAGAACCAAATGGAAATAGTAAAGCAAACAAAGCAGTAAGTGTGACTTCTTTTCTTTCCTTTGCCCTGCCCTCCAGCCTGTGGTGGAGCTCAGCAGAACGTGCAGGTTTAATGACTCTCCTCACCTGTGCTGTATTTAAGCTTGTTTTATAAATCTTTTAATGTCTGTTACATTTACTTTTTTTTAATCCTCCTCTGAGGATGTTTATTTCATTTCTTTTTAGAGAGAGAGGAAGAGAGGGGGAGAAAGAGAAACAAACATTGATATGAGAGAGACACATGGACTGGTTGCTTCCGACACACACTGGGGAGCATACTGCAACCCGGGTACATGCCCTGGACCGGGAATTGTGTGACCTTTCAGTGTGTGGGCTGATGCTTTGACCTCTGAGCCACACCATTCAGGGAACATTTACATTGTTAAAAACAGAGACAGTAAGTGATTCTATCTAGGACAGAATCTTGAACTAGGTGGTTTGCTACTACCGTGTTTCCCCGAAAATAAGACATCCTCCGAAAATAAGACCTAGCGCATGGAAAGATAAGACATCCCCTGAAAATAAGACCTAGCACAACTTTGGGAGAAAAAATTAATATGACACTGTCTTTTTTTCGGGGAAACGGTATGTCTTGAAAAGGTACCAGACCAGTCTCATGGTTTTAATGGTTTTTATCAGTGAAGTCATAACCTCATTAATAACCTAAAATTTTTTTCTGTAGTAAACTCCAGAGTTTTTACTCAGCGTGCGTGCGGGTGTGTGTGTGTGTGTGTGTGTGTATGTGTGTTGCTAATCCTCACCCAAGGATATTTTTCCATTGGTTTTTAGAAGGAAGGGGGAGAGATGGAAAGAAACATCCATGTGAGAGAGACATCGATTGGTTGCCTCCCACACAACCAGGGCTGGGGATTGAACCTGCAATGGAGATACGTGCCCTTAGCCAGAATCGAACCCAGGACCTTTCAGTCCGCTGGCTGACACTCTATCCACTGAGCCAACTGGCTAGAGTAGATTTTCCTTTTTTAGAACTGCATTTACTCTACATTAAGGACTTTATCTCAGTTTTAAGAAGCAAAGCTTACATGAAATGAAAGCTAGGTATTAGATCCTTGAGCAGAAACCATTTAAGGATATAGAACATCATTTTACATTTTGGTGATGTAGTTTTTAAGTTATTTGATTTTACTTTTAGCAATTCCATTTGTTATGTGAACATATTACTTGAGAGTGACAAAAGATTAAGTTTAAAGATTTTGAGACTTTTAAATTCTTGCTCAAGATGTATTATTTTATGTATTTTTGTAACAACTGGTTCTTGTATGTTCCCAGCAGGAAGATGATTTGAAATGGGTTGAAGAAAATGTCCCTTCTTCTGTGACAGATGTGTAAGTTTTTGAATCATTACAATAAGAATCCTATTTCACAGTTAGTATTAAGGGCCAGAGTATAATAATGAGAACGTTTATAGTTAACTTTTTCAAAAGAATAAAAAGATGTTTAAAAATAAAGATTAGAAATGATATACAAACAAAAGTAATTGAGATTATTCAGTCAGATGACATTTTTTGCTTAGAAAGATTTCAGTATGGATCTTTCCAAAATCAGTGGGATAATTATTTTTTTACTTTTTTGTAAAAATTACCGTTCACATTCAATATTATTTTGTACAAGTTTTAGGTGTATAGCACAGTGGTTAGCATAGACAATCATACTTCACAAAGTGCTTCTCCCAATATTTTAGTACCCACCTGGCGCTGTACATAGTTATTACAATATTATTAACTATATTCCCTATGCTGTACTTTATACTGTGGCTATTTTATCACTACCAATTAGTACTTTTTTTATTTTTTTAATTTAATTTTATTGATTTTGTACAGAGAGGAAGGGAGAGAGATAGTTAGAAACATTGATGAGAGAGAGTCATCGATCAGCTGCCTCTTGCACACCCCCTACTGGAGATATGCCCGCAACCAAGGTACATGCCCTTGACTGGAATCGAACCCGGGTCTCTTCAGTCCCCAAGCCGACGCTCTATCCATTGAGCTAAACCGGTTTCGGCCCAATTTGTACTTTTTAATCTCTTCATCTTTTTCACCCATTCTCTCAATCACCTTCCCTCTGGCAACCATCAGTCTATCTCTGTATCTATGAATGTTTCAATTTTTTTTTCCATTTATTTTTGGGATTTTTGAGGGTTTTTTTCTCTTGCTGTAATTTTGTTTATTTTTAAAATATATTTTTATTGATTTCAGAGAGTAAGGGAGAGGGGGAGAGAGATAGAAACATCATTGATGAAAGAGAATCATTGATTAGCTGCCTTCTGCACACTCCACACTGAGGATTGAGCCTGCATCCTGGGCATGTGTCCTGACCAGGAATCGAACTGTGACCTGGTTCATAGGTCAATGCTCAACCACTGAGCCACTCTGGCCGGATATAGCTATAATTTTATTAAACATTGGTTCTATTATAATACAGAGCATGTTTTTGTTTTTTAATACAATTTTAGTAATTTTTATTCTTGTTTTTTATTTATAACCCCCCAAATAGCCATTAATAAGATACAAATATTATGTACTTAATAATAAAAGCTTTATATTGCATTCATTATTCCATTGTCCCTTTTGAACCACATTTGGCTTTATTTTACATTATTCTATTTGGTATTTTTCTCTCTGCAGAGCACTTCCAGCCCTTCTTGATTCAGACGAGGTTAGTAATCAAATCATGTGCATAAAATATGGTCTAATGACTTAATAGGGAGTCATTAGTTCTTTGTTCAGGGCAATTTTATTTGACTCAGTAAGAGTATCATTGAAAAGGATGAGAACAGAAATACTAACATTAGAACTCAAATATTCAGGAGAGTTTACTTTCTGTTTATGTCCTCCTTTTCCAAAGTTTTATGGTCAGTCTTGAGAATGTCTTTAATTTGGGAAGCAAATAGCCATACTGTTTCACTTTCTACTTCCTTTGTCTTTTAAGAAATTCAGATTTAACCCTTACTTAATCTAGGAGAAAATAATAAAAGGATTGAGAGAGGATTATCATAGACCAAAGCAAAATATGAATTATCTTATGTTACCTGTTATTCATTATTGTCTATGGAACTATTTCCTTCATATATTAAGGATTATAATTAGTATCTCTGATGTTTATGTTGATTTTTATTTTTATTTATTTTTTTATTTTATTGATATTTTACAGAGAGGAATAGAGAGAGATAGAGAGCTAGAAACGTCGATAAGAGAGAAATATCCACCAGCTGCCTCTTGCACACCCTCTACTGGGGATGTGCCCGCAACCAATGTACATGCCCTTGACTGGAATCGAACCTGGGACCTTTCAGTACGCAGACCAACACTCTACCATTGAGCCAAACTGGTTTCGGCTATGTTAATTTTTTAAAATATTTTCATTAATTTCAGAAAGGAAGGGAGAGGAGAGAGAGAGAAACATCAATGATAAGAGAAAATCATTAATCGACTGCCTTCTGCACGCTCCCTACTGGCGATGGAGCCTGCATTCTGGATATGTGCACTGACTGGGAGTTGAACCATGACCTCCTGCTTCATAGGCCTGTGTTCAACCACTGAGCCACTCCAGCTGGGCTTATGTTGATTTTTAATCTTAATATGCTTCCATACAATTCACAATAATTGTATGGCTTCACAATAATTGCCTGAGTTAATGGGAACTAGTTCTGGACACGTTCTGAATATTGGATTAGAGTCTTTTGGTTTCAGGAAGCCTTTTGAGCACACAAAAAAATTCATGGTGAAGAACAAATAAAATGACTATCTTAACAGTTCTCAAATGCAAAGTGTTAAGTATATGTGCATTCTTGTGCAACACATCTCTAGAACCTTTTCATTAATGTAATTTTAGTGAGTATAGTTTCTACGTATAATAGGGTAATTTGCAAATTGGTCAGGATGCTGTCACATAACGACTGATCAGCAGGAGGGGGAGAGGCAGCGAGCTACAAGCAGTGGATAGCTGCGGGGGGTGGAGGGGTGATGCAGTGAGCTATGAGTGGCAGAGAGCTACAAGGGGGAGGGGCAGCAAGCTACAAGTGGTGAGAGCTACACGAGCCGAGCCGCGGTGGGCAGGGTGGACAGCTGAGGCAAGCAGCAGTGAGCTACTCGTGCTCACTGGGCCACTAGTTTCTTTATAAGGATACTAGAGGCCCAGCGCATGAAAAATTCATGCACTGGAGGCAGGGGTCCCTCAGCCCGCCTGCCCCCTCAGGGGCGGGAGGCAACCCAGCAATCAGAGGAAGGTGACACCTCATCACACCTCTGCTACTGCCACTGCTGGCAGCGCAAGCCTCAGCTGGCCCTGGTTACCGGAGCCTCAAGTGACCCTGGATGGCTAGGCACCCACCACCGGCGGCTGGCCTGTGCCTCGGGCCGGCCCTGGGCGGATGGGCAGCCACTATCCGAGGCTTGCCTGCGCCTCGGGCCGGCCCTGGGCGGCGGGGCGGCCGCCATCTGAGGGTTGCCTGCGCCTCGGGCCGGCCCCGGAGGGCTTGGGGGCTGAGAGGACTGGGGGACTCTGGAGGCAGGTGTGTGGAGTGGCCATGCCACATGCCTGCCGCCCCAGCCAGGCTGAGGGGACTGGGTGCCGCTCTTGTCACCATCTTAAGGGTGTGGCAGTCAATTAGCATATTCCCTCCTTATTAGATAGGGTACTGTAGTTTGTTTATACAATTCTGTATTTTTGGACACTTAATTCTTTCTAGTATTTTATTGTAATTCTGAGTTGCATTAGAAACTCTTGTGACTAAATTTTTGCCTACATCCCTATTTCTAAATCAGAGGAGGTACACATTTTTATTAAAGTTTAATCTTAAGTAAATAAATAGTTGTTTTAACATCTTAATTGGCTCTAAAATCATGCAGTTCCTTTTGATTTGTGGTTTGATGTACAGAGGCCTAGAGATTTTGACTGGTTAATTTTGTGTGGGGTCTGGACATGTCTATCTTTCAAAATCTTCATAAATGATTAGGAATCATCTCTCTGAAGTATTTAATGGACATAAATAAGTGCTTGCAGGAAATACCTGTTTGCTTCATTTATAGAAGATATTTGGAATGTGGGCCATTTAAAATTAATGTATTTTGAACAAACCTTTTTATTTTTTTCTCTAGGAACGAATGATCACACACTTTGAAAGATCCAAAATGGAGTAAAGTGTGGGAAGATGTGCAGTTGAAGATGCTAGCACCTGGGAAGAGATCATCTGTCATCCTCTGCACTGCTCCACGGATTAAAGGAGCAATGACATCCTGATCTGTTCCTTGATCTTTGTGCATTGGAGCTGGCGAGAGGTGTCAGAACTAGAACATCTTATTGAATGATGTTCATAGGATGAGAAAATTCTACACGTTTCTTATTCACAACATTGATGCCCCATTCCCTCCCGCACCCTGACATGGATGTTGATGCAACTTATGTGTGTTCTTCCTGAACCTTCTATGATGTTTAAATTGTTTAATCTGTCAAACTAAAAAGTTCAACATCTTTTAAAAAATGTGACATCACCACCATAACATGTAATCTCCAGGAGCACCTGCCTGCAATTTTTATTTATTTAGGGAGTTACATAGGTGATGAGGAAATTGTTAATTATCTTTCCGTTTCCTGGGAAGCGAAGGTTACATCTTGCAGAGGTAGTTTTGAGGAAAAATGTCCTTATGACTTGAGCCATGGTTCTACCAATAATTAAAAGATAGAAAGGAAAAAAAAAAAGAAAAGAGAGAGAGAGCGAGGGAGAGAAAGAAACTGTTACAGTGTAATTCAGATCAGTTTAAAAAGCAAAATCAAGTGCAATTTTGTTTACAAATGGTATATATTAAAGATTTTTCTATTTCAGATGTACTTTAGAGGAAAATATTAGCTTAACTCTTTTGACATCTGCTATTGTGACACATCCCATTGCTGGCAATGCGGTGCACACTCCAGAACTTTTCACTGCTGTTCTGTAAGCCTCAAGGCAACACTGCGGACTCCAGACACTGCTTTGTTTGCCTCCATTCGCTGGGTGTTGCACTAGATGTAGTGAGGCACTCCGTCGACGTGCTTGTGAATGAGCACCCTGTTAGAAACTCTGATTCTTCAAAAGCAGGAGCTAACACAAAGGAGGCCGCTCCTTCTGGTTTAAGTTTTGCTGCATGAAGTAGTGTGGAGACCCTGGACTGCTGCTCATTCTTTAGGGTAACTGGTTCTTGTATCTGGTGTTGGTAAGAGACTGTTTATAAGAGACATCACAAGGTGATGGGATTCATTTGAAGCACTCTATTTCTGTTTTAATGGTTTTGTCTACTTTTGCCTTCCAAGAGTTTTGTTCTACATAGAAAGTTCATGCCGTTTTTTAATATAAAAATTTTAACAAAATTAATGTGTTTTCTGTCTTTTTTTTTTTTTTTTAACTTTATCTAAAATGCTTTTTTCCTCCCAAACTCTTATAGGATTTTCCTTCCATGGTTTTTATTCCGTATCGTCTTCTTACTTGTTGAAACCAATAACCACATGACCACAATCTTCACTAACTAATACTATAGTGAAAGTGTTTACATTTATGTAACATTTCTCTACAATTGTTTGTGGTGTGTTTTTATTTTATTTATTTATTTTAATCTATTTTGTTGATTTTTTACAGAGAGGAATGGGAAGAGAAAGAGAGTTAGAAACATCAATGAGAGAAAAACATCGATAAGCTGCCTTTTGCACACCTCCAACTGGGGATGTGCTTGCAACCAAGCCCTTGACCAGTATTGAACCTGGGACCTTTCAGTCTACAGGCCAGCACTCTATCCACTGAGCCAAACCAGTTAGAGATTGGGGTGTGTTTTTAAAAAACATTTTTACTGGTTTCAGAGAGGAAAAGAGAGGGGAGATAGATAGAAACATCAGTGATGAGAATCATTGATTGGCTGTCTCCTGCACGCCCCCCTCCTGGGGATTGAAGCCACAACCCTGGCATGTGCCCTGTCCCAGAATTAAACCCGGGACCCTTCCGTCCACAGGCTGACACTCTATCCACTGAGCCAAATTGGCTAGGGCTGTGTTTTGTTTTTGTTTTTAAATCACTAAGGCAATATCTCTAAGGAGCCATATGAGGAATTGTCTATATTATTAGATTAACCCATTACAAAGGGCTGGTATCGTCATATGCTTCTGTGCTTCTATACTAAGACTTAGCGAGTGACTAATAGTCGGGATAGTTGGTCAAATATTTTTTGAGCCTGGTTTTAAAAGACATCACAAGGTGCCGAGACCGGTTTGGCTGAATGGATGGAGCGTCGGCTTGGGGACTGAAGGGACCCGGGTTCGATTCCGGTCAAGGGCATGTGCCTTGATTGCGGGCATATTCCCAGTGAGGGGTGTGCAGGAGGCAGCTGATCGATGACACTCTCTCATCGATGTTTCTAGCTCTCTTATCTCTCTCACTTCCTCTCTGTACAAAATCACGTTCTCCCATGCAGTATTGTTGTGTTGTTGTTTTTTTATTTTTATTTTTTTATATATTTTATTGATTGTGTAAAGTTAAAATGTCACCAGGCTGTTTTCAACTCATAGATTCAACCTTTTTTTCTTTTATGTTTTTGCTTTAAACCAAAATGCTTAATTTTATGACATACCTGCTGTTTTCTTGGGGGTAAACTGCCAGATACTGACCATTGCCGTGCTTCTCAAACTTTCAAGTGCATGGGCTCACCTTGGGGAATCTATTAAACAGACTACGGGGCATTCCCTCCTCCATTCTGCCACTCTTGATAGTTTCTGATTAAGTAGGGTGGGAAAGAGGCCAGAGACTGCATTTCTAATAAATTCCCAAATGCTGCTAGTCTAGGGCCCACCCTTTGAGAGCCACTTGCTTGGAACATTTAAAATATAAGGGGAAGGCTGTGATTATAAAGGTAATACTAAAACTATCATTTATTGAGTGCTGTGTCAAGCATTGCTAAGAGCTCACAATGCTAGGTAGGTACATAAAACCATCGTTTTGCACATAAGGAAATTTAAGTCCTTGAGGGATCAAATTTTTTTAAATGTCACAGCCAGTTTCCTAAATGGCAGATCTCCGTCCCAGGTCTGACGCCAGAGCTCAAATTCTGTAATTCCTAACCCTATACTTCCAGCACCACACTATACCTCCTAACACAGCTCTAAGATTCCATCATTTCCCCTCCTTTTCAAGCCCGTGGCTACTCCATCAGGGAGCAGCTCCAGGCCTAAGGGTGAAAGGGGAACCTAAGGCTTGGTGCAGCTCTTACAGGTGGTTTAAGAACGAGGGCGGAAGGGGCGGGCTTCGGCGGCGGAAGGGGCGGGCCTAGGCCAGCAGGAAGTCCGGTGTTGATAATGGCTCTGCTGCCAGAAGGCCTGTAGTCGGGGTCTCCCCCCAGGTGCTGCTCCGCCCTTCCCTTAGCGCGGCTCTCGGTTCTGTTCCCGGCCCGGCCGGTCCTCTCGGAGTGACACTGTCAGGGCGAATCTCTGCTCGCCGCCATGCACGACGCCTTCGAGCCGGTGCCGATCCTAGAGAAGCTGCCTCTGCAGATCGACTGCCTGGCTGCCTGGGGTGAGTCGGAGGACCGGGGGGGCCGAGGCGGGGGCAGCGCGGGAGCGGCGCGGACCCTTCACCAGCCTGGGGCCGCGGACGGGCGCCTGGCTCTGCGGGCTCCGCCGGACGCCGTCCCGAAGGGAACTGGGGTGAAGGAGTGCAGAGCGTTGAAGACAGCGAGGACTCTCAGGACGACCCCTGGGATCCCAGCATCTTAGGGAGGTTCCGCCTGCACTTGCTCTGGGTGCACAGCTGGAGGTTGAGTTTTTCTTAATGGTGCTCAGGGTCAGACTGGCTTATTTCGATTCCCAAGAAGTCTTCAGTTTGGAGGCACAAGCAGTGGGAAGTTTCCAGGTTCATCTGGTGATTGTGTTGTACTGGTTTGGGGGGAATAAGTGTGTGTTGGAGGGGGGTTAGAGAGATGAAGGAGGGGGGGTTTTGAACAAGTTAACACCGCATGCCATTTTCCCCTTAGTGATCATTTATTGTTCACTTCTCATTATTGTAGGTAACTCAGGTTGTTATTTAAACTCTTAATTTAGCCCAGAGATTTCTAACAAGTGTGCCACAAGAATTTGTAAAATATGCACTACCTGACTTTCTAGTCAAGGGCACCGACCTCTTTTCTTTTCCCTTAGATTGTAAAAAATAATTTTAAAAAATGAGCCAGCACAACAATAGCCCTCCGGGAGTGAATGAATAAAAATTGTACCCATTTTTGGTCAGATCAGTAAAAAAAAAAAACCCACAGTTTTTGGTATGCTGCAGAATTTTAGTAATTTGTGTGCCGTGAGATGAAAAGGGTTGAAAATTGCCGATCTAGTCAGTTTGTTCATTGCCGTGTATTCAAGTGCCCAAGTTACCTTAACTCTCTAGGTAGTACTTTATCATTCCAGGCTGTCCTGAAATTTAACCCACAAAAACTGGCATAAGCCTCTTGGGAGTGGCCAGTGCAGAAAACAGGGTCAGATAGCTCTGATCTCTTGCATACTCTGGAGTAAAAAAGGTTTCAGCGGTCTAAACTTGGACTCTTAACTATGAACATTATGACTGGTTGTGTCTAACAGCCCCCAAAGACCAAACTGAAATCATTTCAGTTTTTCCTGTTAATGTCCAGGTACTAGAAATCAAGGACCGTAAAAAGGTAGCTCAGAACCCTTAATCAGAACTTACACTGAGGGCCCGGTAGGAATCTCAGTGGTGGCTGGCATTTTATGCATCATGTTATGGACAGTGCCACCCAGTCAGCCTTGCCCGTGATGGGCCTGGTGGAGTCTTGGTGGTGGCTGGCATCTTATGCATCGTCTGTGGACAGAACCACCCAGCCAGCTTTGCTGAGTTCTTCACAGCCTCTTCACTACAGATCCTCATGCTAATGTACACCCCGCCTGCCTTTGGCAGCCCTGGGCCTCTTTAAAATCGCATCTCCGTGGTAAGCAGTCCTAGTCCTTTGGGTTAAGGAGAGAATCCTGCTTCCTCCAGATATCTCAAGAAGGTTCTGTTCCCGGCCCGGCCCTCTCAGAGTGACACTGTCAGGGCGAATCTCTGCTCGCCGCCATGCACAATGCCTTCAAGCCGGTGCGGATCCTAGAGAAGCTGCCTCTGCGATTTCAAAGAGGCCCAGGGCTGCTATTCGCCTTGCGAGCATTTCCTGTCATTAAGTGCTCTCCGTAAAAATTTAAAACTCTAAAAATGAAAGACCTGGCACTGCACAAGGATTCATTCCCCTGTGTCTTCATCAAATATGTATGAAGTGCCTTCTTAGACCAGTCTCTCTGCGAGGGACAGCAATGAGGCAGAGTAAGACACAGTGCCTTGCTTCTGGGACACCCAGTGGGGGACAAAGACATAAAGCAGATTATGATACAAGATAAATGATAACAGAGACATATGCTGCTTATTAGGAAAACATGGAGGAGGGTTGCCCAACCCTGCCTGGGGCTTGTGCTTCTGAAAAGGATGGGTGTAGTTGCTTACCACACTCTACTTAGTTTGTCACAATTTGACCCTGATACCCTGTGGAACTAGTAGAAAACATATCTCAGCCTCTCCCACCAATAGCACTTTGTCACAGTAAAGCTTCCCTCCCCGTGCCTGTGCTTTTCAGGAAGACAGGTTTGAAACGGTAGGTAGCTTTGGACTGGCCTTGATCTACTGAACAGGAGATACGCCTGGTGCCTACTAAGATGATGTGGCAGGGGCTACAGGAGGCCATTGACCGCCTCTTGCCTTGAAACTGCTTTATTTTCAGGCTTTAGCAGCAATCAGTATTGCTCTTTCTAGCCGCTACCCCTTTTACCTGATGTTCATCCAGGAACTTGCAGGACCAGACAGTATTTGAGCTAGAAGATGTCCTCAAGACACCGTCCTCTCTCTTCAGAAATGGAAATAAGGAGGGCACTGATGATGGTGACCTCTCTAAACTCCAGAGTTGTAGAATCCAGCTGCCTTTTAAGCATCTTCATTTTGGGTGTCTAGTAACATGGCCAGAAAATTCTTGATGATTACACTCTCCCAAAACAAGCCTTTCCCGCATCTCAGCAAATGCCTTTTCTGTTTACTCACTTGGCTAAGGCCAAAAGCCTTGGAATCATTCTTGACTTCTTTTCTCTTATACACCACATTCATCCCATTAGCAAACCTTGTATGCTCCTCCTCCAAAATAAATCTATATTCCAGTAATTTCTTTCCATCTCCATTTTTTCTACTCTTGGTGAAGTCACCATCCTCTCTCTGAATTACTATGGTAGTCTTCTGACTGATCACCCTGTGTTTGCCATTATGCTGTTTTCAGTTTTTTATCCACATAGAGGTAGAGTGATCTTTCCAAAACTTAGCCTAATTACACCTCTTCTCTCCTTCAGTAGCTTCCCATAACAATTAGAATAAGTTCCAAAGTCTTTACCATGGCTGGCCACGCCTGAGATGGTCAGGCCTCTGGTTTTACTTCCCTGACTTTATTTCCTAGGCTCTTATCCCTGAACCTGTCTGGTACTAGTCACACTGTCTTTCTTGTTCCATGAAAAGACAAGGCACATACCTACCCCAGAGTCTTGGCACTCACTCTTTCCTCTGCCTGGCATTCTCTTGTCTTAGATGTTTCATGGTTCATTCCTCATTTCATTCAAGTCTCCTCTGAAATGTCACATAAATCAGCAAGACCTTCCCTAACTATTCTGTATAAAAGAGAATGCTATATCCATCATTGTGCTATTTGCTTATTCAGTCTTATCATTCCTTTCATGGATTGTCATCTAATGCTATTTTATATATTATTATTATTGTCTCTCTCACTCCATCTATACTAATAATAGAGGAATATGTAAATTGGTCGGGACACCATAACCTAACGACCAAACAGCAGGGACCTGAGGCTGCATGGTGCCTGGTTGGGGTGGGGGATCTCAGGCCGTGCCCGCTGCCCGGCGGGGCTTGACGGGAGTGGAGCCGGCCAGGTCTGGGTTTCCCGCATTTTGGAGGCACGTGTGGGTGGTGGACAGGGACTTGACTCTAGGTCCCATGGCACATCCCAGACTCTGACAGGAGGGAGATTTTCATATACATTTTACTAATTTTCTTTCATCTCTGATATTTTTATTATAGAGAAAGGGCAAATAGCAGTATTAAAATATTTCCTCTTAATTCCCTTTTAATGTGCACAAATTTTGTGCACTGGGCCACAAAATTTATAGTATTAGAATATAAATTTCTTCAGAGTAGGAACTTTGTTTTGTTTATCACTCCATTTGCAGTGTCTAAAACAGTTCCAAAGTTCTAATGGGTATCCATTAAGTATTTGTTTAATTAATGAATAATATTATTAACTAGAGGCCCGATGCACGAAATTTGTGCACTCAGGGGATCCCTCAGCCTGGCCTGTGCCCTCTCCCAGTCTGGGAGCCCTCAGGAGATGCCTTGCAGGGAGTGGACGTAACCCAGCAGTCGGACATCCTTAGTGCTGCTGTGGAGGCAACAGAGGCTCCTGCCACTGCTGCTGCACTTGCCAGCTGTGAGCCCGGCTTCTGGCTCCAGTGGTGCTCCCCCTGTGGGAGCGCACTGATCACCAGGGGGCAGCTCCTGCATTGAGTGTCTGTCCCCTGGTGGTCAGTGAGCATCATAGCGACCTGTGATTCCACTGTTTAGTCTATTTGCATATTGGCCTTTTATTATCTAGGATGGCAATAACTCCCATTTATTGAATGCTAATCTCTTGAGCTTTTATAAATAATTTTGCAGAGGAAGAACCTGAGAATTAAAGTAATTTTTTCAAGATCATGTATCTAGTAAATTATGGATTCTACAGCCTGGTTCCCAAACTTTAATGACTATTCAGAGCCTGTTAAAAAAAAAAAAAGGCAGATATGTATGTGTGTATCTGTATGTGCATATACACAATCATATTTGCTTATATTATACAAAGAAACAATGGAAAAATAAATCACAAACTACTAAAATGCTCACCTATAGTGGAAGGGAGAGAATAGTAGAGTGGGCAAGGATGGAAGCTAGATTTCTTACAGTTTTGCCTTTGGAACTACATAGATATCTAATGTAATAAAACAAAATATAAAAATACAAATTTCAGGGCACCGACCCCTGCAGAATCATTGATGTAGTATCTCTGGAAGCAGGGCTCAGGAATGTGTATTTTTAATAAGTCCAAGTGATTCTGATGTGGCTAATCAGGGGCTTATGCTTTCAAACACTGTTCTTTGCCCTATGATCTAAAGAAGGGAAGTGACCACCAGCTTATCCCCTGAAGTGGCCAGCATTGGGCCAGGAATGGGATTGTTAATTACATGAGGTTGTGCTGGGTTGTACTGCTGGGTAGACCTTCAGTAGGGTAATTATGAGCAAGAAGGGCCAGCCTAGTCACTTCCCAGGGGGAATGAAGTCCAACCTTGTGTCTCAGATTTAGGCTGTCAGGGATTTTCTAGGGCTCACTATCACCTGTGTTACTTGTTTGTATAGTGCGTTCCACTTTCTGATGTGCAGTATTGCATCTCAAAATGGACTGTTTACCCTGTGCTATGCTTGCTCTGCAGGCTCTTCATTCTCTGTGTTTTGCATGTAAAGCTGTGCTACATGGCGACATGTCAGTAGAACGTGAAGGCCCAATGTGGCTCAGGTCCTCTGGCCACCTGAGTCCCCACTGACTTCTGTAACCAAATTAAGCCTCTTCGAGGTTCTGCGCTGTCCTTACATTTCCCTTATACTTTGAGGACTAGGAATGAGTATGTATATAGTGCTTTTATTATTTAAAGGAAAATTGTTATAATACTTTCCATGTAAGATGAAGGCATTTTTCCATAACACCTCCAAATAAATAAAATTTCATTTAAAAACAGCCCTGGCTAGTGTGACTCGGTTGGTTGACATTGTCCCATGCACTAGAAGATTGCTGGTTTAATTCACTGCTAAGGCATATGCCGGGATTGTGAGCTCCATCCCAGGTAGGAGGGTGTGAAGTAAGCAGGTGATCAATGTTTCTCTTTCATCAATGTTACTCTCTCCGTCTCTCCCCACATCTCTCAAATCAATAAAAACATATTAAATTAAAAAAAATTTTCCCAATGAACTTATCAGACTCCTTTTGATGACTAGTAGAGTAGACAAGAGCCATCTAATGGCAAATAAATATTGTTTTAAGAAATGGAAAATGGGCTTTCAAATGCCATGCTTATGAGCTTGACTTCATATTGCAGTGGTGCAGCTTCACGAGAATTTAAGCCCCAGTGGAACAGCATCGTAGATCTGCTATAAAGTAACCCACATGGAAGAACATGTGGAGTGAGACCAGTTGAGGCCATCTATCACAAGGGTCCTGGGAGAGACTATGAGACAGAGCTGTTGGGAGGCACCTTGTAGAGGGAGCATAATAGGCCTTGTAGACCCGGTGGAAGGTGAGGCTGTTAAAGAGAGAAAGAAAAACAAGAACTGGCAGGTGTTAGTGGGGATAGTGAAGAGGAAGAATTATGTTGGCCTTTTGGTTATAGATATTTATGCTATAAGAATTTTTTTAAAAAAATTCACACTTCATTTTATTTATATTTGAAATATCAGTGGGTTTCTTAAAAATCAACTTTAATATTACTAATTGCTCATACAGTAATATATTTTACAAAGCAAGCACTGTACGCATTCATTGGTTGAATGGCCAACTGGTTGACTGGGCACTTAGTATATTAGGCTTTTATTATATAGAATGTTCTGTTCCAACATAAATCTCCAGCATTCCAATAGAACTAGTGTTATTTCTGATTTCAACTTATGTCATTAAGAGCACACTGTGTTAGCCCAGCCAGCACGGCTCAGTGGTTTAGCATCGACCTGTGAACCAGGAAGTCATGGTTCCATTCCTGCTCAGGGCACATGCCGAGGTTGCAGGCTTGACCCCCAGTGTGGGGTGTGCAGGAGGCAGCCGATCAGTGATTCTCTCTCATCATTGATGTTTCTGTCTATCCTCCCTTCTCTGAAATCAATGAAAATATTAAAAATAAATAAATAAAATGCACAATAAAAGAAGACAGAATCACTTTCTTTTTCTGCAAGACTAAGGACGTCAACTTGGAAAATGTTCTCAGATCGCTCCTGACTTGTTTTTATAAATATAACCACTGCCTTCCTGACCACCTCTGGCCAACACCCAGTCTTTTGCTGTGAGACGCCTTATTAAGTGCATCACAGCATGTGGTCACATGCATATCTGACTCACATGCATATCTTACTGCATGTGTGACTCTGGACAAGCACTTGTCCCCAAGGCTTCAGCTTCCTCATCTATAAAACGGGGGTTTATAAAAAGGACATATTCCAAAGGATAGTCGTGAGGATTGATGAAATAACATTAATGGTATGTGTCACTATTTTCTGGAATACAGTGCATGCTTAGTCCATTTGTACCATTATCCAGTATTTTATTTTACAAAGGAGCAAGAAAGTTTATGACTGATTTCTGTTACAAGATCAGAAAGCTGAGGAAGTATCTGTATGTGCTTAGCTGCTTTTAATGAGTTAATATAGATCTGCCAGGGTAATTATTTAAACACTTTCAGGGCCTCTGGTTTTACTACAGACCGCTGTCAGGAATGCAAGTTCCAGGGCCATTTCCAGACCTACTGAAAGAGAAGCAGGTCAGGGCCCAGCAATGTGCTTTCACAGAGCCTCCCATGATTCTGATACACACCAAAGTTTTAGAACCATGGGCCTCGACCATCTTTTTTTTTTTTTTAACAAGAGCTTTATTGAGATGTAATTCACATACCATACAATTCACCCATTTAAAATGTACAATTCAGTGGTTTGTAGTACGTTCACAGAATTGTGCAAGTATCGCCACAGCCGATTTTAGAACATTTTCATTACCCTCAAAGGAAACTCCGAACCCGTTAGTATTCATTCTTTATTTCCCCTCAAGCCCACCAGTCCTAGGCAACCACTAATTTCTGTCCCCACAGACTTGCCTAATTCTGGACTTTTCATATAAATAGAATCATAGAACATGTAGCCCTTTTTGTCTGGCTTCTTTCATTATCATAATGTCCAGTTCATCCCTGATATAGTATGTATCAGCACTTCATTTCTTAATTTTCGTTGTATGGATATGCCACATTTTGTTTATCTCTTCATCAGGTGATTGACATTTGGGTTGTTTGCACCTTTTGGCTATTACAAATGATGCTACTATGAACATTTGTGTAAAAGTTTTTGTGTAGTTGAATGATTTCATTTCTCTTATTTATATGCCCAGGGTGGAATTGTTAGGTTACATAGTTACTTTATGTTTAATCTTTCGAGGAACTGCCAGACAGTTTTCCAAAGTGACTGCACCATTTTATATTCCTGCCAACAATGTATGAAGGTTCCAGTTATTCCCATCTTCATCAACCCGTTATTATCTACTAGACTATCTTTTGAGATAACAAATTCTGTAACCTTAATATACCACAGCACTTCTTATTTTCCCAAAGGTTAAATCATTAAACTTTCAAAGGATGTCTTTTAGCTGTTATTTCTGAGATTAGATACTTAGTTTCATATTTATACTATCCATTTTATGATTTTATAAATTTCCATGATGTTTTAGGGCAGTTTAATTTAGAAACAATGAAGCCAGGGCATTTTTTCCTTTAATACTATTAATTTTTTTCTCCCAAAGTTGCGCTAGGTCTTATTTTCAGGGGATGTCTTATCTTTCCATGCGCTAGGTCTTATTTCCGGAGGATGTCTTATTTTTGGGGAAACACCGTATGTCTTGCCTGGTAATTGTTGAATAAATGTTTTTTTGATTGGTTGATTCTCAAATAGTTCTTGACTATAAATGTTCTTTAGCTTTGCAAAGCACCTGCTATCAAAAAGACACAACTGATTCTGATCACCACCCCCAGAGAAGGAAAGAGGGTCTGACAAAAGCTGACTGGTGTTTCTCACAGCTCTTTTCTTTTTTTCTTTTCCAGAGGAATGGCTTCTTGTTGGAACCAAACAAGGACATCTTCTTCTCTACAGGATTCGGAAGGATGTTGGTAAGTGGCAACTTTCCAGAACTGGAAAGAAATGGCTTATCCATGCAAAAAAAGAAAAAGAGTTTTGATAATTAGCTAATGTACAACTGTAAAATTGGTGATTTCTGAACCATGAAAAGAGTGGTAGGGGACTGGGAGTAGCACTGTGGGAAAGTGGGGAGAATCATGTGAGAATCTTCAAGGTTTTCCTAATTTTCAGACCATATGCCCCTGTGTCCATGGGGATGGTGAGGCCGGGGGTAGGGGATTAGATGTTCCCCCTTCCTCATTTTTTGAGACTTACTGCTAGAAATAAGAAATGATACGTTGGGCCAGGACCGGTTTGGCTCAGTGGATAGAGCGCCGGCTTGGGGACTGAAGGGTCCCGGGTTCGATTCCGGTCAAGGGCATGTACCTTGGTTGCGAGCATTTCCCCAGTGGGGGGTGTGCAAGAGGCAGCTGATCGATGACTCTCTCTCATCGATGTTTCTAACTCTATCTCTCTCCCTTCCTCTCTGTATAAAATCAATAAAATATATTAAAAAAAAAAAAAAGAAACGATACGTTGGGAAATAAGTTGTTTCTGAAAATGATATGGTAGTAGAAAAATATTAGGAAACATTGATTTAAAAGACCTCATTGATTATGAGGGGTAAACTCGGAGAAAAAGGATCTAGGTTTGAGTCCAGCTTTATTTCGGTTTGGCTACTTGACTGAGTAGGTCCTTTTCAATGTCATTTTTCTCTTCTATAAACTGTCAGTTTTTAATCACAGATTTGTTGGGGTCAGATTCAGTAAAATGTTTGAAAGAACTTTACTTCTTTATTTTTATTTTTTTATTAAATTATTATCTGTGTACATATTTTAACATTGTCCCCCGCCCATACATACTGAAAGAACTTTAAAACTAATGTTCTAATCAAATGTGACTTAGAATAGTAACTAAAAAAGTATGTGAAATTTATTCTGTTAGAGTATCCTCTAACAGAAAAAAAAGTACTTCATTTCCTTTTCCTAATTTTATTTCTATGCTCTCTTTATGGAAAATTATTTTGTTTGGATATTAAGCCCTGGAGCTTCAGTCTGTGGAAATCTGCTGTTAATGCCACAGTAGTTTGAACCATATGAAATTGTCATTATTCAGCCATATTAGAACAAAACAAAGTTTCATAGCTTTCAACCTGATAAATAACTTTCTATAGTAAATAGCTTAAGGAAACATGAAAATAGAGCCTTCTCTTTAGAACCTAGAGAAAGGTAATATAGAGAGAAAAAGAACATCTTACTAGTATAGAGAAAGAGAAAAATTATTTTCCCTCTATTCATTTTAGGTTCATTGGCTAAAGACCTGTAAATTAGACAAAGGACAGATTAACAGGAGGAAAACAAGTAGAGGTTTATTAACTTGGAAATTGTACATACACACGAGAGCACTCAGAGATGAATAAGGCAAAGGGGTGATTCGAACTTTGTATCATCATAACAAGCAAACAACAACTTTTTAGGGAAGTGACCAGATAAAAGAAAAGGACTTGTGAGTTTCTAGAATGGCAAATTGTAGGATAGCACATATATGGGGGATCTAATTGGAGATAAGTTTGCTATGCAGATTTCTCTGCTGCCATCTCTGGGCTGAGAGGGTCCTGAGTTGTTTGCAGTGATTAAATTCTGTCCTTCCTGATAGAAAGGGGAGAGACAGCTTTGTAAATTTATGTCGTGCTTTTAGGCAAGTAGTAGAACAGAGAGAGTTGGTGTGTTGTTTTTTTAAATTTGTTTTTATTGGTTTTAGAGATGAAAGAAGGGAGAGGGAGAGAGTGAGATATTGATGAAAAAACATCTATTGACTGCCTCCGGCATGCTTCCTACTAGGGACTGAGCCTGCAGCCCAAGCTTAAGCCCGGACCCGGGATCGAACCGGCACCCTCTCAGTGCATGGGTTGACGCTCAACCAACTGAGCCATATCAGCCAGGGCAGAGAGAGTTTATCTTTTCCCTTCTTCTTCTCAGTTGCCTCAGCTCAAAATAATTCTTAAGCCAAAGTAGCATATTTGGTGTGGCATATTTGTTTACCCTTCACTGTGGTGCAGTGAGAAGAGAAACCAGTTCAAAACAGAGGGTTTATTTCATTTTCAAGTATTTCAACTTTCTTTTTCAATAGCAATCACAAACTTGTTCCAATAAGGACCAAGTAGTAACTACTTTAGGCCTTGTAAGCCATAAGATCTGTTGTGATCACTGAACTCTGCCATTGTAGCAAACAGGCAGCCATAGGCAATATGTAAAAGAAAGGGCGTGGCTATGTCCCAATAAAATTTTATTTACCAAACATGTCAAAGGCTGGATTTGACCCATGCGCAGCACTTTGCTGGCCTTTGCTATAAATTTTTAGTTTTCAGAGCTAGAATATTTGCATTCTGTGACATCTACCCAGTCTATAATTTGAAAATTAAGCTTGCCTTGGATTTTATTCAGCATTCAACAGCTGTGTTTTACTTTGGGCTCAGATACTGTGCAGAACGGAAATAAGAGCCTAATATTCTTTCCTCTAATAGATAATTAGTTCTTTTGCCATCAAACACTAAGTACTACAATAAAGCCACTTGTTTAATATACCATTTCTGCATAAGTGATGAGGAATTGACAACTAGACTATAAAAATTAGATCTTTCAACAAGGTATGGACTCAAACTGATAATATTAGTGTTAATTTGACGTAGACCCCCGTGGTGTGGCTGTTCCTTGTCCTGTGATCAATTCACCATGTGCCCTTTCACAAGTTAATCTTTCTGGGCCTCAGTTCTCTCATAGGCAACTTGAATAGCAGTATTAGCCTACCTTAGACTATTAGGAAATCAAACTCTGATTAGAAACTTTTCTTCTTCCTATACCCTTTCAGTTCGGCCTAGCTCTGGTCTGCTTAAGGCCCAGAAATAGGCCTGGGCCTCCATGATTCAGCCATAGAACTAAGTTGGCTTCTCAATTGGAGATATTATAAAGCTGGAGAGGTCTGCAACTGGACTGTCTTTCTGAGGAAAGGGAGTGGGTAACAAGATGTCAAGGAAAGACCCGTATTAAGGGGACTGAGTTTTGATTTGAACTGAGCCATCTCCTTTAGCTCAAAAGGTCTCTAGGCCTCATTCTACTCATATTTTAACCACCGGGGTTAGATTAGTTCACAGCTAAGGTCTTAACAACTTTAGGTTTGCTTCAGTGGTGCTGTCTGCCCCAGAGCAGTGATTCTCACAGTGTGGTCCCCAGCTCCTTTCTGAAGATCGACAAGGTCAAGACTACGTTCACAGTACCAATAAAAGATTACTGTGCTTTTTTTTTCACTGACAGTTATTGACATTTCCAATGATGATACAAAAGTAACGGTAGCTAAAACTGCTGACCCCATCCCCACTGGTGTGACTCAGTGATTGAGCGTCGAACTATGAACCAGGAGGTCAGGGTTCTGTTCCTGGTCAGGACACATGTCCGGGCTGCAGGCTCGATCCCCAGTAGGGGGCGTGTAGGAGGCAGCTGATGAATGATTCTCTCTCATCATTGATGTTTCTATTTCTCCTCTCCTTTCCTCTCTGAAATTAATAAAAATATAAAAATAAAATAAAACGGTTGGCCCCTTAGCACAAGTTCAAGACAGTGGTCAACAAACTTGTTGTTACCAAACTGTACTAGTAGTTGTGTTATTCTCCGTCATGCACTCACAGTGGTTTGGGGTTTTGTTTTGTTAAAGCCAGTTTCATTTAAGAATGTTCTTTGTGAGGCAGTAAAAAGTCTTCATTTCATTATATCTTCACCTATGAGAACACATCTTTTTAATAATCTCTGTGATGTCCTGGGAAGTCCTCCCCAAGCTGCCCTGCTGGGTGCCCAGGCACGGAGCGCAGAGGCGGTCTCCGTGTGGAAAAGCACTCGTGTGTTTGAGTTATGAGCCAGACTGGCCACTTTTTTCACGGAGCATCGTTTTTGCTTGAAAGAATGACTGACAGATAGACTATGGTGTTTCAGACCATTTGGGTATTTGGTAGAAATTTTCTCAAAAATGAGCAAAGGGAATCTGTCACTTCAAAAAAAAACAACTGACATTTTATTGCTAATGATACAATTAAAACTTTCAAGAGAGAATTAGAATTGTGGAAAACTTGTATGCACCCCCATGAGCTTGACAGCTTCTCAACATTTTTTAATGAGATTGGGGACAGGGGATAATGAGTGATTAAAAATATATATCCTATATTGAAATGTGCCAACATTTAGAAAATCTGCATAACTCAGTGAACCAATATTTTCCGGTGCATGTAGTTTCTAAATCATGAGTAAAAGATCCATTTAAAGAGTATGATAGACCAGTGGACTTTAGCAGAAAAGTTCATTAATAGGTTTCAGATTCCACATTGTAAGACACTTCATTTGTCAAGATTTGGAACAGTATCAAAGATGATCACAATTAATCTAGAGAACTATTAAAAGATTCCTCCTGTGTCTAACGATGTGCCCATGTGAGGATAGATTTTTGTCCTATACGTCAGCCAAAACAGTGTATCAAAGCAGATTAAATGCAGAAGCAGATATGGGAGTCTAGCTGTCTTCTGTTAACCCGGACACGAAAGAGATTTGCAAAACTATACAAAAAAAAACTATGCATTTTTTTAAATTTGGAAAAATAGCACCTTTTTTGGTTAAAATATGTTATGCTAAATGTAATAGGTGTATTGCTTGTTACTTTTGAGTTAATAAATACATATTTAAAAATGTTTCAGTTTTAATTTCCAGTATGGCAAACATTGCTAGTTGTAACCCACATAAAAGTTTTAGGGTCCTCAGTAATTTTTAAAATTATGAAGGGGCGCTGAGACCAAAACGTTTTAAAGTTGTTACCTTAAAGCCAGGGGTGGGGAACCTTTTTCTGCCGAGGGCCATTTGGATATTTATAATATAATCTGTGGGCAATACAAAATTACCAACTTAAAAATTAGCCTGCTCTATTTGACCAGACATTTATTAACTCGCTCCTAATGCCTTGGCAGGGCCAGGCCAAATGGTTTCTTGGGACTCATATGGGCCTCTTTTTTTTTTTTTTTTTTAACATGAATGTTTCAAGAAAAATTATTTTAGTGTTACACGCCATAAACATTAATGGGCCCCTTCTTCATTAATGCTGAGTTACGCATGGGGAAGTGTGCCCGGCTTTGGTGGCATGGCCCTGGTGGCTGCCTCAGTGAATCTCTGCCGACTTTGGGGTGGGCAGGAGCCCACTAGGACTGGGGAGCAACAGGGGGCAGCAGTGTGAGCGGTTTGTCCACACGCTGAGGGGCCGGGAGCAAGGTGCGGACTCCGCACAGGCCGGACGGTCAGCCCCGAGTTTGTTCTGGGCTGTCTTTCACTTCGCCGCTAGCGAACTGCTCGACCCATCAGGCCCCTCAGATAGGAAATTGGAATAACAGTACTGATTTCTTGGGGGTAGTTGTGAGGTTACAGAAAACACTTAAACATTTTTAAACCCAGTTAACGATAGCTGCTGTTATTAGTAATTATTTCCTTTTTGACTCTTTGGTGACTTTTGAGGCTGAATATTTTTATCATCCCAGCAAGGCTGGCTTCACATGTTTTTATGGTACATAACTTTCCCCGCCTTTTTTGAAACAGTGCCAGCAGCTGTGGCATCACCTGAAAGCGGCAGTAAGTGTAGATGCACTAAATTTCTTTAGCTCTGGGCACGGTGCTGAGTGTGTTTGCTCTGTCCCAGAACAGCGGGTAGCAGTTGGGAGTTCGGTGGACTTGGATCGAAGGCTGCTTTGGGCTGGTTTTCATTGCTTGGTCTTAAATATTTGACTGTTGCTCTTTATTCTCTTTTTTTGTGTGTGAAATACTTTGCCAAGGTACTATTTTGCAGGGTAAGATGTTCAGAATCACAAGTACCTTGCAGCCTCAGTAAACTTCCGAGGTGTCACACTGTCTGCTGATGCCACGTGGAAGCGCACGAAACCCTCTGCTCTAAACTCGGAGTTGAAAGCAACTTACTGTACGCTGTAAAGACAGCTAGCTCGTGTACATCTCTGACTTCTGGTCTTCTAGGAGTTGTTAAAGATTCATGGAGGAGAGCAGGATGGAGCAGCATTTTGTGTTGTCGTTATTTTAAATGTGGCCCTGTGCTTGGAACTGGAGTGTTTCTTTCTTTCCCATAGGCTGCAACAGGTTTGAAGTGACACTAGAGAAATCCAACAAGAACTTCTCCAAAAAGATTCAGCAGGTAGGCAGTGATGGTGGTTGCTTCATTTATATTTGACTTCCCTGAGACCCTGTCAGAACTAGAACTTCCGTCACATCATTTAACTCTTGGAGTCCTCTGCTCTGTCCTCCCATTTATTCAGGGATTTCTGTCTGATCATTATGTGTCTGAGATCCTTTCACAAGCAGAAACTGTGATTGCACATAAATATAAGTCAGATCCCTGGCATTGGTGTAGGCTCTTTAGTACCTTTTTATTACTGTAGTTAAATGAATGTTTGTTAAACCCTGACAGGGTTCATGTTTAATTAAGTCTAATGATTTGCTCTTTTCCAGATCCATGTGGTTTCCCAGTTTAAGATTCTAGTCAGCTTGTTAGGTAAGAAAGGGGGCTATGATTGTATTTCATGTGTCAAAAAACACAGGCTATGACCTAATTAATCCTTTCATGGTTAATTTGATAATTGTTACTAACAATGAAACTGGCTTGTTCCAAATCCTATATAATAAAAGGCTAATATGCAAATTGACTGACAGTGAAATGACCAGTTGCTATGACGTGCACTGATCACCAGATGCTCAACGCAGTAGCTCCCCCCTGGGGGAGGGGGGCGGCGTGGGTGCCGCTCAGCCAGAAGCTGGACTCACAGCGGTGAGCACAGTGGTGTGGAGGCAGTGCTAAGGATGTCCGACCATGGGCCTAAGCCATCAGTTGGACATCCCCTGAGGCCTCCCAGACTCAAGAGGGCATAGCTGGTCTGAGGGATCCCTCCCCATACCCCTGCCTTCCCTCAGTGCATGGATTTCATGCATCACGCCTCTAGTAATATATAACAGGCTACACAGGTAACTAAGGTAAGAACAGCCTCCATAAACTTGAGCTCTGTTCTCCAAGAAGTGTCAGTTCATTTATTCACTCATTCATTCATTCATTCACTCAGTAATTGAGCAAATATTCATTGAGACCTACTCTAGGCATTGGGGATACTATGTGGAATGAGACATGGTTTCTATCATAATGCAGCGTGGTAAGTTACAGTGGAGAGTTATAAAAAGTGTTGTGGGATCTTAGTAATGGGAGGGACAACATTATCTAGTGGGTGACTAGGATTTTGACAGAAAGTGGTAGGCAGAGCATTATAGGCGGGGGAAAAAGCTTAAGCAAAGACTTAGGTGGAGAGTGGCAAGAGGAAGCTGAAAGACAGATCAGGGCCAGACTGTCCAGGGCTTTGTGTGACAGCCAGTCTCCTGGGAGGCAGCCAGTGAGGACTTTCCTTGGTGAGCGGACGACCAGAAGCCTGTTCACTCAGTACTGTTCAGCCCAGGCCCACATGGTAGAGTCGTGTTAAACTTGGATTTAAAATGGAGAGAAGCATTGAAGGTAGCAAGTCTTCATGACAGAAGCTGGATAGGAGGCCTGAGTGAAATTCTCTTGCCTGCTTTGCTAGAAAAGAAATCCTTATGCCGAGACCGGTTTGGCTCAATGGATAGAGCGTCGGCTTGGGGACTGAAAAGTCCCGGGTTCGATTCTGGTCAAGGGCATGTACTTTGGTTGCGGGCATATCCCAGTGGGGGAGGGGTGCAAGAGGCAGCTGATCAATGACTCTCTCTCATCGATGTTTCTAACTCTCTACCTCTCTCCCTTCCTCTCTGTACAAAATGAATAAAATATATTAAAAAAAAAGAAAAGAAAGAATAAAGAACTCAAAACTTACTTTAAAAAAAAAAAAAGAAAGAAATCCTTGCAATTGGTTTGTATAAAATCCACGAGGGTTTCCTTTCTCTTATTGGAGCCTTCCCATGAAGTAGCTTTGACAACCGTTTCTTATGCAAACATTGCATCACAAATTTCCAGACTTGAGAAGGAGTATGAGAGTGCTTGGAAGAGGTCTTTTATTTAAACCGGCCACAATTTAAAGGAATAAAATATCCAAGTTCAGAAGACTGAGTACTCTTCCAGGTTTTGTAACAGACCAGAGTAAATCATTGTTAGTGAAAGTGAAGGTGCATCTGCAACCAACACTTGCCATTTGGTTCTTCTCGTTGTTACAGTTTTGTTGTTGTCTTGAAGGTGGCTATATTAGAGAATTGTGATAATTTATTGTGATATTTTGCCTCCTTCTAAACAGAAAATAATATTTATGTCCACGACCTATTGACATTTCAACAAATCACTACGGTTTCAAAAGCAAAGGGAGCATCGCTGTTCACATGTGACCTCCAGGTAAGTGTAGGCAAGATGAAATTCAACGTTGTGCTTAAATAAAAAGTCTTTCCTCTAACATTTATACAACATTAGATGGGAAGAATAACACTGATATCCAATCTCAGCAGAGACTCCACAGAGAATATTTGATTTTGGGTTTTATTAGAGAAATTTCCCCGTAAGCATGTAGTCTGAGGTTGAAGCATTTGCATTCTTGGTATGTGTGCCAGTTAAAGCACCAGACATCTGTATGGCAGGAGGCAGCTAACCAGGGATAAAAACACCTGTGATGGAGAAACCATGATGGGAAATGAAACCTGTAACAGTGCCATGAGCATAGCTATGAGACATTAAATTACTCTTATTCCAAGCCTATCATCATGGCTCTGTCTTTAGGGAGCTTTTGTCATTCAGGAAAGACATTTCTCATTTTTTGCTAACTCACCACCCTTACATTCTTCAAAATCTGCCTTACCCACAACTTTGATCACTTTTTGGCATTTATGATCTACATTGTTTTATGCATACACATTTTCTTTACCACCAATTCCTTTTACTTTTTAAATTTAAAAAAAAAAATTGATTTCAGAGAAAGAGAGAAGGAGAGAGAAACATTGATGAGAGAATCATTGATCGCCTGCCTCTTGAACACCCCCTACTGGGGATTGAGCCTGCAATCCGGACATGTGCTCTGACTGGGAATCAAAACTGGCCACCTCTTGGTGCATGGGATGATGCTAACCCCCTCCACCCCCACTTCTTTAAAGGATTGAAAGTGATCACTGACCATGCTGATCTCAGATCCAGCATGAACTGACAGCCATGAGCGAGAAGCATTTAAAGGGGAAAAAGGAGGAAGCGGTTATGTAGGTAAAGGCCTGCCCTGGGACTTTCCTCTCTGAATTGTGAATGTCCACAAGGGCTGCTGGTGCGAGGGCCTTTGACCAGCAGCCCATGGGGAGGAAATGCTCTCGGCCTGTTGGTTCTGAATACATCTTAGAGAACGGTATCCTTCAGGTCATGATGGGATTTTCATACTAGTAGCCATTTCAAGGCAGAAAACCTCTAGCCTCGTTGTCATTCAGCTGCAGAGTAATTGTGTGCACACCCTCATTTGCTCTGGCCGTGTGTTTGCAGCACATGGAGACCGGTGAGGAGGTGTTGCGGATGTGTGTGGCCGTGAAAAAGAAGCTGCAGCTCTATTTCTGGAAGGACAGGGAGTTTCATGAACTGCAGGTAAGTCCACTGCCACCTGGGCCGTAGGTTGCGGGGGGGAGAGGAGAGGGTCCTGCTATAGTTGACTCACAGCTTGAAAGACTAAGGTTCCATGTGGTGAAGGTCATGGTCCCAGGCTCGGAGTTCTCTCCAGACGAATGCTCTGCTGTGTACACACATAGCTTCTTCATGCCCATTGGTCAGTCTCGTGGTCTCCAGAGGCAGCAGTAGTACAATTGAGGTGCAACTGTACAGATTGGTTTCTTCAAAGTGAGTTTTCACCTTTCCAAATGCACCTTGTCCGGTACTTGGGTGACTTACAGTCAGTCCTCTCTGAACATTATTGATAGGTTCTGCAGCTTTAAGCAAAATGACATTTAACAAAATAGGCTCGTTGCTATAAGCAAGAGTTAAATTCCTACAGCATCTTGTCAATGTTATAACATAATGATGTTGAATGAAATGATGTTATTCAAGGACCAGCTATATTTTTATTATGGGTGGTTTCCTGGTCTTGTGCTTATGGAATTGAATTCAGATGAGGATGAGGGTGGTTTTGCAGAATGGGGGTGGAATAATAGGAACGTTGTGATTTTTTTCTTTTAACATCTTTCCAATTGAACTCTTGCTTTCTTTCTCCAGGGGGACTTTAGTGTACCAGACGTGCCCAAGTCCATGGCATGGTGTGAAAATTCTATCTGTGTGGGCTTCAAACGAGACTACTACCTCATAAGGGTAAAATTATTATTTTGCAAATATCATCAGTTTGCTTTGGGGAAGATGATTCTGTGCTTCTGAAGTATAAGTCAAGAGACTGCCTTCAGTAGAGTTTTTGGCATACAAGGGTTTGTGCTTGTATGTTTTGGTTATTTTTCACAAATATGATGTCTGTGTATCTTAAGCTCTCAGGCAGAGTCAGCTCTCAGTTCTCTACATAATGAATTATCTAGATCCTGAGTCTAATTATTGGTACAGATCATTAGGGCTGCTTATCTGCAACAGCATTATCATGGACTGTTATTTTAATATTAAGTATTTTTAAGACTTTGCGATATCTGCCTCTTTTAGTATATTTGTTTTAAAAATTGTTTCCATTGCTTTTTTTCTAAACTTCAAAAACCATACATATTTATTATAGAAAATAAGAAAATATAGATAAAAGGCAAATCATCCATAATCCCCCCCACTCAGAAATAATCACTGCTGACCTTTTGGTATAGGACTTCTATTTATAAAAATACCATGTTATACACGTATATGTATTATATTATACTGTATATATTATGTAATATACGGTATAACCTACTTTTTCTTTTCACCTAAGCAGTAAATATCCATGACACTAGTCTTTCTTCCTCCACTCTGCAAACTGTATGTACACAACTATAGAAAAAGATTGATGACCATTTGTTTCATAATCTAAATTTCTTAGCTTCATACCCTTCTCATAATGCAGACTTGGCAGTTCTAGAAGCCATTCTCCCCCTCTCCCCACTGCCCTACCCTCACTGTGTTAGCTCATCATTGTTTAGTTACTGTATTTATCCCATATTTACATTGTTTTATATTTACATTGATATTTACATATCCTACCTTTTATCAATATCAGAGTTGCAAGTTTGTAAAGGAGTTACTGGTGTAACAGTTGACTGACGAGCAAGCTTGCATCTGGGCATATAGTGGCTAAGAGAAGTCCGGGGAATGGGAGACAGCCAGAAGTTGGAGTATTTTTATTACCTGACAACCTTGGATGCTTCCATCTCCCACTTAAGGCTAGAATCATTTGAGCGTGAGAAATCTTGCTATGGGACCAGGATATTTAAAAGTTACTCATTTATTTACATATAGTAAAATTCATCCTTTTTTTTTTTAAAATATATTTTATTGATTTTGTACAGAGAGGAAGAGAGAGAGATAGAGACTTAGAAACATCGATGAGAGAGAGTCATCGATCAGCTGCCTCTTGCACACCCCTTATTGGGGACATGCCCGCAACCAAGGTACATGCCCTTGACCGGAATTGAACCTGGGACCTTTCAGTCCCCAAGCCGACGCTCTATCCATTGAGCCAAACCAGTTTTGGCAAAATTCATCCTTTTTGATGTGTGGTTCTGAGTTTTGACAAATTGCTCAGAGTTCTCTAACCACCACCACAATCAAGATTTAGAACGGTTCCATCACTCCTGAAATTCCCTTCTGCTGCCTCTTGAGGTCAGCCCTCCTTCTGCACTCAGCCTCAGTAATCTGTTCTTGCTTCTGCCAGATGTCAAATAAACAGAAGCATCAGAGTCATATATTTGATTAGTGTACTGTAATGCATTTGACATCCACCTGTGTTGGTCAATATATTCTTTTTATGGCTGAGTAGTATTCTATGGTACGAATGTATTATAGTTTGTTTATTCATTCACCAGTTGAAAGGCAAAGTTGTTTCCAATTTTCAGTCATTCTGACAAAGCTGCTATAAACATTTGCATATAGGTTTTTATGGAATAAAAAATAAGTTTCATTTCTCTTGGGCAAGTGCATAGTAATAGAATGCTAGGTTACATCATAAGTGTATATGTAACTTTAAAAGAAACTAACAGAACAGCGGTACCATTTTGCATTCTCCCCAGCAGAGTCTGAGCGTACCAGTTGCTCTTCATCCTGGCCAGCACTAGACCTTGTTATTTGCCAGGCTAGGTGCTGGTCTCTGTGTTAGAGAAGAGAACTGGTTCTACATAGTGATGACAACATTTTTCTAACAAATTCTATTTGTAATCTATTTCCTTGTGCCAAACAAGGACTGTTTTTGACTTCTCTAGGTTTGGGGTTTTATCTTGATTTTTTTTCCCCAGGCCGTGTTCGTGCCTCGGGCCAGAGAATGCTGGTGACTCACTCTCTGTTTCCCGCAGGTGGATGGCAAGGGGTCTATCAAAGAGCTCTTCCCAACAGGAAAACAGCTGGAGCCCTTGGTGGCCCCTCTGGCAGATAGGAAAGTGGCCGTGGGTCAGGATGACCTCACCGTGGTGCTCAACGAGGAGGGAATCTGCACACAGAAATGCGCCCTGAACTGGACGGACATACCAGTGGCCATGGGTGAGACCAATGGTAGCCGCTGTTGCCCACCTTGGGCTAGGGCTGTGTGCCACCTTCGAAGAATGGAAGAATAGCTTTAGCAGACTGTGGTTAACAGTGTCATCCACTCTCAGTTCCCCTCTTATAACTAGGCACCTGTGGTAGGGTTTTTGAAAATGGGGTATTCTAGTTTTTGTAGAAAGCTGATGTTTGTGCCAGAGGCAGGGGAAATCTAAACGGAACTGCACATTTTATAAGTAATTGTCTGCTGCTATCTTTACCTCTCAGTTTATTTTTAATGGTTTGTTGTGCCCTCTGCCAGATGTCAAATATGGAAGTTCTTTATTTATTTCTGTAATCCATAAAACTCGGTTTACATGGTGGTTATTGTGCTGTTTTGTAGCTTAGAGGTGCAGACTGCGTTTAGGTGTCGGTCTCTGTCCTTCGTTTCTGTCCCACACCCGCCTCGCTCCCAGCCCTCTGCGAAGGTGTTGCCAGTTGAAAGAATGAACATGTTAATAATAGTTACTGCTATGGAGTGGGGCTTGCAGACTTTAAGGACTTTAGCTCTGGACACAAAAATTAAATTTTGTAAAAAGTGACAAAACTGCTTACGGCACTGCCTCGGGTGTTAAATGGGATGAGCTGGGATTCAGTAGTTCAGAAAGGGGAAGTTCATTGTTCAATAGTCAGGAGGCAGTTTCATTACATCCACAAGATTGCACTAAACTGGCAGGGAATTTAGGATCTGGCTTAAAGGAAAATTCCCTTTCACTCCAGGTAGAAAGAATAGTTTGAAAAGCGAGTAAAATGTAGAAGACATGCTCATCTGTAAGAGGGCATGCCGGAGACTGAGCTGGCTAGAACACATGGTCTGAATTACGGAAGAATAAGATAAGGGCCAGTTTTTGAGGTCCATGCCCAAGGTTGAAGAGGCCAGTAGATTCTACAGGGGTTGAACGTCTTATTAATGTCCTGGGTGGTTTTTCTGATGGTGGTTAAGACACTAATACACCAGAAGGAAGAGAAATCAAAAGGATTGTATTTGATAAGGCCCAGGATTATGCATATTAGTGAGTTTGAGGGGCTGAGAGCTTCCCAAGAAGCTTCCTGAGGTCCTAGGAGCCCTTGCTGAGAAGAACGCTGGTCGATGAGATGAAGATGTGTAATATGCGTGAGCTTGCTTCTGACTCTCCAGTGTGAGGGTTCCGGTTTTAAAACCTTTGTCAGTGCGCAGTGCCTTCAGCAGTGTTTCTCAGGAACATTTCTGTGCCTTCACATTTTGAAGCAGAGGGCATTCTTTCTGGGTAGGGTGGGACTCTCGTCCAACTGAGCTCAGAACGGCATACATTTTAAACCGCACTTTTTTCCTGCTCTCATCTTAACTATTTCACACAGGCTCCAGTCATTTTCTTTTTGCTTTGTTTTTTAATCCTCACCTGTGGATATTTTTGCATTGGTTTTTAGAGAAAGTGGAAGGGAGGGGGAGAGACAGAGGGAGAGAAACATCGATGTGAGACTCTGGCTTAGGCCCCAATTAGATCAAGCCTGCAACCTAGGTATGTGCCCTTAACTGGAATCGAACCCGGGACCCTTTAGTCCTTCAGTCCTCAGGCCACCACTCTATTCACTGAGCCAAACCCGCCAGGGCAAGCTCCAGTCATTTAGACTCCCCCTCCTTCACCCCCACTCCACTGCCATTGTCTGCACCGTTTTCCTTTCTTCTCACCCAGCAGCATCCTGGTCATATGACAAGGCCCCGTGCAGCGGCACTTCCTCTATGGAGGCTTCTCTGACCCACAGGCAGAGTTAGCACTTCCTCCTTGCTGCTTCCAGAGCCTTCCAGGTTTCTCTGTGGCGGCACCCACGTGGTCCCGCTGGGTGCAGGGAGCTGTCACCTCTGTTCTGTAGGAGCTCTGCGAGCTCTGGGCTCCGCCTCCATCCACTCTGGGGAGTGTCTGAAACACGGCCTTTTAGTAAATGCTGAGGGATAGATCGTCATGGCATTGTCAGCAGTTATTATGTCTGCTGCACACCAGCCACTGTGCTAGGTTTTGAAGATACAAAGAGATCCAGACCATTTTATTGTGTTTGAGAAACACTACTGAAGAGTTGGGGAGACTGAACCAATGCAATATCACAACCAACAGGGTTCCTAGTACAGATTACCTTTGAAAAATTATTAGACCTGCCACAGTGGTTTTGCTCATGGGCATGTGGACTGGAGGGTTCTGGGTTAAACTTTAGTCCAGGGCACATGCCCGGGTTGCAGGCTCAATCCCCAGGAGCGGGCTGCAGGAGGCAGCCAACCAGTGATCTCTCTCATCACTCATGCTTCCCTTTCCCTTCCTCTCTGAAATCAATAAATATATATTAAAAATAATAATTAGACCTTGTTAAGATTTAAAAAGGAGAGAAATTTTACATATTTAAACAAATTAACACTGAGGAAAATTATACTAGTTTTAAAAAAATGAAACCAAGATTGAAAGAAAATTTTAAAATCAAGTGCAAAACAATGTTTTTTAATTGTGTTTTCTGGTAAGACGAAAAGTAGCAGCATAGTAACAGTAGCATTTAAAGTGATGAAAATATTACTTATGCTTCAGTTTCTTCATTTCTGAATTCCCTTCTGGCTTTAAAATTTTATTGTACTATTCATTTAGAGTATATATTACAAATATAAAATCAAAAGCTTTTTATCAGAAAATAGATGAGAAAAATTAAATCATAGCAAGTTAGCCACACTAAGAAACTATTCTTATGAATATATTCTTTGAGGTTAAATTTCTGTATGACTATTATATCATCTAGTGGTTCATTTTTTATAATTTTAAAAATTTTTATTTTTAATTGTAATGAAAAACAACATAAAATCTACCTTCTAAACTATCTAAGTGTACAGTTCAGTAGTGTTACATATATTACCATGCAAAAGATTTCAGAACTTTTTCATCTCCCAAAACTGAAACTTTATATCCATTAAACAACACATTTCTCCCTTCCCCTAGCCCTTGGCAACAATAATTCTCAAGTGGTAGAAAACAGCTCGTTGAGAACACAATCCAGCTGCCTTCTCTGTGAGCCATTAAATGTTAAGTGGAGCCCTGGCTAGTGTGCCTTAGTTGCTTAGGCATCATCCCATACACCAAAAGGTTGCTGGTTCCATTCCCTGTCAGGGCACAGGCCCAGGTTGTGGGCTTGATAACTGTAGGTGATGTGTTGGAAGCAGCTGAACAATCGTTTTCACATTGATATCTCTCTCTCTCTCTCTCTCTCTCTCTCTCTCTCTCTCTTTCTCTCTTTCTCTCTCTCCCCCTTCCCCTCCCCTTTCTCCCTTCTTCCCTCCCTCCCTTGCTCTCTCTCTCTCTCTAAAAATCAACAAAATTATATTTAAAAACAAAAATGTCAAGTGGAGTTTTGCATCTCTTCCCTGTGAAAATCTCAAACAGAAACAACAATAGCTGGAAATATGGGACTCATTTTTTTAAAGCATAATTTTAGGGGTAAAGAAGTTGCACTCCTCTTGCCTCACTTTGTGACTGATGAGAAAGGAGCAAGTGAAGCTTCCACCCAGTTCTTTGGGAGAAATGATAGGAGTAGGATCAGGTCACTCTTAGCAGAGCTGAGTGCATCCTTTTTGTGTAAGAGATTTCTCTTAGCATCACTCAGGCAAACAACCTTTTGTCTTTATATATTGCACTAGAGGCCCAGTGCACTAGAGGCTCCACTTAACATGTAGCAGTGGGATCCCTCGGCCTGGCCTGCGGGAATCAGGCCAAAAGTGGCTCTCTGACATCCCCTGAGGAGTCCCAGGTTGTGAGAGGGCAGTTCTCGGGTGATACACCCCAGAATCGGACTCCCTCCTCTCTGGATCTGGGGTGCGGGTGAAGCAGATTTGGGGCTGACAGTGCCCCAGCAGCAACCTAACCAATTCCATCAGGAATCAGGCTCCTCCTCTACTGGTTGGAGTGTCTGGCCCCTGGTGGTCATTGTGTATCATAGCTACCAGGTGAGCGGTCAAACCATCGAACTTAGGCTTTTATATATATAGATGATAGGATCCTGGCTTGGTGTTTGATCTGTGGGCTTTTTGGAGATCACGTTTAAATGCAACTTAGAAATAGGCAACTGACAGTTCATAGACCTAAAGCCTTAGGTCAGAACTGCAACTCAAGGTGTTCTCTTTCGCACAGAGCACCAGCCTCCCTACATCATTGCAGTGTTGCCTCGTTATGTGGAGATCCGAACACTGGAGCCGCGGCTCCTGGTCCAGAGCATTGAATTGCAAAGGCCCCGTTTCATCACTTCAGGAGGGTAAGGAGATTCTTTCTTTGCTGTAATTGCCGCATCATTATCATTACAAAGCTTTAAAGTCACCTATGTCATCAGAAAGCCTGTGTCATTTCGCTGATACTTTTTTTGCTCCTGCCTCCAGATCAAACATTATCTATGTGGCCAGCAATCATTTTGTTTGGAGACTTATTCCTGTCCCCATGGCAACTCAGATCCAACAGCTGCTCCAGGACAAACAGTTTGAATTGGCTTTGCAGCTTGCAGTAAGTCTTGTTTCCAAGATTTGGGTGTGAGTCTGCCTTTTTCATTGTTCTCCAAAGTAGGTGATTTGGGTTTAGTTTTTCATATTTGATTTCAACCAGTGGAAACTCACAGGGCTGAAAGTCTGAGACCCTGGATTCAGGGTCTGACTCTGCCACAAAGGATCTATGAAATCTAAGTGATTTCACTTTTTCAGTTTGCAAATGTAGAATTAATGTCAATTATAATTATATTATTTCATAGAATTAATAGAATAAAATAATTTAGTAGATAATGATCTGCTCCTGAAAAATTAAAGACAGTGCAAATGTTGGAGTAAAGTAATAATTGTAAATGTGAGATTATAGTCTGGTTGCCTTGCCAGTGTGGCTCAGTTGGTTGAGTGTCTTGTGCACTAGGAGATGGAGAGTTGGACCAGTCAGGGCAAATACCTGGGTTGCTATTCAGTCCCTGGTCAGGGCACATACGGAAGGCAACTGTTGTATCTTTCTCACATCCATGTTTCTCTCTCTCTTTCTTTCTTTCTCTCTCTCTCTCTCTCTCTCTCTCTCTCTCTCTCACACACACACACACACACACACACACACACACACGTAATAAATAAATAAAGATTCTGGTATGGTTGAATGCAACCACTAGAGGGCCTCAGCATCTCTTTCAGTAGTGGACTGTTATGTTTGGACAAGCAGGCCCTTAGGTATTCTTCCCTCATCTTAAGTTGCTGCATTCAGCAGGCTGCACCTTTTTTTATGACTGTCATTCTCCTTGAATGTTTACATGGGGTGATATTCTCGGCTCTGGGTCCAGCAATGCTCCCAGGGCCAACAGACATCTTGGACACTGGCTTCTGAGGCTTGTCTTATTCTTTTAAACATCCCCGGTGCGTACTAGTTATCTGTAGATGATGGGTTTGATTTTAGAAAACAACCAAAGGTCATTCTGAGCCTTTCCTAGTCATTAAACCAGTGTAATTTGGTAATACCCTGTTTCCCCGAAAATAAGACAGTGTCTTATATTAATTTTTGCTTCCAAAGATGCGCTAGGTCTTATTTTCAAGGGATGTCTTATTTTTTCATGAAGAAGAATACGGTACACATTTATTGTTTTGTTGTTTTTAAAAAAATATATATTTTATTGATTTTTCTTACAGAGAGGAAGGGAGAGAGAGAGCTAGAAACGTCGATGAGAGAGAAACATCAACCAGCTGCCTCTTACTCACCCCTACCGGGAATGTGCCCACAACCAATGTATATGCCCTTGGCCAGAATCGAACGTGGGACCTTTCAGTCCACAGACGATGCTCTACTGCTAAGCCAAACCGGTTTCAGCCATATTTATTGTTAAATGAAAATAAAGGAAATTTATTACCTGTATACGGTACGGTAGTACAGTAGTTATCAACACAAACCAGACAAACTGTGAATCCTACAGTATCAAGAATTTACTCATTTATTCAGTGACAATCATGTCATCATCTTCTGGAACATCATCAGAACAATCCAATTCCTGAATTTCCTGGTGAATTTCTTGTGACCATTTCTTTCAGAATTAGTGGACCAAATCTCTCATGTTTAGCCTAGGGGGGGCCTTATTTTTGGGGGGATGCCTTATATTTCACTCAGAAGGAAACCTGTAAGTAGGTCTTATTTTCAGAGGATGTCTTATTTTCGGGGAAACAAGGTAGCAAAGTGTTTATGAAGACAGTAGTAGGAAAACTTAATTTCTAGAATATCTTGTAATTTATTTCTGAAAGGAAAGCCATTGTCACAAATTTTGGTATATATGTTTATGTCACATATGGTGGATATTCTTGAAGAACATTTATTTTGGATGTATGAATTTTTTTTTGTTTTTTTTTGTTTATTTTAAAATATATTTTATTGATTTTTCACAGAGAAGAAGAGAGAGGGACAGAGAGTCAGAAACATCGATGAGAGAGAATCATCGATCAGCTGCCTCTTGCATACCCCCCACTGGGAATGTGCCCGCAACCAGGGTACATGCCCCTGACCATAATCGAACCAGGGATCCTTCAGTCTGCAGGCCGACGCTCTATCTACTGAGCCAAACTGGTTTCGGCGGATGTATGAACTTTGAATTTAAAACTAAAATCCAGTCTTAATAGTTGAACATGTTTAATATCCCATAAAAATTATTTATTTCTTGGGACATTTAATGTCAGCATCTTACTATTCTGTTATTTTCCACTCATGCATTGTTCTATATTATTTTATTTCTATTTTAAATTAAAGAATACCCACCACCTTACTCAAGAAAAAGAACTGATAACCTTGTATGTTCTTCCCCAACCCATCCCTCTGCCTCCCCTCCAGACACAGCTATTATCCAAAATTAGGTGTTTATCATGCCCTTTAAAGTTTTTTAGGTATGTTAGAATATGTATTTAGTTTTAAACTTAATTTAAAAAAACAGTATGATACAATACCTAGCTTTTTGAGTACCTATATTTTTCTTAACACGAAGGTTTCAGATCTTTTCAGTGATCTTCCTGATGCAGGTTTTCTGTTTAATCTTCGATAGGGAAGATGGAAGTGGGCTTCCACTTTTCCTTCTCTTTTCTAGGCTTGCACTTACTAGGTGTTCTGCCCTATGATGAAGGGAGGTTGGTCTATAACATCTTAATTCTTGAGGAATCTGCCTTTTATTTAAATAAAGACCATATGTGTCCCTTTCAGAGGGCAATAATAACTAAACGTCAGTGCTGACAAGATGTGAGAGAAGGACAGTTCCCTGAGGCTAGAGAAGGCATCCTCAGATTGGACCCATTAGGGATAGGTAAGATCAGGAGCAGGAAACGGGAGCATTGAGGAGCCCAAGGAAGTTAAAGTGGAGCAAGTATTTCTAAGAGGTGGGCATGGAGTGGAGGCTATGGCTTGAATGTCTGGAAAGAAGCTGGATAAGAAAGTTGCACAAGGTTTTAAAAACCTTTAGAGCTTCAAGTGGGAGGGCTTTAGGCGAGGTGCTGCTTCATGTTGATGGTGGTCTGGACTAGGGCAGTGGCAGAAGAAAAGAAGAGGAAAGGAAGAGAGAAAAATGTAAGGCATTTTGAAGGAAGAATTTAAATTTAGTACTGATTGTTTAAAAGGGAGACAGCAGGGGGAAGGGGTTGTAAGTAAGGTACAGAGATAATAAATGCTGTGCCTGCTGTGTTAAGTGTCTTTATTCCTGAGCACACTGTGTTCTCTCTCTGGTATTTTAGGGCCTTGACATCTGCTGTTTTCTGCTCGGAGGAACAGTCTCTGTCTCCCCTCCCATCTGTCAGCTGCCTTTACTCCAGCTCATTTTTTATACCCTAGTTTACTTTCTCCGGAGAATCTTCCCAGAGCCACTGCTCAGGCTGTTGCTTACCACTCTTAGGTGCTTCTGTCATCTCTTACTGTGTTTTGTTTGGGTTTTGATTATTTTTGTTTTTAAACTAAATTCTAGACTTTAATTTTTCCAGTTTTTCCATTAATGTCCCTTTCTTCTGCTCTAGGTTTAAAATCAGACATCACAGTGCATTTGGCCATTTGTCCCCAGTGTCCTCTGATCTGTGACAGCTTCTTAGTTGTTCCTTGCATTTTATGACCTTGGTCGTTTTCAGGAATGCTAGTGAGGTATATTTTGTAGAAACCCCATTGTATGTTAATCGCACACTTGCTTATCAGTCTTATGAGTAGACTGTGAGGGCAGTCTTTGAGAGCAGATACCATGTGACTGTACATGTTGAATTTGTACCTCCTGGGTGTTGTTTAATACCTGGTGTGTACTGAATAAATATTTGTAGAGTGAGTGAGCTCTCACCTATTCTGCTCTCTTATTAGGAAATGAAAGATGACTCTGACAGTGAGAAGCAGCAGCAGATCCATCACATCAAAAACTTGTATGCCTTCAACCTCTTCTGCCAGAAGCGTTTTGATGAGTCCATGCAGGTCTTTGCTAAGCTCGGCACAGGTAACAAGTGGGTGCAGCCCTGGGATAGGGAAGTCACGGAGGAAGGGGAACTGGACAGGATGAGGAGACATGACACCAGATTTCTGAGAAAGGGGAGAGTTTACACTCACCCAAACTGATCCTCATACCTAACAGGATCCTGCAGGTGACATATTTATAGTCCTAATCTTAGGACTCTGGTCTCACCTGTAAATACGGACAGACTTCCAGTTTTCCAGGATGAGTTGCCCTAACCATTAGAGAAAGGTAACAGAATGTCATTCATTTGTGTATCCTATAATCGAGTGTTTGTTGAATACTGTTCTGGACAAAAGTCCCTGACTAGAGCTAAGAATCAAACAGAGTCATTTTTGAGAGGCAGCACAGGGCAGGGTTGCGAAGCCCTTCCTTTTCTCAGAGTCTTAAAAATCCTGAGCATCACGGTGACAAGCAGGCACTTTGTCACGGCCTAACCTCCAGCAAAATTTCTGACCTCTCTGCCTCCAGTTCTTTTCTCTGCAAAACAGGGCAAATAATAATAATACCTCATATGAGATTATGTATAATGCTTAGAACAGTGTGTGATACTTAGTAAGTGCCAATTAAGTGTTTGCTATTATTACTGATTTTTTTATTTCTATACTATTTTTTTGCTTAATTAGGATCAATTTATATGGTTAGACTTTATATAATATTTTTTATGTCCTCTTTTCTCCTCTTATTGCTGTCTTTTTCCCACTTTCACTCATTGTTGGCCAATAATGAGCTGAGGTAACTCCTGAATCAGCTAAGGTTCTTGGTTGTGAGCAATGGAGACCATTGCTGGGTAATTTAAGTGGTATCTGAATAAATTAAGCATGGTTAGTGGAACATAAGGGGAATGGCAGTAGAGGAGCCCACAAAATTAATGGGCACCAGGCTCGGGAATGATAGGAACCAAAGGAACTTCAGAGGACCTCTTAGCAGGAAGCAGGAAGCCAAAGAGTAACCCCTTTGTAGCATGGGCAGGCTGGGCAGACGCCTGGGCACAGCCACTTCCTTAGCTGTTGCTGCCACCACCTCCCCTATTGTTGCTTCCTCAATACAAATTGCTCCCTGCAAGCTTATGTTACTATCTAAAGCCATGTTTCAAACCACCCCAAAACTTAGTGGCTTAAAATAACAAACCATCTGTTACCTCTCTCGTATCTGTTGGTTAGGAATTTGGAAGACTGAGATGGGGAGTTCTTGCTTGGGGTCTCTCATGTGTTTGCAGTTGTATGTGGGCTGAGCTACTGTCATCTGAAGTCTTAAACAGGGCTGAAGGGTCTACTTTTAAGGTGACTTCCTCTCATAGCTGACAAGTTAGTGCTGGCCAGGGGCTGGGGCCCTGGTTCTTATCCAAGTGGGTCTTTCCACAAAGATGCTTGAGTGTCTTCGTGCAGAGAGATTAGGTTTCCCAGTGAAAGCCTCATTGCCTTTTATGACTTTCCCACCATATTCTATTGATATACAAGGGTCCTTCCAGGTTTAAGGCAAGGGAACACAGACAAACCTCTTGATGGGTGAGTGTCCACATTCTATCCGAGGAGCAGGTAGGATGCAGATACTTTGGTGTGTGCTGCACTGCGTGTCATTCTTGAGTCACTTTCTCAAGATCAAGGGGCTCTGATTGTCCAGATTAGGTCGTAGTCTCACTCCCTCTCACTGCCAGAGGTGGGGAAAGAGTTTGTGGCCCCTCTCTGCTTCTGAAGACAAAGGTAGGTGCCCAGAACTATTGTTACCAAGACTACACCTGGTGTAGAAGAGGGAGTTGCCAAAAGGAAATAAGTTGCTGTTAAGAAGGGATATGGAAGCTGGGCAACCAAAAATCCACATATATTTACTGTCCTTCCTTTGAATGAACTCATTTGGGACATTTATCCACCAGCTCTTTGAAAAGACACTGGAATAATATAGAATTTTTGTAGTAATTTGATTCTTTTTCCATATACCAATGCTGCTTGAACCCCACTCCAAAGGTTTAAATTCATTCCTAATAAAGCTACTACCTTTGAATTTATTCATTCCACAAATATGTACTGAGCTCCTGGTGAGTTCAGTGCACTCTGCTGCGCCCAAGAAGAACTAATCAGATGGAATTCTGCTTTCAAAGACCAATCTAGTAGGAAAGATAAGGCACAGTGGATCCTTTCCAGTGGCAGGAGGACATGCTGGTGGCAGTGCTGTGTAGGGGCAGTTGGCTATTGACTGGACTTCTCGGCAGGTCTTCCGTTGACTAACCTTGGTCTAAGGTCTGGTCCTCTGGTCCAGTAGTAAATATTCCTACCATTTGCAGAGATCATTTGTCTCTTCCTCATCCAAGCTTCTTTACAGGTGTAGGTTCCAGCATAGTTATAATGTACTTTCATTACTTAAAAATTATTGTTTTTCCATGTTGCTAGGTGCCTTTTAGAATTTGTAATGTCTGCATAATACTCTACCATTTGAATGAAAAATACATTATTTTGCTGTTGAAGGAATTCTTCATTGTTTCCAAAATTGCATTGTTACAAGTTTTGCTACCTGTCCATACAAATGCTGCTCCCCCACCCCCCCATCTTTTCCCTTTTTTTATTTTTTTTTATTTTATTATTTTTTTTATTTTTAGGATTAACTCCTAGAAATAGGATTGGAGGAGTGAATGCTTTTATCCTTTTTGAGGTAGAAATATTTTTTGCCTTAGCAGTGTAAGGGTGATTATTTCACAATGTTTTAAGCACAAAGTAGTATTATATAAAAATACTCTTATTGCCTTAGCTGGTTTGGCTCAGTGAATAGAGCGCTCTCTCTCTCTCTATCTCTGTCTCTTTTTCTCTCTCTCTCTCTCTCTACCCCCTTCCTCTCTGAAATCAATAAAAATATATTTAAAAATAAAAATACTCTTATTAATTAAATGGATATGAAAATGCCACTTGATGTTTGTTATTGTTTTATAGTATTTTATATTTATTGGTTTCAGCTTTATGGAAGTGTAATTGACAAATAAAATTATAATATATTTAAAGATAAAATATAAATATGTTATATTTAAAGATTTGCACAACCAAGTTAATTAACAAATCCATATGCCCTGGTTCTTGCCCCAGCATTACAAAGGGTTCAGCAATTTGGAGAAAGGGGCTGATGCGTAGATTCAAGGAGTCCAAGGATGAAAGATGGTAGTTTTGAAAGGCATTGGGGGTCAGAGGATCTTCAGCTAAAGGAACTAAAACACTTCCCCTTTTCTAAGAACCCCGTGCTATTTATTAACACAGTTTGTCCCAAGGCAAGATGGAAACATACATTTCAAAGGGTAGGGTTTACAGAAGCTTTGTCAGTTTGGGGGAATAGCCTACAGCTGTTCAGGTGTTTGGCCAACAGGAGGCAATAACATGCAGATTAAGATACCCTGAGTTGTCTGGCAGCAAACATTCAGGTTTGGGGAGGTGCTGTTTAGCCGTTCCAACAGGTAAACTACATATGTGGCTCAGCCCTTGTTGGCCCCCAAGCTTCACCAGCCTTTTGATGAAACTCTTGTAATTATGACATGCTGGAATTGGTTTCCGGCATCCATCAGCTCACAAAATTAGCTTTTTAAAAAATTTTATGAGACTGCTTAAATTTTAGTCTCTTAGGAAAGAAAAATATCATATGATTTTACTTGCATGTGGAATCTAAAGAACAAAAGTAAACAAACAATAGATATAGAGACTCATAGATACAGAGAACAGACTGATCAGGCTGCCAGAGGGAAGGGGAGTTAGGGAATGGAATGAATAAGGTGAAGGGATTAAGAAGTACAAATTAGTAGTTACAGAATAGTCACGGCATGTAAAGTAGAGCTTAGGGATATAGTCAACAATACTTGTAACAATTATGTATGATGTCAGGTGGGGATCACTTCATAAATTATATAAATATGTACCTGAAAACAATATAAAATAATATTGAATTCACCTGACATTTTTAATGGTAAAAACACTTTGATTGTTAATGTAGCTGAACATTTTCCCACTAATTTGTATTCTTCTTTTGTCAGTTGTTAGGTCTTTTGCCTTGTTATCAAATGAAATCTTACGTGTTTTTTTTTTTTTTTTTTTTTTTACCAATTTGTTTTATGAAATCAACTTATTAGCCTTTTGCCATATAAGCTGCAAATTTATACTGTAGTCTGTTACCTGGTCTTTGTTTTAGTAATATTCCTTTTGGATTTTTCTTTTCTTTTCAGTTTTTTTATCTTTTCAACTTCACTGTCTTAGCAATTTTTCCTTAGAAGTTTTTTTTTTCCTTTGCTTTTAGAGAGTTAATAAATTCTCATTTCTAATTCTGTGTGTGTGTGTGTGTGTGTTGGAATATAATCATGCCCTTTTTGTAAAGTGACATGTGTATAAATAGTGCTCAAATTATAAGTGTATAACTCACTTGAACTTAGTCTTTATGAACTTAGTTATTCTTTTTTTTTTTTTTTTTTTTTTTTTAAAGTCAGGAACTTGTTTTATTTTTATCCTTAAATTGCTGTGCTTCTTTCTGGGGGCTCATGTTTCCCTTCCATTCCAGATCCTACCCATGTGATGGGCCTGTACCCGGACCTGCTGCCCACCGACTACAGGAAGCAGCTGCAGTATCCTAACCCCCTGCCTGTGCTCTCCGGGGCTGAGTTGGAGAAGGGTCACTTAGCTCTGATCGACTACCTGACACAGGTAGATGTAAGAGAGAGGTGCATGGAGGAGTGACTCGGGAGTTTATTGGAACTGCTTCTTTACGTAATGCCACAGACGTTCCGTAAATGAACACTAGAAGTCTGGGCTGGCAGAGTGTCTTTCTGCTTCTTCTCCCTGCTTCCCAGTGCCATTGGGCTGCTTTTTGCCAAGTCCTGACACTAGGAAACACACTGGATTCCTAGTAAATTCACAACTAACTAAGCTGTTCAGGGACTAAAAAGAGTACATTTTAGTTAACAGAAAATAGTAAATTTTTTTAACAAACATTTTTTTAGCATACATAATTTTAGAAAAAATACTGCGTTAAGCAGAAAACTTGGAAAATACAGTAAAAGTACAGATCACCTGTAACTCTACCTAGAACCAAAGGAAAGTAACTACATTTTGGTGTTGTCCTTCCAGATTTTTAATACGTATTTGTGAATTAGGTTTTATTTATTTATTAGTATATTTATTACAAAGGAATATCAAACTATATAACTTACTTTTTAAAAAATTTAGTTATAGATTGAGAAAATTTTTCTTTGTTAATAATTTCCTAAAACGCTTTTTTAGGTGAGTAATTTTTAGATTTAAAAAATTTAATTTGTTGTTATGGACAAGACAGAAAAGAGACATTTTAAAGACAACACTAAAACATCTTCACTGAAGCTTCTTAAAACCAAAGTTCTTTCACAGAAGGCTGTGCACCCACTCAGAACCAGAGAACTTAGTGTATTTTTCCCTCTTAAGTGTTCTGCAGACCTTTGTAAGGGCCCCTTGGTTAGGCACTGAGAAGTATCGCTAGGAAAACTGTAAGCCAGCTTCCCGTCTACTGTGTCAGTAGGTGTCGCTCAGGACTGCTCAGGCATGCAGGGCCTTGGCACTTCCTTGACTTTGGGTCCCAGCAGTACCCAGCAGGGCTGGCAGCCTGCAAGGAGCGCACGGACTTGCCTGTCTGCACATTGCGTGGCCCACGGACCCAGTGAGACAGGCTCCCGGAGCAGCACGCCTCTGAGCCTGTGCTTCACAGAGGCCGTCAGTCCTGGCAGCGTTGGCACTCCAGGCACCCAGTTCTCCCTGGCCTTCTCCACTGACGTTAGGAAGGATGCCTGAAGGTAGCTGACACTAGGGTTATGCCAGAGAGATGGTAGAGCATATAGGACAACGGGCATTGCCAACACAATACAAACTGGGTGATTCTCTTACAGAAAGTTCTGGCGGTGGTAAAAACTAATCTGTAGTGATAGAGATTGACCATTGGGCAGAGGGCGGGTGGGAAAGAAAACTTTTTGGAGTGATAGAAATCTGTTCCTTGATTGGGGTGGTGGTTACATGCATGTATATATCTGCCAAAATGCACTTAATAGTGCACTTAGAAGGGGTACGTTTTACTACACGCAACTTGTACCTTGATAACATTGACTTATTAAAAGAACATGGGCTTTGGGATCAGACCCTAATTTGAAACTTACCTCTGCCATGTCTGAGGTATCTAACATCTGTACTGTGGGTTCTTCATTCATAAAATGGGGATGATAATAATACGTGCATTTCTTTTAGCTTTAAAATAGAATAATATATGAAGTGCTTGACAGTGCTGGTGTGCAATAAATACTCAATAAATAATTACTATCTGTGGCAGTAAAACTCAATCATCTGAGGTTTTTTGTTTGTTAATCCTTATCTGAGCATATTTTTTCCATTGATATTTTTTAGAGAGAGTAGGAAGAAGAAGAGGGGAAGAGAAAGAGAGAGCGGAACATTGATGTGAGAGAGACACATCAATTGGTTGTCTCCTGCATGGGACCCAGGCCATGATTGAGGCATGTGCGCTGGTCCAGGTATCGTACCTGCCTCTCTTTGGTCCGAGGGCTGACGCTCTAGTCACTGAGCAGCTGGCCAGGGCTGGCAGTCATCTGTTTTGATCCCTGATAAAAATTTTGCATTATCACAGGGAGTCTCTTGAGAATTAAATGAGGAAAATCTGCATTAAGGAAAATCTTAGCCTTGTGTTTGACACATTAAAAATGCTCTGGAGCCAGGACTGGTTTGGCTCAATGGATAGAGCGTCAGCTTGGGGGCTGACGGTTCCCGGGTTCGATTCCAGTCAAGGGCATGTGCCTTGGTTGCAGGCATATCCCAGTAGGGGGTATGCAAGAGGCAGCTGATCGATGACTCTCTCTCATTGATGTTTCTATCTCTCTCCCTTCATCTCTGTACAAAAATCAATAAAATATATTTTAAAAATGCTCTATAGATTTCAACTATTTTAGAACAGTTTTTTTCCAAAGAAAAAGAAATTTAACATTATTTCTTTTACTCCTTGAACTTTAATTTGTATTCCACTTTCTCCATAGAATTTGATCCTGATATATGCATTTGGTACTTGAAGATTTTTCATTGAGCCCTCTGTCATATCTCTATAACAGAAGTGTCATTTTAATTTTTTTTAAAAAAGTCTTATATTGATTTTTTTTTTTACAGAGAGGAAGGGAAAGGAATAGAGAGCTAGAAACATCGAAGAGAGAGAAGCATCGAGCAGCTGCCTCCTACACACCTCCTACTGGGGATGTGCTCGCAACCAATGTACATGCCCTTGACCAGAATCAAACCATGGACCTTTCAGTCCGAAGACCAACGCTCTATCCACTGAGCCAAACCGGTTTTGGCCTTATTTTAATTTTTAAAAATTTCCTGCAACCAAATAATTCTGTTTTTTAAAATGTCATCTGAGTTCATTTGTAACTACTATTAATGTACAATTGAGCAATACATCATAAATATACTTGAGTTTCCAAGAACCATTAAATATTTAAACTTCCAAAATATTGCATTCCAACGTGAGATCAGGGTGTGGACAGGTATGAGCTGATTTGGAGGTATTTGAAATTACCCAGTAGATCAAGTGATAAAGGAAGATTAGTCCTGGCCTTGATCCCACATTTTTGGCCTTTGCAGAAACGGAGCCAGTTGGTAAAGAAGCTGAATGACTCTGATCACCAGTCTAGCACTTCCCCGCTCATGGAGGGCACGCCCACCATCAAGTCCAAGAAGAAGCTGCTGCAGATCATCGACACCACCCTGCTCAAGTGCTACCTCCATGTGAGTCCCCAGAGCAGGCGGGCACCCACAATCCCCAGCCTGCCAAGGCTGGCAAAGGGCCACCTGGGGGCACCTGATGTTAGCAAGAGCCAAGTGTTCGATGATGGCAACCACCTAGTCTTTGCCTTGATGCCTGTGAGCTTTTTGAAATTAAACGCTTAAGTCAAGATATTGGCCATAGCGGGCTGGTCTTCTCTAGTAAGATTGGGGTTAGTGGTGTGTTGTGAACAGTGTTCCCTCAAAGGAAATATCTCCTTCCTCCCTGCTCTCCCTCCCCCCCCCCAAACCGTTAAAACACGTGAAGGATTATAGTGCTATAAAAGCCACTCCCTGTAGTCCTGACAAAGGATTGTTTGCTGTCTCTGCTTTTGTTAAATCCCTGGCCTTTCTGCCGGAAGCAGGCCTTGCTGGGGACGGGCGGGGTCTCGGGGAAGCACTTCCACTGAAGTCCTGCCTCCTCTGCAGACAAACGTGGCCCTGGTGGCCCCCCTGCTGCGCCTGGAGAACAACCACTGCCACATCGAAGAGAGCGAGCACGTGCTGAAGAAGGCCCACAAGTACAGCGAGCTCATCATCCTGTATGAGAAGAAGGGGCTCCACGAGAAAGGTGGCCGAGGCCGGGAGGGTAGGCCGGTGGGATGAGTCTGTGGGATGAGCCATGGAGGAGGCCCGTGACCTTGTCCTTGGGCTTCGTGGCCAGCCCTGCAGGTGCTGGTGGACCAGTCCAAGAAGGCCAACTCGCCGCTGAAAGGCCACGAGAGGACGGTGCAGTATCTGCAGCATCTGGGTACGTCCAGCCTCTGAAACGGGAGCCGGAAAGTGCAAACAGACCTGATCTCCCTCCATCTCTGAATCCAGCTGGGCAGTCCCCTCCCTCCTTGCTCCGCCAGCTGCGGGGAAAGTCCCCTGTGGGGGACCCAGGATAGCTGGGAATGTAGCCAGCCCCCCAAGCAGCCCTGAGTGACTGGTGCTTGGACAGAGCTCTCTGCTCTAGAAAATAAATCCTGGGACAACCTGGGCACCTGCCTTCCCAGTCCTGCGAGCAGGATAGGCTTTACCAGCTGACAAGTCTTAACTTTTCTCCAGGCACAGAAAACCTGCATTTGATTTTTTCCTACTCAGTGTGGGTGCTGAGAGACTTCCCAGAGGATGGCCTGAAGGTAGGTTTGGGGGGGTCTTTGGATTCATTTGGCACCACAGTTGGTCCTGAGTCCGCTTGGAGATGGGTGGATGGAGGAGGAGGAAGGATTCATGCAGTTCCTCTATGTTCAGAAGAGCGGACTGGGAAACGTGAGATGCCAGTGTGGGGTAGTGGGAACAGGCACCAGGAGACCTGCCAGGCTGCCACACACTACCCGGCGACAGAGCCTTGCACATTCCCCGCCCCCACCCCAGAGGTCCGGCCTGTGAGCCCGCACGGTTGGCAGCATTGCGGTCAGCTGGTTCCGCTGCTGCAGCTCGGGATTGTTTTAACAGATATTCACTGAAGACCTCCCGGAGGTGGAGTCTCTGCCCCGCGACCGAGTGCTCGGCTTCCTGGTAGAGAATTTCAAGGGCCTGGCTATTCCTTATCTGGTGAGATATTGTTTGGTCTGAACCAGAGAGCTTTCAAACCCAGGAACTAGGCCTCCTGAGTCAGCTCTTAGATGATTCCGATTGCCGTTTGTGTCACGTGGGGACTAATAGAAACGGACGGAAGAGGGTATTTTCAACATGCTCTACAGAGATTGCAGTGGCCGAAGATGGAAGGGTCACTTTTCACCGATACTTTCTAAACCTGGGTGAAGTATAGAGGAGTAAAAGAGATGGATGTTCGAGAAAAACATTTCAAAGCCACGTTAGCACAGCCTGACTCACTGTGGCCACAGGACGATGAAATCAGTTGGAAGTACCAGGATGCAGATATTAAACCTTAATTCAATGGGCTGATGTGGAGGAATATGAGACAAAATTAATAAAGGAACTTAGATTGGAAATCAAGAAAAGAATTCCCAGAGTTGCTGGGTGGTTTCTTGAAATTTCCCAGTGGTTTCGGAAGAGCTGTCCCTCGGGAGCCTTTGCAGTGTAATTAGGAAACAGTCCGGATGGGACGTGTTGGGCCTTCACGGAAGGGAGCCTGGGTGGCCGGGCCGGCCAGGGAGCGGAGGGTACAGGCAGGCCTGCGTCTCGCTTCAGGAGCACGTCATCCACGTTTGGGAGGAGACGGGCTCGCGGTTCCACAACTGCCTGATCCAGCTGTACTGTGAGAAGGTGCAGGGGCTGATGAAGGAGTATCTGCTGGCCTTCCCTGCAGGTACCGGTTCTCGTAGAAAGTTACGGGGCCGCTGGCCTCGGGGGCAGCCGGGCCCAGGATGCTGTGTGTGACAGGGAAGCAGACTTCTCTCCCGGCCCCGGTGGGCAGGAAGTTCCTCAGAGGAGCCAGGGCAGCTGAGTGACCCCGCATGTGAGACTCAGCATTCTGGGGAGACTCTTGGCATCTCCCTGGGGGGAGGGGGACGGAACAATCTCTCTTCAAGATAAGAAACAGGTTTGCCTACCAGAGTGTTTCCTAGGCAGTTGTGTTTGTGTGTGTGTGTGTGTGTGTGTGTATGTGTGTTTTTCTACCTCAAGCTGATGTTTGGGGTCCATGTAAAGACCATAAACTAGAGACGCCAACTGGAAACCGCTCTGGAGGCCCTTTCTGATGCTTGTGGTGACGTCATTGAGCCCCACCTCCTCGTTTTTCTTGACACCCTCCCTCTCCCCAGCAGCATCCTTTCAGCTTGAGCTTTGTTTCCCTTGAAGGCCAAACTCCAGTTCCCGCTGGAGAGGAAGAGGGTGAGCTGGGAGAATATCGACGGAAGCTCCTTATGTTCTTGGAAATTTCCAGCTACTATGACCCAGGCCGGCTCATCTGTGATTTTCCTTTTGACGGTGAGGGTTGGGATGGCTCCAGAAGCTACTTCAGCTGACGGAAGTGCAGAAACCGACCTTTCTGTTTGCCAGCTCCCCAAGCCTCTAAAAAGCTGGGCCTGGGAATAGCCACGTGTTTAGGCGAGTGCCCCCGCTCTGTTCCTCCTGAGCACTCGCTCTTGTACTGCGACTGAGGAGCCTCTTGGGCTGTGAGCCACAAGCTAATTGATAGCCAGGTTCAAACCTGTCTATTGCTTCAGCACATGTTCTTGCCCACATTCATCATTTAGCAATTGTTGTAATTTGGCATAATTTATCTAGGAAAGACATCCCGTCTGACGTGTAAGCTCAGGGAGAGCAGAGACAGGTGTTTGTTCCCCTTATCGGAAGAGCCTAGCACATTGTAGAGCTGCTCGAGGTGCAAGTGCTCACAAAAAGGTGGGACAGAGTCCCTCCTAAAGTAGCTCCCTCCCCCTCTTAAAAATTGTAGTAATAAATCCCGAATAATAAAAATATTTCCTCCCAGTTTAAGTTGCTCCAGTATCCATCCCTCCATTGGTGAGCCCCGGCCCTGTGCTTGCCTCGAGGTGGTAACGGTGACCTACATTCCTTTCCCCGCAGGCCTCTTAGAAGAGCGTGCCCTCCTGCTGGGGCGCATGGGGAAGCACGAACAGGCCCTCTTCATCTACGTCCACGTCCTGAAGGACACGAGGATGGCTGAGGAGTATGTTGCCCCTGCCACCCCAGCGCCCCAGGGGTCTGAAAGCAGGTCCCCCAGAGATACAGGGGGCGTGAGAGACTGAGAGAGCCACCGCCCCTCGGCTCGGCCGCAGGAGGGAGAGTCACCTGCGCTGGCCTCTCAGCGTGGCTGCCACGGGGCTGCTCGGGCGGGCAGCATCGATGGCCTTTCTCTAAACGCGGCCCCTCCGGCCTTGTCTCAGCATCTTCTCCTTTGCAGGTACTGCCACAAGCATTATGACCAAAACAAAGATGGCAACAAAGATGTAAGTAGTGACCCTGGTCCTAGAGAGCATGCGTGCCTTCCACTGTCCCCCTCGGCCTTCCGAGCGTCCTCTGGTTTGGCCGCGGGCGACACAGTGCGAATTGCTAAGAAGGGATGGCATGGGGCAGGGTGCCGACTGGATTTGCCTGTACATCTGCGGGGATTGGCGGGGTGCCCATGTCCTGGTTTGCCTGGCATGGCTCTGGCTTCCATTTGTTGTCATCCATGTGAGAATGAGTTGCATCCTCACCCCTTTACTCTCAAGAGTCCTGACTTGTAGTATAAACACTGTGGTTAGTCTGTTGAGAAGGAGCATCAGATGTAATCTGTTGAGATTGCACAGGGACTTGTCAATGTCTGGAGACATCTTTTATTGCCAGGACGAGGGTCGGGGGGTGAGGTGGGGGGTTGCTTCTGGAATCAAGGAGGTAGAGGCCAGAGTTGCTGTTAAATGGGACAGCCCAGCAAAGAATCATCTGGCCCAGATGTTAAGTGCTGAGTTGATAAGTCCTGTGGCACTGGTGCCAGTGGGAAGTGCAGATCTGATCTTGGTTTAATCCTTAGACCCAAAACATGACAGGGTCTCGGCTTTCAAAGCCAAAGGAAGTGAGGGAGTGCTTTGCATCATTCCATAGTGCTGGCGTTCTGACGGTGGTTAACAAACAAGGGAAGCCACAATCCTTAAATGTTTATACCTTCAGTTGACTGACTTTACCAAAATCTTTTAAAAGGTGACAATGATGGGTTTTTTAAGTGCTCCATTACAGCTGTTACTGTAGATCAGTGGTCAGCAAACTGCAGCTCAAGAGCCACATGCGGCTTTTGGCCCCTTGAGTGGGGCTCTTCCACAAAATACCACGTGCGATTGAAACTGAGTGGCCCATGCACAGAAGTTGGTTTTCGGCTCTCAAAAGAAATTTCAATCATTGTACTGTTGATATGTGGCTCCATTACTAATGAGTTTGCCGACCACTGCTGCAGACCATCCTTCTTATGGGGCGTTCTGGGGTTGCTGCCAGCCTGACCTGCGTGCCTGTACTGTGTGAGACAGGTGTATCTGTCCCTGCTCCGGATGTACCTGTCGCCCCCCAGCGTTCACTGCCTGGGGCCCATCAAGCTGGAGCTGCTGGAGCCCCAGGCCAACCTCCAGGCTGCCCTGCAGGTCCTCGAGCTGCACCACAGCAAACTGGACACCACCAAGGTCAGCTCTTCTTCTCGGGGAGGAGGGCGCTTGCATGGAGCACAGATGGAAAGGGGTGGGGAACCGGCCTGGGATTCTCCAGCTCTGGGGCTTCAGCCATCCCCTCAGTCCCACTCCTGTGCCGCTTCACTCTTTCCCATCTGTTCCCATCCTAGGCCCTCAACCTTCTGCCGGCGAATACTCAGATTAATGAGATACGCATCTTCCTGGAGAAAGTTTTGGAAGAAAATGCGCAAAAGAAAAGGTTCAATCAAGTGCTCAAGAACCTTCTCCATGCAGAGTTCCTGCGGGTATGAGCCTGGCAAACCCAAGGGTGGGCTAGTACTTTCTATTATGAGACAGTTACCACGTATTCCCCTAGTCAGAAGCAGACCTCTTCCCTTAACACAGCTATAGCCAAGTGTTCCAAGTAGAGGAGCCTGAGCGGGCAGACCGTGGTACCCTCCCCACTCTCTCCGCCCTCCCAGGTCCAGGAAGAGCGGATTTTACACCAGCAGGTGAAGTGCATCATCACGGAGGAGAAGGTGTGCATGGTGTGTAAGAAGAAGATTGGGAACAGGTGAGCCTGCTCGCACCTCGGTGGGGTTTGCTCAGGGTGGGCGCGCTCTGCCCTCTAACCCAGTGTTTCCCAAAACTATAATTTTTGGGAACATATAGCTAAAATTGTATACTTAACTTAGTGTTCTGTCTTAGAGCATTAAGTTAAGTATACAATTTTACCTATATGTTCCCAAAAATTCTAGTTTAGCACTTCTTAGTTGGGATTCAGGAATCAGTAGTTCAACAACTCCACCAGGTGATTCTCATCATGAGAGAAGTTTGGGAAACACTGCTCTAGCCCAAGGGGAAAGCACGGGTGCTGAGCGTCCGGCACGGTTAGCTCCTGAGGCCCGAGAGGACAGTCCTTGTGTCAGGAGTGAGCTTTGAGAATTTAAAAACCTGGAATGTGTGGCATGCGGCTGTTGACTTCTTGCCCATAAAGTCCTTCCCCTCTGGCAGCTAGAAGTTGGGATGTAGCCAGTGGTCCTGTGAGAGTTGTATATTGGGAGGAAGGATTATCTTTTAGGGATGCACCTTTGAAGGAAGAAAAAGACCTTTCAGCCTGCTGCCTCACGATTTGAGTAAAATCCTGAGCCAGGATCATACTGTTTTAAGGCATATACTCTAGTGAATCCCCTTTCCCTCAAAGGAGAGTTATTTGTCCTTTTTCTTTCATGGAAGAATTCAGTTTTTTAGAAAGACCTAACTGTCCTTTGTTAGAATTAGCCTGACTTATTCTGAAGAGCATTGCTGCCTCTCAGTAAGCCGGGGCCAAGCCAGGCCGGCGAACGGGCCTATACACTCACGTTTCACGTTGATGATTAACGAGAACCTTCATGTTCTCGAGCTCCATGGACCTCATCCTCTGTTCAGTTATTGGACAGAGACGGTGGCTGTGTAAATGCAGAGACACCGGGGCAGGCTGCTCTCTGTGGGGAGGGAGGGCTGCTGGGATGGCTCCCTGGTGAGTGCCGTCCTCGGTAAGAGGCAGTCTCTGTAGGCATTTGTCTTCCCTGCAGCGCATTTGCGAGATACCCCAATGGCGTGGTCGTGCACTACTTCTGTTCCAAAGAGGTAAACCCGGCGGACACCTGAGCTCACGTGCCCAGGCCCCAGCAGATGGACAGCTTGGCCACCGGGAGGGAAGCGGGCGCCGCCTGAGGAATCGCGCTGCCGCCACCGCACGTGTCTCCCACTTGGACACTATCGGCTCCCTTGCGCCCCAGAGCATCTCTGAATCAGACCTGTGGTCTGGTGTCGTCAGCTTTTTAATAGAAAAAGATTAGATAAACTTTGTAAACCAGGACGTTGCAGGCACGTTGCAAGCAGTTCTAGAGAACTCAGCACCTGCTTGGACCGGAGGAGGAGGTGATGGGCACCGTCTTGCCTTTGCATACCAGTCAACTGAGTCAGGAAACTGCCTCCAGCTTTTGCAGCCCCGGTGTTTATTCAGGTTCCTATCAGGCCGCATGCAGGACTCCACAGGAGCCCTTAGCATGGCTGACGGAGTCCTGAGAAGAGAGCAGACCAGGCTCCTCCGCCGCCAGGGCCACACACTCCTCCAGTGACCGTGCCGTGCCCCCAGGAGCCGCCCGCTCCTGTCTGCATGCCCAGGCTCCTTTTGTGTCCCCCTCACTGCTCCACTCTCCTGCCCACTTTCCCGACTCCAGGAATCACGTGCGTAAGCAAGGCGGAGTGAGAAGCCAGGGGAAGTCCACTCTCCAGGGCTTCCTTGGTAGTTGACTGTCAGGTGTGTAGTGAACGGATCCTCCTGGGACTGCACGCTCTGCCTGGAAGCTGAGCAGCGCATCGTTCTCGGCCTAGAAAGGCCTGTGCACCTCCCCGGGGGCTGAGTGTGGCGGTAGCTCTAAGGACGGACAGCACCGCCCAGGGTGGGTGACCTCTTAGGCTGCCCCGGCCGAGGCTCCTGCCGCTGTTTCACCCTCCAGCCGCCGGGCGAGTTAGGTTAGTCTTCGTGAGTGAGCGCTCCCTGCTCGGGCGCCTCTCTCTTTCCAGCAGTGGGACCCCTTTCAGCCTGGCCCGGCCGCCGTTCTCCGGCTGGTATGCACTCGGAGGGCTGCACTGGGACATCGTAGGCGCACACAGGAATGGCCCGATCGGGCTCCGACGGTGACGTGGTGTCACACATACTTGTGAGGCACTCGGGGACTGCGGGGGTGCTGCAGAGGGCAGGCGCGGCAGCACCCGGGTGCGTGAAATATCTCACCTCCAGATCCTGACTCCCAGAGGCACCAGGAGTGACTGGCACTGCAGGCGGAGGACACGCGGGAGAGGGGTCAGCACCCTGTCCTCCTGGGGTTTTGCGGTGTCTGAAATGGTAGTGAGAGTGAGTGACAGGGCCCAGCACTCCCCCCGTCTATCCTTTGCCACTGTGCTGTTCGCGCCTGTGCTGCAGACTGACTGACTGGTGGGGTAGACGAGGCTTCTCCCAGCACGTGCTCTGTGGAGGGTCTGAAGGAACAGCGAGTGCCGGTGACACCTTCACAGAGATGGGGGACTCTGCTCAGGTTTTGGAGGCCGAGCAGCACTTCACAAGAGCCACCGTCCCAACTGGCCACACCCGCCCCCGGGAAGCGGTGCCGCCCTGGCCGTGTGCGCCCGCGAAGACCGGGCTCCCCAGGAGCAGCAGTGGCAGCGGCAGGCCGCCCTTCACTGCGCGGCAGAAACTCCCGCCACGCGGCCCGCCTCCAGGTCTGCTGGTCCTGTCTTCCACTCCCGCTCCCTGCGGCACATCTGTGTGAAGCACTAGAACAAAGAATGTGTGTTTTCTCCCCTGCTGGATGCTTAAATGGACCAGTTTTCCCGGATTCCAGTCTTCCTTCCCTAGACTGTGCCCTCTGCGGAGGGGTGGGAAAGGCTGGCAGTGAAAGCTCTGCAGTGAGGACTGATGAAGGTCTCACATAATAAACATCTTAAAGTAACTAACCAAGCCTATTTGGGTCTCTTCCCTCCTCCTCTCCCCCTTCCTGTGGAGTTTAATGAAAATAATGGAGATCATAATTTAGCTAAGAATTGAGAAGAGTAAGCCCATTAGTGACCATGGAAGAAGTAACCCATCTGTTAGGTGTCTCGATCTGTGCTGTCCAGCACTGCAGAGCAGCAGATGGATCAACGCCACCGATGGGGAGCGTTTCCAGCATCAAGTCTGCTGGAAACACTGGAACTAGGGGCTTCATGCTTCCTGCAGCTCAGAATGACTGGGAAGGCCATGGAAGCTATGGAATTGGTAGGATGGACAGATCTAATGATGTTTGAGAAGTGGAGACGTGTCCACTTTGATCAGTTCCAAAAGGCCATTTGATCCTTTATTCCCCCACTTGAGCCTTCTGTGGCCACTCCGAGCTTTCTCTGGGAATGAAAAACATCTGGAACTAAAAGGCATAGTTTGGCTGAGGCATGGCCAGCGGTACAGCCCAGAAAGCACCCTTAGCACCAGGCCGGCTTGCTTCACACACACACACACACCCCACCCTACCCCCAGGCTCCTCTGTGGACCCGGGCCTTCTACATGCTGCCCTACAGGTCACCAGGGGGGCTGGGCTCCAGCATTCCTGAGACCCCAGCACAGGTCTTGGCTTCAGGCTCCGAAGTGGTTAGAAACAGTCCCTCCCTTTGAGGTCCTGGGAGTTTCTGGTCAGAATTTGCCTACAAGGTTTGTTTTAAAGTTGAATCACCAGTTTAGGTGTTTGTTTTTCTAGTCTCCGCCTCCTCCGCCTCACTGTGGGGAGAAGAGTGGATGGAGTTGACTGGGTCTGGGTTGAGGAACAGACATGTCTCTTCCAACAGCTCCCTGCCCAGAGGTGCTTCTCCTGGAGCTGTGCCTTGTCTTGGCCACTGGATGGTCCAGGCCCACAGAAAAGGGGCTATCCACACCCCTGCAGCCTAAGGGTTATGTTGGTCCACAGAGGACTTAAGCCTTCACCTCCGGTAGTTTAAGGACTGGCAGGCCTGCTTTTTACCTGCCCTTCCTCTAACCTGGACCTGCTCGGTATTTCCACTGACCCAGAAAGAGAGCCTGGGCAGAAGCCACAGGGAGTCATGAGATTGTCAGTGTCTTCAGGATATGGGTGGGCCCTCCGTACCTTTGGTTCTAAGGCGCGGTGCAGGTCCTGCACTGAGCAACCTCTCTTTGGAGAACAATGAGGGAGGCCAGGAGAGATTAGAAATACCTTGGAGTGAATGAAACACTGAACCAGGAACTTGAAAGGTATTGGTTTTAGGCTTTTCTGATAGAGGGGCCTGGCCTCCTGGCGCAGCGCCCCCCTGGCAGCTGTTCCCTGATCAAATCAAATCCTGGGGAGTGGTGGGGTGGGGCTCAGGTATCTATTTTACATAAGCAGCCCAGTGATAACCAAACCAGGGTCTAGATTGGGAACCAGATTGCAGACGCCTAACGAAATTGGGCACTTCCTGGAGCCTGTCAAACCCCGCCTCCAGCCCCAGGGCCCTCCCCACCCCATTGTACCTGTCCGACCTGAGCCAGCAGAAGCCAGGAGGGTGGCTCTGGGTAGCAGGCGGCTTCTTGGCTGGGAAGTGGGCTGCCTCGCTATGCTCTGGGCGCGCTGGCCAAGGCAGGTGGCAAGCAAGGGGCTGCCTCTCCTGGGGGTGGTGTTGCTGCGAAAAAGAGAGAAGATGGAGCCTCAATGGAGCCACTGCCGGGTAAAGTACCTGCTCTTCCCTGGGAAACGTGGGCTGGAGGGGTCCTGGGAGTGCAGTCCCCTGTGAGGACAGGCCAGCCCAGTGACTGGGCTTTGATCTGGGTGGGACCAATTTGCTCCAGACAGCCTGGGGGAGTTTAAATTAGAGAGGTTGGCCAAGACCTTGGTTCTTGAAAATAGTTCCCTCAATTAGGAATAGAGGGCTAGGACATGTGGCACTTTGGCTGGGTTTTGCCCAGAATGCCCTCCTCTGGCTGTTGGGTCTTGAGGAGACAGACTCACTCCAAGGAGTTGCAGTCTGTTGCTCTCTCTCCTGAGCCCAAGCTGCGGTCTCCTTAGCAACTCGTCTGACCTGCACCAGCCGCGTGATTTTTGGTTTCCCTTCTCCTGCCCAGCCGCCTAGGCCAGTGGTCGGCAAACTCATTAGTCAGCAGAGCCAAGTATCAACAGTTCAATGATTGAAACTTCTTTTGAGAGCCAAATTTTTTAAACTTAAACTTCTAACACCACTCCTTCAAAATACCCAGGCTGTAGTATTTTGTGGAAGAGCCACACTCAAGGGGCCAGAGAGCCGCATGTGGCTCGAGAGCCGCAGTTTGCCGACCACGGTCCTAGGCCATTCAGCCTTTGCCAGGGAGTTAGTGGGTGGGATTGATCACAGTTTCTTCTGATACTCAATCTCCTTAAGCACCTCATGCACCTCTCCAGCTACAGCAGCGGCACTGTGATCTGAGGGGAGTGCAGGTGTGTGGTGCATGATCACTAATCATTAGCAAAAATGGCTACAGGTATTAAGCACTCAGGCCAGCACTTTATATGACTTCTTATTGAAAACTCACCACAATCCTATGAGGTAACCATCATAACCCCCATTGTATAGACGGGAGACCTGAAGCGTACAGAAATCAAACAACTTGCCTAAGGCCATCCAGCTAGTCCGTGGTGGAGCTTAGATTTGAAGCCAGCCTGACTGATTCCAAGGTCCAGGCTTGTTACCGACATGTTGAACCTCCAGTGCCCGCCCTGCCATGGCCTTCCAGGTTCCCGTGATCCTGGGCCAAGCGGCTGCTCTGCGAGGAGAGGCAAACAGCAGCCCTTAAGGGAGGTCAAGCCCCGCACCTGGCTCCTTGGAACTGAGTCCCCGAGTTCTGTTGTTTCAGCGGGAAACCCACCCATACTACGACCTGCAGGTGAAGGTGCTGAGGGCCAGGAATATCCAGGGCAAAGACCTGCGTGAGTGACCTTCCATTCCACCTTTTCTCCTCCTCCTTTCCCCGAGGCCTCTGCAGGGCTGGCCTGAAGGGAGTGTGCGTGTGTGTGAGTGTGCGTGTGAGTGTGTGTGTGTGTGTGGGAGGGGAAGTGGGCAGAGGGCTGGTGCTGACTGAGGAGGGAGGTGAGGGAGCTCAGGCCACAGCCCCAGGGCTGGCAGGTAGGAGCTGGAGGGGAGCACTGTGCAGACCCTGACTCCTCCCTGAGCCTAGCAAGTAGAGCGGTGACAGCCTGGGAGCGAGTGACACCTGCTCCAGGTGAACGCTCACCCTAGCAGGGGAGTTTGTCACCGAATCAAGTCCTTTCTGGGGATGAACTGTGCAGTGGTCTGTGCTGCCATGTGAGCTTTCCACCTGGCCACGGCAGGATTCCATTCGGGTGGGTGAGAGGTGTAGCTGTGGAGCGGAGTCAGGGATGAGGGCTCTCCCTCCATCTCCCTCCCCTCCCCCTGCACCTTGGCAGCCTCCTCTCCTGGCTCTGCCGGCCTCCTCCAGGCAACCTTTTCAGCAGTAAGAGCTTGAAGCTAGGACTCCTTCCCCATCCCCGCAGTGTCCAAAGCCGACTGCTACGTGCAGCTGTGGCTGCCCACGGCATCTCCCACCCGCGCCCAGACAAAGGTGATAGACAACTGCAGTGACCCCGAGTGGAACGAGACCTTCCACTACCAGATCCATGGCGCCGTGAAGGTGAGGGCGGCGAGTGGCCGGGGTGGCGGGGGAGGGGGCTCCTTCAGGGTGCCTGCTCTGCCTCAGGCTCCCATGCCCCGTTTGCCCTGAATCCAGAATGTCCTGGAGCTCACCCTCTATGACAAGGACGTCCTGGGCAGCAATGAACTCTCCCTGCTGCTGTTTGACCTGAAGAGCCTCAAGCCCGGCCAACCCCACAAGCACACCTTCCGCCTCAACCAACAGGTGAGCTGCCCCCGCTGTGCCAGCAGAGAGCTGAGCTCAGGGAGAGGACGGCCCGTCCGTCAGCAGAGACCAGGTCTCCAAGACAGACCCTCCATCCTGCACCACTGATCCTACCAGAAGGTCCCTCAAATAGTTCTTCCCTGAGTAGAGTCTACATGTGAGCTCCTTGAGAGCAGAGCACTTTATCTCGATCGTTGCTGCATCCTCAGCGTCTAGAACAGCATCCGCACAGTGTTCACTGGACGAAGCTTCTCATGGAGATGCCAGAATCTTTCCTGTCTCAGAGAAGCCACACCCGGCTCCTCTTCCAGTCCCTGGGCTGGGGGTAGGGGCACTCTCTGAGGCTTTCGGAGCTCTTTGAAAACTGGTGCTTCCTTGCTCCCTCCATTAGGATTCACAAGAGCTGGAGGTGGAGTTTGTTCTGGAGAACAGGTGAGTCCGAGTGAGGAGCCTATGTCCTCCCACAGACAGCTCCGAGCGGCCAGTCACCAGGTTCTGTGCTGGCCTGGCCCGAGAGGGGGTGTCCTGGTTTCAAGGCGAGTTTGAGTTGTTGGCCAACACCCACCCCTACCCCCAAACCCTGCCATGCTCCCCAGGCTCTCCCAACTGCTTTGGTCACATTATTATAGTAACAGCCACCTGAGGGGCCCAGATAGCCAATGAGCCCACCATCCTTTGCAGTCAGGTGCCTGCGTCCGAAGTCATCACCAATGGAGTCCTGGTGGTAAGTAGGGGAGACACCAGCGTGGGGCTGTCCAGGGCTGGGAGCCATTGAGGAGTCCACGATCGAGCCCATCGTACCCGCTTGCCTCTCTGAAGACCTCTCGGCCCCTCCTCAGAGCAGAGGTGTGCTGGGTAGGCATCTCCAGCAACAAGGGGAAAGGAGCTGTTTCACGGCTGAGTGGACAGCCTTCCTACCTGGGTACAGCACATCACTCACTCGGAATCCTGTCTCCTGCAACTGCAGGAGCCTCAATCACAGGCCCTTACCTCCTCCCCTTTCCTGCCAGGGGCCATTTCCTCTGAGTCCTAGGAGTGGGGCTGTCACAGAAAATCCCTACCTACAAGGCATTGGCTGGGAAGATTGCTACCTGGACCCAGTCCCAGATTACACGCGCCCCACTCCCATTCCCCCTCTTGGTCCGGGCCCTGTGTAGAGGGATGTGTCTGTCTGTCTCCCATGGGCCTCTGCTTTCCTCAGGCTGAGCCCTGTCTGAAAATCCAAGGCACCCTTGGAAATGATGAGACAGCTCCACAGCAAAAGTATGGTGAGTCTGGCCAGTGGCCTTGAGCCTTCCCTTCTCTCTCTTCAGGGGTTGAGGGGCTGCTGATTTCAAGAAGATGGGTCTGGGCAGAAAGATTTTAATTCTCACCGCTGAAAGCTGACCAAAGATGAAACGGATTGCTTCTGGAAGTAGTGAACGCTTGTCCCTGGAAGTATTGAAGCATAGCATTTGTATCAGTCCAACTCCTCTCTATTAAAACTGCCTCATATCTCAGTGGCAGACAGCTGGAAGCATGTATTTAGCTCACACATCTGACGGTCACCTGGGGCTGATCTGGGCTGGGCTTGGCGGGAGTGACCTGGCTCTATACCATGTGTCCAGGGGGCCACGAGTTTCCTCTCCCCCAAGGTCATGAGCACAGAGGCTCTTGGGGCAAAGGCACAAGCCCCGTTGAGCAAGTGCTTTTCAAGCCTTCGGCCACGTTGTGGCCACTAACATTAAGTTGTCAAAACAAGTCCCAACGCTGGCCCTAAAGGTGGA